>JBCEDN010000033.1:0-734182 GCA_039880775.1 Diaporthe vaccinii
TAGAATTATTAATAAAATTATATAATAAATACCTATTAAGGATAATCTTATTAATTTAGAAATTATTATATAAATTTATAAAATTAAACTTATATTAATATAAGATATATTATATATATTATATAAAGGCTTTAAAAATAAAGGTTTTTATATATAACTTATATTTATTATTTATAATAAATAAATTATATAATTTTAAGATTATAAAGATATAAATAAATAATACTTTTAAGTTTATAATAAATTAATTTTCTTAAAGAAAAGAAGAAGAATTATATAAAAAGGGGTTTTATATAAAAAATAAAAATATTTTAAGCTTAAATTAATTAATTAAATTTAATAATAATAAAATTAAATTTAATAAGGATAATATAACCTTTATATAAAAAGGATAAATTATAAATCTTTATATAATTAATATTTATATAAAGGATATATCTTAATAATATATTATATAATATATAAGAGATATATATATAATATTAATTTATTAATTAAAAATAATATATAACTTATTAATAATAATATAAATTAAAGAGCTTATTATAAAAGATATAAAAGCATTAAATATATAAATTAAATAATAAATTAAAAACCTAAATAAAGGGATTAATTTTATATTATTAAACCTTATATATATAAAGCTTTATATTTTTATAAATAAACTTTTTATTAATAATATAAATTTAAGTTTAAAATTAAGTTTTATTATTATATTAATAATAGAAAATAATTATATAAAAGAGGATTTTAAAATTTATAAAAATATTATATATTAAAGCTTAATAAAATATAAAAGAATAATTAAAAATATATTAATAAATAAATTATATAAAATAATAATAAGATTTAATAATAATATAATATAATATTAAATATAATATTAAATTAAATAATAATTTATTTAAAAATATTAAAAATCCTTATAATTATTTATATAAATTTAAGGTTATTATATAATTATTTTATAAGGCTAGATATAATAGATAAGAAAAGGTTTATAATTAATATTATATTTTTAAGAGAAATATATATAAAAAAAAGAAATTTTTAAAATATAATAAATTAAAGGAAAAGATAATTTAATGGATATTTATATAAAGAAAATATTAAATAAAGCTTTAAAAAAGCTTATTTTAATAAATAAGCTAAAGGTAAGGATTAAAATATATATAAATTATTTTAATAAAAAGGAATATAAGGATTAAAGATATAATATAAAGAAAGGGTTATTAAATAATTATATAAAAAAAAAGAGAGATAAGCTAAGGATAAAGTTAAGATATATAAAAAATAAACTTAAGATAAGATAAGATATATAATAAATAAAAGATATAATTAAAATATAATTAAGATAATTAAAAATATAATTAAGATTTTTTAAAATAAATTTAAAATATAATTAAGATTTTTTATGATTAATTTAAAATAAAGATAAAACCTTTTAAAATATAACTAAGATAATAAAAATTAAATTTAAAATATTATAAATTATATAATAAATATTAAAAGATAATTAAGGTTATATAAAAGATATTAAAGGTTGCGCTTAAGATATATTTATTATATAAAATAAATATATAAAAAAGAATAATAAGGGGAGATTTTTAAAATTTATTATTAAAAGTAATATATAAAGAAATATATTATATAAATTAATCCTTTTATTATATAAATTAATTCTTTATTTTATTATATAAGATTTTTAAAAATTAATATATAAAGTTATTAAATTAAGATAAGCTTAATTAATTATATATTTAAAGGTATATAAATTAATTAAAGGTTTCTTTTTCTTCTTTTTAATTTATTATTTAATATTTTTTATAATTATTAAGTTATAAAAAGGTTTTTAATTATTATTATTATTTAAATTATATTTATTATTATAATCTTTATAATCTTTTCTTCCTTAAATATAAACTTTATATAATTAATAATTTTTATAATAAGGATATTAATAACTTTATAATTATTAAATATATTTTATATAAATATTTTTTTAAAACTTAAAGATTTAATAATACCCTTTAAATCAATATATATTAAGATTATTATATATATATTTAAGATATCTTCTTTTATCTTAGCTATATAATTAAATAAAAATTATATAAAAGTAGCTTAAATAATAAATAATATAATTAATAACCTTTAATATTAATATTATATAAAGGATAAGTAATAGCTATATATTTAATATTTTAAAATTATATAATAAGTTAAAATTAGAAAATAAAAAGTAGGAAAAAATTATATAAATATTAAAGAAGATAAGAGTTAAAAAGGTATGATTTATAAAGTAATTAATTAAAAGGGTTATAATTTAAAAATTTATAATTAAATTAAGTTTAAAGGTTAAGGTATTAAAAAAAAGCTAAAAAGGGCCTTAAGGAATAAGAGTTATTTAAGGTATAAAAATAAGCGTTATAATATTAAATATAAGGGAAGCTAATATATATAAATTAATAAATATAGATATATTATATATTAATATTAAGAGAGGTAATATATAAGGGCTAAGGGTAAGTATATTAAATATTAAAAAAGGTAATATATAAGGGTTAAATATAGGTATATTATATATTAAGAAAGGTAATTTATTAAGGTTAAAGCTAATAAAAGGTATATTAAAGAAAGGATAAAATAAATTATAAGAGCTATATAAATTAAAGTAAAAATTATAATTAGATATTATATAAAGAAGGATATTAAGATTATTAATAATAAAAAAGAAGAAGGATAATTATATAAATATATAAGGTAAGTATATATATATATATTATATAATAGAGAAAGGAAGAAAGGAAAAAAGGAATAAAGATAAATAAAAGGGGGTTTTTATAATAATATTAAAAGGATATTAAATATAAGCCACTCTTTTTTAATAAAATATAAATTATTTATATAAGTAAATTATAAGAAATAAACTTTTTAATGCTTATTTATTTATATAAAAATAGGTAAGAAAGTATTTAAAAAATATAATAAAAGTAAGGTTAAAAAGATAATATAAAAAGCTTAATAAAAATAAGGTTAAAAAGATAATATAAAAAGCTTAATATAAGCTATTAATTAGGAAATTTATAAGTTTTATATATTTATAAAATTATAATAGCTTAACTTATTTAAATAATAGGAAATTTCTTTTATTATAAGAAGGATATATAAATAATTTAATTTATTTAATTTATTTAAGGATTAGAATATAATTAGAAAATAAAAAACCTTTAATATTAGAATAATATTAAGGCTGATTATATAAGGGTAGCTTGATAAGGGAGGCTGATTAAGCTAGCCTATATAATTTAAAAGGGACTATTATATAGCAGCCCTTTATATTTTATAGTTTTAAATAAAATAATATAGATAGATTGAATTAAATCAATATATATATATATATAAATGCTATATAGTAGAAGCTATTTAATAATAGTTATTATATTTATATTCTTATTAAATAATGAAAAGGTTAATAAATAAAATAAAGAATAATAAAAATAAGATTTAAAGCTTATATAAAATATTTAATAAGCTATATTACCTTTAATATTTATTAAATATAAATTCCTATATTTAAAATAATTAAAATAATATAAAATATTATATTTAATAAGATGATTTTTTATATTTTTATTAAAGAAGAATAAAAGATATCCCTTTTATTAATTAAAATAAAACGCTTAATTTTAAAGGTTATTAAAGAAGAAAAGATATTTAATTATATTATTATAATATAAGAATTATAAACTTAAATCCTAAATACTTAAGATTATAAAAATATAACTTCTTTAAATAATAAAGTTATTAATTTATAGCTTTTAATATTAAGGGTAAGTAATATTAAATTTATTAATTAAGAGGGTTAATTAACCTCTCCTTAACTTAAAAAGGATTTAATATATAAATCTAAATACTTAATTCTTAAACTATTAATTAAACTTAAAGAATTAAAGGAAAAGGAAAGAATAATAAAAATGCTTTATTTTAAATAAAATGATTAAAACTTATAAGGTTCTTAAATTAAAGAAAAGTTTTTATAATTAATAAAACTACTTATTAAAAGCTTTAAGGAAGCTAAAGAAACCTTAAAATAAAGACCTTATTAATTTATAAGATATATAAAATAACTTAATTAATATAGCTATAAAAATACTTTAAATTATAAAAATATATTAATTTATAAATAACTTTAAAAGATTTAAAAAGATTTAATAACCTTCTTTAAAACTTTCTTCTTTAATTATAAAAAAATAATTAAGGAAGGGTTAAGTTTAAAATAATTTTAAATTATATATAATATAATATAAATAGTTATAAAAAAAGTATATTTAAGGTAAAAAGGAGCTTCTTATAATTAAAAAGGTATAATTAAAGTTAAATTTAATAAAGGAAATAAACTATATTTAAATATATTCCTAAGGGAGCTAAAGATATAAAAGGAAATAATAAATAGTTTATTTATTGAAAAATAATAAAAAGTAGCTCCTAATAAAGTTTAATATATAATAAAGATAGGTATTTAAAGAGAAATTATTAAGAAAAGCTAAATAATATATTTATTTTTATTAAAATAAGTATTTAAATATAAGCTTAATATAAATAGCTATTTAAATAAATTTAAAGCTTATATTATTATATAAAGGGATAAATAATTATAAAATAAGTTATAAAATATTTATATTACTACCCTTATAATATATTTTTTTAAAATAATTATAATAATTATTATTAAAGCTAACCTTAAAATTAAATAAATAAATATAAAAGGGGCTTTCTTAAATGCCTTATATATTAATAAGGAAATAATTTATTATAAATTCCTAAATAGCTTTAAAAAGGAAGGGATGGCTATTAAACTTAAATATATCTTATATAGCCTTTAAAACTTATTAATTTTATAATATTAAGATTTCTATTTAACTTTAAAGAAGTTTAAATTAAAATTATATAATAAGGAGCCCTATTTATTTATTAATAAAAAATAAGTTAATAATAATATTATAAGCTTTAAAAGGCTTATTTTTAATATTATTTATTAAGAAAAATAGATTAAATAAATATTAAATATTAAAATTAAAACCCTTTTAACTATTAATAGCTTTTTAAATATTAACTTTAAACCTTATAATATTAAAAAAACCTTAAAACTTATAATTAAAAGAAGATATTAAGTTTATTATAATAAACTTACCTCCTTTAAAAGTAATAGGTTTAATAAGGTTAAAAGAGGTTTAATTAAATTTATTAAAGTTAAAAAATATAATATAAAAGATATATTTTAATTAAAGATTATTTATAAAATTAATATAAAGCTTATAATAAAGCTTTATAATAATAAATAAAGATCTTAAAGTTTATTATTAAAAAAAGGAGGAAAAATAAAGCTTCATAAATTATAAAGTAAGCTATTTTAAACTTTATTAATATATTTTCCTTTATAAATCGCATTTTCTATATAATTTAAGAGGTATATAAAGAAAAATATAAGGTTAGGGCTTTATAAATATTATTTCTATTATTTAAATCTTTAAGTTATTATTTATAAGTTTAGTTTCTTTTATATATAACTTATAATCTCAATATAAAGTCTTCTGACCGTTCTATTTCTCCTCACCAAGTCATCCTTCGGGCGAAATGTTGCGAGGCGACCATGTGACCTGGGTTCGCAGACGCTCGAGGAACGCATCTAGTACACCTGGACTAGAAGACGGCACGGCACGGCACGGCACGGCACGATTCTCAACGAGGGAAAGAAAGCATGGCTTAATATAGTACTTAGCAAGGCTCACAGTCAACAATACAATGACTTATTTTCTGGTTCATTAAGACTATTTGTGAGCGACGTCAAACGGATGTAGTTTTATTCGCTGCCACGACTGGACTAGCCACCTTTAGAAACTACCGTACCTAAAATTGGATTTCAAAAGCAAGGAGAAGGAAAATCAAAGTCCTGCAAACTCCTGGATCCACTCCCATAGCAGAATTTCGGCTGAAAAACCAAATGGTAGCAAACCAAGATCCGAGACCAACCTGCTCTTAATAAGTTTTAGGTGACATATCTTGACCGACACCCTATGCACAACGGAGTGTCTGGTCATCCACATTCCGCACTTTCTTCAAATGTGAGCCTCGCCTGACTTGTCTCGCCCGACAGAGCGTTTTCGAAGGGCTGGGAATGCTTGTGTGAAAGTATGTTGACTGATGCCACAGCCTCTGATGCCTGTATTTGGTCAGCAGGGAAATTGGTTCTTTGAGCGCTGCTGCTGCGACGTTAGAGCTTGTGCGAGGGTCAGGCTGCACAAACCGGTAAATGGGCTCATATCTCCAGGAGGAGATATTGAGATACCAACCGCCGTACTTGTGAAGCCAGTTGTCTTCATCAGAATCCGAGCTATACGTGCTCCATGTTTCGTCCGAATCCGAAGTCATGCCGTTGCATCCGTCCTCATCCCCAGCATTCGAAACGATGCCTGTGAAGAAACCGTACTCTACATTGCCATTATCTTCATCTTGATCGTCATAACCGTCATTGTCTTCAACGATAGCAAATTCGATGACGGGCTGTTGAGGCGACCGGGACTGGCGAGACAATTGAGACAGTCCCAGCTGTTCAGCTTCGTTCTCCACGTTCTGCACGTCAAATAGACGGTTTGGCTCCTCGGAGCGCATGGGATGACCAGAAACATCCTCCTTTCCAGCCATGCTTGATATGATTGATGATGTGTGGTGGAAGAAGATGGGCTGCTCGTTTTCCCTGCCTGTGAATCTCCAATCCTTGGAAAATTGCGAATTGCGAGGAGATCTTGTGAGAATGCAGCAGTCTTACCAGGAATATTTGTATGTGTACGTTCAGGCAGCTCTTTATTTACAGTCACGGTTCGCACACAATGATCACTTCCGTGTTCTTTCACGTACAGAGGCATTCTTCTGTCAAATGCTTTGACAATCAACTGAAGCTCCATTGTGGTCCTTCATCAATTCATTGTTTCCAAAACCATGCTTTTCAAACATCCGAAGCCTGAGCTCCCGCACACATCTAGATTTCTGACCAATAAGGCAGTCCAAAAGACAAAGATCTCTTGTTATGGAGCATGAACAATTATGCGCTGGTATTGGTGCTGTCTCTCTTCTTACACTTGTTGTGTTGAAAAGCCTCAATAATAGCAAGAAGGAGCTCTTGAGCAGCTGCCTTCGATGGTGGTACAGGAGCCATCATGATAATCGACCATAACAGCGGAAATTGTGAATATATGTAATTACTGCTATCCTTGAGATGCAATGTGGCCACCACAAAAGTCAGAGGTTTCAACAATGCAGCGGGATTGAAAACAAATGTACTGCGTAGGCTGAGTTATCTCAGCCGAAAATTGTCTGATTCTGAGATAACGGTGATGTCGCGCTTAGATCCTGGCTCCTGGCTACTTGTCGAAGCCTGACGTCCAACCAACCTATTTTGAGGGCGCTGATATGGGGCAAATCATGTAGCCGCCGAACGCTGCGAGGATAGTCCTCGGCAACAACAACGATAATTAGCGCTTCAGAGCAGACCAGAAAATGTACTTCTTGCTTTAGATGACGGGACCAGATTGTCTCTTTGTTGTGATCCGTGTCCCCTTGTATCCAGCCTTCAAGTGATTCTCGACCGCACCCAAACCGTCGATCCCTATCCATCAACTTTGTATATCTTCAAAACACCTACTCAATGCGTCAGAATTGCTTTCTTCATCTTCCACCGAGCCTCCTTGGATTGCTCGCCTCGGTGCTACTGATCCCCGCAAGCGCCTCTCCCGCTCCCGCGCCGGACTCTGTCAACGTCCAAACTATCACCGTAACCGCCCCGCCAAGCATCCCCTCAACAGCTCCGCAGTTCACAGACACGGCGCTCTTCACCTCCGCCATCCTCAACAGCACAAATGTCTTCCGGAGCCAGCACAACGCCTCCGCCGTGACATGGAACACCACCCTGTCGGCATTCGCGTCCTCATATCTCGCGTCCATGGGGCCCGAGTCCCCAGACTCCGGATCAGAGTGCGACTTCGTCCACTCCGGCGGCCCGTACGGGGAGAACCTGGCGCTGGGCTGCGGCGAGGTGACGGGGTGCGTGAGCCTGTGGGGCGACGAGCGGGAGCAGTTCGACTACGACGACCCGGGGTTCAGCAAGGAGACGGGCCACTTTACCCAGCTGGTGTGGAAGAACACCACGGCGGTGGGCTGCGGGAGCCGCTTGTGCGGCACAAGAGGGTGGTATCTTGTCTGTGAGTACTGGCCGCGCGGAAATGTCATTGGCCAGTTTGCAGAGCAGGTCGGGCGGCAGGTTAGCGGCACTGGGGCCAATGGCCTGAGTGATAATGCGCCCGGAGACAATGGAATGTGGAGTCGAGCTGCCAGAGGCGGGCCACCATTATGGCTGATATATTTGGCTACTTTGATAATGCTAGCATCCTAGGAGACATGGAAGGGATCATGGTCTGTGTTAAAACTGCTGGAAAGTGCTTGCGTAATATAATTACTCCGCGAAAATGAGCAACAGTATGGCCTATTCTGTCAAAGAGTATTACAATTAAGGCTTCAACGGAATAAGGCGTATGGGCAGAGATAGATAATAAACACCAAAGCTGTAAATAACAAGAAATAAGACCGCAGCGAAGAGACCGTATCTGGGGAAGACGTTTCGAGTAGAGATGTCCCACAAAGCATACGATCTGGGGGAGGACTCAGCTCATGCATAGAACACAGATCCATTAATTAATTGAAACAGTCAGTCCTGTTTCATTCCTAGCTACAGCAACCCAAGAGTGGGGGAAGAATGAACGACATGGGTATCTAAATACACAAGAAAATTCACTTAACTTCAAGCCAGTAGCTTTTTCGGTGTACCTAAGCTTGATGATCAGGTACAGGAGGCCGACAGGTATGTCGCCATCCCGTTCTGAAACCTGGCGCATCCCCCTATTCAGCATCGGGAATGATTTCAGTTTCGGTCATGATGTCAACATCGGTGGTGATGTCAACAACGAACCCCTCCTCCTTCTCTCCGCAGTCAGTACACTTGGCGTCCGTGTCCCAGCTGGGCTTGTCGTTCTCCCACTGCCTGGCATGCCAGTCTTGGTCATCGTCTCCCTCTGCCGAGCGTGCCTTGTTGTACCTGCGCTTGGCCAACTTCGGACCACCTCCGCCGGGCGGGTTGGGGGGAGGAGCACCACCGCCAGGAGGGTTCGGGGGAGCACCACCGCCGGGCGGGTTCGGAGGCAAGGGAACAGGAGGCAAGCCGGGAGGGGGCGGCGGCGGCGGCGGAATGGGCGGAGGAATAGGCGGATAAGGTGGGTAACTTGGTGGATCAGGGTACTTTGGGTAGTCCGGGTACTTTGGGGGTTCCGGATACTTTGGAGGCTCAGGATACTTTGGTGGGTATGGTGGATATTTGGGCGGATATTTGGGCGGCTCCGGCTTGTAGTGTTCCTTGTCCTTGTACTCGGCGCAGAGATACAAGACCAGGTCCGCGGAGTCGTCACAGGTCTTCTTGCCGTCGTCCTCGTCTTCGTGGCCTGCATATTCGGTCAGTGTTAAGCCTCAAGGTGAAGGTCACATTGAACATACCATATTCCCAGTACTCAGCAGGGCAGTAGTCCTCTTCAGGCTTGAGAACCACTTTGTGGCCGTCAAAGGGATGACCGTACTTGTCGTACAGGTCATAGTGAACCTTCTCGTACTCCTTCTTGTAGTAGAGGATGAGCTTGTCGTGGTCCTTGTACCAGTAATCCTTGTCTTTGACGATCTCCAGTGCAACGCCGCCTTTCAAGTACTTCTCAACGTACTCCTGGCGGCAGCCAATCTTGTAAGGTCCATCCGTGTCCCAAGCAACAGACCACAAGTAGACATCGTACGGGCAGAAGTTAACAACCTTCGCGTGGCCGTAGCCCTTGTGGTAGTCTGGCTTCTCGTGGTAGTCAGGATAGTCAGGCTTCTTCGGGTAGTCTGGCTTCTTGGGATAATGATCGTAGTCATCATGGCAATCATCCTTGTAGTCGCCATGGCAGTCAGGCTTCTTGGGATAGTCCGGCTTCTTGCCATAGTCGGGATAGTCAGGCTTCTTCCCATAGTCAGGGTACGAGGGCGGTGGCGGAGCGCCATAGTCGGGCTTCTTGCCGTAATCTGGAGGATCACTGACGGCTTGGACACCCGCCGCCGTAGCCGACAGGCCGGCCAGGACGTAGGGAGAGAAACGCATGGCTGACTTTCTCTCAAGACAAACCTAGCGAATGATGCAAGCGAGAAACGAAATGCTTGACTGCCAGTGAGAAGTAAGAAAGAAAAAGGAAGAAGGAGGAGAACGACCTCTCAAGATGTGCGGACGGCCTATTATAACATTAAGCCTCCAACATCGCCATGACATCTTGCCATGGTGGGCCAGCCTCCTTCTGATGAGTGGCACATGTCAACAATTGTCGAATGTCCCATGCTGATATCATCATGAAGCTCACCGAGGTGTCTTGAACCCCTCTTGCAGCACGCGATCGAGATGAAGCATCATGGGAAACCCTTGAAGAGTTATGTAAAAGTTTGTCGTAGACAGAGTCCGGCGAGGCGACCAGTCCTGTCATTGTGGTTGATAGCTCTCAGTGGCGTCTGTGCGAGCGACGGAGGCTTCTTGTGATTGTTTTGGAGCTCGAGCTGCGAGTAAGGTGCTAGTTGGCTGATCATTGTTGACATTCATGTGCTTAATACTGCTTGGGTATGGCAGGCCAGACAAAGCAGTTGGTTCAGGAGGCATGTGATGTGAGTTGCTGTCATGCTGGAGGGTTTGTTGGAACCCGAAACGAAGATGGGGCTTCAAGCCCTCATGTTCATCGTTAAGCAGACTCTCGGTGGAGCAGTTCTGCGCCACGATACCAACTTTTTCAGGTCGGACTCCGTCGAACTCACGATCGGTCGGACCTTGCTTGAGCTCCCTCTTCGAGCTTCAACGAGGGAGCTCAAGATATCGAAGCTCCTTCCGAAGCTCACATCCCTGAGCTACACTTGAAGCTCTGGGGTTGGCAGGGCATACAGCAAGCTCTTGCCAGAGCTTAGCTACCATGGTGATCTGCAGGTCGAGAGCGCGGTGCTGGACCATGTGATGTCTTGAGTCGCGTAGCATTTCTAGCGGCGGGATTCCACTCGTCTGACAGCTGTCAGAAAAGGGCCGGTATGAAGCTCGGCCGTAATGATTGTTCGGGAGAGGAGGCGACTTGACCACGTTGGTGGTAGCTCTGTCAACGAGCTGTTGGTGTAGGCTTTTTTGTCACATTGTGCGGTCAAGTAGTCCAAATGAGAATGTCGGAAGACGGAATATTGGCCTCAATATCGCACCATGTGTTCCACCTAGAGCAGGCAGACTTGCAAGTGTTGAAACACGTCACTCGGATCAACTCGCAAGGTTTGGGCGGCGGGTAAGGTGAGAAAGTGCAAGCCCGTTGCATGACCACGCAATCTGCTTCTCCCACATGGTCGGTGGTGTGTATCCGGCCGAGACAAGCAACCAACGCTCCTTCCTGAAGCTTGCTCCATGCAGCTTGCCCTTGCAGCTGTCAGATGCTTCAAAGGAAGGACGGGAGTGGTGATGTAATCGAGACGGCCCTGTCGATCCGTCAACCACCACGCAACTAGCGTGGATGTTCTGCCTTCCGCGAAACGGCCCAGGCGCCCACGCGCGAGATAGGATAGACCAGACAAGACGCTTCTGCTTCTGGCTGTTCTCTGAGAAATATCGTCATGGATGTCTTTGAGCCATGCCAGCAAATGGCATGACGTCTTGCCGGTGCCTGTGCCCATAAAACGGCCGTTTGCGCATGTGCAACGTCTGAGTCGCAACTCCAGTCTATTCCAGTAGTGAAATGCTCCGTCGTTCACTGGGACTGACTAGACCACCGCCAACGCGCACCAGACATACTCGGACCTTCAAGCTCTCACCACGCTCCAACATGCCGTCGTCCAAGGGAAAGCCGACAAATCCCGAGCTGCGCGAGGAGCTCAAGGAAGGCGAGTGCTTGTCTCTCTGCTCCAGACAGATCCGGTTTGACTCGCCAGACTAACTTTGCCGGGCAGAGATCAAGCAGCAGCCAAACAAATCTGGAGGAGGCGAGGGCCAATGGGCTGCATGGAAAGTGAGAGAACAAGAAGCCCGCTTTGTTGGTCTCGAAAGAGAAGTTGCTGACGACCGCGTGCCCAGGCTTCGAAGCTAGCCAAAGAGTACGAGAAACAGGGAGGGGGATACGAGAACGAGCCAGGCTCCAAGAACGAGCCGAAGAAGGGCGATCCAGAGCCCAAGAGCGACAGCAAGAAGAAGAAGGAGACCGAGGATTGATCGTATGGTAGTACATTTTCCCATCTAATACATAGCTTTCCACAAGATCCTCGCAAATCAAAGCCATCCAGGACACGCCCCAACGCCGCGCAATATCCTCAACGTCCAAAACGTTGGAACGTTGCAAGTGAATCTTTCAACCCAAAGCATGTTTTCAACGTAGGCCGGTGCCGTCGTTATATAGCAGAAATTCAGAACAATGTGTTTAATCGTATGAAACACGGCCTCACTCCTCCTGAGGCCACACCTCCATCATGTCGAGCCACTCGAGCGCAAACGCCGTCGTGATCTTGGCCCAGTCGCGCACCGTCGGCATATCGAGGTGCTCGCCGTCGTCTTGCATCGTGTGCCAGACGCGCGGGAACGGCGTCGGGATGAGGTGCAGGATGGGCACGCCCCTGGCCATGAACGGGACGTGGTCGTCGCCCACCCAGGACCGCGTGAACTGCGTCGTGAGCTTGTCCGACTCGGGCAGGAACGGGGTCGCCGGCGTGGTTTCGAGGAGCCCCAGGTCCCGCATGCGCTGCTCGATCTTGGCCATGGCCTTGTAGGCCCAGTGAGTGGGGAGGAAGTAGGACGGGATCTTGGGGTCGGCGGCGCCCAGGAGGTCGAGGAGAACGAAGAGGCTGATCTGGTTCAGGCGGTTCGGGAAGTTGGCCATGGCCATTGTCGGCTGGTTCTCCCATGACTCGGCCAGGGACCTGTGGTCTGCGTTAGTGTTTTAATCATGCCGGAGGAGCCACGTCGCAGCGTACCTTGCCCCGTAGAGCGAGTCTGTGTCGGTCCATGACACGAAGGCCTCCTCGCCGTCAAGCAGTAGTATTTGTATGCCCATGTCCATCGCTGGTGTCCCTCCCAGCTCGCCCAAGGCCACCATCTCGTCGTACATCTGCGTGAGGTATTTGTCGATACTCCTAGCCACATGCATAAGCATAGCGCAAGGCGCCGCGCTGTCCGTCGCGCCGATGAAGCCCTCGGGGGTGAGCTTGCTGTCGAAGTGGGCCACGAGGGTCAGGATGTTGGCCTGCCCCGTCTTCGTCCACGGCGGCTCCCTCTTGAATATTATGTTATTGAACGGGACGTCTGTGGACCCCGTTGCGGGCGTCTTGCCCGTCGAGTTCTGCCACTCGGTCGTCCAGTTGGGCAGCTCCCTCTGGAAGAAGTCGACAAAGTGCTGCTGGACCTTGAGCGAGCCGGGCGTCCCCGGGACGCGAGGGATCAGGATCGGGGCGAGCAGCGCGCCATTGTGGATGTCGAAGTCGTCGTCGCTTGGCCCCGGCACGGCGCGCAGGAAGCTGTCGGAGAGGGGCGAGTAGGCGGCTGCTGTCACGAACAGCAGGAGGGCGGCCAGCATCGAGGGAACGTGGCCCAAGCCGAGCAGCCGTTTCATGTTCGGGAACGTCGTCGGGTTTGGGATGGCGCCCTCGTTGTCATGCTGTGGCGGTGATGGTAGCAAGGTACTGTGTAAATAATATCACAAAGTATGAAGTCTCGATCAATTAGAATAGGTGATGTATTGGTGGTCAATTGGTTTTAAGCGATAGAAGACACTTTTCTCGAGTCCCTATGCTACGTCTGACTTCAGGATCCCTGCGGCGTCTCGGATCTCGAGTGGGGCCCCACGATCTTTAGCCTCAATGCCCGCGTTAGCGTCAGTTACATGACCTGCAGGGTCCCTAGCTGACAGTTTGAATTCCCACCACCAACTCCTCCAAATCATGGGCAGCAGCATCAAAAGCTTCGTCAACAATAGTTACTTGTTACCCTTCCCCCAAGACAAACATGATTAGAGCTGCTCACATCTCGGTCTCTCTTCCCTGAGACAATGTTTCTACTTGTCTCCGGTCAGACTGTTGGACCATGTCGAACTTTAGTGGCACCAGACCCCCGACAGCAATGGCCAGCCTCCATCTACCGCCCACCAAACGAGAACCGCGGTAAGCTCTCAGCGCCGCGGGAGACCATGATCACAGGGCGGAGCTTGGGCTGGTCGGACCTGATCACCCTGATTCGAGCAATTTGCTTCTGGATTTCACCAGCATCTTTCCCCTGTCTTCCCACCTCCACACCTGTCAAGAAATCCAACCCCTTCTGTACATGTCGCATCTCCCGAGCAGCCAGCTTCTTCCACTGCCGCATAAACTCGACGACGTTGGTCGGCTTGCGCAACCGTGTGAAGTTCTTCCACTTGCTCAGCCAATCCACAGTATCGAACCTGGCCTGCGCGTCGAAGAGCCTAGACATCTGGCGCGCGTCTTCGATGGGAATTAAGATACTGCCGTTTTCGCCCGAGTTGCCAAACAAGCCTGTGCTTGCAGCTTCCTCGTTGTTGACATCCAACTTCAGGTCCAAGACGATGAAATCGCATTCTTTGCGACCGCGGACCAAGTCGTAGTAGAGTTTGCGACCCTGATCCTTGATCATCGTGCAGAAACACAAGGCCCATGATGAATCAAGAGCGATGTGCATGTCTCGGTTGATGAGTAGGCCGTAAAGTTGGTCCTTTCTGGCGCTTCTCCTCGGTCTTCCAGAGACTCGAGTACCAGGCTGGCCCATGTGAACTACAACAGTGTCTCTCTTCAAATCGACCCAGACGCGGCTCAGCCTGTTGGTGGTGCCATCACAGAACAAGATCTTCTTCGCCGATCCACTGGCAAGGGCCACTGCGCGAGCCTCAGAGCATACGTGGGAGACGGCTGGCCGTTTTTCAGCCTTGGCCCCATGGACTTGCTCCTGACGCCAGATGCGGTATTCGAAATCGAACGTCTTGCTTGGACGAGGGAACGTGTGGACCCGGTGGAGAAGGCTGAGTTCCCAGATTGCGATTCGTAGCTCTGGGGGCAGCTCAGAGAATCGGGGAAAGGTCTGTGGGACAGCTCCATTCGGTGACGCTGTAACGGTAGGGGAGGGCTTGGGCAGGCCAGGTAACTGAGGAGGCAGCAGGTTGGTTGAGAGTAAGCCCAGAGGGATGTCCTCATTTGATTGAGGAGAATCGCTGTCTGCCATCTTGGTGGGAAGGGGGTTTGCTTGTTGTTGTTGTTGTTGTTGTGTTGTGTTGGACAGAGTTTGATGTTGATGGTTTGTTCCGGTGTGGGAAGGTGTGGAAGGAGAACAAGCTTCCCAAAGCAAGGAAGGCATCAGGCAAGTGGCAGTTGATTACTAGCGGCCGGTTTACCAAACCCACTCCTCCCCATCTCCCTTCCTAGGCTGAACCATTCCATTCTTTACCATGTACTATGGAAGACATTCACACTTGACATGGTGAAGAAAAAGCTGTTTATGGTAAATAGCTATTGCTACGTGACTGATTACGCCTGATACTAGAATCCATGGACAATCTGTTTGGAAAATGAATGAAATATGTCTTACAAATGAGGGTAGTTGAAGTTGTGCCCTTAGCTTCATGGCTTTTGAGGTGAATCTGCGGTTTGATGTATCTGACTAGATCTTTGCCTTCAGGTCAAATCCTCTCTTGCCATACAGTACCTGTCGCGCAAGCAGAAAGCACACGCCTCCTGCAAGTACGATGGCAACATAAAGGCCAGCCAGTGCCCGGGTTCCAAAGGTGGAGAGCATCTGGCCACCAAGAGGCACAGTCAGCAGCAGCGAGAAGCTGACAAAGAAGTACATCGTACCTGCAGATATCTGTCAGTGTGGACCCTGGTCTCATGGAACCGTCACTGCCCAGGTGCTTACCGTAGTACCGCCCATAGTCTTCCGTCTCGCAAGTCTTCCCCATGCAAACGGGAGTCAGTGAAATAAAACTGCCGGAGCCGAAGCCCCAGAGAGCAGAAAAGACGTAAAGCGCCTTGAGGGAGGTGGAGCCGAACGGAACCAGGATCGCTCCTGTGAAAGCTGCCGTGCAGAGTATCATGCAGACTAAGACATTGAAGTGGCCAAAATAGTCGCCGGCCAACCCTGGAAGAAGTCGACCGAACGTTGAGCATCCGTTAGCGATGGCCAAGAGAACATACCCGGTGCTCGCGGGGAAGTTGGCTGCCGTGGCATACGTCGGCAGCAGACCAAAGACGCCGAAGACGGCGAACTCCAAGGCGAAGATGCCAATCGTGATGAGCGTAAAAGTCTTGGAAGTGAGAGCCATGAAGTTCAACGCTATCCTCTTCCGGCGATGCTGCTCCGACGCCGCGGAGTTCTGCTGCGGCAGAGGCTGCTGCAGACAGATGGAGCCCACGATCAACATTGCCGCGTTCATGAACGCAAGGGCGCGGATGGACCATGCCCAGCCGACGCTGGGGAGCAGCGACCGCAGCATCAGAGGCATGACTATACCGCCGATTGAGCTCCCGCACAGGGCGATACCCATAGCAAGACCGCGGCGTTGGACAAACCACTTTCCGATGACCGCCACGCCGATGGTGGAGATGATGGCCGCCCCGAAGCCACCCCAGACGGCAATAGTGAGCATGAAGTGCCAATACTGGGTGCATTCGGCCAGGACGAAGAAGGCGGGGATGTAGATTGCACATCCGATCGGGCCGAGGAGGCGAGCACCGTAAACATCAAACAAGGGCCCAAATTGTATTCCAAGGAAGAGGCACAGGGAGGTATATAGTCCTGTGATCCATCCGATTTGTGTGGTGGAGTATTCTGATAGCTGGTGGGATGCTAAGTAGGACTGGACTGTTCCAATGGTTTGCATGAAGCCTGGTGGCCACGGAGTTAGCGGGAATGATAAAAATAGAAGCTAATACGATCTCGCTTGCCATAAGTTGGGAACAAATAGCAGAAGGCACCGGCGACGGAAAGCCATGCTTTGGTGCTTGTCTCGGGGACTGGACTCGGGTCTGGTCGAGGGGGCAGCGCCTCATCAACGACTTCGCTGAGGATCCCTCCGCCTGCTATGGGACGATGACTCGATTGAACGGCCTGTTCAACATCTTGGTTGTGGGTGTTTGGCAGCTGAATCAATTGTATGGACGACGAAGCTCTTGACGAGTCCATAGTGCAATGTATACTGGGATTGCCATATGAGCTGGTGTACTGTCAATTACGATATTCGGGACAAGTGAATCAACACTTATAATGCTAACGGACTTTTCACACTTATTTGCAAGGAGTAGAGCGGAATTGCGATATCGCACGCAAAGCCGATCGATTAGTGGCGACTAGGAAGGGCGCGCGAATCGTCGTCAAACGCATCGGCGTCCCGAGACCGCACCTTTCGGCAAACTAAACCGCAAACAAACTTTGCATGTGAGAAAACGGGCAGTATCCACAAGTAAGAACTCAAGCCGACCCCATTGCCAAGTTTGCTATCTATCATCATGATCGCAATGTGGCAGTGGATATGGATGGTGGTGAGGACAGCGCATCATGCAGCCGACGATACGTCTCGATTGTGGTCAAGGCCATTAGTCTGGGTTTTGTAATAGTATAATAATTGGAGATGTTGATATGCATCGGTGCTTACTCATGAAAGGATTGTGACTCAATAGGGAGGGTGACTGAGACCCTGATGGGGCAGACACCGTGGCACATTGCATCTTATTCCTCGGTATTCCCGCGGTATTTGATATGAGTATGTGACATCCTTCGGAATAGACTCAAGTCTCTGCTAGCTCTTGGGCAGGATTTGGACCTTTATCAAGCCTGACATCCGCAGACACAAGAGTCTCACGAACAGGTACAAACCATCTCACATGCAGCTTTTCTTGTTGTCCAATTATATGCAGTACGATAAAAATATACAGGAGATCATAAACTCTCATTCTAGGATGATTCATTCACCGCCTCCAAGAATAGTCCGCGACAGCCCCAATGTGAGCGACTGATCGCTTTTCCAACATTCCGGAATCGTAAGGATGTCTTGCCGCACACATTATCCCATCGTTCTTCACTTTCCGAGTCGAAGTGTGGCGAAAACATCCTGCGCTCGGGCAATCTGGCCCGGTGTGAACTCGGTCTTGCAGGAATCAACCATGTAGTCCATGTAATTATGGATAGCATCGAGGCCAGGGCCATCCGGACATGTGTCGGAGCTCTCAGGGCACCCAGCCGTCGCTTCTGCTTGCTGAGGCGTGTCGGCCACGAGGTCGCCCTCGCTGGTGCACGAGTTGCCCTCAAAGGTATGGAAGAGGCCCAGCCAGTGTCCAACCTCATGAACTGCCGTGAGGCCTTGATTATACTCTGCCATTTCCACACCGGGCAGGGTGCCAGCGAGGTTGACGACGCCGTCGCGGGAGAGGGTCGCCTCGTCCACTTCGGACTCTGGATAGAGCGCAAATCCAAGCACCCCGAAATTCTCGGACAAGTCGCTGAGGTAGTACAGGTTCAGGTCGGCGTAGGTCCCTTGTCGGAGAGCCGCTTTGTAGTCGAACTCGCACTGTTCCCAGGCGCCGCACAGAGCCCATGTATCGTTGACAGTGTAGTCCACACTGACAGTCACAAAAGTGAAGCCGGAACCCGCATATCTATCGCTCAGTACTTCGAGCTGTATAAAGTGGTTAGTTACGTGCTCACATCTCTTTTTCTTTCGTGAGTTTACTCACCTGCTGGTCTATCATGGATCGTGGGTACAGGCCTTCCTTGGCCTCTCTTGTGATGACATGAACGTAAGTGTTGATTGTATGTTCAGCGGCGACGTCCCGTGCGCCGTTTTGCGATCGAGTCACCAATGCACGCAAGTCTGCAGGAGGTTCCGGCGATCCACAAAGCTCTTGTGCCGAAACAAACGCACCGCCAAACGCGACTAAGGTACTCGCAAAGGACTTCATTGTCACCTAGACAGCCGATCGTGATGGAACTGAAATGGACGAGTAATTTGGAATGCAATGAGAAGTTCAATGTTGTGACGAATGTCACGTCCAAGCCAGTTTATATTATCAAAGCCCGCCTCGCTTCACACCATGCGTAGTGAAACGTGGGAATATAGAGCCATATCTGCCATATCTGGTGACACTCTCCTGGCGCCAAGCAGGGCTTAAACACGTAGCCAAGACCTTGCCCTCTGTGGTTCTCCGTGTAGAAAGGTTGACTGTAAAATTACCTTCAAGCGCGATATTTGAATGAGACCCTGTCTATCGGCTGCTATTCGACCTGTCACTACAGAAGCCGTGCTTGGAGCGAAACGTATCCGAGGACACCATTGAATGAGGCACCTTGTCTGCGGAATCTGGGGTCAATGACTGGTTAGGTATGACTTAAAAGCGCTGAATACGAGCTGGACCCAGATTTAGAAGACTTGACATCCGAGTTAGGGTTGCAAATTCCTCGGAGGGTATCCTTATGCGGCAGGTACTTTATGCCCAGCAATATTTGCCACTGCGCTACCTTCTTGACAAAGGTAGATACGCCGGAGGCGCCCGAATCTTAACTACTTCCTTTCGCTTATATATGTATATCGATCCCATGGCTGTACAGCATCTTGGAACTACTGTGAATCTCCAAAGTAGCAAATCACAGATATTCATAAGACGTCAGCCCATACTTGTGTGCAGCATGTGTTCGTTGGCATCAAGACTAAGCATCAATGATCAAGACTTTGGCATGAAGGCCAGAATAGAATGAGTTGATGGGAACTGCTCGACCCAATTGACTACCCTTGCCCTCAAGCGATAGTGATAAGTCACTACGAATCTGCTGTTGGGTCATCTTTCAACCAGTAGCAATCGGAGTGACACGTGGACACAATTTGGCGTCTCGCCCTCAAAATGCACGAAACCAGGCTCTCGAGTTAGTCAAGAATGGATTATATCATTTAAGGGTGCACAGATGTTCCCCAAGATGTGACCCTGCTTCATTCAGGATGGTCTGAGAATCCTCCCGTCATGCAACTTGCATCCAATTGATCATATTGGCTCACTCAGCTCCTCGGTCAGGACCCATGTTTGACCACGATATTCGTTGGAGTTCAACGACTATTTCCCCCTCATTTTCGGTTTACTTTGGATGTGATCTCCAGTCGCCAACTTGAATCCCATTCCTACTCCTGCAAGCCATGAGCGCTCACGTCAACAGCGACTTGGAATCATCTATCGCTGGCATGTGGTGGCACCAAGCAGTATTGTGAAAAGGATTAGGATGCATGCTTGGGTGTGTAAAAGCCGTTTAGACCCATCTGAGTCTTGGCTGGATTGATTGCTGATGAAAGTTAGCATGTATCAAATTACATGTTGCAACTCGTTTTCTAACCCAGGAAATCCAGTTGCTCGACAAGAGCACATCAAATTCTGGCAATCTAAGAGGCAGACACTGTTGCGGATGCAAAGCTGGCTGCGTAATTACAAGACTTCTGGCTATTATAATCCTGTGTTTTGAGCATGCATGTTCTCGTCTCTTTGAGCCAACTGAATTGTAGCGCTTTCTGAAAGAGTACCATGCATGTGTAATTGTATTTGAGGAGCCATAACCTCTTCTCGTAGTACGCGTATACTCTCTCGGATCTAGCGCCGATCCCAGACTTATGGCTGGGTGGCTGGGCGGCAAGATTGACACCCCCCTGAAAAGTAAGCCCTAAAGAGCTCTATTTCACATCTTCCATGAGGAAGCAACAGAAACATGGTCACTTAGACATTGGGTCCCATTGATTTCATCAGCTGCTTGTGTAGCGTGCTTTCGCGTGCCAAATACGTTGACATGGTTTGGCCAACCCGACAAGCGGAGCCGTTGAGTCTCTGTGTCGAAGTGAAAGTTATGGTCGCACTGGATTCATGTTGATCGCATGGAAATGCCGTGGACCTGTCAGCTTATGTAGGCACTCATTGGATCGATTGGTAGTGCTTGCTTACACGCACCGTACTGATTCGCCAAGCAGTCAGCCGGCGGTCCCGCATGGGCCCTCGGTGAATCATTCTTAAACACCACGTCGCTACGCGTAAAAATGGTTTAAAGCATCAAGCAAATCTCTGCTTCAACCTTCACAAAGAGAGCCCTCTGTATACCTTCTAACTATTAAGAGCCTACAACAATATCAAGGCACAGTCTTCGCAATGACAGCCCAGCAAAGCGAGCTCAATGGCGCGGCAAAAGCCACGGAGGACTTCTCCCATCTCCAAGATGTCCTCGGCCAGATGGCCTTTTTGAAGACGTACATCGTTATTGCTTACGGTCTTCGAGCCCGAGGCAGCACTGAAGAGACCAAAAAGGCACTTGAGGACGCTGCTGAAAAGCTCATTGAGGCTTTCCCTTGGGTCGCAGGCCATGTCATATACCAAGGCAGCGGTCCGGGGAAGACAGGCCTCGCTGCCATCATGCCCTACCCCCCTGGAGAGAGGACAAGCCCAGTCATCATAAAAGATATCAGAGATACCTCAGTTTCTCTCGACGACATCATAGAGGCAGGGGGGCCAATGCACATGCTGGACGGCGAGATCCTGGCTGAACGGAAAGGACTGCCACACTCGTACGATGAGAGCCAGGGGCCCGTTCCGGTATTGGTCATACAAGCCAACATCGTCAAGGGAGGCATCCTGCTTTGTTTCCAGGGGAACCATCATGCCATGGATATGAACGGCATGGCCCACATGATGCGCCTCTTCTCAAAGGCACTCCGCGGTGAGCCATTCTCCGATGAAGAAATCAAGCACGGAAATCGGGAGAGGGGCAACGTCATCAAGCTCCTAGGCCCTGAAGACAACAAGGCGGATGTCAGCAAGCTCTTGGTCAAGCCGCCCCCGCCTGGAAATGCCGAAGCGAGTGCAGCAGCGCCGGACGTACAGTGGGTTTACCTGCGCTTTGCCGGCCCCAAGCTAGCAGAACTGAAAGCCGCGGCCGAGGGGGCAGATCAGTGGATCTCAGCGGATGATGCCCTGTCCGCCTTTGCCTTCCAGAGGATCACCGCTGCGCGCATGAAGCGTATAGAGAAGGAGCAGCCGGAGATCACGTTCTGTCGCGCGGTCAATGGCAGACGGTTTCTCGATCCACCGCTGCCCAAGGAGTACATTGGCCACATGGTCATCTGTACTTTCACCGATGTGCCGCTGGACTCGCCAATCGCAACGAGTGACTTTGGAGCGCTGGCTCGCCAGATCCGTGCCGACATACTCAACATCAAGTCCAACTACATCGAGTCGATCGCGACAGCGCTGCATGAGCTCGACGACAAGAGCACCCTCTCCTACGGCGCGTCGCTGAACATGGCTGGCTGGGATCTCATGCTCTCCAGCTTTGCTGGCCTCGGTCTGAACGAGATCGACTTTGGCGATGCATTGGGTGGCAAGCCATTGTTCACGAAACGACCGCGGTTTGCGCCGATCGAGGGCTTGCTATACTTCATGCCGAGGACTGCAACTGGGGATGTTGATGTTGCTGTTTGTTTGCGGAGCGATGATATCGAGACCCTGAGGAATGACGAGGAATTCCTGAAGTATGGTAGTTACGTTGGCTAGGAGGGCTTCTCACATGATGCTTGATTCGGAGGTAAACCTGCTATCCCGCTTCCTTTGGTGTGGGAGTTTCTCATGCAAGTGCAATTTCCTCCAGGTGTGGTTGTGAAGAGGGATTATGGTCAGATTGTGCTGCCGATCAATCAGGTGAACGAATCAAATTCTCCGTTGAAACTACATAGACATGCCGTTTCGGTAAGCCTGAAATTGTTCTACCTGCAAAGGGGACATCTGGAGGCATTATGCTTGGGCAACCTCTGAAGAAGAAGACGAATCAATGTTGCCTTGAATGAGAGTCACCGATGATTTCCCCGGTCATGTGGGTATTGACCATCTGACCGTCCATCGGAAGTATCCGCCCAACGCAACGCGACCCCGCGTTCACGATAATCGTTTGTTGCCTTTACCTGTTACGCAGCTGGAGAGTCAGTTTCATCCATATCCAACTAGTCATTTCATTCTCAGCTGGCTCACCGCTATAGCATAGCCCCAGGGAAATTTACCATAAAGTTCCAGCATGGTCGAGTTGACGCTTGTTAGAGGTGAGCAGCCGGCCGGCTGGGAAGCCCTTGTTCAAGCTTCTGTGGGTATATTAAAAGATCGCTGGGGATGCTGGGTTTGCGTCCAATGAACGCCCCGTGTGGCCTTGGGTCTATCCAGAAGAGGAAGGTCTACCTCTGAACGCTTTTGAGACGCCAGCAAAGCCCCCGCATTGGAGGGAACTTAGGGCCACTGTCGGGCAATCTTTGGCTTCTCCTGAACCCACCACAGGCAAATGCACCGAAAGAGTCTGCTTATCTAGCCCACTCACGAACCAATTGATCGGCCGCCAGACAACCATCTGCTGTTTTTGGGATCGCCTGTGAACGGGACCGGTAGCAACCATCCCCAATCCATGCATTCAATAGGCTCGATGGCAGTGCCTGTTCACGAGAGCCATGAAATATGCGAAATGAGACCTTCTCAAAGCGGCAGCTCACTTGTAGCGTTGCATCTCCATGTTCCCTCGAAAGCTTGTTTCAATGAAGCTTTCCGGGTTGTCCCTTCTCGCCTTGGCCCGCCAGGCCTGCATGCCTCCCATTCACATGTGGGTCTGTTGACGATGTGCAATATAAATACCTAGCAAACATAACTCCGTGGCATTCGTTATACTCCGCAGCCTGTTGTCCTTCCCTCGTCTTTGTGGTCACACAGAGGAGACTCTGTTCACGCCAGGCAGGTCGATTTGCCCACAGTACCCAGGTCCTTGCTGCTTTGCAATAGCTACCACTAACAGCATGTCTCTTCGTGTGTTGGCCCTTTTGGGCCTTGCGAGCTTGGCTGCCGCGGCTCCAAACATGAAGCCTTCTGCCAGCACTGTCAACAAGCGGTATGTCGAGGAGCGTAATGGAGTCACGTACAACGTCTTCAAGCGCGCCGGGGAGGCATCATCTCTTTCCTACGTCAAGAACAGCGGCATTTGTGAAACTACTGCAGGAGTTGATCAATACTCTGGCTATCTGGATGTGGGGACCGATATGCACAGTAAGCTATATTCAGCTTTTTTAGCACTTTCTCCATCTCTTCGTCTATTGGCATTCTATCGCGGTTTTATTGGGCTTCTATCAATGATTGGGGAAACTTTTGCGTTGTTCATTTCCCATTTCAACGTCATGACTAAGAGACTGACAAAATGCAAGTGTGGTACTGGTTCTTTGCAGCCCGCAGTCAGCCTACGACCGCTCCCCTGGTTCTCTGGCTAAATGGTGGACCTGGCTGCTCGTCGATGATCGGGCTGTTCCAGGAACATGGGCCCTGCCATTTCGTCGACGGAAGCAGCCAGCCGAGCCTGAACCAGTACTCTTGGAACAACGTCGCCAACATGCTCTACGTTGACCAGGTGAGCCAGTACCCATTTGCCTAAACAAAGAAGATCCAGCGCTGATACGACTTTTGAAGCCTATTGGTACCGGTTTTAGCTACGGGGACGATGAAGCCACGTCTACCGTCAGCGCCGCCGCGTACGTCTGGACGTTCCTCCAGAACTTCTACGCCGCATTTCCAGAGTATGAGAACCGGGACTTCGGTCTTTGGACCGAGTCCTATGGCGGCCACTACGGTCCCGAGTTTGCTGCCTACTTCGAGGCTCAGAATGCCAAGATTGCTGCCGGAACCATCACTGGCGAGAAGGTCAACTTGGTCGCGTTGGGTAAGATACATTTGCATAGAAACCTCTAAAATGTCCTCACTGATGTCTGTCTTAGGTATCAACAACGGGTGGATAGACCCTGTGCTTCAGTACCAAGCATATCCAATCTTTGCCTACAACAACACGTATAAGCAGCTCATCTCTCAGAGCCAGTACAAGAGTTATATGGTATGTTACTCTGACCTGATTGCTCCTCGTCGGCTATGAATTACGGACGTGGACGGCCCAAGGAACTCATTCAACTGACACTAACCACTCCACAGAGCGCCTATACCAACAAGTGTGTACCAGCACTGGCATCCTGCACAGGCCTGACCGGAAACAACAACGCATGCCTGAGTGGAGACAGCACCTGCCGCTCTGCTGTCGAGTCGCCAATCGAGAACGCCAACGACTTCAACGTCTACGACGTCCTCGAGCCCAGCAGCTCCCAGTCCACGGACCCACCGGAGACGTACGTTGACTACCTCCAGAGTCAGTCTGTCATGACCGCCATTGGTGCCCAAACCACCTACGGCGAGTGCCCCGATACACCTTACAACAAGATGGTCGGCAGCGGCGACGGTAAGATCCCCAACTCCTCGGCGTCATCCCGCCTTCGTTCCATGTATCGCTGAAGCTGATATATGGAATCCTCGTCTACAGAAGCCCGGTCATTCCTCGAACCCTTATCGGAAGTCGTTCGTTCAGGCGTCAATGTCTTAATCTGGGCCGGTGATCTGGGTACGTCATCATCCCTTTCCGAAGAATTTGAAAGCCCAATTCTGATTTTCAAAATGCAAAGATTGGATTTGTAACTGGTACGGATCTCAACTGGTCGTGAACTCTATCAACTACACCAATAGTGCCGCCTTCCAGTCTGCTAAGCTTGCCGAGTACACCGTGAGCGGCACGTCGCACGGCCAGTTCAAGACGGCTGGTAACCTGAACTTCCTCCGTGTTTACGAAGCTGGGCACGAGGTGCCTTACTATCGTGAGTCTGCTCCCATTCCACGACTTCATGACGTATTGGAGCACGCAATGATCAAGGAAACTAATCGCGTGCCCGAACAGAACCCGCCGCAGCACTTCAGGCATTCACGCAGATCATGCAGGGCAAGGCGCTTTCGTCAACATAAATCGAGCACCATGGCCCCGACGGTGCTGAGAAAGGATGGGCACTGGTTGGACTGTTGCTTGCATGTAAAGTGCGATTCTTCAAGCATCTGGGCAAAGGCACATTTTGTGCGCGTGCTCATATGCCTTTTGCTGCACTTTTCGCACTCCTAACAAGCCCCTCAGTTCCATCCTGATCTAGTCCTATTCTATCTTATGCCAAGTCCACTCGATGTAGCGTGCATTGAAAGATACCTCAACCCGTGCAAATGGGGATGGGGCTGAGCAAGGAGATGAACCAGGGCCTGGCTG
Source organism: Diaporthe vaccinii (assembly GCA_039880775.1). Taxonomy (NCBI): domain Eukaryota; kingdom Fungi; phylum Ascomycota; class Sordariomycetes; order Diaporthales; family Diaporthaceae; genus Diaporthe; species Diaporthe vaccinii. Next base: position 26,285 of record JBCEDN010000033.1, read on the forward strand.
GATGTAGGGATATCGGCCGTCCTGCCTGCCCCATGGACTTCCCATGAGGGAGGATCAGGGTCAGCCTCAGTAGTACGGAGCCAGAACTTGCCTCGATAGACAAGCCATTCGACAGAGAGAAAAGAGGGGCCCAGAGTTCAGCAAAGTCTTGATTCGATATTTAGGATGGCTTGGCCTGGGGTAATCGAACGGCGCCTGCCGCCACCCTCTCTGCATCCAAGGGTTATGATTCGTGAAGGTCTTGTTTCTCACTGACATCGTGTCCTTGATATCGTCATGTCCGACCAGAAAAAGGCTGTGATTGCCAGGAAGATAGCACGATCGTGGTGCCATAGACAACCCGGGTCAACCATAGACTGGGTCACGAATGGGCTTTGCATCTCGTCCAGAAGGGGCATCCGGTTTCATCGTGTCGATCCTCTTGCCAAGCTTTGAGGCTCGCGCTAGGCGCTGGGGTGGAGTCCTGCCGCAACTGTCAGTGAGCCTGTGGACGTGCTGACCACCCTGCCATAGCACGCTGGAAAGGGTGTCTGCGGGGCTGCACGCCACGTTTAGAGCTTAGCCGTTGAATTTTGTGGAAGTTCACGCCCAGAACAGTATTGACTCAACAATAAATAACGATGCAAGATAGAGTTCAAGCCAGGAGCAGAAACAAACCTGGAGATGAACGTCATCTGAAAAAGTGAAAAAGAAAAGGCTCAGTAGGGTGCAATAGCCTGTAACTCGGATGGCATTTTGGCTGTGGTTGGTCGAAACGTCCCGGGTCGGAGTGTGCACCCGGCGGCAGGGGACGGCGTCTCAGCCTTCGTCTCATCCACGGCACCCCTGAGACGAACGCGCGACGGCCCACCGCTGAACCACCACCACATGGACCTGTCAGATCACCAAATCTGCGATCTAGAGCGGTTCCAAGAAGCCAAGCTTCCTTGAGCCGCTGGGCGGGAGCCCCGGCAGACTCGTGTGCACTGGTGGGCGGGCACCAATAAGTGGTGCATGGGCAGCCCGCCGGGGTCATTGCGACTTGGGTCGTGGCTCTTCCTTGGCTTCGCTTTTCTTCTGTTCGTCTGCCCTGATATACTTCCATTCGTTACCGATCTCGACGCTTTTGCACCATCCCAACCTTTGAGTCATTGCTGGTCAATTGTCTTTCCGCATACATTCTTTTTCAACCAAAACCTGCGAACCTCAATCCTTCTTGGCTTCTCTAGTCCAACAGCTGCGCCGGCGCTCTCTCAAGACCTCGACACGCACCTACGCACGCACTCACGCTCCCTTATACTCACCCACTCAATTGACGACTCCGCGAGAGAGATTAAACCCGGAAATCCGCCAAAATGACATCGATAGGCTTCAAGGAGATCGACATGTCGGTCAGCACCGTCCTCGCCATCAGCCCATCGGATCACCTGGCCATCACGATCGTGGGCGTCGCGTGGGCGAGCACAGCCTACGCCCTCGGCATGATATGGACGGCTTTGGCCCTCATCGATCGGTGGAGGGGAACGCACGGTGAAGGGAACATCAACTTCGTGTCGGTCATCGCGGCACTTGTCATGGCCGCTGCGTGGCCCGTTGTGCTCGTGGCAATCATCGTCATGTAGCCGTGCTTGGGCCATAGGAAAAAAGGACCGACCGCGGTGGATGACACGAGAAGGATGGTGTGTGTGGTTTATTTCGAAATGCGGTCCGAGGGGCCGTGGCCTGGGCCGACTCGGCTGGCACGCGCAGCCAGTTGTTGGTCGTCAGCTCTCCGGGTCAAGATTGGAGGCAGCACTGGAAGAAGCTCGAGGGCCAGGCGGTGATAGCCGAGTTCTGTCTCTTCGTACACGAAATCTTTGGTTCATCGATGGAGCTCAAGCTCTCCCAGGCAACACGCCAAAATCAGCTGCACTCGGCTGGTCTTAGGCTTCAGGTGGACGATTGCATGCGTTGATAATTAGCATGGGGCTCACACATCGGACAGGCAAGTCCCGCGTCGAGGCGTAAAGTGCAGCCTTCGAGGGCACACACCGGTGCCATCCAGGAGAAAGGCGTTTGGCGACTTGGTGGCGACCATCACCTGTTAGTGCTGTTTTGGGATCTTGCTCGTCCCCAGGCTGTCCAAGACCAACATACCTAGGTATTGTTGGAGATTTAAGAAATTACACCTGTAAATTCATCCTTGTAACTTCGATCCTCAATATGCAGTAGGAATTTTATGCTGGTGCCGGTCGGCATGAACGACTTGGATCTTGGGCAAGCATTGTCTCTACACTTGCATGAAGACTGCCTGCCTGGTCGATTCTTCTGCAGGAATCATTCTCCGGGGTGCTACCAACACACAGGCCTAGAAGCGGCAAGAGGTCGCAGGGAAGTTCAGGTTGAGGCTGATGAAGATAATTTTCTCCTGGGGTCAGAAAGAGCCCACCTTCACGATGGAGTTGTTGCATTGGAAAGCGACTAGCCGAACGCACCTGCCGCGGCTGCCCGTGGAGCTTCACACAACCTAAGTTGCCAGGACAGACCAATGGGAATCTTGCCTTGGGTTTGGCGTCATAGACAGGAATGCAAGAGCGGCTCCATCGGATTAGGCATCTTAAATCCGCATCCCGCCATCTTAATTAGATACAAACGTCACTGCTAGATTAATAAACAAGCGGCCGCCATCGTTGTTCCCCCACTTGGCACTCTACCACCAAAACACCATTATCTCCCACAGCTCACATTCAGCTCGTTCTCGGAAATAATAATGGCAGCCAACGTACCTCAATTCAAACTGAACAATGGCGTCTTGATGCCTAGTGTCGGCCTGGGGTAGGTCCATAGTCCCCTGGCTGCGCTGAGTGCTTCGAGCAGTGATGACTAATGCTTGTACAGGTGCTGGATGGGCTCCCCGGGCGGCGGTGAGAAGGTCTACCACATGGTCTCAACCGCCCTCAAGGCTGGCTACCGCCACGTTGACACGGCAGATGGCTATGGCAACGAGGAGGAAGTTGGCCGCGCCATCCGGGACTCGGGCATCCCGCGCAAGGAGATCTTCGTCACGACGAAGCTCAACAACACCGACCATCACCGCGTCAAGGAGGCCTTCGAGCGCTCCCTCAAGGCCCTCGACATCGAGTACATCGACCTCTGGCTGATGCACTGGCCCCAGGGCTCGCAGGACGGGCGCAGCCTCAAGCCCGACGAGAGCCCCACGTCCAACGAGACCTGGGCCGAGATGGTCAAGGTCTACGAGGGCACGGGCAAGGTGCGCGCCATCGGCGTCTCCAACTTTGGCGTGCCCATCCTGAAGTCGCTGCTCGCGACCACAAAGGTCGTCCCCGCCGTGAACCAGGTCGAGCTGCACCCTTGCCTGCCCCAGGAGAACCTGCGCAAGTTCTCCGCCGACAACGGCATCGTCATCACCGCGTACTCGCCCATCGGGCAGCCAGCCCCCGGCCAGGTCTCTCCCCTCCTCACCGACGAGAGTGTCAAGGAGGTCGCCAAGAAGCACGGCGTCACCGAGGGGCAGGCCGTGCTCAGCTGGGCTGTGCAGCACGGCATTGTTGTCGTCCCCAAGAGCGAGAACCCGGAGCGTATCAAGGCCAATATCAGCGTAAGATCTCCTCTGGCCAGACGTTTGATAAATGGCGATCGCTAAAATTCAAGAACAGCTCGTGAAACTCGACGACGCGGATATTATGGCCATTGATGCCGTGCACAAGAAGCCTGACTTGCACCGCAGTCTGCTGAACTACCACAGCCCTGACGGGTCCGTTTTTGGATGGACGTACGAGCAGATGGGCTGGGAATTGGAAGTTGGCGGCAAGGCGAAGGCCTAAATGCTGTTGTGCCAGCTGTATGTATGGCAGAGCCTCTCCATCAGTGACTAATCGCATAGAAAGGAAATATAAACGTTCTGACTGGGCTGATTTTATTCCGTCGATGCACTCGCCTACGCCGTGGCCTCGAAGCATCTGAGGTATTGAGCTGAGGAGTCGATGTACTGAGCAAGGTCCCGTGAGTATCCTTAACTTGAACTCCATTTAATTGAGGAGCACTGACTTGGCACTTTGTAACGTGGTCTGCAGTCGTTCTCTGGGTCAACTCGGTGAAAGCCTTCAGTCCCTATCAAAAGTCTCAGAAGCCGGTCAGTATCCACAGAGACGAGATTCAAGATAGCTAACAGGATTTTATATGGTACTCATCTTGTCTTGAAGCGCTGTTCATCTTCAATTCGAGGCCTCCGTTTAGCAGAACTTCTTGTGCGAAAATGCCGTGTATACTTGCACTTGACTTTGTCAATTTCGATTGTTCTGAGACGTTGTTTAACTATTTCGACAGCTCGGAACCCTTCCTGAACGCCGATAACCTTTCTTCATATCTCTGCTGGAACTGATCGTCCAAATTTAACAAACGAATAGCATTACCAGCCAACACGCCGGCTCTTTGATCCCAGCTCATGAACTTGTCCAGCTTCTTTCCTTCGTCGCCGTTTCCAATCAGCATCTCGCCGGCCGTCGGCACCTCACCTAGCGGGAAGGGGTAGTCACTGCCCAAGACCATATTTGCGGACGGGATCTTGCGCAGAACATAATCGAGCAGATCTGCATCATGCACAAGGCTGTCGATCCATATGTTGTTTCCGCTGGCGAGATGTTGTGTCGGTGTGATCCCTCCTGCGGAATGTGCCACCAGGTCTGGCCGGCAGTTGAAACCATGTTGGATGCGACCCAGTAGTGCTGGGAAGGATCCTCCGGCGTGGGCAAAGCAGAGACGGAGGCTTGGATGCCGGAGGAAGACACCAGCAGAAGTGAGGTTGTGCATCGCCAGAGCTGTCTCGCAGGGCCTACATCTGGGGTTAGTATCGACTGTGCAGATGAGTTGACGCATCATGGAGTCAGTTCACTTACATGCCCACCAACCAACTGCCCCAATACTTGCCCCACCTGGCCTCGTTCTCCTCCTTCCAGGAGTAGCCCAACGGGTGCACGAAGACTGCCATATTTAGCTCCTCACACGCGCTCCAGAACTTCTCCAGCCTCGCGTCGTCTAGGTCGATCTCCCCATCCGCCAACGGCGCCGAGGTTCCTATCTGCACACCCACCAGACCCAGCTCCTTGGACCTCCTCAGCTCCCTCACAGCCTCGTCGACGTCCTGCAAGGGCACCGTGGCCAGGCCCACAAACCTGTCCGGCGACTCCTTGACGATGTCGGCAATGTGCTCGTTCAGCGACCGGGCGAGGACGACCGCGGGCTCCACGGGGGCGTCGTAGCAGAACAGCAGCGGGACGGTCGACAGGACCTGCACGTCGACCCCGGCGGCGTCCATCTCGCGGACCCTGGTTGACGGGTCGTAGCAGTTGGGCTTCACGCGCCGGAAGAACTTGCCGCCGTTGTACATGTCGATGTCGCCGGAGCCGTCCGCGCAGGGCTGGAAACTGGGCCAGGCGTAGGACCTGCCCGAGGCTGTGGGGACGGCAGAGAGGTCGGGCAGGGAATGGGGCATGATGTGGGTATGCAGGTCGATTCGGTAGAGGGACTCGCCCGTCCGGCGTTGGTCTCCATGGTGTTGGTGGTGGATGTGGGAGGTTGGTGGCGAGCCGCTGCTCAGGCTGGTCAGGGGTGTTGAGCTGCCGGACTCGGGGTAGCAGCAGTCACAGCTGTTGCCGTCTGTGAGGATTCCGGGAGCCATGGTGTTTCGTGTTACGGTATACCTGCAAGTTATTGCTTCATAAAGGTGGTCCCGTAGTCTTGTTTAGCTTCGGATCTCGTTGACTATGATATATTGATATCTCTCATACATTCACGACAACAATTCAATGGGTCGGTAGTGACATTTAAGAAAACAAAGAAGCTGTCCTTCAACAATGGAAGGCAGGTTCCCAATATGCCTTGAATCGTACATCATGGCCGTGCATGGTGAACTCTCTCGGCCGGTGTTACGCCCGCCTTCCGCATCCGCAGGTTCGGATGCAAGGGCGGAAGTTGAGGTTAGCGGCGGATGCAGCACGCCAAGGGCCTAATCCAGGGGGCCGACAAGTTGCCGCCGCTCCAGTGGACAGCTGCAGCTTGCGGGCCGCCATGTAGCAGCTCTAGAGCCCACTACCGCCGACGTCACAAGAAGCTCCCCACCAGTGCGGGCAAACAGCGGCTCAGTTCTCAGTTTCATGATAAAGTGATCAGTAGCTACGCCAGCGACTCCCCTTACGCAGCAAGACTTCACTCTTCCAGTACACAATTCTCGCTAAATTGCCGGCTTATCACCAAATGCGAAGTTTCTGAAACACTTCCATTTTACTGCACCACACGCTTGATTCAAATAATTACAGGCGGCTATTTTTAATCCGGTTCACCCGGGAGCTTTTCACAACTACCGTCAGAATGAACGGCGACTCAACGGGCCACGCGGCCCTCCCACCACCAATGGCCTTCGCCTCATGGCTGAGCAAGAACGAGAACCTCCTGCAGCCCCCAGTCAACAACTACTGCCTCTTCAGCGGCAAGGACATGGTCCTCATGGTCGTCGGCGGGCCCAACACGCGCAACGACTACCACGTCAACGAGACGGAGGAGTGGTTCTACCAGCTCAAGGGCGCCATGTGCCTCAAGGTGGTGGAGAAGGACGCCGAGGGCAGGGAGTTCTTCAAGGACGTCGAGATCAAGGAGGGCGAGATGTTCCTGCTGCCGGGCAACACCCCGCACAACCCGGTGCGGTTCGCCGACACCATCGGCCTCGTCATGGAGAGGGTGAGGCCCGAGGGGAGCCTGGACCGGCTGAGGTGGTACTGCAAGAAGGGCGGCCACGAGGCCCCGACGGTCATCAGGGAGGAGGTGTTTCACTGCACGGACTTGGGGACACAGCTGAAGCCGTTGATCAATAACTGGAGGGAGAACGAGAGCGTGAGGAAATGTCCGACGTGTGGCCAGACCGAAGACCCCCAGTGAGGTGGTCACGACAGGTGCGAGGCAAGACTGATTTGCGCGAGATACTTGAGGGAAAGCGATTAGTGAGAGCGTTTTATGGAAGTTTTGATGTTCCAACGTCATGTATTGAACTTACCACTGTGGAAAGAAATGGAAAAGTTCATCGTAGTCTCTGGAGTGCCATATCTTGAAGGGCGTGAAACGTGGCTAAGGCACCTGTCCTACGAGCTTCGATTCTTTCAAAGGCCGGTCATCCAAGATTGACTCACCAAGTCCACTCTGAGACTGCATCGAGTCGGTTGACTAGACGCTGAGAAGTCCAATCATCCTTGAAAAAAGTTTTATGACAAAAATTGTCATGGTGCTCATAAGCCCATTAGCATTAATATTCATATCACCATCGACTCCCTAGCATCACTATCCAAATAGTACTGGAGTATCATCGAATAACCCCTCCCATCTCCCGCCCCCGGATCGTGTGCCGATAGCGGCATTAATGACTGCCTCGGCTCCGAGATCGATATCGCGTCCAGCGCCTTGAGCCCGTTCTCCTCCGAGTCGTCCTCCTTCTCAGGCTGCCGCAGCTCCAGGTCGAAGGGCCCCGTCGGCGACGTCGGCGACCGCACCTTCTCGTCTACGCCGCCCGCGTCCCCGCTGACCCGCACGGCCCACTGCCCGATCTGCCTGTCCATCTCGCTCCCGATGCTCGTCAGGCTCGTCACGTTGCTCCGCGTCGTCGTCTGGCTCCGGCTCTGGCTCGTCGGCGACGACACCTCGCTGTCCGCCTCCGACCGCACCTCGTACCGGCCCAGTGGGCTCCGGTTGCGCTCTATGCTAACCGGCGGTGGCCTCCTGCCGGGGTTGCGGGCCTGCGTCTTTGGCTGTTGGTTGTTGTTGGTGGTGTTGTTGTTGTCGTTGCTGTTGCCCGTGCTTGTAGGATGCGCGCCAAGGGGCTTCTGTTCTGGATTCTCGAATCGGAACCCGGCTTGCGATGCAGCCGCCGCGAGGCTCCCTGGGGACATCGACCTCGCGCTCCCGAGGTTGGGTTTTGAGCTGCCGTCTGAGGACGTTGGCCTTAGTGGTGATCCGGTGCGCGGCAGCTTTCCAGATCCAGGTCGTTTGCTTCCATTGGTGGACAAATCTTGCAAGCTCCCGGTGGCAGATTTGTTCGCGTAAATTGATTTCTGCCCGCCGGGACTGGGACTTCTTGACGAGTGCGAGCTACTTGGCCGGGCAGGGAGACTTGTGGAAGAAGTGTTGGTCTGGGGAGTTCGTGGGCCACCAAAGGGGCTCTGTTCTCGCTTCCATTGTTGTGCGTATAGGGAGTGCACTGGGCCGTCTTGCGCTTCCTTCGCGTTCCTGTGGCAATTGATCAATACGGAGTTCAAGGACGCTAGGTGGTCTGATGATGCTCACTTTTTCTTTCCTAAGCCAAAAAATGAGACCATTTTGAAAGGTGATGCTTCAGTTGTGGCTGGCTGAGGATCTGCGACACGCGAAGATGTGTGAACTTGTCAAGTTGCAGGTGGCGACGCGACGTGGCTCGGAGTTGTGTGTTGGTGGTGTAGGATGGAGGATGAAAAGAGCTTGATTGGGATGGTTGCATGTACTATTGGATGGTAATAACAAGTGTGAGGAACGCCAACATTTCGCGTCAGTGGCCCGATAGAGGATGGTATCTATATTTGATCACGACACTTATGCTTATTCGGTAAGTGTATAGGAGAACACCCCAGGCCCTCCGACTTGCACAATCACGGTGTTCGACCGAGGCCTATTTCCTCTTGGATCTGGGGCTGATGTAGCATAGGGCTGCGATGGCTCCACTTACACGAGATTTATGATTAGGCTCAACGGTTGTCCCGACCTCAACCCATGTGTCTGCAAGGGGCGCCACCAGTAGCCTTGAGCGCCAAGAGGGTCCACTGATTTCGCCAGCTGCAAAGGGCTTAACCATGTTCCCAAATGAGCTGAAGGGCTTGACAGCGGCTAAAAATACTACATTGGCGAGTGCGCCCCCGGACCTGGTCAGCCCACAGACTGCAGCAGTTTAGGCACGAGGACCCCCTTGGCGAATCGCGTTGGTGAGCCGTCAAACCCGGTGTCATCACTCAGGAGCCGAACCATCGGGTTCTTGCGAGGAGCTGAAGGCCGAGTTGAAAGATTAAATTGGAGTGATGTGCCACAGAACTACCATTCTGGGGACACCAAGGCGAAAAGTTTGTAACAGGTCATCTCAGCGCTGCCCACCCGTCTGAGGCAGCACTCTCCATCACAGCCCGTGAGCTCCTGAAGTTATAGTGATGGCAGTGTAGTGGATATCCGGGATCCTTGTCCTGCTGTTAGTAATCCCTCCCTTTCGAACCCGAGGACCCGGTTACCTTGTCAATTGTCCGCCTCGACTGCCGATCTTATGACCTCCACAGCTGCCGCCAGCCATTTTCAACTGCATCACCACAATCCCGAGACATCACCAGACACCACAGAAGCGGATTCGAAATTTTCCCCGGCTGCCTCTCAGACAGTGGCTAGGTGCACTGTTCTCGCGACGGTGAATACGTCCCTCGAGTATTCCCCTCCCTCTCTGCCTGTCCCGGAATTCTTCATGCCGCCGAAGGGCGTGCCAAGCTCCCTGACCAACCAACAGTTCACCCACACCAGACCTGCCTGCAGCTGCTCGCCGACCCTCCTCATGCGGCCCCCGTCGGTGGTCAGCAACACCGCCGCAAGACCGTACTCGCTCGCGTTCGCAAGCCTCACGGCGTCCTCCTCGTCCTCGAATGGCACGACCGTGACGACCGGCCCGAATATCTCGTCTCGGAGCAACTCCGAGTCGGTGGGGACGTCTGTGAGGATCGTCGGCTTGATCCAGTATCCCGTCTCCTCGCCGGCTCGTATTTCTGGCGGCACCTCCCCGGTGTTGAACGTCATTCCCTGCTTCTTTGCGACCTCGAGGTAGCTCCTGATCTTGGCGTAGTGCTGCGAGCTGACCACGGCACCGACGGCCTCGCCCACGCGGTACGTCTTGGTCACGTACTCCGTGAACGCCGCCACGAAGTCCCCGTACGCGCTCTTCTCGACGTATATCCTCGAGCCGCACAGGCATATCTCACCCTGGTTTTCGAATGCCGCCATCGCGGCCGTCCGGATCGTCTTCTCCCTGTTCGCGGCCAGCGAGTCCGCAAACACGAGCGTCGGGTTCTTCCCTCCCAGCTCCAGGCTGACGTGCTTGTGAATCTGGTGCACGGTCGCCCTCCGGATTGCGATGCCCGTCGCGGTGCCGCCCGTGAAGCTCACGCCGTGGACGTCGGGGTGCGACACCAGCGCCGAGCCGGTGGTCGCGCCGTCGCCGAAGATGACGTTGACGACGCCCGCGGGCAACCCGGCCCGGCGGAACACGGACGCGAGCAGGAACGCGCTGACGCTGGTGACCTCGCTGGGCTTCGCGACGGCGGTGCAGCCGAATGCGAGACACGGCGCGATCTTCCAGGTGAGCAGGTACAGCGGCATGTTCCACGGCGAGATGAGCGCAAACACGCCCGCGGGGCTGCGGTGCTCGTAGGTCAGGGCCACCCCGTCGACCATGCGGGCGGCGGTGGACTCGTGCAGGATGAAGGTCGCGAAGTAAGCGAAGTTGGACACGGCGCGGTCCACCTCGACCCGCGCGCGCTCCAGCGTCTTGCCCTGGTCAATGCTCTCCCACACCGCGAATAGCTCGCGATTGGCGGCGATGATCTCGCTGATCTGCCGCAGATACCTTGATCGCTCGGCCCGGGGTGTCCTGCTCCATGCCGGGAAAGCTGCCTTGGCGGTTTTCACTGCGGCGTCGACCTCGTCGGCTGATGCACAAGGGACTTTTGCTATGAGCTTCCCTGATTTGGGCTCGAATGACTCGATGTGTTTTGATGCCTCCGTCGTCGCGAATTCATTCTGAGTGAAATGCTGTAATGTCAGGGGTTGCCCATTGAGTTCCCTGAGCAGGGCGGTGGCTTTCTCCTGGGTGTTGGCGTTCCATAGCGCCTCGGAGACGTTGCCGTGGACTTGATGCACCGAGCCCATGGTGATGAACGAGATGTGACCTGGGAGACCCAATTCGAGGTCTTGAGCGGCAGGTAATGAGACGCAACGGGATTTTTCAAGATGAGTCTCAATTCTGCGTGACTAGGTCGTGAGCTGGAGCGATGAGCGAAACGGCATTTGGATTCCAGGAGAACTTCACTGGATACAAGCGGCTTTCTCATTCAGCAGCAGTTATGCTGGCCCTCTTAGCCGCTACCTCAGCAAACATGGCAATCCCTGCCCGTTGCGTTCTCCAAATGTGCCAGGCAAAGTTCCGCTTCCGTATGCGATGGCACCCCCGCTATGGAGTTGGCCCGTCCAACGACCAGCGCTGGAGCTGGCCTTTCAGCCAATCGGAAGATCAAGAGGTTCAACGCGGAAGACGGATGCTGGGTGTATCCTCCGCTGCGCTACCAAGCTGCTCCTGGTGTCGGACAAGCTTCAACCTTATGCCGGTATAACTATCTGAACCGGTGAGAGGTGAAGAATTGCGACGATATCGGATAACGGTAGGGGATTCTCAGACACATATAGACCTCATACCTGACTGGACAGTACTGCCCTCACTCCAAAAAGCAGCCAGGCAGCATCTGTGACAATGGCGTCCAACGGAACCGGCTTCTTCCTCCCAGCAGAGCGTGCTCAAGGGCTCGCCAACTACCCCCACGCACGCACAGCTCCCTCAACCAGCCGCATCATCTTTGTCAGCGGGACATCATCGCGGCGGGGTGATGGAACTTACGACGGGTGCGAGACGCTGCCTGACGGCACGCACAAGCTGGACTGCGGCGCACAGACGGCCGCGGTCCTGAGGAACATCGAGAGCATCATCCAAGGTGCGACAGAGGGCAAGAGCGGCCTGGAGAGCATCGTTGACGCCACCATATTCCTGACCGACATGAAGGACTATGCCGCCATGAACGCCGAGTGGAACAAGCGCTGGCCTGACAAGACCAAGGCCCCTGCGAGGACTTGCGTGCAGGTCGCGGCGCTGCCGAACGAGAGGCTGAATGTGGAGATCAAGTGTCAAGCATTGGTCAGCGAGTAAACCGGCATTTACGTTCGGTATAAGCTGTTGTGAAATGAACGAGCGCCGACATGTTTTGCCTCTGGGGTGAGATATCATTATCGACGGCCGACATCACCATCTCTATTCCTATGAATAGCTGGTGATAGTGAGTGGTGGCTAGGTCGAGATCAGATGAAGGAAGGACATTTGAGAACATAATACGGCATAACAAATAGGTTCGTTCAACTGCAGCTCGGCCTCATTTTCTCGTGCAAGAATACGGCTGACCTCCACTACAGTCTCAGTCTGATCACATGTCACGTCGCAAGACAATCCAAAATCAAGATGGACATCCCTCTACCTTCAAAATGAATCTTATTATGCATATTAGTTACGCGTGACTTTCAGTAACCGCTACTAGAAGAGGCTTGAGCCATCAGTAAATTCAGTAACGCCACATCAACTATATCCTACATCCACACCATTTTATGCATCTGCGACTCTCACGAAGAGTGTCTACGCTCTGTGGCCGTTCTGCCATTTCTTGAACTCTCGACGTCGCTGCTGGTCCCGATGAAAGATAGTACTCTCGTAGAAGCCGCTGCACAGTTCATGCCATTTGACTTGGATGTCAAGGTAGACAGATTCCCAAGCCCTCAGTTGTGTCAATAGCTCGTCCTGGTTCCTGGAAGACATCCGCACAGCCGGGGCCAGAAGGCCCCTGTGAACATGTGCAATAGTCTCCAGAATTTGCTCAATGTCTTTTGAAACGAGGCGGTACTCGACATCGGACATGCGCATGCGGACGAGCGCCCGGAGGAAGTACGCTGCCAGTGGGTTCAGCGGCCGTGACAGATCCGAGAAGTCGAGCCCCACGGCGTGGTAAATGTTGATTTCTTCAGCGTCGAACCCGCCGAGCGCCAGGTGCAAGAGGTTCTGTATGTCGATGACCTCTGTTATAAGCAATGCGAGGTAGACCAGCCGATCGTGCAAGAACGCGCAAATGCGGGGACCTCCCACTTTACCCTGCCAAGTGTTGGGAATGATAGGTCGGGCAGGCTGTGGATGCATCATCGGAGGGTTGGCCTGGCTGAATTCTCCGATGCTGACTGCGTGGACGAGCGAGCGTGGAAGATCTAGTATAGATTCTTCGTAAAGAGAGTTGATTTCCTCCCACGAATGTTGGCCGAAGTTAGCTGGCAGCTGAATACATGAGAAAGCGTTGGACTGCATGTTCACCAGCGTGCTGAGCATTGAGAGCTGGATGTTTCTCATGCTTTCGATATCTTCTAGCCTTTATTGTTAATGTGTTGACTATGCTGTTGTAGAGTGCCGAAATTGAATCTGCAGATAGTGTCAATTGGTGTTGAGAGCCGAGCAGTACGACTCATATATCATGACAATTGCTTTCTCTCATCGTCTAGTCTGAAGGAGCACGCATTGTCTTCTGAAATCTAAGAATAGACATTGAACAATTAACAATCAGGCTTTAATTGAATTGAACAATTGACAACCATAACAATCGAACAATTAACAATCATTCCTTGTCTCCTTGATTGACAATAGCATTCATCATCTTGGTCTAAGGAGCGGTGATCTGTTATTCTGTCAATGTTTCCCAATCGATTTTAATTTCAACAATGAAGACAACTCCTCACCGCTGTAGCTATGCTACATCAAGAACTTCTTGAATCTGACAATAAGGTCCCGGTATTTGTGGACCACTAACATCAAGCTCTTTGGGAGTTTCCTGCCCTCTTTAAGCAACTTGTCAAAACTCAGAGAGATAGACGTCATATTCGACGCGTTCGACATATGTATGTTATGTCTCTATTACCAAGGTTGGGGACTCTCATGACTAGCCATGATCCCATCTTACCATTCGAAGGCTGGTTCCTGATAATCATGGTTTCGCAAAGCGCTCTAGCTCATTCCCTAGGCGGCAAGATAAACACCTGCTCATTTCTACGTGAGTTATGAATCTGAAATGAACTTGGGATTTGGCCACAGTAGAGTATGTGCCCTGGCCCTGAGGGGGGAGTGCCTGCCCTAAGCGGGGGTTGCTGCCAGTGTCTGCGCCAAGTGAACTGGTGACTTAAAAGTATTTAGAAACCTTCCTTGCCCCTTTCCGCATTTCGTATTGCGAAGGAATATCTCCTAAATTTTGAGTAGATTCGGAGGTAAGGATAAAGGGCCAATAGGAAGACATCGCGCTCTAGCTCCAGCGGCATAAATGCCAAATTCGGTCAACTTGCCAACAAGCGAGAACCTTTAGGAGATAAAGTTCCGAGCATTTCTTGCATGCACGGCAATTGTCACGCGCGGACTTTGCCAGTTCTCGGACTCGAAGTCCACAAAAACCATCGCAACCTGCTACTTCCTTGGTCAACACACAGTTGTCATGGAATGTCTTGACAAAGCTAGCGATGCTAGTTTCTGTTCGACCAAATCGAAAGGCATCGAAAGGCGAGCGACCAAGTGAGACCAGGATCGAGTAGCATTCGGAGTGGAGGTATGGAAAGAAGAGCGGTAGAAACGGCAGTGAACGAGGGCATTCGCGCACTAGTGCTTACACTTGCATGAATGCCTACACTAGATACATCTTCTATCGGGCCATATGGACTCCACTCTCGGCGGTTTCCTGCCCTTTTGAGGCTCGGCTCCACGTGTAGATTCCCTAAGTCGCATGCAATCTTCGGAAATCTTTTCTGGCCCAAGCACTTGCTATCGAATAGATACTCCAAAGGTCCAGCATGTGATTTCTCTGTCAACTACTGCGTTGTCGACCCTCATAAGCAAAATGTTCTTTCGCTTTCTGACACCGTTGGCATTTGCGGCGTGCACGGCAGTCTCTGTGCTTCCAGTCGTGTCATGCGGACCTGTCTCTGTTGACTTGTTCCCTAGGGCACCTGCGGCAGGTATTGATGTCCAGGCGCTCGCGGGAAACCTTAGCGAGAATGCTGAGGTCTACGTTCCTGGTGACGAGCCATTCGCTGCGCTCACGGTCCGTTGGTCCAACCTAGAGCCTCCGACCCCCAATGTCGTTGTTGTTGCTGCGATCGAGGAGGACGTTTCACAGACCGTGAGTTCTCCGGTGTCCCCATATTCATTCCTTCACGCAAAACAGCTGACCAACACTGTTTGCGTCAGGTTGCCTTCGCATACAACAACAGTATCCCCATACTTGCTTATAATGGGCACCATGGCACTCTCGTCTCGCTGGGAAAGATGGACTATGGCATTCAAATTTACCTCGGCAAACTCAACTCCCTGGGAATTGCCAAAGACGGAAACACCGTGACCGTAGGCGGCGGCATCAACTCGCACAACCTGACCGAGAGTCTCTGGGCAGCAGGAAAGCAGGCCGTTACTGGAACCTGCGAATGCGTCAGCTACTTGGGCCCCGCTCTCGGTGGCGGACACGGCTGGCTGCAAGGCCATCACGGCCTCATCTCGGACCAGTTCAAGTCGCTGAACGTCGTTCTCGCCAATGGTGGCCTGAAGACGATCGACAGCAACTCGGATTTGTGGTGGGGAATGCTCGGGGCTGGCCAGAATTTCGGTATCGTCACCTCGGCCACGTCAAAAATCTACGATATTGTGTCCCCGAACTGGGCGATCGAGACCATCGTCTTCAGCGGTGACAAGCTCGAAGCCGTCTACGAGGCTGCCAGCAGCGCTCTCCTCAAGAACGGCACCCAGACCGACGATGTACAGAATTACTCCTACTGGCAGAACGACGCGACGCTGGACCCCAACAATGTAAGCCTCACACATCCGTATCTTTTTCACAGTCTGTGCTGACATACCCACTCCTAGCCTGTAATCATAATGTACATCCTCCAAGAAGGAGTTGACGCGGTTGACCCCGCGTACACGAAGCCCTTCCACGACCTGGAGCCCCTCAAGATCACGCCCCAATCGGGCGACTACCGCGACCTCGCCGCCTGGACCGGCATCGCGCTCGAGTCACCGCCGTGCCAGGACTTCGGCTTCAACAACCCGCGCTTCCCCATCTACCTGCCGTCCTACAACGTGACGGCGATGCGCCGCGCATACGACGTCTACGCCGCCGCCATCGGGGGCGCCGACAACCCCTGGGGGAACTCCATCTTCATGTTCGAAGACTACGCCACCGCCGGCGTGCGCGAGCGCGACCCGGGCTCCACCGCGTTCGCCTTCCGCGAGGACCTGCTGCTCGCCGCGCCGCTCATCATTTACAACTCGACTGGCGCGGCCGAGGACGAGGAGGTCAAGAACTTGGGCAACCAGCTGAGGGAGATCATCAGGGAGGGGACCGGCAGGGAGGAGTTGCATGCGTACGTTAACTATGCATATGGAGATGAGGGCGTGCCAGCGTGGTTCGGTGCTGAGGAGTGGAGGGGCGACCGCTTAAGGGCGCTGAAGAACAAGTATGACCCCGAGGGCGTGTTTAGCTTTTATGCGCCGATTGTGTAGGGCTAGGTAAGACGAGACGATATTCAGCAACGCTTCAACAAGTAAATTCATGAGCTATCTTGGGTTTTCATCCTTCTGGTCTGACTTCCTCGTACGAACAGCTATTGCATACGCTAGATCAAGGTCCGAGTCCCGCATGGCCTCCGATTTTGCTTCCAGTTCTAAAATATGTCTTAGTTGAGCCTCCCGCTTCGCTTCACGGCTGTGAAAGATTCCTCCACCACGAAGGTTAAGCACATGCTGAGTATTATTCATGATCGGTATGGTATTTGAGTCTAAGACTTATCATGGGCAGGTGCTGTCTTCGATATTTGAGAGAATAGTTATGCTGGCAATTGCCGTGTTGTGATGGAATATGTAATTGTTTAGACTTTTCATTGTTGAATGCGTATGGGCCTTGGAGTGACTGAAGCATGTTTGCAATGACAGCCTTTGTGCGGCGAACACTCGTTCAACGTAGCAACTCGTATTTGTGTGATTGGCGAGTAAAAGTTTAGTCAGAGTCCCCTGGAAAGATTCGGTTCTCAAGGATTTGCCTTTCGTCGGCATTCGTGTGACAAAAACCTGACAATGCTGCCACAGAGGCTCTGGGTCTTGGATTTTTCCGCTCAAGTCTATACCATTTGGCAGTTATTGTCGGGTAATTCAATGCAGTGGGTATTGCCCTGTACTCGGTGTAGATGAACTTCGGTCGATCTCTCAGCCTGTGGTCATCGGTTCTCGCTCAGCTCCAAAGGCGTATTTACACTACATGCTGGCCTGCATTAGAGCCGTTCGGAGAAGAGTAGCTCAGCAGGTTATCACAGTAGCGAAGATTCGAGCCAGTGTGTGTTATCGGTACACACCGCAGAGCTTCGAGTGAGTGGTTCAAAGCTCGATATTCAGAGGTTGATTGATACAGATCACTAATTACCAAACAGAATATTACTCATAGTCATGTCACGGTCTCCTCATTGTGCAGTTTGAGTATGCGCCGTCTCGCCTGCAGCCGGTGGGATCAAGGGATGAGTCTGGGGCCTGTGCCTTCCCCAACTCTACAGTTCACGGGCAAGACTACTGATTGTTGACAGAATTGTTCAAACAAGAGGAGGTTCACATCGAAAATTGGATCAAATTGCGGGCCATATGTGAATTAGAGTCAACACTTTTGGGTACTCTCGGCAAGTATTGTCCTATTGGTGGCGTAGACCTGTTTTACCGCAAGGCGAAGTTTGGGTTTACTGGGTGGATGAGATCATCCTCGCACAGTACTCCTTTAAATAGATGCCGTTATATATCTCAACCCTGTCTAGTGTCCATCCCGGAATGAAGGTTAATAGTTGCCTCCCCTCCAGTCTGAACTAGTTCACCACTCCCTGATCTCTCCGCCAGGTCCAATGAAGCCAGGGCTCACCCAAGCTGTCGCATCCTTGGATAGAGCCCTGACTTGTTCCTCATCTACCTCAATGCCAAGGCCTGGGCCCGAGAGGATGTTGATGTAGCTATCGGTGACGTTCCAGACTTCCGGATTCTTAGTGTAGCTGGTGAGGTCCTGTGTGCCTGCATTGTAGTGAATGCCCAGGCTCATCTCCTGGATGGCAAAGTTGGGGCTGGAGCAGTCAACCTGGCAATTTGCAGCCAGAGCAATAGGGCCGAGTGGGCAATGAGGAGCGAGAGCCACGTCGTACGCCTCAGCCATGGCAGCAATGCGCTTCATCTCGGAGATGCCGCCGACATGCGAGATGTCTGGCTGAAGGATATCTACGCAACCTGCTTCGAGGAAGGGCTTGACGTCCCACCTGCTGTGGAGGCGCTCGCCCAGGGCGATGGGGACGCTGGTCTGCTCCGCAAGGGACTTGATACCCCCGATGTGTTCTGAGAGCAGGGGCTCCTCGATGAAGAGGGGTCGGTGCGGCTCGAGCAGTTTGACGAGCTGCTTTGCCATGGGCTTGTGGATTCGACCGTGAAAGTCGACACCGGCGTCCATGCCTAGCTCCTTGACGGCTTTGACTCGCTCCACACAAGAATCGAGGACTGAGGGCGAGTCTAGCCAGCCCAAGTCTTCAGTGGCATTCATCTTGACGCAGCTGAATCCCTGCGACTTCCGTGCTTTTCTGTTTGATTCGGTGTCAGATGCTGAGAGCCAATGCCGACTTGCGGGGGACTCACGCTTCTTCTGCCACGTTACCTGGCCGGTTTCCCCCAATCCATGCGTACACCTTGAGCTTGTCGCGAACCTTTCCTCCCAGCAGTTGGTAGATTGGTACCCCGAGTTTACGAGCTGCTCACGAGTTAGCTTTTCTCTTACCAATATGGTTGTAGAGCTGCAGATAACCTTTCAAATCCCAAAGTGCAATATCAATCCCGGCCAAGGCACTCATGAAGACCGGACCGCCCCGGTAGAAAGTGGTCCGCCATGACATCTGCCAGATGTGCTCAATATCGTCGGCCTCGAACCCGTTGTAACGCTCGAACCAAGCATCCAGGCACCCTTCAACAGCTTGTGTGTGGCCCTCGAGCGAAGCCTCTCCCCAACCGACGTTGCCTGCTTCGTCAGTGATCTTGACGAAGAGCCAACGTGGTGGCACGCGGAAGTACTCCATAGTCGCTATTTTCCCCATTTTTGTGGCCGGATATGGGGACGGAAGTTCAAGACGGAGTTGATGTCATGCCCAAGCAGCACTAGACTACGATGGCAGTTGCGCTATTCACTGCTGGTCAAAAGGGTATGAATTGATTTGTCGAAAGAATGAACGGGAACAGGCCATATGATGCTTCACTCCAACTTGATTATCACTGATCGACTGACACTTCCGAAGTCGTCGTTATTACTTGCCCTTTTACCCCACGATACTGTTAGTATGGGTTGGCATGCAGTTAACGTGGAGACTACCTCGGTAATGCCTGGTTGCTGTGCTGGGGATGCATCATGCATTACTTGAGTCTCCACCCGGAAAAGATGCCTTAGTGCGTCGGAAAAGATGCCTTAGTGCTTCGGAAAAGATGCCTTTGTGCGTCGGAAAAGCGCAATTATGTGGGCGCTGATCTTTTCAGCACGACACTGACAGTGATACCCGGCAACATTTTGACTCTGGCCTGGAATTGACAAATCCGCCAGTGACCGGTACTGAATGGACGTATAGGCAGGAAGTGGGGCTAGGTTTGTAGCAGCCCTTCACACAGCCAGTAATTGCATAAGCATGATCATGTGTACGCCCAGGAGTAGGTGAGAAGCTGTATTCATAATTCTAGCCACAGTGTTGCCTTTCTGCGACGAACATCTAGAGAAAAAAAGATGCGAAGTGGTGTTTCTAATTCTTCCGTAGAAATGACGAAGACAAGAAATCGGGTGCGTCTCTATGCCTCCAGTCCACGCGTTTGCCTCGTCTTCTTCTTGAACTCAGCAACTGCCTTCGCAAGCACTTCAGGCTTCGCGTCCCCAAAGATATCAACTCCCAATCTCGCAGGTAAATTGTACCGGTGATCGCGGTCGAGCGAGTTAACCTTTTCGAAGACGTCCGCAGGCAACTCGGAAACTAAGGCAAGTGTCAGACCAACGGCACTGCAGTTTTGTCCCTGGCGTCACTTACCTTCCAAATTTGACTTGATTCGCGATGGAGTGACAGATTTTGTGAGGACGACGACCCCTCGCTGAACAATCCAACTGAGTACGATTTGAGCAGGTGTCTTGCCAAGCTTCTCTGCCAGTTGGATAATGACTGGGTCCTCGATAGCCCTGATACTCTGTTAGCCAAGATCGTGCGGCTCGTGGCTTTTTGGGAAACTCACATCGGCAAGCTGTAGATGTTGTTCCCAAGTGGAGAGTAGGCTTCAACAACGATCCCCTGTGATCTCATAAGCAAGTCTGTCGAATGTTTCCTGGTGCTCAATTCCTGACTCACCTTATCTTGGCACCACTTCACCAAATCCGGCTGTGCAAAGTATGGATGAAGCTCGACCTGATTGACCGCCGGCTTGATCTCGGCAGCGTCCCAGATCTCGTTGATCTTGGCGATGGAGAAGTTAGAGACACCAATGGACCTGATTTTCCCCTTCTTCACCAGAGCCTCCATCGCTCTCCATGTCTCAATTATCGGAACATCAATGACATCTACGCCAAAGGTTTGCTCATCGATGGGGAAACGCTCGGTGTCATTGATGCGACGAAATGACACTGGCCAGTGAATCTATGAAAAGTAAGCGGATGTGTACATCAGAAGGTAAAATGAAGGCCCATACAAGGTAGAGGTCCAGATAGTCAGTCTGGAGGTCTGCTAAGGTCGTGTCCACTGCCCTTTCAACATCCTCGCCATTGTGATGGGTATTCCAGAGCTTGCTGGTCAACTGTAGATCATGATTAGTAATCCATCCATATTGTCTTCAGGCCGAAAGCCTGATTTAGAGGATATTGCTCACGAAGATGTCTTTGCGGGAGACACCGGACGCCTTGATCCCCGCGCCCACTTCCTTCTCATTGTCGTATACAGCCGCAGCGTCGACATGGCGATAACCTGACTTGAGGGCGAGCTCAACAGCATTTTTTACCTCATTCGGCTTAGATTGCTGTCGTCGTCGAAGTCAGCACTAGCACTGCAGTCATGATAAATGAGACCGTACCCAGGTACCCAGCCCTACTGCAGGGACGCTCAGTCCGTTATTGAGCTTGAAATGCTCAGCGAGCGTTGTGGAGGCCGATGTTGAACCCATGACGTTAGTGTACGATTATCACCGGATTTCTTTAGCCTTTGACGAAGATTGATGAATTATTTGCGGCTGTATGTTGTTCGGGCTTTGTGAGGGTATGAGCACGCGGGGCCCTTTCATTTGAGCGGGTAGCAGCATCTCATTATTACGTGATGGCCTGTGGACTAACGGGACTATGCGTTGTTATCCGACCGGAAATGCCAAAGTGCGTACAGTGATAGAGATATCCGGAACATGCATAAAATGCGTTGGCAGCCGAGGTCGGGCGTGGCAGGTCCGGGGGAGGGCGCCGAGAGTCACCGATGCGGAGTCGGCACCGGCGCCCCTCGGCAGTCAATGGCCCGAGAGACAACCTCCAATGGCGCACCAAGCCGATTTGATTGCCCGTGAATCACCTCGAACACAGATTCATGAGGAGGTAACAAGCCCTCGGCGTAGCGCAGAAACACCACCCTCCCTCAAGCAAGCAATAAGCAAGCCACCAGACCAAGCCAAAATGTCATCCCCTGTCTCCAGCCCTCCAACGGGCGTCTTTGTCCCAGTGCCTACCTTCCTGAAACCCGCCTCCGCATCGGCAGGCCTGCAGCCCAAAGTCGACGTTGAGACACAGGTCAAGCACTCGGTTTTACTGGCCAAGAATGGCATCCGCGGTCTTGTGCTACTCGGATCGACTGGAGAGGCCATACATCTGAACAGACAGGAGCGATTCGACCTGATTGCCGGCTGCAGGAAGGGCCTTGACGATGCAGGCTTTCCCGACTACCCCATTATGGCCGGTGTGCTCACCAACGGCATCGATGAGACCCTGGAATGGCTGCAGGACTACGCCAAAGCCGGTGCACAATGGGGTCTCGTGCTGGTCCCGGGCTACTTTGGCACGGCAGGCTCGCAGGCCAACATTCAGGAGTGGTACACCATCATTGCAGACAACAGCCCCATCCCCATCCTGATGTGAGTCGGACCTCTCAGGACCTGTTTGGAGTTCATCTAAAAGTGTTCTTACCGATGATGCAGATACAACTACCCGGGCGTGACAAACAACGTCCTGGTTGCTCCCGAGACGTACTCGGCTCTGGCCCAGCACCCAAAGATCGTGGGATGCAAGATGTAGGTTGACTTCCCTACTCGCTTGGACGCACCCAAAACGGTTCTACACGCTGACTCGTAATCCAGGTCTCATGGCAACGTGTCTTACCACGTCCAAGTATCCCTTGACCCAGCTATTGACCACAACAAGTTCCGGGTGTACAGCGGCTTTGGCCAGCAACTTGGGCCCATCGTGTTCTTCGGAGCAGCTGGAGTCATCGACGGCTTGGCGGCCATCTACCCCAAGACCGTGTCCCGATTGATGGAGCTTGCAGAGAAGAGGCCAATCGACCCCGACACGCTGGCTGAGGTGCAGAGACTTCAGTACGTGGTCAGCAAGGCAGAGGAGTACGTAGGCAAGACTGGTATCGTTGGTATCAAGGAGGCCGTCTTCCGAGTCACGGGTCTGGGCACTCTGGAGGGCGGTAGGCTACCCCTGAAGGGAAAGCTGGCGGACGGAGACTGGGAAAAGCTGAGGAAGCTGTATCTCGCCGATGTCGAGAAGTCGGAGAGCAGTCTGTAGGCGCAGGTGACTCGAGCATGATAGCACTCCAATGAAGCGTTTAGAGAGGTCTCAAAAGAATAGCCAATACTCTCCAGTCCAAGCTGCTGGAAGACGTAATACCGTACGTATGGATGTACATAAGACCTCCTACCTTGGTCACTCCCAAGTACTCAAAATTTATCACATGCAAATCTATGTCGGAGGTATCGCAAAGTCTCAAGTCACACAACTGGATGTATGTAATCATACTGTGACAGCCCACATGACCGCCCACATGACACCGGTGGTTTTCTGACGTCCGCCCAGAAAGGCAACGGAAAAGATACACAATCCTGCCAGTCAGGCCTGTTGCTGGACAATTGCAAGCTCCACCGCAGGCTCTAGGCTATGCACCTCTCTACTCCATGGATTACCTACCGTCCCCGGGGGACATGTCAAGGAACTGGCATGCTAATAAGAGAACAAGTTGCCAAGATCCATCACTTTCCGTCCCGTCCCGTGGTATCGGCAGATGCAGCTATCCCCTGGTCATTCATCATGGATCCGGACCATGTTCACCGAGTACGAGTCTAAGAGAGAGGATCAGCTCAGGCGCAGGGGTGATTTCGTACTGTAAGCAATCCCCACACTATGTTGATCTCGGTACAATAGAAAGTTTACAGAGAAGTAAATACGGTCTACCGAAAATTGTTGTCCCACAACCTGATTGCAACACATCGTGACCGAATGCTAAGCCGGCTGAAAGAAGACCTATCAACTCATCCCCGACCATCACCGGATTAAGAATCTGACTTGAAATTCCATTGGTCAGGTGTCTCTTATGCAATGTCAGTAAAGTCCCATGTATGGGCTAGTGTCAAGTGGTTGCCTCGAGGTCTCGCTTAGCAGTCCAAGTTCCGCCAAATCTGTGGATGACCAAGAAATATGAGCGCTGAAAATATCTTCCAGATAGTATTGAGGTGTTGGGAATTATTTCGAGATGAAACACAGCTGCCAAAAGCTTCGGTGGCCTTCTTCCGCGCTGGTCTGTACTAGGTGTCGCAGGTGTCGCGAGACTGCCTCCATTCCCGGCGAATGCAAATTGCTTCCGGATTTTTTACCCCATTAGTTGACACAAGTTCAATCTACCTTCGATAACTTCTCCCTGTCTCTGCAACCTCTGCGTGGGGGCGAGTTACCCGATTCACAATTTCTCACGCCTCCTGCGAGGCAGTCTTCACTTTCTTACGCTGTCGATACACCAAAAAGATAGCTGACATTGCTAAAAGCGTCTCTATATTCTGGGTCTCAATTTTCCAGTACTTTTGATGGTCCTATCGCCGCTGGTACGGATCCGTATTGTAAGCGGAATGAGAAATGTATCAGCTCGAGGTCTGAGCGCATAACAATGGCCCTTGCTATTTACATGGCAAAACGAAACAAAACATACAGCACGGGGTATTCGCTGGTCGTCACCGACCCAACTACTAATCCAGCGATTATAGGCTTGACATTGGGAGAGCGGACGGGATCCCGTATTTTCCTATATCTGTGGCCGTATGTGCTTGTTTGAGTGCAGGTGTGGACTATATGTGGAGTTTCCATGACTCAAAGGCCAGTGATGGGGACGGATGATCTCGCGGCCCACACCGGATTTCGCTGGCCAGGATGCGGGACAATGCGAATGTGAACCTCTACTGTTGCCTTTTTGCGAAGTGATAGTCCCTGACGGATACGTGACAGCTTTTGTGTTGCCCAAAGATGGTGCGACGTGACTGAGGTTGAGTCAATCTAGCTGGATTGCGTAGTTGGACTCGAAAAGAACCAACAATTAGATAATGATAAGGATATTAATAGTAATTCGATTCGAGTACTCTTTGCGTTGAGTCGGAGAACTGGAAAGAACCGTCTCCCAGCAGATCCTCGAGATTCCCGAATCCAGATGTAACCTTGGTTGGATTAGCAGTGCCCTTACAATAATCCACGAGGGGACTTGTTCACTCACCATAGAGTCGAAAGTCCCCCAGCCCGACATATCATAAAGAGAGCTACCGGGGCTTGCGTCGAAGCCATTGATGTCGTTGACGTCTGATGTGAACGGATGTTGGCCAAAGCCGGCAGTCTCAGCCAGAACAGCCTCCTCTTGGCCCGGGTTCTCAAGGTGTTGCGGGTGAGAGTCATCCACAGCAACCATGGTTTGATCGTCCGGAGGCTGCTCCGAATGTCGTATGGCTTCTTTACGTAGCTCGTCCAGTACTAGAAAGTAACGTCTCGCTAGGGAATGCTCCTCTGCGATCATCGACATTTGCTCTTGGCACCTGGTTGCTACAGATAGATGCCGGTCTTCAGGGTTGCTTGCTTTTTGCTGAATGGAGAAAACGTATAGCACGACGGCGGCGCAGAACGCATAGTATGAAGTAAACTTTTCTCAAATTAAGAAATAGTCCTCAAACGATAAATGCAGCGATGAATATTGACTTACCCAGAACGCTTTAAACATCATCTTCGCACTGATGAGCTCGTCGACCAGGTCGCATATATTCAGCGCAGCTTGAAGGCATTCCTTGACACGATCCTCGACCTGCGTCGTGTTTGCACTTGTTCGCGTGACTCCGAACTTGTTTAGAAGGAATGGCCTATGTGTCAAGATTGTGGCGTGCCAGTATGCTAGATTCAGAACATGGCGTTGCCGTTGGTAAATAGGCAGAAGCAAAGACGCGTTGATCCTGCCAGAGTCTAAGAACTCCGCCATTTCTTGGTACCAATTCCTCAGTCTTGTTGAATATTGAGCAGTCACCTTCAGCCGTACGGACGTCGACAGTGGCCAGATGGGATATAGGTCCTTGAGGATACCATCATTGATACGTGACAGCCGGATGTGTGCCACAGCGCCGAGCATCAGTGGCTGGCCAAGAGGAGCTTTGTGCTCAACACCGACTTGCTCGAGGTCTGAATCGTCAATGCAAGACGGTAGCTCCTGATCAATATCCTCCTCGTGGAATGTACGGGGCCTACCAAGTGCTGCCGCGAGGTACTTGTCCAGGGTGTAGGCGCACCAGAAGGTTCTTCGACGACACTCGGTCTCGACTTTCCCTGTGCGACCTTGAGCCTCTGTCTTCTTGCCCCTATTCAGCCCGATGGCTAGTCCGAGATGAGCTGTCGTCCCAAACAGGGTCCAGCAGTGATTGATGCGTGACTGTGACAGCAACCAGAAACACTGAGCTAGACGAGCTTGGACACTGGCGAGGCGGACCTGGCCCCGTTCCTTTTGTAGCTGATGCTCTGCTGCGAGGAAATAACGGGAGCTGACGTCGGCCATTTTCTCGTGATGTGAATCAGTAGCAGGTTCGGTCATGTAAAGACTGGCTTGAGCAAAGACCATGAAGAGGAGAGCCGTCCTTGCGGGAGCCTCATCTCTGCTGCTCATGCATCCATTGGTAGTGTACAAATCCTCAAACCATGCCTCGACTGTAGGACGATGCAGAAATCGGTGAGTTGGCACTGCGAAGTCAAAGTATCTGACCAGAAGTTTCCGTGTAACATCCTTGGGAGGAAGCACGAAGAATGAGACATCAAAGTCTGGCAGGGGAGCATCCCCGAAGGTGAATATGGACGAGGACGGTGGGAACTTCAAGGTTTGGTAGACCCTCCTCTGCACTCGGAGCAAGAAAGAGACTCCTGAAGCAGGACCCACATAGTGGCCCTGTTGATCTGTTTGTGTAGGCTCAGGCGACGCTCGCAATGATAGTGGCTCAGAGACTGGCTCTGGCGCCGGTTTAACAGGCCTTGTAGAGCTTTTCGCGGCAAGGACAGGTCGTGTCACAGCTGCTTGGTCATCGCCCACAATGGACGGCGGCGCACGGCCCCGGGCGTACGAGGCATCATATGAGCAGCGATTACCCTTCCTCAAGCATATTTCACAGGGCAGCGCCCCAGTGCAACGTATTTTCTGTCTGGACTACGATGTCAGCCAGGCTTTCTTCGCTTCGATTCTCTATACGCATGGAACATGTAGGCCCAGCCTCCCGGCGCATCAAGACCTTGTGGACAACCAATTGCATTCACGACGTACTGAGGACAACAAGGAACCATCACTACAGCAAACATACTTCGGAACACGCAAAAAAAGAGAACAACATACCGTTTGCACTGATCGCAAGCCCTCGTGACCCTAACCCTTTCCCTCTCGCTTTTCCTCCGGCTCCTGCGATGCAACTGAGGTGTGGATGACCCGGGTCCGGGTGGGGAGACCATGAACAGCGGCGGCCGGCTACTGTGATCCATCTTGGTTGCGCTATCCGAGGGGTTGTACGCGGAGCGGACAGCGATTCTGCTTTTCCAGTACCAGAAGGTAATCTTGCAGAACAGTTCGAGTTTTACAATTCGGAAAAGTGCAGCTTTTCCGACCACGAGTGGAGCAATTGGGAGCCGGAAAAGAGTCACGTCACTAGTTCGACCTCGGATAACTTCACCCCGAACCTGGGCCGTCTAGGCGTCATGCTTTAGCTCAATCCTGCCGCGGTTCTCCCGGCCCACAGCCTGCATCCATGGGTCCCCCTTATCCGCCACCAACATGGGTCATGTACTCGTTCTCCATTCCAATGGCTGCGTGGTACTCAGCGCACGAACCGAGGAATTGCAGCGTAACACCAACGTGTGACATCCGTTCAGAGGCGTCATACAAAAGCACCAACTCTCGTCTTGCCCACCATGGTTGAGACATTAGCAAATGGTCAAGTACCGGACTCACCTGACAACACAATGGCTGTCGCAACCCAGCAGATGCCGGCTTTGCCCCTGGATGTGGGGGTGAAGCCAACAGAGAATGGGACGAATGGGGACAGTGATTCTCAGGTTGTCACTATCACGGACTTGCTGCTTAGCAAAGTCCGTGAGACACCAGACGCCGTTTTCATACAGTACCCAGCTACCGCAAAAGGAAAAAGTGACTATGTCGGATATACGGTCACCGACGTTGATCGATTGGCGGATGAGGCTGCTCGCCAGTATGCCGCTCGAGGGCTCCGTCCTGAGGTATGAAATTTTTTTTTAATTTTTTTTTTTGGAATACATCCAGTATGAACATTATTATCTAATTATTTTCGCAACAGCCTACAGCGGAGAAGTGTGAAGTGATAGCGCTGCTGGCAACGTCCAATCTCGACTATGTCGCGTCGATGCTGGCATTGAGCCGGATGGGCTTCTCAGTCTTGTTCCTGTCAACTCGACTGGCCACAGAAGCCTACGTGAATCTTCTGCGTCTGACTGGCTCGCGGAAGCTCGTAGTTGGCAAAGAGTTCAAAACGGCAGGAGAGCAAATCAAAGAACAGTATCCACTGTCGTCCTACAATATTGTGGAAAGGTCTGAGTATGACCTCGACAAGCCTTCAGGGCCTCGGTTCCCTTATACACGACCGACGAATGCATCCCAGCAAATATCTTTCATTGTACACTCTTCGGGTTCTACTGGCCTGCCCAAGCCAATCTACCAAACACATTCTGCTTGCCTCGCAAATTATTCTAGCGGGATTCCGTACCGGGCGTTTCTGATGCTGCCACTCTTTCACAACCATGGAATATCTGTCACATTCCGGGGCTTGATTTCCGGGAACAGGATATCCATGTACAATGCCAATCTGCCCCTGGCCGGGAGCACTCTGATTGAGTCTTTGAAGGCAACCCAGCCTCATAGTCTTCATTGCGTCCCATACGCGTTGAAGCTGATGGCGGAAACTTCTGGCGGGATCGAAGAGCTGAAGAAGCTGAGCCTCGTGATGTATGGAGGCAGCAGCTGTCCGGACGACCTGGGAGACAAGCTCACTGAAGCCGGAGTCTACGTGGTAGGGCAGTATGGAACGTAAGTAACTCCTACACAATGTTTCCAGGTGCAATTTGGCTAACTCTGGTGCTCAGCACTGAAACAGGTCAGCTCATGACTTCGTTTCGAGATAAAGGCGATAAGGGGTGGAACTATATGCGACCATTCCCTATGACGAAGAAGTTCATCAAAATGGTCTCAAGAGGCGCAAACACATTCGAGTGCGTGGTTCTCGACGGCTTACCATCCAAGACCACCTCAAATTCCGACGACCCGCCCAACTCTTATCATACCAGAGACACCTTCAGCCCACACCCGACGATTCCGGACGCGTGGAGGTATCTGGGACGTCTTGACGACAGGGTGACTCTCGTAAACGGAGAGAAAGTGCTCCCAATCCCGTACGAGCACACGATCAGGCAGCACGACTTGGTGCAAGAAGCCGTGGTGTTCGGCGTGGAAAAGGCAGTTCCCGGCTTGATGATCGTCCCAAGCGACAAAGCAGCGTCTTTGACGAGGGATGAGATCCTTCAGGCCGTGCAACCGAATATCGAGCTTGCGAACTCACGAGCCGAGGAGTTCGGGCGCATCTCTCCAGAAATGATTGAGATTTTGGACGTCGGGACAGAATACCCTCGCACCGACAAGGGCACAGTCATCCGGGCAGCATTCTACAAACAATTTGCAAAGCAGATTGATGACACCTATGACCGCTTTGCCGCGCCACAAGCCAGTCTCCGCGCCCTGGAGTATGAAGAATTGGTGAAATACCTGCTCGATATTTTCCGCGTCAACTTGGGTGTCACCGATCTGGAGTCCACGACAAACTTCTTCGAGGGCGGTATTGACAGTCGTCAGGCGATCACGGCCCGAGCCCAAATCACCAGAGAACTTGACGTAGGGGGCAATCCTGTTGGGTCCAACGTTATTTTCGAATATCCTAACGTCGAGCTTCTTGCGAAGCACCTGTACTCGCTGAGGACAGGGGTGGCGCAAGAAGCGGATGACGAGCTCTCCGCAATGGCTCAATTGATTGAGAAGTACTCCGACTTCCCCGCCCGAAAGCCTGGCACAATCCAGCCAAGTGGTGAGACAGTGGTAAGTACCGTGAAACATGCAATTAATACGAGAATGTGATGCTGAAGTTGCTTCTAGATATTGACGGGTGCCACGGGGTCTCTTGGAGTAAACATCTTGGCTCAGCTTCTCAGAAAGCGTACAGTCAAGAAGGTGTTCTGCCTCGTGCGAGCGTCGACAAAGGAAGCAGCCAAATCTCGAGTCGTCTCAACACTTGCAGGGAAGGGCCTGCCTTCTCTCGTGGAAGAGGACTTCTCTAGGGTGTCATTCCTACCTGCCGACCTTTCCAAGCCATCTCTCGGGCTGGATGAACAGACTTTGGCCGAGATTCGCGAAAGCCTCACGCTGGTCATTCATTCCGCCTGGGCCGTCAACTTCAATCTCGGCGTCCGCAGCTTCGAGTCTCAGCACATCAGAGGCGCACGCAATCTGATCAATGTGTGCCTTCAGACTCAGACGGTGGACCCAGCTCGGTTCTACTTCTGCTCATCCATCTCCTCCGCGGCCGCTACACCACTACCGGCAACCATTGGGGAGTCACATATCGAGAACTTATCCCATGCACAGCCCATGGGCTACGCACGCTCCAAGCTGGTCACAGAGCACATAATCAAGAATGCCGGCGAGAGAACAGGAATGACAGCTACCGTGTTGCGCGTGGGACAGATTGTAGGAGATACGAAGCATGGTTCGTGGAACACCACAGAGGCAATCCCCTTGATGATCCAAAGCGCAAAGACCCTGGGTGCGTTGCCAGCACTTGAAGAAGTAAGTTTTCCCGCCTGGCAATGACATTTTGCACAATTCGGTACTGACAAACCCGACAGACACCATCTTGGATGCCGGTCGACCTTGTGGCTCAAGCTGTAATCGAATTGTCCGGTGTCGACCGAGATGGGTACTCTCCCAAGTCTGCCGTGTACAACGTCCAGAATAACAAGCTGTTCCATTGGACACAAGATCTTCTCCCTGCGCTCAGGAATGCTGGGCTTGACTTCAAGACAGTCTCTCAACGCGAATGGGTTGACTTGCTGCGCAAGTCTGATCAGAACCCCGAAACGAATCCTACCATCAAGTTGGTAGATTTCTTTGCTTCGAAGTACGATAATGACAGACCTGGTAGAAGCGGGTTGAAGTTCGCCACTCAGAAGGCAGAGGCAGACAGTGAGGCAATGAGGAATGGTTTCGATGTCGTCGGCAGCGGCTTGGTCGGGACGATGGTTGCATGGATGGAAAGCCAGTGGTAAGACCAGATTCGACAGAGATAAAGCGAACATCACTTCAATGTTACATGACGTCCAAAGCATTCACCGTGTTCAGAATATTTGACACGTGCTACACAACACGCATATGAAGTCTGCTGCACGGCACGCCATCTATTGGATGAAACAAACGTAAGAGGAAGCTCAAGCCAGTGTCCACATGCCCCCACGCAGAACACGCGAGAACGGCACCATCGTACCGCGACGATATTGGTTAGTCCTGGCCTCGTTGTTGAGACAAACGACTGCCGCGAGGTTTCTGCGGGTTGGCTGGCCCCCTGGCCCGGATATCTGTGGCCGAGGCTGCTCAGGTGGAACCGACCCAATTGGCGGCAATTGAAGCTACATCGTATTTTCCACCAAGGAACTCCAAAGCCGTCCGGGGTGCATAGCGGATCGCAATATTATCTACCCCCTGAGGCCCACCAGGAACAGATCTCTGAATATAATATCTTGGCATCTTCATGCACGCCAAGCGAAGCTCGAGGGCTTCTAGAGTCGCATGGCTTTATCATATTCTGTGTGTTCATTCTGGGATGTTACTGCACTCCAAACTCTCGGGCCTCGTGTGATCACATACCCTTAAGTCATTTCATGTACCCCAGAGTCTCACTCTTGGCACACGGCACAGTCGCGCATCAGGTTATTGATCGTGGTAAGAGCAGGTTTGTATACCGGTCTGCCGGCCTATGTGCAGCTTTTCCGCGATGGCCAGCCAAGCGCAGCCTGACCCGGTGTGGAGATTGAGGGATGGAGCGTGATTCGTGGGGAAATCAAGCATTTGTACTGGAGCAGCTCCGTTGACAGATCAACGGCAAGTCTGCTGAAGGCTGACCCGAAAGGGACGTGTCGAGTGTGAATTACCGTGTTTGTCGTCGATCTTGGATGAACGGGTATATGTCGATCTGTTATTAGACTATAAAGAGACGGCCAACGCCTCTGTCTTTGCCATGGGTAGAACACACAATCCAAACCCTGACGATCCTTGAACCAAAAGTCTTTGACAAATTAGAAACAAGTCACCATGCGCAGCCTCTCTCTCCTCGCCCTTGCCCCGGCTGCTCTCGGCGTGCCGAATGCTCCTCGCGCTGCTCCCGTCGACGCCCTCGTCGGTTATGGTGCCAGCGCCACCGGTGGTGGAAGTGGTAGCGGAACGACTGTCACATCTTGCTCTGCTTTCACTACAGCTGCCGAAGCCGGTGGTGTCATCAAGATCTCTGGTGTCTTGGACGGTTGCGGAATTGTCGACCTCGTATCCGACACTTCTGTCATTGGTGTCGGGGCAAAGTCTGGTTAGTGATACCCCCATAAAATGCTTTCGAACGTTTTAAATAAGAGAATTGATGCTAAGCAATTCTCACAGGCTTGACGAATGGAGGTATTCGGGTGAAGAGGGCGGAAAACGTGATCCTCAGGAACCTGTACCTGCACAACGCCCCAAGCAAGAAGGACTTGGTAGAGCTTCAATACTCTACCAATGTCTGGATTGACCACAACGACTTCTCGTCGAATGGTATCACTGGCGACAAGGATGCTTACGATGGGTTGCTGGATATCACTCATGTGAGAAAAACCATTTCTGTCCGACCTGGGCGAATTTGTCTGAGGCTAACAGAAGATTAGGGCTCTGACCAAGTGACCGTGTCATGGAACAAGTTCCACGATCACTGGAAGGCAAGTAGTATTCATCACTCCTTTTAGGCATGGCAACTAACAATCAAACAGGGCAGCTTGGTTGGGCACTCTGACAACAACTCCGGCGAGGACAAAGGGAAGCTCCACATCACCTACCACCACAACCATTTCACCAACGTGAACTCCCGCCTTCCATCCGTCCGGTTCGGAACAGCCCATGTGTACAGCTCATGCTACGAGAACAACCCAACCTCGGGAATCAACTCGCGCATGGGAGCACAGGTGCTGGCTGAGAACAACTACTTCCTGAATGTCCCGCAGGCCCTTGTGACCAACGTGGACAGCGATGAGGACGGGTACCTGGTCAACAAAGACAACGTTCTCATTAACTCCACCATTTCGATCACCCAGGTGGGAAGCCTGAGCCCTCCTTACAGCTACACGTAAGTACAGATTGAATGCATTGTGATCATAGTGATGCATCACAAGCTAACATCGACAAACTTAGGCTGGACTCTGCCGACTCAGTCTGCTCCATTGTCAAGGCGAGTGCTGGAACAGGAATCGTGGGTTGATAATTGTGTCCTCGGACAATGCTGCGCCAGTACAAAGTCTCCCTAGTTCGATGTTGAGACTGTGATCAACACGGGCTTTATTTCTCTATCGATATTTGCTTCTTGGGTCGACGGGTTGGATTCAAGTCTCATAGAGGAGCATTTTCATGGTATATATTAGCAATCTGATTTGACTATACTATCAAACAACTAGTGGCCCTTGTCGGACCACTTGATGAATTATTTATCACGTCAATGTTGTATTGAAACGTCACACAGGTACTGCAAATGGACAATCTCTGCGGTATCTTCTTCGGGTGCTTCGAGGACAGTTTCCGAGAAGGCGCATTATTTTAAGGAACTGTGTGTTCGACGAAACAAAGAAATACAAAGCAGTTTAATCATGATCGTTGCTAACAAAAGAACAATACCCAGCGCCACATCTGGAGCATGACACCTCCACACGCGCAAAAGACCCGTCATCAATCGTTGATAAGCTCAGTGGAGGAACTGGTGCTCCCAGAGTCATCAGAATCATAGTCAGAATCCACAGCCAAAAAGTCCCCAAGGGAGTCCTCGTCCATGACATCCTTCAAGGTCGTGAACTTTCTAAGGAGATCAGCGACGGTAGCAGTCTTGATCTTCTCGAGCTCCTCCACAAAGTTAACAAACATGAGCTGCTCATCCTCCTTCTCGCTGATATCATATTCTGAGCGCCAATCGACGACGGTCACCTTGCGCGGGGCGGGGAACGACCGGAGACCAGGCGGTGGTGGTGGCACCCCCATGGGTGGCATGCCCCCCATGTGTGGCGGCGGCCGCATGGGTGGTGGCGGGTGTCTCATCGCAGCCATCCGTTGCGCCTGCATCTGGCGCATTCTCAAGGTCATGGCGTGACTTGCTGGGTTCGGCGCATGGGGGTTAACAGTGAACGGCGGCGGGCCATATAAGCCACGCAAGGGTGTCTTTGGCCACATCTTCATGCTGATGACTGCACCTGGCTTGATTGTGGTGCTCCAGAGGTGAGGGAGCATGATCTCTCCATTGGAAGTTACTTGGATGGTGTCAGTGACATTCTCGTCTTCAGATTGTGACAAAATCAGGGCCTTGCAGCCGCGGAATCATCCAATGACCCCATGGAG
Organism: Diaporthe vaccinii; assembly: GCA_039880775.1. Taxonomy (NCBI): domain Eukaryota; kingdom Fungi; phylum Ascomycota; class Sordariomycetes; order Diaporthales; family Diaporthaceae; genus Diaporthe; species Diaporthe vaccinii. The sequence goes on from JBCEDN010000033.1 coordinate 60,440, forward strand.
AAACAGCTGAGGCCCTTGGTTCTCATGGCTATGCAGCAGTGTGATGGGCAGGAGTAAGTTTTACTTACGGAGATCGAAATGACCTTCGACAACATGAGGTCCGATCACCTCTATATGGTTGAAAGCCTCTATGATGGTTGCTTTCATGGCCTAGATAATAATTAGTATCTCTACAACTCTTGCTGAGCCCAACAGTGGCTCCCTAAACGATAAAGGAGCACTTACGTCCCACTTCCGACAAGTCTCAAATGGCAGGATGTAGTTACGTCCCACAGCGTCTTTGAAAGAGATTGGCTGCGGCTCCTTACGGAGAGACAGGAACACCAGTATGAAAGGGTCATCTCCCTCCTTGTTGTACTCCTGGAACGCAACACAGATCCTTTCACGGCTCTGGTGTCGGTTCGCCTCATCGACGATTTCATCGATCGCCAGACGTGTGACCTGTTCCGCATCAACATAGCGGTTCCAGGTCGACTTTTCTTTCTGCCCGTCCTTGATGATCTTGTTCAGGCCATAGTGAAGGCGCTTGTGGCCGAATGGGACCTTGGTGGGCTTTCCAAAGCTGGAGTTGTGGCGGATGTAAGCCTCGAGGTTAGTGCTTGGCCAGTCGGTCTTGAACTTGTCGTCTGTCCCGAAAATCCGTTGCTTCCAGTCAAAGAAGTAGGCCGGGAGATCGGAACCTATGTTTTTCAAGGTGAAAGATCGCAGTGTCTTGCTCTTGTCACTGTATGCCTTTGATTCAGTCACCTTGACGTCGCCGAGCGACTTAGTTTCGCCTTGATTCGCATCAGTGGCTTTTTTGTCTGTAAATTTGACGCAGTCAGTTGCCGTGGTCGTCAGAGGAATGCTTAAGCTTACTCACCTGAATCCACGACATCGACAACCTCTACTTCCGCAGGCCTTTTCCCGCTGACAGAAGCCGCATCATCGACGGCTGTGCTGGCAGTGACTGAAGAACTCGCAGAGGTTGCGACGCTCGTGACCGATTCAGTATCAGAGTTGTCCGCCTTTCTCTCTAGTTCCCATTTTCGCTGTGCCTTCTCCTGCTTTCTCGACTTCTTCTTGGTGAACTTCACCTGCCTGTGTCGCAGCAGCTGGATGGAGCTCCTGTACATGAGTTCATTCTCAAAGTCGCCTGTGTTGCGTTCGACAGATCTGCACTTGCGATAAGTAAGATATCATTTGAGAGGAGCATGTGAGGAAAAATACCCATTCTGTAATTGAGCAAGTTTGAGGATGTGCAAGTGGATCAGCAGGCCCGTCCTGATCCATTGCAACTGCTCCTGGCAGCGAGCAATTCGGGGTTCGAGCCATTCCTGTTGGTCGAACTTTGAGGGTATTCGGACCACTTTGATAGACTTGACCGAGCCAGGATCCGGAATTGGGCCGGTGAGCAACTCAGTCTTCAAATTCTCAAGGCTCGAAGCTTGAGAACCGCCGTCTCTTGATTTTTCTCTGACACCAGCTTTCTGAGTGATTAGCATGATCGACTTGTAAATCAAACCACACTTGACAGCCAAAGTTTCGATCTCATCTAGGTACGAGGAGGTAACAGCCGGCTTTGTGTTTCGTTCGAACCCGATCGCTTCATCATTACCAATTAGATCTTGCAACTGCCGGAGAGTGCCAGATGTGGCCTCGATGTCGAAATGCATGTCCTTAAAGTCCTTCTGACTGCTGGGATTAAGCTCGATGAGCATCTGCAGGAGGCTCGCAAGCTTTTGGCCCAAGGCCACGGTAGCCTGGATCGAGGACCCTACACGCATATCTGCCATTTTCCCAGTCTAATGAGCAGGATGAGGAAAGAGAAGACTGAAGGAACAAGAACAGAGGGGCAAGACGGATGTGAGCAAGTTCGCACTGATAAATGCCCATTAATGCGGCGCAAGTAGCGGGGAAACGCGGTTGCGATCAGGCTCCGCGAAATGCAGGCTGTCATCTCTGCATCAGAACTGCGCCCACAATTGGAGACTTAGGATATTGAGGCTTTCAGGTGCAGTAGCCCCAACAATGTGCAACTCTAGCCAGCCAATCCTCGTTGCATTATCGCGCGCTCTAGATAAAAACCCAGCAAGTGGAAGGTCAACACGTCCAATCTTGGCACTGCAGTAAGCTTGGTGCGACGCCAACGCCGAACTATCTCATGCTCGTTGTTGCGTATATGCAGGAGCTTGCAGTTTGACGTCCCAAATGACGTGCGTTACGTTGCAAATTGAAAATCACGCGCTTCGGGTCCAGAGCCTTACTTGTCAGTGAGGTTCGGTGAACAGCTGCAGCAAGTCTCCACAAATGGCGCATTTCATGTCAGTCACAGTTCACTGCCTCATTTTGACTGTTCATATAGTCTGATTTTCTCGGCCCATCATTCCCTAAGGCTGCTATGTCACAATGCGTGTTGGAATATGTACATGTGAAGACCACCCATCCAGGGTTGCGCTGCTCGCGTGCATTCGAGCTTTAAACCCTCTCAGTCGCTTAGGGGTAGAGAGCATTGATAGCATTGACATGATCAGTGACCATGCAGTCCCAGTTACCCTCCTCATAGAACACAGTGTTGCCATCCTGGGAAGTTTGGCTCCCAGTACTAGGGAGAGTGTCGCCGTATTGCCAGAAGAGATCGGCAGCAATTCCGGATGTGTTGAGAGCAGTCTTTTGCCAAGGGTTCTCGATGGTGCAGTTGTTTTCACCGCCGTATTCTTCCATTAGGCATGGCTTGCCAGCAGCTGCGCAGGCATCACCATGAGTCGACACCCAAAGACTTCCCCACTCATAAGGCTGGCCCCCTAAATGGAATCATCAGAAACGTACAGATAGATAGACGATTTAGTCGCACATAACTTACAGCTATCGGGGTAGAGGTGGAAGGTAGCAAAGTCCAGTGAGGTGATGTTCATATTGTCGGCCCATGTATAACCACCAGCTGATGTTGTGTACGGGTAGCTGCCATCACCTCCGGTCAGGGGTCCGAAGCCCTCATCTCCAATCGTAACCATGTGGTTTGAATCCAGAGACTTGATGTACTCTGAGGTAGTCTTGGCCCAGTTGTAGATAACGGACCTATCCACTTGTTAGCCGGATAATGCAGAACCCAATATTCCAGAATGAGAACATACCCGTCGCATCCGCTGCACCTCGGCTCGTTGGCCAGCTCCCAAGCAAAGACAGTAGTCGAGTCTTTGTATCGGCTAACAACGGCATCAATATACTTCTTGTACTGAGCCTGAGAAGTCTCGTCGGTGAACCACGTCGTAGCTGATCCCCCGAAGGCAGACACATAGGCCGCAATACCTCCGTAGTCGCTCCAGTTGTTCACAAAGTTGATAATCAACTTCAGCCCATGTGTTTCGGCAGCGGAAACGACAGCGTCCATTCGCTCGAGACCGTTTGAGCCCGTGTTTATTTGTGATCCAGTTGCTGACAAGTACTGGTAGTACACGGTTCCATCGCTGGGAATCGTGTTCACGTCGTTGAACCCCCAAACTCGTATGACCTTGAGGTCGGCTGCAGCCATATCCGAGAAAACCTTGTCGACGTCCTCGTCTGATGTCAAGAAGCCACACCAATAGCAGTTTGTTCCGGCATAGTACTTGGTCTCTCCATCAATGTTGAAGAACAGACCGTCCGTCTTGGCGAACGTTGCCGCAGCCGTTCCAGAAGACGCATTTCCTGAGGCAGGCAGAGCTCCAACACTGGCCGCAGCCAGTAGTGGCAACAAGGATACCAGACCCCTCATTTTGTTGCGCAGTACTTGTTTGCGAGCGAGAAGTAAACGAAGAAAAGGGATGGGTATTGGAAAGAGTGCACTAGACTAGACAATGCAAGCAGGACATGGCGAGCTTCCCAGAGCCAAGACATCAAGCTTTATAATGCCCAGGTGGTCATGGTCCCCACCATGTCGTCTCCTTTTAGACCCATGTTGTCCCCTATTCTTCGGCGAGACAGTTTACAGTAGATTGCCTCCGTCATTGCAGTCATGTTCCTTTCTAACAATGGCGTCCCTGCCGACTTCCGGCCGCGACGGAAGCTGACCTTGCGTAAAAAATGGATAATCGGAGATTTTTGTTTACTTCAAGGGTGAACGTAACGACCGTGCTACCGCCGCTCAGTGCCGATCCAGGCAGGGGAATGTCCACCAATGAGACTGTGGTCGTTGTCCGCCCTGAGTGCGGAGCAGGCCAGGCCTAGCGGATCGGAGTGCTCCAGCACGCAACTTACTGGGCGAGCTAACCGGCCCACGCCACCCGAAACTTTGCAACAATCGTTCCGTTTGGACTCAATTTCTACGTCTCTTGCACCTTGGCCTGCGCGATCCGTGAGAAGCTAATGGGATCACAGTAAGATGCAATGGGTGATGTCTTTTCCGGTGTCCTCGACCGAGACGTGGATTCGTATGCTCCGCATCTGCCCTCCCACCCCTCATCTCAAACCATGAGGGCGGACCCACTGATCCCGTCAATCTTGTTCCTTGTTTCATGCAAAGTGCCGAAAGCAAGTGGGGGAAACAACGCCGGGAATACGGTTTGGCTGAAAATCAGCGGGTAATTCAGGTACTCGGACCTGGACCGCATTGGTGGCTGTTCATCTGATTCCCCACCGCTGCCAACAACGTTCGTATGCGTGCTACGCATGGCCTGAAGATTCTCAAACTCCGTCCCAGGCGAGTGGCACCAACGGCCACACAAGTTGAATTGACAGAGGGGTGTCACGAGAGGCCAAAGTTTGTGGTAGCCCTTTGTCTAATTTTAAAATACTGTGACTGCCACTTTGCGGAGTTACAGCAGCAGTGATGGGAATCACTTCGTTTTCGTCAAGTGAAACGCTCCTACTGCGTCGGACGCCATGCATACATATCAGACAGATGCGGCTGATACCTGCTTTCGAGACGATGAGGATGATGCCCTTCCAACAGCAGAAAGGTTCAGTGCAAGTCAAGTCACGTGAAAAGGCACTGTAGGCACTCTACATATGTAGTCAGACACGTGAGGACTATACATTGATTCGACCTGGCTAAATTCCATTTGTGTGAGTAAGTCAGGGGAATTTGAAAGCGCCATTGTCAATCCTTCCAATATGGTGCATCAAGCTTGTCTTAGATCAGTCAATGGAGACCGGGGTGATGTAAAATGTTGGCGGACTTATCAATACGACCGTCGTGCTCTCTACATTCATGTCGACATGTTTCTCCTGGCACGGATAAGCACAGTAATGACAAAGGATCTAGTGGGTACACATAAACAGCCGTTGGAAGAACTTTGAACTTGGAAATGGCTGCACAGTCCTTGGGTTCCGGCCCAAACCAGACTGGGGACGTCAGTTAGAGACCGAGACTGTAAGCCTAGAACAAGACATGTCAACCCGTATCAGGCTTGTTTGCGGACATACTTCAGTTGTTGTCTATTCTACTGGTACAAAGTCAAGCTGAATAAAATGCTCAGTATAGCTGGCGAGTGATGACATACAGGGTAATACCTTGATTAGCTAGGTACAGCCATGTAACGCTTTTGCCTTTTGTCACGGACGGAGATTTTTAAAGCTGCATCAGATCCCCATATTTCGATCATTATGATCTTGCATCGCGATCGATAGGGCTCTACGCTGTGTCAGCATGAGAGATAGGGATACAGACAGCAGAGCACCGAGGCCCCCAAGATCAAACGTGGCTAACGTTAACCTTGGGACTGCCGTGTGGCGACCGGGCAGATCAAACCGATTGACGTAGATCTCGCGGGCATTCCGCAGCCAGTTGCCGAAGCGGCTATTTGAGGCGGCGAGAATGATATCGGGCCGTCGTAGCTACTCTGGGTGCAGCTGCATGTTACCACGAACAAGAAGCACGTCGTCTTGGCTCTCCAACTCTTCATTAATTCTGCAATCTCTTCAACCACCATCTTGGGGCCGAAGCCTGCATTTACGCTAGGCCTTGTGCGGGAAGCACGGAAAGGGTGGACGAGATCGTGTGTCATATGAAAAGGCACGCATACAGAGACTCCCGAACAAGTGCAGACGGGAAGGATCTGAAGCGAGGAAGCATCTGTGCACATGTCTGAGCATCGCGGGAGCGACGCAGTCATTGGTCATCACATTCCGGTCTGGCCCAGCCAAGTCGCCGACGCCCTTTGGAAACTTTGGGCCCAAGACCGGGTCCGGCCCTTTGGGGGAGAACCAACGCAACGCAAAGCCCCTGGCCTAGCAGGAAGGCCAGAACATCGGACGAGTTCAACAGCTCGGATGATACAGAATGCCCTGTCCTTCCCACTAGCATCGGGGCCTATATATCAAGTGCCGTGCTCGGCGCGGACGCCGGTGAAAGTCTTTTGGCGCCTCTTTCTCGCCTGACGTACACCATTCCTCGAGCATTCTACCTCGGTACATTGCATTTGAGGGCGAGAAACTAAATCAGACAATCCGCTCCGATGCACGTGCTGCCATTGGGCGGCAGCACTGCATATATATAACGAGGTCGCATATACTATCCGGAAATCGCCAGCGGCGATCAGGACGCCTAGTCCCAGCTCTCGTCATTCATGCCCCAAAGCCGTTTCAATGCGATGCTCTCCCTTCCACCTCGCCAGTCAGCCCAGCATTGTCTCAAGGTTTCCCGACCTGCCAAAACCTTTGACTTTGGACCACTGTAACGAGTTGAATTAAGCTTTCGATCGAGTTCCGCGCTACAATCAGATTCCCAGGGTTCAGCGGTTAGTTCTAGCCCAAAAGTGTGCCGAGCCTCAGCGACGCACCAATTGGTAGAGGCCCGCCAGGGTGTCTGGTTTCAGCAATTTCTTCGCAGACCATGGGCGGGTCTCTGATCCGATTCGCGCTCGCACAAGGGACCTCAATGTGAGACCGTCACATAGCGGCACTTGAGAAATAGCCCTTTACATTTCAGCCTGTCGATATATACAGCATTTTGGATCCTGCATAGATGCTTCTCAACGCACGTCCACCGCGTCCCGGTCGTCAACGTTCTCGCCCTTCGCCAACGCGATGGCACTCCCGACTTGCAGGGCGGCTCTGGGTTGTGCGGCCGCTGTCAGGATCTGCAGCCTCCTCCTGCTCTGGCTCGCCATCTTCGGGGCCCCAACGGCCACCGCTCAGGCGCAGACAGCCCCGAGCAATCTGCCCCCTTGCGGAGTATGTGAAGCCCGTCAATCCTTGCACACGATGGGTGCCAGGCCCGCATTGACTGTCACTCACTGACCCGCAAGCCTGCAGCTCAACTGCCTCCTCGAAGCAATCCCCGGATCTGGCTGCTCCTTCGGAGATACGAACTGCCAATGCTCCAGCTCGGTCTTGCAGGACAAGATCAACGCTTGTCTCGTCGTCAACTGCACGATGCAGGGTCGTCTTGGTATGTACACCTCACTGAGACCCAGAACAAAGGATGCCTGATGCCCTCACATTGGAAATGTTTGGATGCTTACAGTAATGCTGCAGACATGGCGCGGTCTACTGCTGCAGTCTGCGGCCTGTCAAACGAGTCGCAGTCGACGCGCGTCATCATCGCGGTGTCTTTCTTCTTTGTCGGCACAGCAGTCTTCGTTATGCTCCGGACATTTTCGAAGATCATGACCAGGACCTTGTACGCCGAAGACCACATAATTACACTTGCCGTGACGCTGGCTATGGCCCCGTTTGTATGCGTCCTATACAGTAAGTAGCCTTCTGTTCGGGTCACTCGTCAGAGCTTATACGTAACCCGAAATCCGCTGACGTTGCTTTACTTGAAGTGGCCGTGCTGGGCTTCGGCAGCCACCTGTGGAGCCTGAAAGATGGCGCACTGCTACAGATTCTCCGACTATTCTACGTCTCCGAAATCGTCTACGTGGTTGTATTAGCCTTGATTAAGGTTTCCATTGTCACCATGTACCTGCGCATATTCTGGGCCTACCGACCCTTCTACATCGCTTGCTACGTGGTGCTTACCTTCATCCTCGTCTCAAGCTCCATCATCACAGTCCTCACCATCCTTTCATGTCAGCCTGTCCAATTTTTCTGGGACCGGGACATTATTGGTGGTCACTGCCTGGATATTACAGCTCTAGCCTACGCTAATTCCGGTCTTGCTGTGCTACACGATTTGATTATCATTGTTCTACCCATATTCATGTTGTGGAATCTCCAAATGACCCGCAAGAAGAAGGTCTTTATCGGCGTCATGTTTGCACTGGGAGGAATCGGTCTCGTTGCGACTATAGTGCGTCTTCAAACCCTAAGAGATTTTGGAAGCACCCCGGATCCGAGCTGGACCTATGTACCGGTAGTATATTGGACCAGTGTCGAGCTTGCGGCAGGGATCATTGCCTCCTGTCTTCCCGCCGTTCGGATCCTTCTCGAGCGCTTCTTCAAGTTCTTCGCCCTGAGCGCGGCCGCGTCCGAACCTTCGACATTCATCAGGTTACAGAGGCAAAGAAGGCCCTCACGAAAGGGGTCAGCCCAAGCTGCTGAGCATTGGACGGATGACGCTGTGGGAGAGTCAATTCTTATAAGCTCAAAGAACTCTGCGTCAGCTGCGTCGTCCGTGGTACGCGATGCTGAACCGGCTGGAAGTAGAAGAGGCGAGAGGTCTGGTCAGGGTTGATGGGCAGGTGAGGGAAGGGTGGCCGGCAGGACAACAGCACGCGCGCCCAAAAAGAAAAGTTCTTTTTACCTCAGTCACATCACAGATTGACTCAGATTTACTGGATATATTATAGACCTAATACTTAACTCATTGCCAAAATGATGTTTCCAGTCGTTAGAACCGAGACCGAGGGTAAATGTGTACGCCGGGTCCCACATCTACTGTGAGCCGAACTGGGAGCCAAGCTACTTGTGATGTGATCAAAACTCACAAGTCACGCAGATGCTGGTTACGCACCATACGCATGTTTCAATTCAATCGACAAATCCCTGAAAGACACCCTTGGAACGGATGGGCTCGTTCGGCATCCTAAAGTCTACAGTCCAGACCCAGATCTCCGTATGCCTTTAACAAGTACACTGACTCAGGTCATAGTATGGTCATTGTGTGTCAGGAGCTTGGTGGCCTTATTAATACTCCACGGAGCCATATTGCCTACTCTGGGGATTTTCGAGGCGAAACCTGGCAGGTCAATTGAGCAACCCGACCTGGGGGTGAGGCACCATAGTTGGGACGAAATCATGATCCAGTTCGGTGACGAAACCCCAGCATTCGGAATCAAGCTTCCGACGTGGTCACCCCTGAACTAGCTCTTTCATGCTTAAAGTTTTAATGGCCTAGGCTTGAGATGCGTCATGATTTGGAGTGGATTGACTGTATTTAGTGCATGTCGATTGATACATCTCTTGCCCTTCAAATGGATGTGTGGTCTACCATTGGACCACCCGCCACCTGTACATACCCCCCAGTTGTGAAAAACATTGCTAACAGCCATACAATAAGAGATTATGTAGTGCTTATTTTGGCAGGCCGGCTTCGCTATAAAATGTGTTGGTTTCAGAGAATTCTGACTTCGCGTTTGGCATCCTTAAACAAAAATGCAGGAATACAAAACCTCCTGTTCACAATGCGGGTGTCCGCGGCCTGCTAACCCTAAGAATAGCAACATCTTATGAATGAATGGTAATTTGCAAACAGCTTTCAACAACGGACAAAGCAAGCTAGGACATATGCGGCTTATAGAATGTGGTCCGATTTGGAACAAAGGTCACTGAACGTAGCTCAATACGTTCGCCCGTTTCCACACTTACCCAATTACACTCAGTAGTCGAATGTAAAAAACGTGCATATATTATCTGGCGTCCTGCTGTTGATTTGAATAGCGACTACGTCCAGTTTAATCAACGAATTGCCACCTAGAAGAGGGTGACCCGCCAGTTGGAAAGACAAGGAAAAGGGCCGGACTCGTATATAAGGAAATAAGACAATCTAGAACACGATAGCTTTAAGCCTGTGCGGTCAGGTTCCTACATCGCCTCTAAATATGAGCTACAACGACCTCCACGATGTCGACATGTCTGAATTCGGTGTTAGCACAGAAGGCGGCCAAGGTCTCGTTACGCAGGCCTTAGTAACCTTCGTGGGCCTTGCCGTTACAGTTGCATACGCTAGCGAATCACGTCCAGGTGAGGCGAGGCCCGATAAGTTCCTCGCCCACATCGACGAGGACGACGGCGAAGAGGCGGCGGAGGAGCTGTTGCAGCAGGTCGAGGAGGCGAAGGAGCGGGGCCTCAAGAACTTGCACGTGGTCGCCTGCGTCCTGAGCGCCGAGAGCCTCAGGGAGCGGCCAGAGGAGCCGGTTGATGAGGCCACGGTGCAGCGGCAGGTACGCCTCAACGATCAGTGTATCGCGCTGGCCTCCCGTCTCACCAATGGCGTCCGCTCGTCAAGTTTTATGGTGCATAAGCATCACATCTATGAGCCGAGGCACATGGTTATCACGACCGAGAATGAGATACGGGTCGACAGTTACGACTGGGATCCGGATCAGAGAGGAAGGAGGAGTTTCAGAGGATTTCCTAACCAGTTCCAGCTGAGCTCGGCTACAGGAGTCCCTAATTGATCAAAGGGCTAGGAGTAGGGGCTTCTTGGGTGTGAGAGACAATTGTGTTACGCTTATAGTTTATGTTTAACGGAAACCCTGGGGAAGGATATTGAGAAATAATTATTCAGTCACTTTAAGAACCGACACACTAAGCAATAACAGGTTTCCTGCCTCAAAGTCTAATAGGTTTTGGCATCCAGTTAACATATAAACTTAACAAATATTGTCTCATTTGGTCATCAATACCAGTAGAGACAACTTTCATGGCTGCATCCGTGTGTGCAGTGCTCGGACCAGAACTACCTGGGCACTTGGCGCTAGTTTTAGTTAGTTCATGCTTATTAAGGCCAAGCCGAATTTCCTCTTTGGAAGGATTCTCGGGGTTGTAATTGGCCAATGACGAGGTGCCGGCTCAAATGATGTCCTCCCATGGGCTTCAGATGTTCTCGACTGAGCACTGGACCCCGTAATATGACTCACCCAGGGCTGGCGTTCTCTCAATATTGACAGCCAGACACCCACCGCCATTCTCAGCACACCGCACAACCCTCACATCACTTGCAGTCCCACACACGAAAAGCAGAATGGCTGCTTCAACGACCGTCCTCCCCCTCTCCTCAGCAGAGAAAATAGCCTCGTACCAACTCCTTCCGCCCAACGGCCTAGCCAGCGAGGCAGCCCAGGCAGCGCACCGCATCAGCATCCTCAACAGCTGGGGCCCAGATGTGATCAAGCCGGGTAGCAGAGTCCTGGAGATCGGCTGCGGGCAGGGCAACTGCACCGCTGTGCTGGCCGAAGCGGTCGGCCCTGCGGGCCACGTCGACGCGTGCGACCCCGCCCCGCCAGATTACGGCTCGCCATTCACGCTTGCAGAGGCGCAGAAGCACCTCTCGGAGAGCGAGATTGGCAGCAGGATTACCTGGCACAGCGAGAAGCCCTGGGATCCTGCCGCACCGGACAAGCAAGGGACAGCCAGAGCCGAATGGAAGTGGGACGTCGTTGTGCTGGCGCACTGTGTATGGTACTTCAAGGGGCGCGATGAGCTTTCCCATATTCTAGGAGATCTGAAGTCGAGGCTTACAAAGGACGGGATGGTGTGTATCGCCGAATACGCGCTGCACGCGACAGAGAAGGCGGCGTGGCCTCATGTCCTAGCTGCCCTGGCGCAGGGGACCCTGCAGGCGCTAAGGAGCGAGGAAAGCCAAGAAAATATCCAGGTACCTCTCAGTCCTCATCAAATTAAGCTTCTCGCCCGTGATCAAGCCTGGCGCCTTGATCATGAGGCAGTGCTTGTTCCCGAGGACGGTCTCTTGGATGGGAGCTGGGAAGCCGGATCCATTGCCAGTGAGAATTTCTTGAGAGAGGTGGAGCAAGGCGTGCATAAGGAGGATTGGAAATCAAATGCCATGTTGATAGCCATGCGTGCGTCGGTTCTGGCTGCATTGGAGGCTATCGGTGGCGTGAAGAAGACGCGAACGATGGATGTGTGGACAGGTGTGTTCTCCGCAAACATGGACCAGCGACAGTGAGTGACGATAAACATCACGAAAACCATAATCCAAGCGTTACTGGGCCTCTTTCTTTCATTGACACGTGACGAAAACTTTGAGTATGTACGTGTACTTCCACGTTCTCGCTCCACTATCACCCATTAAGTTAGATCGGTAGCCAACACCCTGCCGCCTATTGCAAGTATTATCAGATTCGTTCTTCTAATAGATGAGATTGCGTACTATAACTTCTGAGTTCATCTTAACGTCTCCACATTGCACTGCCTTCTTTAGGGAGCTGAGAGATTACCGCGAAGGAGAGTAACGACTGCTGGGCGGACCCACTATCGGTGGACCCGAGGTTTAGCCGCGGACTTTGCAGGACTTAAGAGGGAGTTAATCACGTTGAACTCCCCTTCGTGTAGCATTTCGTTGTCTTCATCGCCAGGGAATGATTGGCTGTGTGGAAGTGTGGCCTGCAGAGTGGCTCGACGACGGATATCAACTGCCGGTATATAGTTTTACAAGCAACACCACGACCTACTTGGATGGAACTTGGGCATCTTACGATGTCAAAACGGTGACTTCTACTTCAAATATGAATTTCTGATCGCGTCTGGACTTTTTTCTGTGGAAGCCAACTCTGACACGCGATGTAACTTGCGGGATCCGCGGGAACTCCCATTTAATGGCAGAGTTCGGGCAGACAGCGGGATGAAAGCAATCACATCAAGCCAGAAATATGCCGACTTTCTTCCGACGTAGGAAAATAAGGCCAGCTCACCCTTCTAAGCTCTATCTATGGCTTGGCAACGCACGATACGCGTCCTCGTCTGCATGCATCATTTACGGGTTCCACTGGGTAGGAAATCACACCTTGGCGATCAACCCCTGGGCGTGGAAGAGACGTCATGCACAAAGTTACGGTCTGTTCAGTGGAGGTGTGATCAGTTGATTATGCTAGGCGCGTGTAAGTGCCGAAGTGTTATCGCCGCAGCTTGTATTGCCCGGTCCACTGCTACTCCATCCGGATATGTGTTCTGATATCCGTGAGAGTTTTGATCTTGGAAATACAAAAATGGCATTGCACCTTTGACGTTAGTCTGGAAAGAAAAGAAGTCATCTTCACGCTCTTGACAGTCAATGATAGCAACTATGCGCGGCGTAGCCATGATTGGCGCCGCATACAATGTTTCCGTCCTCGACTTCCCTCGACCTGTCCTCCAGAACACTACCGACGCCATCGTTCGCATCACTGTTGCAGCCATCTGTGGCTCCGACCTTCACTCTTACCACAAAGCTTCGGGGTCGCCCTCTGAGCCATTTGCCTTGGGCCATGAAGCCATCGGATACATCGATGAAATCGGGGCAGGCGTCCAGTCCTTGTCTGTTGGACAGTATGTAATCGTGCCAGACAACGCAGACGACGGCCACTACACATCTGGACCTGATGTACCCAACTCGTTCGGTTCGAATGCCGAGCTTGGAGGATGCCAAGGTACGCTTCAATTCCACTCGGAAAGTTCGTATAAAACAAACCAGTATCTAACACTTGCCTCTGCAGCCGAATACGTCCGAGTTCCCTACGCCGACTCGTCGCTCATCCCCGTCCCAGTCAATGCCAGTACCAGCAACGAAACCCTCTACGACTACCTCGTGATTTCCGATGTCTTCGCCACCGGTTGGAAAGGACTAGAGTACGCCGGCTTCGAGACGGGTGATACAGTCGCCGTATTCGGAGCCGGAGCCGTCGGTCTCTCTGCCTCGTATGCTGCCATTCTGCGTGGAGCTTCTGGGGTCTACACGGTCGACCGAGTACAAGCGAGGCTCGACCTGGCTGCATCCATCGGAGCCATCCCGATCAACTACGAAGACTCAGACCCTGTCGCGCAGATCATGGCCCTGGAACCCAATGGCGTCACGCGTAGCGTCGATGCCGTCGGCTTTGAAGCGCGGAACGCGGCGGCAGAGGTGCAGTCGACCGTTGTGCTCGACAATACGGTTGCTGTCACCAGACAATATGGCGGAATTGGTATGCTGGGTGTGTATGGCTCGAACCAAACCTTCCCCGTCGGGGCTTTCTGGGGCAAGGGGCTCACCATGGGGAGTGGCATTGTGCTGCCTCTTCAATTTGCGGACGACCTGGTCCAGCTCGTTTCGAGCGGCAGGGCTTCGCCTCACTTTGTTATCAGTGCTAGTATTGGCATCGAAGACGCTCCTGAGTACTACTCACGCTTCGACAGGCACGAGGAATCGAAGGTCGTCATTCGATTTCCGTGAGGCTGTTTGAAGGTGTCATCATTCTCCTTGGTCATTAGGTGGTCTCATGTGGATACGGACGAAATTCAGCAGGTCTCCTCTCGATAGGTAGAAAGCTAAATGATCATTGATCGACACGCTGAACCTTAATCCCATTCATTTATCCAGGACAGTTGCTTCACCATCTATCCAACAATTATTCCCGGTTACATCGTCTTGACAGCGTGGCAATGGATTATTGTATAACTAACTTAGTATGCCTTTTGTCACAGTGCAGACTCTTTGGTGACCTCTAGACGCAGATGCGATATGAGAATGGTAACTATCCCTAGTTTCTAGTCTATCCCTGCTTACTATCTAGTCTCTCAGTCCACAGACTTCTGTAAGAACTCCTTGCTGAACGGATAATCGATGTAACCACTCTTAGTCTTTGGCGCGTAGAAGGTTTCCCGGTTGTATGGATTCGGCATCAGGCCCTCTCGAATTCGAAAAGGAAGGTCGGGTGTGGAGATGAAGTATCTCCCGAACATGACGACGATGTTCTTTTTCGGAAAATCCTGGTCGGCCACTTGCTTGGCCAATCCCGGCGTGAATCCGCCAGCCACTAGGACTGGCCCATCGAACTGTTCAAAGGCGAAAGACAGGCTCTCTGAGCCCTCAGCGTCCACATTCCCGTCTACCCTAGATTCAATGAGGTGGACGTATGCGATTCCCAGCTGGTTCACCTTCCGAATGACGTCCGTGAACTGCGGGGTGGGATCGGCCATCCTCATGTTGTTGTAGTTACTCCACGGGCTGAGACGAACCCCAGTCCTCTCCGGCCCGACGGCGTCACTCACAGCTCTCACAGCTTCAACGGCAAAACGGGAGCGGTTTTCCACGCTGCCCCCGTACTCGTCCTCGCGGTTGTTGGTGCGGTCGGAGAGGAACTGGTCGATCAGGTACCCGTTGGCTCCATGCAGCTCGACGCCGTCGAAGCCGGCGGCGATGGCATTCTTTGCGGCCGTCGCGTAGTTGCGGACCCTGGCCTGGATTTCGCCGATAGTCAGTGGAGTGGGCCGGCACTCCTCGTCCAGGCCGGTTGTGCCCGAGCTGACGATCTCGATTCCTTCCGCAGCGGCGACGTCGGCGTAGACGTCGCGGCCGAGAGCCCAGAGCTGGCAGAAAATGTAGCTGCCTTTGGCATGGACAACATCTGTGATCTCCTTCCAAGCGTCTATCTGCCTCTGGTTGTAGATTCCGGGGGCGTTGGCGTGGCCACCGTCTTCCGGGGAGATAAGCACTCCCTCAGTGATCAGTAGAGTGCCAGGGACCGAAGCTCTCTGTCCGTAATATTCTTTGACAAATTCCAGTGGAACGTGGTCATCCCATGCTCGGTAACGAGTTAAAGGGCTTAGCCCCACGCGATGGGACAAGGTCAATTTGCCGATCTTGAGTGGCTCGAAGAGACGAGAAGAAGTCATTATAAGTAACAATGAAGGCGTATGGTGAACTTCTTATAATATTTACGAAGTTTATAAATGTGTTAGATAATGGTCAGTTCCATCGGCGCACCGAGAAAGTATAAATAGTCGTTCCTTGGGCTATAGGGCATTGTTACCTTAGGTAGGTATTTCATCCGCATTGATCAGCGAGACCTTAAGCAGCCTGAGTGACAGCGCGGATTTGGGCGACGAGCGAATCGATTCTAGAAATGATGAATTGTCAGGTCAATTCTGAATCCTGATTTAGGGCCGGCCTTGGCGAACATGCTCTTGCTGCAGTTCTTTCTCGCTCCATGCTAAATCCCGACAATTCTTCCGAGCGGTTCAGAAGCCATAACTTCATTTCGATGTAACACGACGATAAGACATTGTCCAACGTACCATTTTTGCATGAATAGCCTCATGTGATTTCGGAAAGAAATGAAATCAAGGGGCGACCCATTGGGTGTGCAAGCGAGGGCTTACTCATAGCCCTCCCACCGGCATTCCGTGTTGGTAAAGTCTGGCAATTAATGTTTAGTGATCAATTCCTAACTACCTCACATCCGGCTGGAAAAGCAAGTTGCTTGATTGCCTTTGAACTCTTACTAATATGTTTTTGGTTGGTGAGAACTGCACGTTCTCAACTGGGCGACAAAAACTAAGAATGGTGACGGGGTGTAATATTCGACTACTGAACACTGTACTGGGTGTTGTCGCCTACTTAACGGCTAACAGCCAGGAAAAGGGCACGCAACAGCACAACCCACTCTTTGCTTACTGAATGTTGCCACAACAAGACTCGAGACTTCATATTAAAGTGATCGTTTGAGAACATTGAGCATCACTGAACAGCTCCCACGCCTCAGACTGTCTCCCCCTCTTAACACCATTTCAAAGAATACCAAATAGTTCACGAATATTGCACCACAACTCTACCAAGATGTCTTCCCCTTTCAAAAATATCGTAATTATCGGCGCCTCAGGCTCCATCGGTAGCATGGTCCTAGACGCCTTCCTCAAAGCCCCCTCCGTGACAGTCACAATCCTTCAACGCGGTTCTTCCTCCAGAACGGTTTCACCCCCTTTAGCTCGCGTCGTTACCATTCCAGACGACTATCCCCACGACTCGCTCGTCACCGCCTTCACAAACCAAGA
Organism: Diaporthe vaccinii; assembly: GCA_039880775.1. NCBI lineage: Eukaryota > Fungi > Ascomycota > Sordariomycetes > Diaporthales > Diaporthaceae > Diaporthe > Diaporthe vaccinii. The sequence goes on from JBCEDN010000033.1 coordinate 77,315, forward strand.
TGCAGTGGTCAACTGCGTTACAACCCTCGCCGTGCGCACCCAGCTCCGGATCATCGCCGCGGCCGCCGAGGCCGGCGTCCGGCGCTTCGTCCCCTCCGAGTACGGCCTGAACAACAACAACCCGGCCGCCCGCGCGCTCTGCCCCGTCTTCCGCGAGAAGGGTGAGGTGCAGGACCACCTCCGCACCCTGGAGCACCGCATGGAGTGGATGTCCGTCGCGTGCGGCATGTGGCTCAAGTGGAGTGCCACGCACGAGTTCCTCGGCATGCACATCGCCGAGACGAAGTTTGTCCTTTGGGACGATGGCGAAGGCTTGTTTAGCACGACGACTGAGGAGAACACGGCTCTCGCGGTCGTGAATGCGCTGACCAAGAAATGGGAGGAGACGGCGAATAAGGTCGTGTGGTTGAGCGATTTTGCTGTGTCTCAGAAGCAACTGCTGGAGGCAATTGAGCGGTCCACGGGGGAGAAGTTCGAGACAGAGTCCGTTGACTCGGAGTCATTTGTCCTGGAGAAGCAGGCGGCTGCCGTGGCTGGGGATGGTGAGGCTACATATGCACTGATTGAGACAGGGTTTGTTACGGGGAAATATGGGGGCCATCTGGAGGAAGAGGGCGAGATTATGAATTATCTGTTGGAACTTCCAAAGGGGTCATTTGATGAAGTTGTCAAGGCCGCTGTTGAGGTGGTGAAGACAACATGAAGACGGTGCCCGGGATGTCTCACGGGGCAGAATGTATTTACAGTGCCAATGGCCCTGATGTGTAATATGTCTGCTACTTCATCAGTGTAACACGCAATCCAGGCTCACGAGCTCCACAGGCAAATTCAGCTCACATCCATCCACTAAGGTCCCGGCAGCATGTACAAACATTTCATTGCTCGATATGTGGTGAGAAAGAGGGGATGAGTGACCTAACATGCGATACTGAGCATATCTAGGTATGACTTTAGTAATGGGACCCTATGTGAATGTGTGCGAGCGCTTGGACTAAACTTGGCACAATTTAAATTGGTTCACATGGAAGCTTATATAATCAAAGCTTAAAAAGCGGAACAGATATATAGATTTTTACTATGTGCATTGAAAAGGTTAGAGAGCTTTAGTAGCTATGCCAGCTTCTCCTATCTGATTCAATCTCTACCCTGTGCCAGCATATATGAAATACATCCGTGCTTATATCTGCACAATGTCCAGACACCTCAAGAACATACCACAGCTCAGGTGGTGCCGACGGCTTTGACAACTAGCCACTTAAGCCGTGACCAGGGTGAGGCCGTAGGTGGAGAGAATCTCATTGACGGGCTGGAAGTAGGTGGTGCCGCCGGAGCTGCAGTCGCCAGAGCCTCCGGAGGTGACACCCTGAGCCTGAGCACCGGTGTAGAAAGAGCCGCCAGAGTCGCCGGGCTCGGCGCAAACGTTGGTCTGGGTGAGGCCGGTGACACGTCCCTCGGAGTAGTTGACCGTCGCTCCCAGGGAGCGGACGGTGCCGCAGTGGACACCGGTGGTGGAGCCGGAGCGGCAGATGCTCGCGCCGACGGCCGAGGCGGTGCTGCCTGAGACGGGCAGGTTGCCCGAGCCGTATCCGTCGATGGTGCCAGTGAGGGTGGTTCCGCTGACAGTGCGGATGTAGGACATGTCGGCGCTGCCAGGAAAGACAGAGGCCGAGAAGGTTCCCAGCGATCCACCGCTGCTGCTGGTGGTGGCAGTGCTACCTGCGGTGCCACAGTGGCCGGCCGAGACGAAGCCAGTGGTGACCGAGAAGCCGATGGAGCACCGAGCAGCGCTGTCGATGTAGTAGGCGTCGCCGCCGCGGACGGTGGCGAAAGTGGTCGGCATCACGTCAACTGTCTTGACCTCGAACTCGCCGGCGACGAGCCCGACCTGAGCGGCCAGGGCCTCGGCGTGGGCGGTGCTGTCGGCGAGGGCCTCAAGGACGAGCTTGTTGGCGGCGACGTCGACGTAGTACGCAGCGATGCCCGTGGCCGCCGAGTCGGCACCAGCAGCGAGGGTGCTGGGCTGCTCGATGTCGATGTTGTCGAGCGCCGCCTTGGCCTCCTCAAGCTTGCCGAAGCTGTTGGCCACGACAGCCGGGGTGGCGCCAGCAGCGGTCACATCGGCGACCAGGGCCTCGTCAGTGACGGCGACGTTGAGAGTGCCGTCCTCGGAAGTCCAGGCGCCGGCGAACGAGGCACCCGCCACGCTCTTCAGCTGCTCGATGGTGTCGGCGGCAGCGATGTCCCTGGCGACACGGGCATGAGCCTGCTCGGCGTCCAGCCCCAGGTCGCGCTTCATGGCAGCGAGGATCTCCGGGTGGAGACTGTTCGCGGCTTGCGTGGGGGCACCGTAGGCGACGGGCAGGACGGCTGCCAGGAAGGCGAGGAACTTGACGAGCTCCATGTCTAGCGTTCTGAAGACAATAATACGAGGGGGAAAGAGGGCGTTAATGTTTCAGAGGCTGGAGAGTAGGCAAGATGAGTCGATGCTGCTGCTACAAACTACCAGACAAGAAGAGGACATGCGGGCTCTTTTATGCTTATTTCGACTCCAGTATCGTGAGCTGCAGCACCACTCCTGTTGGCGCTGTCTCGAACAGAGCCCCAACTGCCACCAGATTCCTCCTTCCCAATCTGCCCCGATCCGCTCACCGCGATGTTACCCAGTCTTCGATAGCACTGGCATACATCTTCTAAAGGCACTTCGAAAGCCTTCCCCCCTGCGATGTTACAACAAAATACGGCAGTCCTTCAAAGGAATACTTGGAGATATCGCATACTCCCTGCGCGACAAGACGGCACATGGCCTAATGGGAAGGAGGATGAGGGAGCCAAGAGACTAGGCGGGAGCTTTTGATAGATAATGTGCTACAACTCGAGGCCGGTACATTGGCAAGTCTGCACAACTTCCTTTATTAGCGTGATGGATGGACCTGTCAGGTCATCCGATGTGAACAGGGTCGCATTGGTGTCAGCGAGCTCAGAGCCTAGGTCGGCAAAGACAGAGGAGGGGGTGTGATGGAGCTTGCTGGAAAAGGGAGGAGGGAAGAAGGCGAGTGGTGGAGATGGTGGAGTTGGTGAGTATTAAGTGTCACATCAATGTAGCGGGAATCTCATGGGATGAACATCTAATTTTTGCCCAAACATCAGAGGTCTAAAGAAGCATCGGATACCGGTATTTGGTTACAGCCGGCAGTACTAGCTATACGATTAGCTAGCAGACAGAGGCTTGGCATATAAGATAGCAGACGTGACCTTCCTTAAGAGGCACGGAAGTCGGCTTGGCGTTCCAATCTCCGTAATCCTCATAGCACGCCACCTCATTCTGACTCAAGGCAGTAAACTCCGTATACATAGTTGAGTCGGGGCGGAGTTGAGAGTAAGCACCAGTCAGGGCATGAGTTTCACCAGGTACCTATTGTGGAGTTGCAGTGGCTTGGGAAAGGACCGGGTGAGGAGGCGGGTGAGAAACCCGAATGGCTCGCCGTATGTGTAGGGTAGTTGTGTCCCGGCTACACTAGATAAGCATAATTTTAGGCTCCGGGGGTGTGGGTGCATCCAAGTTTCCTTCTGCAGCTAGGTAGGGTGGCGAACATCGCTGGTTGGTTCCCTTGTCCTCACCTTATGATGCGTGAACTCCGCCTTCGATCCGCCTTGAGATACACAATGCAGATCAGATGGACAGTTTAGCTCGTAGCGAGGAAGAACTCTCAGTGGCAGAGTTGAGTTAGGAGCTACTTGGAGTGGCTCAAACAGAGTCAAAGCACCTCATCGCTTCGAACTCCCGGTGCCGGGAATAACTGACTTTTCCTTGTGATCACAATAGATAAATCTAGGGGTTTTGTACATCCCCCGATACTGAGCTCCAATAGCATGCCAGGCCTTCTGCCTCTGCTATCTGAATCATATATTGACTCATAACCTTATAAATAATTAACGATAGTGATTTTTCGGATCAAAACATCTATGTCCCTTAATAAAAACCGCTCACAATGCATCCCAAAATATGCCGGCGCAACCAACTAATACTGTGGATGAATTGGAGAAGGGGCAATCGAGTGTGGTGGCGATCCCAGGTCAAGATTTCTGGATACCAAAAGGAAAGCACGGGATCGCGACAAACATTACTAGCTGTATGAATTGGGTGTCCGAAGCTGTGATCGGGTTGATTTCCTTTTCTAGTGTGTCTGCATGCCGTAATATCAACGGGGATCGGCACCCTTGGATCAGGAAACGCAGAGGCCAAGTGCCCCAAGTCAAGTATGAGCAACTTATAACCCGAGAGTGACTGCCAGAGTCTCAAATGAAAGTCTGCCAGTTAATTCAAGGATTCAGAGTGTGTCTTGAAGCAGTAGTCGAGGCAATCAATGACAACATATGCATCTGGAGGATCTCCAGCTGTGTCCATATGAGTCAGTCAAGAGAACTCTCACGTTTGACCATTCGTATTGTGGGTAGAGCATCATGTCGAACCGCATCTTAAGCCGGGCCCAAAAGATGTCACTGTGGAGCTCCTGGCGAAAGTTCAAAGCCTTCAAAAAGATATGAGCAGCTTGCTCAGTGCTGGTCGGGTATCTCACTGTTCCTCGCTGGCCAGTCTCGCTTGGTTTGCGGTACTCTGGGATTGGTTGTTCTGTAATTTCATGATCGGCTGCTGGCCGGATCCGCGCTGTCTCCCCAAGGAAAGGTTGTTTAGGCAAGACTCTGAGCAAAAGATGCACTTATTGAACGACTGTCATCAAGGCTATCCCTCTCAAACTGGGATCTCATTTCTATCCTCTCACTATCCTGGGAGCCCTAGTAAGTCCGCTAAAGAATAGAACGAGACCCCGATGGTATTCTCTTGGAGCCTTGTTGTATACGCTCTTGGAGCTTTCCTTCTCAAAGCCTCAGTCGTGACCACATTAAAGTACAGATGATTTTAGCCACGTGAAACGAATCGCATGAAAGAGAGAAGAGCATTGCGTATCGTAACTGTTAGTGTAGATTGACATGTATCCTCCGTATTGATCGATGCTTGATAGTGCATTGAAAAAACAAAAGTGGCCTTCCTCCTTTTGGGAGAGCCCCTCCTTGGTGGACCCATCTTCGTGTGGATCTGCCGGAGTCTGCTCTGTCTTATCCTTCTCCTCCCTACGCGTTCTGCGGAAAGTAAGAAACTTCTCCTTCTCCTTAGACTTCAGGTTCTCTGTCATTTTCATCGCATTCTCATACAAGCCATCGGTCGTGAAATTCATCCTAAGGTAGATGTAGCGGTACAGACGTGTCCAGACGAGGACCCTCGTGATTGACTGCGTGAAGATGAACCATGGAAACGTGCGGACAGATGTGCTGATCGAGAACAACAGTGTCAAGACGATGACACCGGCCGATATCGAGACTATTAGATCTTCGTTAGAAAGAGCCTCGATTCTCGTGGGAAGTCAAGCTCAAATTTGACTTCAGAGCGTGGCACTCACACATATACGTGAACTGGTCTCTCAAATGCATCGCGTTGTCACTGCCACCGAATTCTATAGCGTTCATTCCGAAAATGCTGGACATGAATGATAATGGCAGCCAACTCTTCAGTTAGTTGCTTATGTAGTGCCATCAATGATAGATGAGTGGGCGTACTCGAAACAGTGAGTTGAAATCCCACGGTGGGAGCACTTACGAAGACGATAGTCACGATGGTAAAAACCAGAATGGATCTGCCCTGCCTCATGGCCTCATTGCTGTACTTCACAGACTGCCAGGCCTGAACCACTCCAGCTTGCTGCTGTTTGAGCTCCAATAGGTCCTTGACCTGGAGTAATCGAGGAGCTATTAGCATTCCGTGAATGGGTCTATTCACAGCCATGAAGACTCACCATTTCTGCCGTCGACTTTGCACTCCTCTCAAGTTCTTCGAGCTGTGAAATCCGCTGGCCGACTCTTTTGAGGAGCTCCGAAGCGTTGTTACAAAACCACTGGTAAGCGGCTCTGTCAGCCTCTTTCGATGAGGATTGAGATTTCAAACCTCTAGCTGGCAATGGAGTTCGTGATCGATCATCGAATTTCCTCTGATGACTTAAGTAGTCATCAATTTTAGACTGTCCTGTAACACTCGGGCTCTCGGGACGCTTTCGCGCTTCGGCTGCATCCCCCGGGTTAAGGATTTGGCGCGCGTGATCCACGAAGCTTTGTAGAACATCTTTTTCCGCTTTGTTTATATAAGCCATGATTCCGAGCTCCTCAACGATATCCTTTATCTCCTTCTCCAGCTTACCCTCTGGGTTAATGTCGAGAAGAGGAATGTGAAGCTCGGAGAGCACACCTCCACCAGGTAGCTTGCGGTACATTTTGCTTGCTCGCTCGGTCCATCTCCAGAGTCTTTCGAAGGCGTCTGTTTGCTGATGCATCTATTTGAAAGTTAGTATCAGAATTTCTCTCCAAATGGCTGAAAAGAGTTGCCAACTGACGATATTTCCAATGGCCTCTGAGAATTCATCTGTGGTTGTTTGTCCATAGTTCGCGTCCGGTCGAAGAAGGTATTGGAGCATTCCTCAAAGATGACCAGTGCCAAATCAAATACGGAACCGACACAAATCCCGCCTTCGTTGATGCGCATCCGTATTGATTGATGGATTCCGGAGGTGTCATGCTTGTTGGCACCGTACCGTTTAGGAAAGCACGTGATGATAGTTTCGCTGTCCAAAATCCACATCCACAACTGATCGACCATAATCACTCGGGAGACTTTCTGAATATTTGCAGTGCACTCTGAACCGGGCTCATGGTTGAAATCATCCAATTGCTTGTTGTTTTCGTTGTCATGGCCAGTCCAAATTGAGCGGTCCACATCCCACCGATGGAACTTGAGAGGATCTGCTGTTGTAGCCCGATAGACCACCTGGTCGCGATCTCGATGATTTGGTTATTCAGGAACCAGTAGTAAGCTTGGTCCAGAGTATGTCGGGGGTGCATCGGCGGATCTTGCATCAGGTAAGTCTCCAGAAGCTTCCTGTCACGGTAGCTTGTCATGCCCTCGAATAGCCGGGCTGAATCACGAAGATACTGTCCCAACTTGGGCCGGGGTTCTGTATCTTTTTTTGTTTGGTTGAACCTTGGTCGTTGCTGCGCGCGTCTCTGCTCCTTCAGCCACGCATCTAAGTCCAAGCGGCCATGCTTGTCAACTCGCGGGAAACGGCCAGATAGGTTGAGCCGTTTCCTCACCTCTTCCGCCTTCAACACCCCAGTCATTGAACGGAGAGGTCCAAATTGTAATTGGGGCGTTTTGTTCCCATACGTAATTGAAGCTGCTTCCGCGTCCGGATTTTCAGCAGAGGCTTCTTTGGAGTCTCGGAAACGTTCTCGAATCCTGTCCCAACACGACCGGGAATCTGAAGGCGTTGGGCGCTTGGGTCTCGTCAATATCTGTCGTTGTGCCTGCCTGTCCTCCCTGGCTTGTTCTTGTCTTTGCTTGTCCTTTCTACTCTTGGTGTCCACAATATTCTCAATGATCTGGGAAAACCTTTGTTGGTTTCTGGACGTCTCCCAATGCATGTAGGGCATCTGATTATGATGGTGTAGAAGTGTGAGTGCGCACGAGCTATCAATCTGTTCTGGACTTATAAATAACACGATATTTTGAGCCACAATGTCAGCCACAGGGCTTTGTGTTGCATCATCTATGGTGATAAAATTGATCCGATGATCGGAATGACCCAATAATACTGGACAAGCTCACCAAGTGAACGAATGGATTCGCAGAATGGCCTCATGTGTCGAGAGCTCACAGTCGACCGCCCGCCATGAAGCTGGCCACTCCAGTGCGATTCCTTCAGTATCCACGCAGCTTTGGACTTTTCCCTCGCCTGTATCTCTCGCTGGGTGGGATGGAAATTCGGTCGATCTTCGTCATAATACCTCGAGACGGCTTGCTGGTTCATGTTATTTTGAGTCCGTCGATAAGAATCATCCACACCTTACCTCGGCCCACTCCAAAACAGAAACAGTCAGTACACGTTATTGATACTCTGTTAAACGTTTGAGGCATTTAGACTTACCAGCATATTGTTGGACGGAATATGAAAGTACCTTATCTTCTCGTTGTCGTCTCTATCACCCAACGGCTTCTTTCCCCTCACGTAGTTTCTACCACACAAAAGGTTCCTTTCCTGCTTGTCAAACAGCAGTCGCTGAACGTTCGTCTTCTGGTTCGGACACTTGCCCCAAATCGCGTTTCACGTGTCCTTTGTCTCGTTATCAGGCTCATATGTTGAGCTGGAAGAATTCTGCTTCTTGAACAGCATGAAAGGCGTATTGACATCTCGCCCTGGTTCGTAAGCATCGTTTGATATGCTGCCCTGTTGCTCCCTGTCCTCTTTATTCGAGCTTTCGGGTTTACCTCGCCAATTTTTGATCTCTTGGATTCCTTTTATGAACACTTCCGATTCTCTCCATGCCTTAAGGCTCTACTCAATCCTCTCGACAAGGTGCTTTTCTTTTTCGTCCTCTTGAAGTTTGGATCTCAGAAAGGCGATGCGACGTAGCTCGCTTAGACAATCTTCTCTCCACGCTGCCTTTTCCTGCTCATTGATGTCTCTGTTTTGCTCATTTCCGTCAGGCTGGACCGCGGTGGTTTCAGGTGCGGTCCCTTCAGGTGCGGTCTCTTCAGGTGACTGCACATTTGACGGAGACTTGAGAAATTCGTTCCTAGTTGAGATGTCAATGCAACCGAGATAGTGAAGAATTGGATCTTTGATATTATCTTCGTGTGGATCCGGACTGAGGCAAGTGAGGGAGCTCATTTCTGGCTCGTCGTAAATTTGGGTTCGTCAAGATACAGAGGAGTGGAGAGAAACTTGTGTCGATGTGAAAGATGAGATCTGGCAAATGGTCCGAATTGATTCGATTGTCGGCGGCGCTGCAACATATTAAGGCTGAGATGAGTGTAAGGCTCGGTCTAAACACATGGTGAATCTGGATCGAAAAAAGAATTCAGTTGCACAAGAAAGCCACAATATTGGGCTTGTCTCAGCATGCCGATGTCCCGACCTCGCACCAACATGCGGTCATCAACTCATCAGCTCGGAGGTTCTATCAATGCTGCGGCTCTCATAGGTTTGCTTCCCCTCCCCCGGGTTTAGAGTCTTGACGGCAGCCAGCCACGCAGCTGCTGCATCCGGAAAGTGCACGACACGATTGGTGTGATACACCAGTCTGTAATTTATCGGGGCAAGGCGGGGCTGATAACCCATTCGGAGCGGGTGCATGTCCATCTGCAAGAAGAAAAAAAAAGGAAGTCAATAAATGTAACATTACTTTCTCCGGATGTCAGCCGCAGTGACCTGCTTGCTCGTCGGCATATTCCTTTTCTGGTCATACAATTTTGGTCACGTCCGCCGTTCATGGTTGCTGATCAGGATATTGAGGACCGAAAAGCCGTATGGGCTGCTCAAGGTGTAGCCGCGAGATATGATGGACGGAGAAAATGGGCTCAAGTCTGGACACGTGGTAGAGGACTCCTGTTAATCATCATCAGCTAAAATCGTACCTCGTCCCTACAAGGCTGTGGGAAGTATGTATTTCGGTATCAGTCGTGCCCGTGCCGGGCTTCCGGGAACTTGCCGATCGGCTTCAATCGGTGAAGCAAACTGCAGCTGGTTCCATGCTAAGCTAGTTGCGGCTGAAATGTAGCTGCAAGCCCCAATAGATGTGCAACATCAGTCGGTCGTTATTGGGTGCATGCCGGCTTTGTGTCAATCTCTCCGCGAGATGGGACACTTACTTGACGAGAACAAGGCTTTGGCCAAACGCCGATCAAATGAGTCGTGGGCTGGATAGGCAAGCTCTCAGGTCAGGGCGATGTTGCACTGCAGCATCGCTTGGTGCACATTTGGACGACCGAAACCTGATTTTTCTTTCTTCTGTCTTGGTTTCGGAGGGTAAATTGTGGCCACAGACTCTGCCCCTTTCACCCAAAATTCCGGGTCTCCACACCCGATAGACTCGCTCGGATGAGCATAATATACCTTGAACAAGAGGCTATCACAGTGCTTAGCTTGACATCAAGGTATTGATTATTGCTACTTGCCTTGTCGGGGCAAGGGCGGCTTGTTTACGGTGATGCATAAGTGCCATGCAGTCGAGCCTCTTTTTGAGAAGCTTTCACACCCTACCAGGGGGAGGGGGGGTTTCTGATCAAGTCATATAATGCAATCAAATTTAATAATAATGCTAATATTTAATTAAAATTATAAAATTATAGCAAAATATTAGCAAAAGGTTAACAAAATATTGTTAAAAAGAAATTATATTAAGGCTTAAAATTATATTAATATTAATATTATATTATAATATATTAGAAATTTTAAATCCGCGCCGGTTTTGGATTTTATAAGTTGGCGAATTAGAAGTAATTCCGTATTTCCGTAATCCCGTAGCTTATTATAAAGTATATAATTAAGTTAGAAATAGAGGAAAAATAGTTGGGTTGGCTATGAATTAAAAAAAAAAAAAAAAGTGGTAAAGGTAAGGGTTGAACCCTTTTTTTTTTTTTCCTATATTAAGTTTAATATTATATTAAAACATATCATAATATATTAATATTATATTAGATTTAATATTATATTAATATTAAATATATTATTTGATTTATATAAAATGGACTTGATATTAGACTTTTAATTGATTTTAATAGGATCTCAATACCTAATTGCTATAATCACGATATATAGTCAAAAACCCCCCCTCCCCCTGGTAGGACGATGGTTAACTGCTTATAATCAACGCTTTTTGACAACGTATGGTTTCTCGAAGTGGGACGTCATGAGCATTCATGGATTGTTAAGGCTGCTTCGGGTGGCACTTTAATAGCCATAATAACAAGTAACTAGTAGTAATGGTGAAGTAAAAATCTGATAGACGCTTGGAATGGGTGTAGGCTTGCCCTTCTCCGCAGTATAGGCAAGGCAAAGAGTAATACTGATTGTCTTACAGGTATTGCCAGGAAGTCAATTTCGGCCGAATCAGCCCGGTGTGTCTTTACTACCGTATGGGACTAGTGCACGTCATGACTGCCCTTGCCCCTGCTTATCAGTCTCCATGAGCTTATCTCCACCTAGGCAGCTAGGTACCCATGTGCATGTTTCGGGCCAACACCACTCCGCTGTTGGATTCGACCTTTACTCCTCTTTATCACCTGGTGGTAATTCGAGATATTTGCGTGAATGTTTCTATCGCAATGGAACGACGGAGCAGATCATTGGTCGCACTTTTTGCAGCGGTCGTATTTGTCGTCACAGCCGGCTTTCTCTTACGGCCGGGGCCCGACGGCAGCCAGCGTCTCGACGTAGAACCGGCATCACCATCGCGCTTCAGGGCACCAAAGCAAAATGTCTGGTCAGATCTCACCAGGCGAGAAGGTGATGAAGTGTATGGCTTCCTTCGGAAAGAATGGGCTGATCTGAACTTGACGAAGACTCCCAAGGATGCCAGGGACAACTTCATCGTCACGCTCGAGACCTTGCAGCCAAACAAGTCACTTGCACTTCCATACATTTTGGAGGATAAAAACAGGCCGGATCGCTATGCAAAAGTCGTTCTTTCGCATAACACAGAAGAAGGCCCTCTTCTCAGCTACTATGCCGTCGGACCGCTTCCCGTCTCGGCCCACACCGGCGTCCAGCCCCTGGTCTATCCGTTTAACTCGGGTCGCAGTTCCGTCCCCAATCTGATGGCCGATTTCGCCGGCAGTGCCCAATTCGCGCTGTCGCTGGCAGAAAACATATCTGACATCACGACCGAGCTCCTTGGGGCCAAGGCCAACCTGGAGAACCCGTTCGATCCCAATGCCTTGCAGGCCTTCCCCCGATTCACCCGCCTCGAACCCGACCTAGTTGTTGGGTGGATACAGTTCTTCAGGCCTGGTATGGGCAGTTCTGGTCGAACACTACTTCCGCAAGGGCTTTACGTCCGAGTTGATGCAAGCAAAGATGTCAGCCAGTGGAAGGTTGGGGAATGGTTCTACAACGGCCAAATGTTCGATAGCGTGGAAGACCTGCGCAGCGCGATACGCGACCCTGACAGTGGCTTCTTGAAAACTAAACCAAACCTGGACGGCCACTGGACTGATACGGAAGACTTCGACGCCCGGCCAGATGGGCGCGAACTCCCACCTCCTATATCGATCCAGCCGCTTGGGCCTCGCTACAAGCTTGATAAGACGGAGAAATACATCTCATGGTTTGGCTTTGAGTTCTATCTGACCACTACCCAAGCCACAGGCGTCAGCGTCTTCGACATTCGCTTCAAGGGGGAGCGGGTCATGTATGAGCTGAGCCTTCAGGAAGCCCTGGCGCACTATGCCGGTGATGACCCAATGGCGGGCGGCCAAGAGTTCCTCGATGCGTTTTTCGGAATGGGCAGCATGGCCTTCGAGCTGGTCCCGGGCTATGACTGCCCGGCATATGCCGACTATCTGGACACGGAGATACACCGCAGCGGCAGTACGGAAAGATTGCCTAACAACATCTGCATCTTTGAGTTCACCTCGGACTACCTCCTGTCCCGCCACACAGCGCAATACTCAGTCACTGCCTCAAGGAACACCTTTTTGACGATTCGGTCCGTCTCCACGGTTGGAAACTACGATTATACCGTTGATTATACCTTCTACCTCGACGGAGCAATCGAAGTCAAGGTCAGGGCATCAGGGTACATATACGGCGCCTTCTATGCGAATAACCCTTACAAGAACGAGGACGAGTACGGCCACCGCGTCCACGAAGCCCTGTCGTCGTCCCTTCACGACCACGTCATAAACTTCAAGGCAGACCTCGACGTCGCCGGCTCAGCCAACGACATTGTCCGCCTGGCAGTCGAGCCCACCACCACCAGCTACCCCTGGGACCAGCCCTACGTGAAAGAGCGCCACACGATGCACCTGAAAGAGTACCCCGTGACGCACGAGGCCGGCCTGGACTGGCCCAAGAACTCGGGCGAGTTCTTCCTCGTGTACTCGGCGGACGCGAAGAACGCCTGGGGCGAGCGGAAGGGCTACCGCGTCGTCTCCGGCACGGGGATGGGCAACACGCCGCATCTGACTGTGCTGAACTCGACGTCCTTGGGGGCCAGCGCACGGTGGGCCGAGCGGGATATCTGGGTCGTCCGGCGCAAGGACGAGGAGCCGCGCGCCGCGGACCCGCTCAGCTTCCTCGACACGCTCAACCCGCTCGTCGACTTTGGGGGGATCGCGGACGGGGAAGACCTGGAGAGGGGCGACGGGTACGATGGGGACCTGGTGGTGTATTTCAACGTCGGGAGCCATCATGTGCCGCACTCCGGGGACATCCCCAACACGCTCATGCACACTAGTGCATCCAGTGTTATGTTTGTGCCGCACAATTTTGCGGACCGGGACCCCAGCCGTGAGAGCGTCCAGGGCGTGAGGCTGCAGCTGAAGGGCACGAAGAGTGGCGGTTTTGCTGGGTTCCCAGGTCTCAATCCGGATGATGAGGATCAGTCGAGTACTGAGGACCTCAGGAGCCGGGAGAAGAGGGGTGAAAAAGATAAGGGTGGGTACAAATTACACGAGGGTGCCAACTACTTCGGTACGCCGTACACGGAGGGAGTTCATGTGCCTCTTGAAGCACTGGAGCCGAATCTTGAGGAGAGATATGAGAGTGAAGAGATCAGGGTCAGTGATCTGGGCTTAAATGGCAGCGCGGCAGGACTATGGTTTCCTTGAGGGTTTCAGTCTTATGGTAGCCACCGTGTGTATGATGCCAGTGGCTTATCTTGCTACACTTTTCATTATGGATGATTGTTGTTTTTGAGGCCTCATTTTATCCTGTTAAGACCTTTCAGCTTGAATATTCACTCTTTTCCCATCCATTGTCTCTGGATTAGACCTAGCTTGTATCAAAAGTGTCTGATGCCCTGAGATAGGATTGAAGACGATTTCTGGTCTAAGCGAGACGCAACGAGGCTAGAATTATTTAGTCGAGTCAGACCAGTGACAATTATTGACGCGCGACTCCGTTGGTCTTGAATAACTTATAGCCCTAGGCGTTGTAGTTGTAACTTAGTCTAGGTGTGATCTTTCTTTTCTTACTAGCCAGCCTGCTAGTGTAGTCTAGATGCGCCTTTTGCAATTCAAATTCCAAAGCTAATGCCTTGTTGTACAATTAATATAGGCGACAATTGAGACAGGTCATCGTACATGATCCTTATCCTTCGACACACAGAATTCTACAACCCTTGTTAACATCGCCATAGAATCCCGTCAGAGCGAGACATAGCCTCTAGGAACTTCGACGATGGAGCCTCAAGAGAACGAGTGGCCTTACCAGGCTGAGTCAAATCTCATGCAGCTTCCAGAGGATATCATCTACCTCTTTCAAACCCACCTTGACCCCGTGGCCAAGATTGCATTCTCACTAGCCTGCAGAGGTCTGTACAAAAGATACTTTGCAGGCGCGCGGATAGCTCGAGAATCCCTACACCACACGGAGAAGCGGCGCATCATATTCCTACTAGAGAAAGACGTGGCCAACCGTGAATTCTTCTGCCCATGCTGCCGGCGTTTTCGAAGCTTCGGGCCAGGATGGAGAGTGGGACTGGGCGCTTGTTCGTTCGAGACGTCCCACAACACCAGCCAAGGAGACCAGAGCCTGGCCGTCCAGCAGGACTCATGTCCCGGCCGGAGTCTTACGATAAATGATATCCGAGGCCCTAAGGTTAGCTTTCATCTCGGCAGGCTGGTTATGAACCGTCATGTCTTCGGAGAGGACTGTGGCTTGCCTTTGAGCTGCCTGGAGGTCACTGATCTGCCTGTGAAAGCCCAAGGGGAAGGCAAGTACGCCTTCACGTGGAAGCAGACCCAGCGGGCCAGAATCATAGATGGTCAACTCCACCTCCGCTGCACTCACGTGCTCGACCAAGCCGAGCAGGATGGCATAGATGCAGTGACCTTGAAGCGCGGCCTCAATGCGCTGTCTCGCTACAACTTCTGCAAACACCGGTACACAGGCATCCCTGACTTCAACCCAGCGCTTTTCAAACGCTGGTTGCTGCCGGGCTCCTCTCGCTTGGAAGAAAGGGACCAGTTCATCGCACACTCAGGGAGCGAGTTCGGTTGTCCCCATTGTCAGACGGACTACACGACATCAGCTGAGTGGCGCGAGGAACCCTGTGGCAAGGGCAGCTGGGTCATCCGGGTCGACGCGTACCACCAGCTGGGGTTCTTCCGGCACGCAAACGATAGGAATTACAAGCTCGCGTGCTCACGGGCACTGCCGCACTCCCATATTTCTCCCCTACCCGTGTACGGGTTCGGCTTCGGCTTCGGCTTCGAACCGGTCCGTAACGCCACCGGATTGATTTGGGCGAGCTGGCATGGATCCGAGGCACCACCTGCGTTGGGGGATTGATTTGTGTGTTGTTGAAGTCCTGTTGTGTTGTCGTTAAACCAGCATGCACAGGAGTAATCGAGTTGGCAATGCTGTCGTGGTAGACGGGGGATTTACTGTACTGCAGTTTCAGGGGCTGGATGGGAATCTGGGGTTAGCTGCAGGGATGTCTCCTGTGCCTAGGTACTGCAGGTACGGATACCCTGCTGCGAATGCCCCACTACCTCTCACCCAGGCGCCTTGTTTACTCTCGGATTCATCCGACTTTCTGCCCCTGCTTAACGCAACCCACTCCATGAAGACGATGGCCACAAGAGAAATACGCATCCTGCCTGTCTGCCAACGATGATACCAGCACCGCAATGGCAGCCGTCCAGAACAACCTGCTGTCCCGCACTAGATCAGCGCGTGTGCCCGCCCCAAAGTCGACCAAGAGCTTGACCTCAACCACCGACCCTGCAGCCTCGTCCAAACGCCACACAACTGTCGTATCTTCGCCCACTAACATCTCGCTGTTTCTCACGAACCTACGCCTCCTTGACTTGGATCTCCGCCCCGACTGGCCTGGCCTCAATCTCCTGACTTTGACCAACAAAGACGCCGCCCAGGGCCAGAAGAAGAGGGTCCAATGCGTCGAGTGGGCGCTTTACCAGCTCTTTGTCCTATGGGACCCAGAGGAGGCGCGCAATAAGCTCCAGCCCTTCTTCCCACCGCTCGAGCAAACCCAGTCTGTCAACCTGCGAGCCGCCCTCCTACGATGCCTCGAGCAGGCCAAGAAGAATGGCGTATTGGAGAGAGACACGGTGCTGCGGAAGACTATGCTAGACGAATGCAAGGGCGAAAGACTCGAGGAGGTGCTAGCTGTCTTCTCGTCGGCTGTGATGAAGAAGGTCGCAACGGAGGAGCAGCTGAACAGCAAAACCTACCCGGCCATTGCCCAGGTCCTGGCTCTGGAGAATCGCGGCTACACTGGGGAGAGGACAGATTTGAGCAGCCTCATCATTGCGTACAAGGTGTCTCTGAAGAATAAATTGGATCGGAAGACGGCTTCTCGAGCGCAATACAAGCATTTTGCCCATCTTCTTGACTCCAGGGAGCAAGGCATCACCAGCAGACGGGAACAAGCCAACGCACACGAACACCGGAGCAAGATACCAAAACTCTCCGAGACCTCCAAACAGGAAATCCGACGCGCAGTCAGGACCAACTGGACCGGCAATGAGCGATGGGTGGAAGCTCTGCTGTACGGAGATACAAAATCACAGAATGACGGCGTGCTGACAGCGCCTTTCGACCGCGTCTGGCGTCGTATGCGGTCAGACCGTCTTGACGAGCTTGAGGACACCAGCGGCAGGCTGCTCGAGCAGCTCGATAATCGCGTGCGCGCTCAGCAGGCACGGCTTGACAAGTGGCAGAGCTTTAGGAAGGAGATGTTCAGCGACGTCGTGGACCAGCCCAAGGGGAACGCGACGGGGCGCGTTGGCCCACAGAGAGGTATTGATCTTGGTTTTGGGGCCCATGAAGGACTGCACCTGGGGCGCATGAGCCCCAGGAAGCTGGCATCGGCGAAGAAGCCACAGCTTACGCCAGAGTATAGGACGTTGGTTGACGGGCTTGAAATGGAACTCAACAAGAGCCAAGGCCAGGTTGTCTCTACGTTTGCCCAGCTGAGGAGGCGCGAGCAGCCGTTGAAGTCCTCGATACAGAGCAGCTCCAGTGAGAAGCCGGCAGAGGAAACCGTGTCTGAGCTAAGTGAGTTGGAAGAGGAGCTGGCAAAGACATCCCTCCCACTGCGCAACAAGCCTTTAGAGACGTCGTCACAAGGCACAGACGATGCAATGGAAGTGGACACAGATCTGCGACCATCTCAGAGAGCACCGAGGCCTCGTCTACCACAGCCATTGAAGACGATGCACGCCTTCAGGCCGAAATCAGTCCCGACGGAAATCTCGCCGACCGAGCCTTCAAAACCTACATTGCGATCCGAAAGCAAGGCGTCATCTCCACGCCGGTCTCCTGTCCAGCAATCTAGGGATGTATCGCGCTCTCCCATCCGCTCATCCAGACTGTCTCCATCACCCTCCCCGTCTCGGTCACATGTGCGAGGTGGCTCGCCGGATATGACACAGTCGCCTGAGGAGATTCTCCCTTCTCTAATGCAGCAGCAAGCAGACCAGATCCTGGCGTCCATGAACGCAGTTTCACCCTCACCAGTCAAGCAGCAGCGACCGCGGCACACGCTCTCCCTTGCAGAGCGGACCCGCCTCTCCATGGCCCGCGGCTCAAGCGTCGACCTCGACGACGACGACGAGGTAGCCCTAGGCTCGCCATCGCGGCCCCGCCGGCGAAACACCTCATCACGATCGCCCACCAAGGGGAGCACCCCCGCGACACCGACCGCAATCCCCGAGGACTCCGCGGCGGGAGACGGAGGCGCCACCCCGAAGGCCGAGAAGGAGGACGACATAGTCGCGCGCACGCGCAAGTCGATGGCCAACTTCGAGGCGACGCAACAGCGCGTGCGGCTTGAGAAGGAAAGGTCCGCGCGGCGCGAGGCGCGCAAGAAGAGCATGTCCAACAAGAGCGGAGAGATCGCGCGGCAGGCGTACTTCCCGCCGGACACGGTGGACGAGGAGGACGGTGCGGGCGAAGGGGACTCGACGGCGATGCTGGAGGAGCTGATCGCCAGGGAGGCGCAGATGGGCACGGCCGGGGTGGATTATGATTCTGTCTTCCGGAGCAGGCCGCGCATCAAGGCTAGTCCCCCTAGCACGCCGGCTGGAGACCGCGGTGGGTTTGAGTGAGTAGATTGCGGGTTGGTGGGTTTGAAGAATTGTGGTGTATATCGTCCCTAATAATATCTGGTACGTGAGACCTAGTTGCCATTTATCCCGAGCCAATATCAACATTGTGAATCGGTATTACATCCTTCGTCATGTCTTGTGAAACCGACTAGTCTGGTTCCTTTTTAGTTTCACTGGGCAAGTTTGGGAGATGAATTCGCTACTCTCGCCGCCCTCGCCGCCGCCGTGGTCAAATAAGTTGTGACGCCGTGCGTAGGACGGACTGGACCCAGTTGGGGTGTGGGCCAGGAGGGGGGGGGGTGGTGGCGATTACATGTGTTCCGGGAGCTGACCGGGTCATTCTGGTTCAGATAGTCATAAGAGGAAGCACAACTTACATTTTGACCTCCGATCTTGCAGTCCACTGTTGCTCATATTCAGCATTACAACGACCTCCACGGCTCTGCGCCATTCTCAGACAACACGACGTGATTCAGGCTTCAGGAAAAGGGCGATTGCTGTCTTGAGCCGAGTCTATGCTGCAATATATTTGAATATCGTAGAGGGCCGCCGTGCGTGGGCATTATGTTCTGGCACGTACATGTATTTACCCAGCCCGCCGTGCTGGTGTGCACCTTTTTTGGGGTTGTCTCGTTCCCAAGGTGCATCTGACAACACATCTATCGCAAATTGTACAGGGCGGGCAATATAAAGCACCCAGACGGAAAACTTTCAACTGTTGACCTGCTCTTCTTGTATATTCATCCCACCCAGAAGTCGTTCTTCACCACCCCTGCCGGGCCAGATCCTGCACCCGGCTGCAGGTGGCCTTGAAGCCGTCCTTGAAGCGAGCCCTCCAGCGCTCGCTGCGGAGCCTCTTGCGCTTGAGGCCCGGCCGCTCGTGGAAGCGCTGCTTGGACACGTCCTGAGCGATCTTGTTGACGCGGACGCGGATGTTGAGCAGGTTGAGCCCTCGAGCCAGGTCGACTTTGTTGTTGAGGTGGATGGTGCGGCCGACCGAGGGCCGCAGCCGGTACTTGATATCGGAGGCGGACTCCTGTAACATTCCCGGGACCCTGGATAGGTCGTCGCTGTTCGGCGATACCAGATTCAGGTCAGACAGCGTGTCGATGATTCCCGGCCTGCTGGCGTCGTTGGCGGCTCGGTTGGCCTGGGCGCGGCGCAGGCCTGTTGTAGTGGGTGCTGCCCATGGCATGAGGAGGGTGTCGTCGGAGGTGCCTGACGTGTTCGTCTGTGACGACGGCGATGTGAATGGAGTCGATTTCCTGGGTGTGATGAGTGATGCCATGCCAAAGCTGGTCTTTGGGCTGTTAGTGTTGGATGGGTTTCCCCATGTTCGCGGCTGTGGCTGCTCCGGCTGTTTTTGTTGGTGCTGCTGCTGTTCATGCCACTCCTGCATTGAAGGTACGGGAGCAGGTGCGGTCGCTTCTGCCTCTGAGAGGGACGGCCTGGTCGATGAGAAGCATCGGTAGAAGGAGTGCATGGATGGGTATGACAGCGGTGATGGAGCCGCGGTGGCCCGTCGCGATGCAGATCGGCCTGCGAGGAGGGCTGCCTGTATTGGTCGGAGCTCCATCTTGTCCTGGTGTTGGCGATGGCTTGTCAGCAACTAACAGTTCGTAGATGATCAGAGTGCAATTGATGGTTCTCCAAGTCGTACCGGGCTGGGATTGAGACCGATCTGGCCACAACAACGCTTCCTCTGCCTCTTACTTCTTACCAGATGCACAGGTCGAGTGTGGACGGTGGAAAGGTAGAGAGTGCAGGATCAAAGGTGCGGTGGTTGACGCTGGTGATGGTGACACTGTAATTGGCGCGTTGCGACTGATTGTTGAATGCGCCTGCCGGGGAAATTTTGTCGAACTGGCTCTAGCCGCTTCCGGCTAGCTCCCCACAACGCACTACTGCCTGCCCCCAGCTGCGGGCCCAAGCTCTGGATTGACAGTCCAAGCCGACGACGCCCTAGCAGCAAAAGTCTCGCGCCAGGGAGAGAGACAAATGCACTGCGGACTGCCTGGCTTTGACCCCAAGTTGCATTCAAGGCCCCTCGTCCAGTCTCAAACCCAGCAACGCCTCGATATCAGCGTTTCGATCTCGCTGCGTCTTGCCCGCTAATCACAGGCTCTTCGCTCGGTCCAATATTATCGGTACGCGACACGAGCCTTGGGTAGCGAATCAGAAGGAAAAGGACATAGACAGCAAAACATGGCCTACAATCCATACGGAGGTGAGCGCACATCCAACCTTTGCCCAGATCTTTCCACAATCGCGCTTAATAGCTGACCAGATCTAACAACAACAGGGAACCCATATGGTCCACCTCCCTCCTTCAATGGCTTTCCTGGAGCAGGCGGTGCGCCTGGCATGGCCCCGCCTCCCGGCCTAGGTATGCCTTCTGTCTCCGTCTCTACTTCTCTCTCTTCGTCCATATACCTATGCGCACACTGCTATCTGCAGACTCCCGCATCATGACCGTGTCGCAAGCTAACACTTGCTCCAACAGGCCCTCCACCAGGCATGTCCTCTGCCCCTGGGATGGCACCTCCTCCAGGTGTCCAGCAAGCCAATTCTCCCGCACAAGCTAATCGACCAAGTGGACTGCCCGCCTCCTTCCAGCCGCCCCCAAACCTGCCAAATATAAACTTCAACGCCCCCGTGATCCGCCTCGGCTCGTCGTCGCTACCACCCAAGCCAGCGCCCTCCACGGGGCCTGATCGCAGGGAGTCCAATGCGCCATCGTCGGCCGGCGGCGGCAGGCCGGGTCTGGGCGCAGACAGGAATATCGAACAGTCCCGCGCGGCCGTCAGAGAGAGCATGCAGGCGCTACAGGCACCAACTCAAGAAGAACGTCTACGAACAATATTCTTGCACAAGATCCCAGAAACACTGGGTGGCGACGAAGATGTCGAGAAGTTCTTGGGCCTTGTCGGGAGGTTGCGCCGCTGGGACTCAGCAAAGTCGAATCTTTCAGACCATAAGGGTGAGCTTTTCGGTTTCGCCCAGTATGACGACCCTGACTCTCTGGCTACTGCTGTCGAGCTACTCAAGGACATCGAGTTGCCCGTCAAGAAGCAAGAGCCTACCGACGGCCCCGCTAAGGACGAGTCTGGCGACGACGAGCCGTACAAAAGCATTGAGAAGACCAAGCTAGAGGTCGCAGTCGACGAGAGCACGCTCAGGTTCCTCGAGACGTACGAGGAGAACAGAGCCGATGACAGCGGGAGGGAAGCGAGGCTGGAAGCACCAAGAGCTGCGCTGAAACAAGCCATTCACGAACTTTTCTACCCACCCCTCCGTAAGACGCAAGACGGCGACGGAGATGTGAACATGGGCGATGCCAACGGTTCAGGTGAAAATGTCGAGGTTATCAACATCCCCCTTGCACAAGAAGACGAACTGGCAGATATCCCAGCCGAGATGAGAGAGGTAGTCGCTCAAGAGATCGCCGCATTTCGTGACAGGAGCATTCGGCGGGACATGGAGCGGCTGAGGCGGGAAGAGGAAATGGAAGAGATGGAGCGGACGCGTAACGGCGCTGCACGTCCATCCAGAGACTCGCCTCCGCCCGGTGCCAATTCCATCCCGCTCGGACCCAGAGGCGTGCCAAATGCACCATCTGGCCCTCGTGGTGCGGGCCGTGGCGTGGCCTTCATCAATGGTGCGAATGGTGACGGGTCGTTCCATATGGACGACGAAGATACCGACGCCAGCGACGATGAGCTTCATCGCAGGGAATCATCTAAGCACAAGTCCGAGGATGATAAGCAGTATCTTGAGGCAGAGCGGAAGTGGGTCAACAGAGAACGGCAACGGGCCGCCGCGCTTGAGCGCGAAACAGACCGGGAGAAGGCCGAAGCCGACAGCATAAATCATCGCATCGAGGAGCAACTCGAGCGCGAGAAGAACTGGGACGACGAGAAGGAGGCCACGCGCAAGACGCACCCATACTACCGCGACCATGCAGCATGGGCAAGGAAACGTGCCCAGGACCGCGCAGAGGAGGAGAGCCGCGATGACGCGGACCGCCGGGCCGAGCAAGCCGAGCGCCGACGCGAGGCGGCCGAGATGGAGCAGGCTAAGGACATGGCCGACTCGTTCCTCAACCAGCAGGCGCAGGAGATTGAGCAGAGGCAGCAGCAGGCTGCCTCGGCGGCGGCCGCCCCCGCCCGGTTCACCATGTCCCTGGGCGCCGCGGCGCAAAAGGCGCAGCAGCGCGCCGGCCCGCAGCGCAGGACCATGGCCGAGGTCGAAGGGCTGCTGGACGACGAGGAGCACGAGCAGACGACCAAGAGGCAGCTGGTGCCGATCAAGTTCGAGCCGCTGGGCCCCGACGACACCAAGGCCATGAGCGAGGAGGAGATCCAACAGGCGGTCAAGTCGCTGGCGCAGGAGATCCCGACGGCCAAGGAGGGCCTGTGGGCATGGGACGTCAAGTGGGACTACCTGGACGACTCGGCCGTGTCGGACAAGCTGCGGCCCTTCATCGAGAAGAAGGTCGTCGAGTACCTGGGCGTGCAGGAGCAGCTACTCGTGGACGTGGTCGAGGAGCACCTGCGCCGCCGGTCGCGGCCTGCAGAGCTGGTTGAGGAGCTCGAGGGCCCGCTCGAAGACGATGCCGAGGACCTGGTCAAGAAGCTCTGGAGGATGGTTATCTTCTTTACTGAGAGTGAGAAGAGGGGCTTGCCGGCTTAGGCCCTTCCGTCCTTTCTTTGCCGTTTGCCGGCTGTAAGATGGCCCTTTTCGGCGAAGCTCAGCAGGCCGACACGTACGGTTTCCCTGAGCAGTCATTCATGGCCAAGAGGAGGAGTGGATACTTCAATAGTCTGCCTTGTATGAGTATCACTGGGTATGGCAATTTGCACAAGGCGGTTCGGTGGGCTTGGTGGGCTTTTTTTCCGCTGGTGATTCTACTCGTGCTAGAGCATGGGCAAGTGTGTCGTAGGTAGATCTGAGGATGGCTAAGGGGTCTGGAAATTGGACCTAATGCATGCATACCCGTATCTTGCTCACATCACTGTGTAAATGCAGTTTCTGCCTAGGAAACACGATCTATGGAGTGTTGGAGACGAGGCTTCGCTCAGTTGCCATTCCCGGCGATCACATTGTGTTTGGAAAACATCACCGCGTGGTGGCGATCAGGATCCTTAAGCCAATGCCCCAAGCCTACAAGTCGATTCGTTCGGATATCTGCGCCTCCCTCGATAAGCACTTTCATGACTTCCGGGTGATTTTGTTGGGCGGCTCTCCAGAAGGGTGTCATGCCAAAATAACTGTCTCTCGCCTCGATGTCGGCGCCGCGCTGAATGAGGAAGCTCACTATATCCGTGTAGCCGAGCGAGGAAGCGACCCAGATCGGCTTTGCCCTGGTTTTCCAACTGTCCCGGTCTCTTAGGGAAGTGCCGTCTGCAAATACGGATGGCTGAATGGAAAAAGGGTTTAACTTCTCCACGTCAAATGCTCTGTGGGTCGGGAATTCCTGAGCCATCAACTCAATGTCCGCCCCCCTGTCAACCAAGAGTCTGGCCATGTTCAAGTCGCCTTTCGATGTGGCTATCCAAAGTGGCGTGGCGAGTCTCCCAGAACGGTCCCTTAAGTTGATATCGGCACCTTTGCCTAGGATGAGTTCCATGCTCCTGGTGTTTCCGGCCCAAGCCGCGGCCGCAAGTGGTGTGCGGAAGCCAGGCAAGTGTTTGTCTAGGAGGCGTGTCCTTCCGTCAAGAATCTTGTCAAGGAAGTCGAATTGATTTGACCTCACAATCTCGTGGACGGCATGGTCTTGGTAGTCCAAAAGTCTGTCGATGACGGCCGGAGAATCGACGACAAGTGCAGATTCCAATGGAGTCAAACCGTAGGACCCTCTGAGACTGAGGAGATATTTGGCATAGGGCTGCTGTAGAAGAATATTGAGAGTATTATTGTCTCCTCTTCGTGCTGCTAGGTTCAGCAACCCGTCACCATTCGAATCAACCACATGTATACTTTTATCAATATGCTTCCAAGCCAGTATCTCCACCACAGCAGCCGAGTCTCCATACCTGGTTGCGGTCAACAGCGGGTTGTCCAATTCTACTTGACGGAGATGCGAAGGAAGATTGAGTTTGTTGTTTTGAGTCCGCCATAGTGACAGGTAGTAGTCAGGGTCTCTCCATGAGTGTCGTGGTGCCTCCTTCGCAACATCAGATCCGCGACGACTGTGTTTCCCTGCCCCAAAGCGATCGAGACCGGGCTAATGCCACGAGAGTCTACCGTCTGAATGTCCAAGTCCAGAAACTGCAATAGAAGTTCGACTAGAGCCATGTTCTCGTTCTTCATTGCAATTGTGATTGGCGGGCCGTGGTTGGTTGAAGCTCCCACCTGCGTTTGTCGCGGTTTGCAACGCTTTTGGAGCGGGCCGTCATTAGCTAAAGACCCCAACTGCACGTATCGGCGTTTGCAACACCTCCTGGGCTGCCCGGCTCGTATTTCTCTCCGAGAGATGTTAGAATCGTATAGGGGCACATCCTGTGCAGCTGCAGCTGAATAGCTCATGTATCGCTGAACGAGCTGGCCATCTTGCTTTGATTTCTGAGGGACGAACAGGTCATATAGGAGTACATCTTGTGCATGGTGTACGGTCCACCGGAAGACGTTGAGAGCCAAGTCAGGGAGAGAGTCTAGAAATTCATCGATGTTCCACTTCGGTAATGCTCTTACACGAGCGTTTTTCGGTAGGTCTTGTGATTGCATCATAAGATAGGCCACAGACTGTTGGATGGTCTCTTCAAGGCTGATCTGGTAGTCCGGTCGTAGAAATTCGGACAAAAAGGCATCTGCAGAGAGCCCAAGAAGTGCGTAAATGATATCGCGAGGGTCGCTGGCTTTGCTTCTCCCGAACTTCTGAATCAGCATAGCAAGACTTTTGCTAGAACGACCACCCCACCATGATTTCGCTCGCAGCAGACCAGGCAAGATATCTAAGCGAGACTGCTCCCCTTCGCCACAGTTGATACCAAGAAGCGAAGGCATCACAACGAAGGCGCGGGAGTTGACTTCGTTCCGGCCGCAGGTAATTATCGCGGACTTGGCGAGTGCTGCCTCCTGCAGTACCCATATTCTAGAGAACCATTCTCGTCCAAGTAAGCCGGCTAGTGCTTCCCTGATTTCATCAGGCGGAAACTGCCCACGCATGTGCAAGATTACCCAGCACCATTGGTTCTCCCAGGTGCTCATTGTATGCGGACGCGCAACCGCAAGTACCTGCTGGTCGAGGGCGGTCATCCAATCGAAGAGGCGGTCGATCTGGGGTTTACTAGCTCCTAACCAGACTATGACCATTTGGGCATTCTCATATACAAGGCGCATCTGGCGGACTTGATGGCCTCTCTCCTAAATATTTCAGTGACTTAGCGTTGTCTAGTCAGCTTGAGAAAATGAGCTCTTAGTGAAAGCTTCGGAAAATTGCCAGCAAGGAGTGATTGACGATTGCACCACTGTTTGCATTAAGCCATAACACATCATCACTCACGGCGTTATGACTTTGGTCGATACAAATAGCATCAATCCACAGAACTCTGTCTTCGTTCGGTCGCCTCAAGTGCATAAGAGTTTCATAAAGATTCTCTGTCACTTCAAAAGGATATCCGTCCAGCCAAATCATATCCGCCGATTGCCTATTCCCCCATACGTATGACAGTGCTTCATAAGGGATCCCCTCAGCCTGTTTCAAGTAAGTCTCGAATATTTGGCATCCAGCGGCTTGCCTTGGTCTCCCTTAGGTAATTTGACGAGTCGTATGGCGTCTGTAGCCAGATCAATGCGGCTATACTGGTAGCGTTGAGCCATGATTGGATAGACACTTTGTCGTTGGGCGATCGGATTCAGAGATCAGACTTTCGGAACAATAGCTAATAGCTCGACCAAGTAGATGAGAGTAGTTAGTTCGATGAAACAGCAATTGCTTTGTGTTATTGGATTGTGGGAAAGAAGGGGATGACAACCATAGCCTTGCTTCGTGTGAAAAGCGGGGAAAGGAGAATATGACATGATTACGCAGCCACGCCGGAAGGATTAATGCTACATTGGCATGGGCATGTGTAAAATCACCATTGGCTCGTGACTCAAACAAATGCAGATTTGTATTATCGGACAGGGCGGGGTACAATGAGGCTGCTGCAGTTGATGGGGTGACCTGTCAGCACCTATCTGCGGACCATACCTAATTGGTGGTACGGCGGATGCAAAGAAGTTGAAAAAGTGAGACTGCTTCTGAGATCAATCCTTGTGGAGTGGCGCAAGAATGAAGACGCGCACCAAGTAAGATTGATATTGAGGAACATGAGCACGTGGGACTGGTCATGATCTTTTACATGTGATCCACTAGCTTGATCCACTAGCTGCATATCGATCTTAACATGGTAATTCCATTCTGAACATTCTAGTTCCTTTATCAGACGTCATCAGCGTGAGTGGCATGCAATTACGGTAGTGGATGTCGAGAAAGTGAGAGGATGGAATTCAAAGGAAAGAGGTCACATCGGGAGAGGGTTCCAATGACCCTGGATCTTGCTGATGTTTTATCTGCTACATACACAGCTTCCCTAAAGCTGGTTTCCTCCCAACGCCGTTCCTGTATCTCCGATAGTATATGCATGCTCTTCCATTTCCATTGCATATGACACTCCTGGGGATCCTGTGCAATGATCTTAAAGCCTTCGCTTTGTTTGACCATTGACACGGTTCAATTCTTACGACAATAACCGTTTGGTTCCGAAAGAGATCGAGATCAATAATTTCAACAGCTCCTCCCATTCGACTCAGATGGTTGCAAGGAAGGAATTACTGTTCTATTTCCTTGACGCAGCAGAATCAAATTTTGTACCAGAGCTCGAGCAAGTCGCAAGACTAGTCTCTTGTTGAAGTAGAGGAGTGTGTGATCATCGGAGGATCAATAATTGCCACGAGACCAGCGACCCTTTTGCACTCAGACATCTAATCCTTTTTGGGATTGAATCGTTCTTCAACACTGTACTCCTTCTTGAAATAACCCGCTGGGTAGGTACGGCTCCGGGGCTGGCGAGTGATGTAGACAAAAAATAGAAAGACCATCGCAAGTATTGCCGAGAAGAACGGCTTCAGGCACTCGCAGAAATCGAACTTTGGGTTGCGGTCAAACATGTCTGGCGTCGATTAGATGTTGCAGAATATGGCTGTAGATCAAGTTCTAGGGGTGAGTGGCCAATCAAATAGTGACAATTTTTCCATTCGAGAGAACGGGGTTACCCGATTATTTAAGATGATATCTTCGCAGGCAAACCTTTTCGAATGTTGACTTGTCACAATCCATTCTCAAAATGATAGCATCGCACACCAAGTGGACAAAGGGACTGAGTTGCAGTGTTAGACATGATACAGCTGTATCAAGAGACAAAAGTCTACTTGTTTGATCGAAGTCCTCGGGCCCATTGTTGAATGGGATTATCTCGGCTGAAGCAAGCCCCTTCCCCACTCACTCGGGACCCCGTTTTTGGATCGAGGAGCTACTGTGGTGTTTGAATGGTAGAACAATATACAGCCTTGGTTTGTGTGTTCGTGCGATCTGTTTTAGCCTGGGAACTGTATGTCTCGCCGAACATGTCGGGTATTGGTCTCGGGTCCACTCAGCGAGGACTCCCGGGTCTGACAGGGGACGACCATCATGAGGCAGCTTCAAGCATATGGAACTAAGTCGAAGTCATGTTTTCTGCCCGCAAGGCTTCCAGGTTTGTTTCTGGACAAGGAAAAAAAAATAGCCAAGATGCGCCAGCCGAAACTGTCTTGACTTTGTTCTATCTTCGGCAGTCGACGTTGGAAAAGAAGACTACTGATTACTCATCCGACAAGCACAGGGAATGGAGGCAGATCAACACAGGGGTTCTCCGCATCCCAACAGCGCCGACGAGCCGAGGCATCTCGTCTCACCCAATTCGTACTCCACACTGTTTTGATCCCAGACAGCCCACTACGTTCAGCTCTGTTTGGCATTCGACCAACTTTTTACCTGACCATTTGATCTCACACTTCCCTATTGAGCCCTGTGTCTAAGCTGTGCGATCGTAAACCACAATTTCATCGCTGTTGTCAGCAGGCCGAAGCCTTCTTCATCCAGAACATATTCAAGTCAATGACAAGCGGAGGCCCCTAATCACGTCGGTACCAACCTCACAGCAGCCATGTCATCTCTCCCTAAAGGTCTGACCTCACCTCCACCGTCCGTCCCGGACGCGATCACCTCCTTCCCAGCGCCTCATGTGCTCCTCGTGACCCTCAACCGCCCCAAAGCCCTGAACGCCATCCCCTCCACCAACCATAGCCTCTTCGACGCCCTCTGGCGCTGGTACGACTTCCAGCCCACCCTCCGCTGCGCCATCCTGACCGGCACGGGGCGGGCATTCTGCGCCGGCGCGGACCTCAAGGAGTGGAACGGCCGCAATGCCGCGGCAGCCGCCGCCGCCAGTGGTCAGCAAGCCGCCGAGCAGCCCGAGACTTCCGGCCGGGCCAAGGACAGGTGGACCTCGTCCGGGTTCGGAGGCCTGAGCAACCGCACAGGCAAGAAGCCCGTTATCGCGGCCGTGAATGGGCTGTGTCTCGGCGGCGGCATGGAGATCGCCGTGAACTGTGACCTGATAGTTGCGAGCGAGGACGCCAAGTTTGGGCTGCCAGAGGTCAAGCGAGGCGTTGTTGCGCTGGCTGGCGCGTTGCCCCGGATTCAGAAGACGCTCGGGAAGCAGAGGGCTGCCGAGATGGCCCTTGTTGGTGGGATGTACACGGCGCAGAGGATGTATGAGTGGGGAGTTGTGAACAAGGTTGTCAAGCAGGACGATGTGGTCAAGGAAGCGGTCAAGATCGCCGAGGAGATTGCTGACAACAGCCCTGACTCGGTGATTGTGAGCCGCGAGGGACTGAAATTCGGCTGGGAAGTTGGTCCGGAGATGGGGACGGAGCTCTTGGAACGGGGTATGTTTGGTCGGATGGACGCTGCAGATAACATGAGAGAGGGCGTCATGAGCTTTGTGGAGAAACGAAAGCCGGTGTGGAGGGATAGCAAGCTATGATTGAGGGCAACGAATTGCCGGCTCTATACCAATGTACTGCTGTGTTGATATCAAAACCGGGACAAATGTCACCTATGTACGATCCACGTTTGCTGAAAATCCCGTCCTGTAGCATATTTACAATACCACAATAACACTCTGGAGCCCAAATTCTGTTCATTCTGTTTGTATGCATCTTTTGTGATCTAACTGAGGTTCTATGAACCCGATGTTTGGGATTGAAGGCATAAGCATTGCTAAGCCACAGTCTATTACGGAGCTACAGGCCAGGTGGCAAGCTAAAGAACTTTGATGATTGGACTATTGACACATGTGGAAGCCTTCGCTGACAAGCATGCATGGTGGACCACACCTGTGGCTTGACTGGCAGAAAAAGCTGCCCCGCTTTGAGCCTCAGCAAAGGAGGCAACCTACCTAGGTATCTGCCGTGACTGGTGGAGTGCTTACGGCCATACCCACAATCAAGCCCGGCGTCTTTGAATTTTGGCCCTGGCTGTGACACTTTTTCTAGAGAAAGTGGTCCAGCCGCCGTTCATACCCGTGCACAAATCAAGTGAGGGCCTGAGGTCGATGTCTAACTATAAGTTCAGACTTTTCTATCTGAAGTTTACTTGTTTCATTCCTTGCTTGTCGCTTCCTTCTGTCTAGTGCCGAAGCATCAGCATGGCCGCCCATGCAGCTCAACGCCTCGACGACATTTCCAAAAAGAAGACATCATGGCTCTGCAAAGTATGTGACCAAATTGGTACAAGCGATGTGCGGTGGTATTTCAACGCGGAATCGGATGCACGGATCGGTCTGGGGATATACATCCACCGCAGTGACCTGCATTCGGTGAAAACCAGCGCCCTCAATGGTTGCAGAATGTGCGAGTTCATTCTATCAACAGTTGTAAATAGCGACGATGCGCGGCACGAATCAACGCTGAATGGCGACATTGTTCAAGACTGTCAGCTTGGTATTGCAACGAAAAGGGGTTCACTCAGCAAAAAAAGGCTTCTTGAAAAACACAGGCAAAAGCTGTCATCATCAATGGCATACGAATTACCGACCACCTTCGTTCGCGGCACACATATAGAAGCGCTACATCTTCTGGCCAAGTTGTGTGGAATTGGGCGAGTGATCCTGATTGGCACCACTTATTCCGATCTTCTTCCCTGTAACTTGCGCGCCGTGGTTCTATACCCTTTCCCCGCCTTGGATGTCAAAGACGTCCGAACACCATTTATTGCAGGGCAACCTTTCGAGCTTGCCACTAGTGTTGGTATGAAGGATCTCGTTTCTATGGCAGTGATGTTGCTAATGCGCCCAATACTCAGATGACCCGTTGGAACCCCTAACAACCGCATGGAAGGTCTCTCCGACACTGTTCACAAGCAATCTTCTGAATCGTATCCGTGGATGGCGTGATAGATGCTTAGCTCAACATCCAAAATGTTGTGGAACGAGAGGTCCGCAGCCTCTTCCCAGTCGTGTTATCGACGTCTCTACTGGGACGAGCCCTCATACAGTCAAGCTTTGCGAAACTAGAGGGGAAAGTGGCTTTTATGCTGCTCTTTCATATTGCTGGGGAACTTGTTCTCAAAGAACAACGACAAAATCCACGCTCCCGGAACACTTGAAGGGAATCCTAATTTCAGTCTTGCCAGCAACGATTCAGGACGCTATCAAACTTTGCCAATCGCTAGACATTCCATGTCTCTGGGTGGACTCACTCTGCATTGTCCAGGATGAATCAGAAGATTGGCATCGCGAAGCGGCCGAGATGGCTGCTATCTATGGTCGATCGGCGCTGACGATATCCACGCCCCAGAATAGCCAATGCGACGAGAGCTTCAACAACCTCGATAACATCCAGTCAGAAGGCCCATCTCTGCCTGAGATATTATGGGAGCATCGTCGGCATGGAAATGATGTCTCTGGAGCTGTTACTGTTCGAAGAATGACTTTAGACTCGAATGGCAGACCTCAACCGGCATTTTCAATCGGTAAACGAGATTCACCGTGGATGACACGAGGGTGGACTTTGCAAGAATGGCTCCTGTCTCCTAGGGTATTGCACTGTGGAAACGAAAGGATGTGGGACTGCTACCAAGCATATTACGCAGAGAGCTCTTTAACCTTGCGAGCCCCTCTGACCGCTGTCGAGGATGCTGATAGTATTGGGGATGGTTTGGCGTCTCATGTATTTGCCAGGATGGCTCGTCTCGACCCCGACATCCGCGGCAGCACTCTTGACACGCACTGGGCTCGCCTTGTGGAAGACTTCACGTCCAGGACCCTCAGTCGAGAGACGGACAAGATGCCTGCGATCGCAGGACTCGCAGCCAAGTTCATGGAGCACAACCACACCAAGGCGCTACGAGCCAAGTACCTTGCCGGTCTCTGGTACTACAAAGGCATCTATCCCTTCGAAGGTAAGAAATATCCCACTTCGCAGCTCCCGCTGGGATTATTGTGGAGGCGTCCTGGTGTCGACTACATGCGGTCGCCCGCGGCGTATCGAGCCCCGTCGTGGAGCTGGGCTGCCTTGGACGGACCGGTGAGCTTGTTCCGCCTCGAGTGGCTCCTATTCGACATATTCAAAAAGAACGAAGGCTTCAGGGAGGTTAAAGAGATGGAGATAATTACGGCCAATTGTTTGTACGACTCACCTGATTCATGCTCTCAGATCCAGACAGGGTGGATTACCGCGAGAAGCCCGCTCAAGCGTGCTTATATCAATCCATCCTGGAAGGCTTCAAGCTTCCATACGGATCTTCAGAACGAGTATCACAATACCTTTGTTGGACTGGGCACGGATCGCAGTCGCGAGCAGACGCCCTGGTTTGGAATACTTGATCAATCTCCTCAACAAACTGGGATACACTATGTCGATGAGAGTTTATATCTTCTGCAGGTGGTTCCAGTCACTCACAAATGGGACGACCACCAAGTTCCCAACATCATCCATCACGCTCTAGTGGTAGAGAGGGTCGGCAGCTTCAATGATGTCAGTTGCTTCCGCAGGCTGGGGGTCGCCTGGTATTCCCCAAGTAAAGCCAGCGAAATTTTCGAACGGATTGACAGATCAGCCAGCGAGTGGAGTAACATGCATATGCTCAAGGATTGGGAATATTGCAAGGTCCGTTTGATCTGACAGCATGTCAGTTAGGGGAAGACTTCGGGACATATTCGTATAGTCATAATTCTGTCGATACAGGCAGACCATGCTAAAATGTCATCGTGTCGACTTAGATCATGGTAGAGGGCCATGGTAAAATTCCCAAATTCATTACTGGTGTTAGGTGCACTTATACGCAACTACTTTTGAAGGATGAGATGTACTTTCTTGACTGCAATGATCATTCCATGATGCCTGGGTATGTGCTGTTCTCCCATTGAACCATAGGGGTGTTTGAACGGTTCCTAGAGCTACTACATGCATATTCTAGGTTCGAGACGGCTGTCGTGGCCTGACATGCATGGTCGAACGAGATGTCTCTTTGTCGAGGAGGCCGCTCGAAATAAAGGACAACTAGGGCAACACGTAGTACAATTAGTCACCGGTGTTGTTGGTCGTCGGATCAGGTAAAATGGCCTTGGAAGATCCATGATTAAAAGAGAATCAGACCTGGCGTAGATCCACAAATGAGACATGTGTTCATGGATGCAGTTAGCGTCCCCGCAAGTTCATGCGGAGGGAGATCCTACGTCGTATGACAAGGCCTATCTGAGTATCCCGATGAAACATTGGCAAATAGAAGTGGTGAGGGGGATAGGGTCACACGTTCACGATGCGGGGGAGAGCAACGACTCGTTATAAAATGCGCTGTTGGCGATCCGATATCCACGGCTTCAAGGGAGGGAGCAATATACACTGGCAGTCACTTTGCTAATCACCAGCCAGCACCATGAATACTCTCAAGAAATCAGCGCCGATCGCAAGGGCGATTAAGCCTCAACTCCTGGGACAGACGTCACGGCTTGGATTCGCCAGCAAAGCTGCGCCGGCCGAGTTACTCCGGAAGAAGGTGAACGGCAAAAATGTCATCGTAACAGGTTCAGCCAGGGGCATTGGCAAATCAATCGCCCTCCGGCTCGCCTATGACGGGTACAATGTGTGTATCAATGACATCCCTGCCCTCGAGAAAGGCTGCGACGAAGTCGTCAAGGAGATAGAATCCATGGGCGGGAAGGCATGTACTGCCGTTGGCGATGTGACGAAGAGGTCGGATGTCAAGGACATGATACAGAAGAGCGTCAAAGAGCTGGGTCCTTTGCATACAATGTGAGAGGTTCAAATCTAGACCCTGGCCGCAGTTGGCATCAACTAATGCTCGAGCTTAGGATCGCCAACGCCGGCATAGCCCAAGTCAAGGCCCTGCTAGACCTTACGGAGGACGACTTCTCGCGGATGTTCGCCGTCAATGTCCACGGCGTACAGAATTGCTACGCAGAAGCAGCCAAGCAGATGATCTCCCAGGGGACGTGCAAGCCCGACGCACCAGGGAAGCTAATCGGAGCGTCCTCGATCGTAGGCTTCAAGCCCTTCGCCCTGCTCTCACACTACAGCGCATCGAAATGGGCGGTGCGAGGGCTGACGCAAGCTTACGCGATGGAGCTGGCCGAGCACAATATCACCGTCAACGCGTACGCGCCGGGAATCGTGGGTACGGGGATGTGGGAGCTCATCGACGAGGGCCTGGCGAAGAAGAGCGGTAAGGAGGTCAAGAAGGGGGCGATGATGGACAAGTATGTCTCGGACCTGACGGCGCTGGGGAGGGTGAGTGTGCCGGGGGATGTTGCGAAACTGGTGAGCTTCTTGTGCAGCAGTGATAGCGACTTTGTTACTGGGCAGACACAGCTTGTTGATGGTGGAATTATTTACAACTGAATGTGAGTATTGTGTTGAAAATGTCGTCTATATACTTATTCACGAAGACTGAGAAAGTGAGGAACTATATATCCTTGGGCCTTGGGCTTAATCTCAGCAGATTGAAAGTCTTGTGGGTCTATCTTGGTAAGAATGAATGTCTCCCTGTACCATATACCGGGCGATTTCATGAATATTCTCAAACCCTAACTTGACCAGGTGCAATGTATATTGCCTCAGGAGGGGCGGCAATGGTGGCAACAATGTGAGCAGGCGGGGCTGGAAACAGAAGGTCAGATTCAGGTTGAATACGGCAGAAGCTTCTCATCAAATGGAAACCAGATTGATATGAAGCGAGTGTGTGCATCGCAAAAAGACTGATGTCCTTGAATCCTGACCCTTTCTTCATGACTCAATTCCCAGCTGGTGCCAGTCTTCCATATTGCTAAGGTGAACTGCCTCCATACATCCCGAAGGTCTCACAGACACCCACCCTATGAAATGACTTTGGTTTGAACGAAAGTTTAAGTCGCGGAGATGATCGTCGGCCTCGATATCTTACTTTGAAGAGTTAGTTCGGAACGTAAATATTCGAGAGTGTGGATATAGTGCGAATTTTGGAATGTTGTACCAAGGACTCTGCTTACTGGAGCTAGATGCCCGCAAAGGGCTCAACTTCCTCACGCTTAATTCCAGCGAAGGGCTCGACATCATCGTCACGCTTTATGCCCGCGAACGGCTCGACCTCGTCATCACGCTTGATTCCCGCGAACGGCTCGACCTCATCATCACGCTTGATGCCAGCAAAGGGTTCAACCTCGTCATCGCGCTTGATGCCGGCGAAAGGTTCGACTCCGTCGTCACGCTTGATTCCTGCGAAGGGCTCTACTTCATCATTAGCAACGGGAAGAGCCACCGCAGTTGCGATCAAAAGAGTGGCCACAAAGGAAGTGAGAGAAGTCTTCATAATGAAGAGAGTAGGCTTGGATCTTCTGTCAAGTGAATAATTGTAGGCGATTCGTGTTTGGAACGCCGCGAAAATAGAGTTCACGGTATACTAAGAAAACGGCGTCTTCTTTAAAGTCTACAAAACCGGGACCAGCCACTGCAATCACGTCATGGAAATTGACCCGACCCCTACCTAGGTACATATGGCCTCTCGGAACCCGACCCCCATGCCTGCCTGCAAGGAAGCGCTATAGCACCCTCATGTCCACTGAAAGCCTCTTGAGCAATCACCGTTGTCTTCTGCATTCCTTGGTCTTGGAGCATTCGCTTGGCGCGCAGTATTCCTACGAATCCATCGGCAGTTGCCCGTCCGAAACATCCGCGCCGTGCCTGTACCACGATAGCTGCAACCGGGAGGTGTAGCGCTTACTACCTGTGTCCTCGGAGGATTGAGGTGTTCACTCTTTTGTGTACCAAGTGACTCGACATCAACGAATTATCGCTTGCGAAGTTGTGTCCTCCTCTTGAAACGCAATGTGGTGGAGCTCTTGCTAACCACATATGTCAATCCCCGAAGGATTCAATGCTTCACCCTCCACAACCATCAGCTGACTGAATATGCACAACTCGTCACCTCCGTGCCGACTAAAAACTCATGGTGAGACAAGCGGGTGTGCGATAGGTCAATGAACCAGTACACCGCTTGATCTTCATCCTCCAGAATCGCACACGATGGTGTTTGTGTGATGGGATCTTGCGCTAGGCATCGTCACACAATAGTGGCTAGATAATTGCTACTGCTTACATGTCTTGGCCAACAGCCTGTGGATTCGAATCTTTGAACCTGTCAGCGCAAGACATGTCACTACCTAATTCGTAATCGACATATCCGAGCCTATCGTGACCATGCTCATGAATCCACTTCCCCGCGTGTCTCACATCCGGTCGAAACGTAGAGCCAATTGGGATTGTTTTCTGTCCGTGACCTGGTTCCCCGAGGAGTCACTAATGCAGATGCGGAGTCCTTTTGAATCCTTTCAAAACCCCGTGGGGAAGAAAGATACCCATGTCAGTCTCTCGCCTACAACCTCGGTGTAGCTC
Organism: Diaporthe vaccinii; assembly: GCA_039880775.1. Taxonomy (NCBI): domain Eukaryota; kingdom Fungi; phylum Ascomycota; class Sordariomycetes; order Diaporthales; family Diaporthaceae; genus Diaporthe; species Diaporthe vaccinii. The sequence goes on from JBCEDN010000033.1 coordinate 113,466, forward strand.
CTCCGGTAGATGTTGATATAATATCATTGGGTGTCTATGTTTGAAGGTCTTTTCAGTCCAGACGCAGTCCTTTTCCCACCATTCGACTGCATCTTGCCCTTTCTTTTCCATTTCATCCGCGCTTGTCTTTTCCTCTACTACGCTTGGACACCTATCCATCTCTCGCCCAAGATCCACAAGATGGCGAGCAGAGATGAGTACTCACCAGTGGGTCGGAGGTCTTTTAGTGCTGATGACGGGTCTCGGTCATTATTATCTCATGATGAAAAGATCCCTGGATTTGAAAGAAGGCGGCCCGCCCAGAGGCGTTTGCACTTCATCCTGAAGTCAACCCTCTTGTTGTTTGTCTTGATACTACACGCCGGCTTGGTAGCTTTCCTACTGAACTGGTTTGGATTTGCTCTTTGGGGTGGTTCTCGTGCCAACATGACAAACGGTGGCATGACCGGGCAGCACAGTCACGGAGGTCATAGCGACAGCTCGTGCCAGACGGACAGTACACACGTCCGGTACGGCTTTGAGGGGGTCATACCCGCTGTCTACAAGGATCCCAGCGCAGAGTTTTCGCAGATAAATCCCTGTGGCCACAGCGCGGCTGAAGCGAGAGCCCGTGGCTGTCGTTATGGCATGTTGTACGGTGCATGGCTTCCCGAGGAGTGCTACGACGAAGAGACAGAGGAGAATTTCAAGAAGTACACGAACTGGCGGTTCTGGATGCAGCCGAACCGAACAGAGGAGGTCAGCTGGGATGAGGTGGCCAAGGGAGAGCACGAGTATGTACTCGTTGAGTGGGAATGTAAGTTCAGCCCTTGCGGACATTGTGATGCCTGGATATGTGTTCTAACCCCTACTCTCAACTCGCAGATCACCAGCGCCACTGCGCTGAGATGAATCGCCGGCTTTTCACTGCTGTGGCCAGGAGAGGCCTGAATACACTCGACTCGTACCTGTCACAGTGGGACCACACAGATCACTGCGCTCACTCTGCGATGGAGCAGCGGCCCTTGCATGAACTCAACGCCATTCTGTGGCGAAAGTTTCCCGACTGTGGGCTAGTGCGCTGGAAGAATGGGCCAAAATACTGATCAAGTTGAAAGTATTGTTCACTTCTTGATATATTGACAAAATAAAATCGTGAAATCACGTCTTCAGCGGCGCCGCGACCAATAAGACTTCTTGTGGCCCTATTATGAAGGCCGATAGAATTGGCAGCGCTACAGTCAACAAGCAAGTAGTGTAGACTTCGTACAGTGTTCGTAGATTGTATTCAGTCATCATCTGTCTGTCGTCTTGGTTTGACGTCGTAGCTCGGGTTCTTTGTCCAACAGCTTGCCATTAAGTCCAGATATGCACGCTGCAGATGCTGGCGGACAACAAGGGCAGGGGACCCAGTTACGGTAGTGATACGCTGCTTACTGCATGCTGCAGGTTGCCCGACGTGACGGTGAGGGCATCTGCCTAGTCGGCTAAAGCGGCAGCATCACGCGGAGGATGAATCACGGGGCAATGCATACGTATTACCGACTATGAACCCTCGGGCCAGCGTCTATGTCTTTCGAACCATCGACTTGGCTCATGAGACACTGAGCCGGGTGCATTGAAATACAACATGGCGGTCGAACCTAGTCTTCCACCCCGCTACGAGATCCGCACCCTTGGCCCAGATCATTCAGACTGGGCCAACGCGGTCGTGATGCACAGCACCGCGTTTGCCTCGCCAGTCTGGTCCAAGGTATACCCCGAGGACAAAACAGGACTGTGCTACAAGCTGTTCAGACTGGGTACCTACCTGATCGACCACGCGATCAACTCAGGCCACTCCCTCGGCATATTCGACAAGGAATATACCTTCAAGCGTCAGGACTCGGCCGCGTCGGGCGGGAAGCTACACTGGGACCTGGACGACCGCACCGCCAACAAGGACAAGCTACTCGAGCAGATGGACTTCCCGCTCGTATCCGTAGCGATGGCCTACGACAGCCACGACACCCTCGACGTGACACGGCTCAGCCCGATGCTCGAGGTGATGCCGCTGCTAGGCGAACGCAGCAGGATCCTGAAGGAGCGCGACAAGCGGGATCCTGGGAGCTGGGAGGCCACCGGACCATGTCAGGTGCTGTTCCGGAACTCGACGGCGACGAGGGCAGGCGACGAGGGTAAGGGGTTCATGGGGATCCTCGCACGGCACATGATGCGCGAGGCGGCGGCGGCGGGATTCCGGGGTATCCAGATCCAGTGTCTCCACGATGCTGTGTGTCGTGTGTGGAGTCACCCGCCCGAGCCGTTTCGGGGCGAGGTCGTGGCTAGGTTCTACTGTAGCGAGGATGAGGACGAGGAGGTTAGACGCAAGTTTCATGGGTCTGTTCAGGAGGTTGCTATGGTTTATGTGACCTTGAAGACATAATGGATAGCAAACAGCAAGTAGGACGAAGTCAGGCAGATGGTGACTAGTACATTGTCTTATTCATTACGTCGCGAAGGGACTCGGATGGGCTGCTTAGAAGCTAAAGCTACCTAGCTAATACTAAAGCACGCCCAACGTATCTCCATAGGTCGAAATATATCTGGGTTGTCCTTTGAATTCCTTCCGTCGTTCTCACTCCTTCCCTACTGTGACACCGTTTGACATCTCCAAACCGATTGGCAGCCCTTTGATGTAATTGTCAGTGTATGATATGTGCCTTTGTTCGGCCAAACTCTCTTCGATAGCCTTGTACATGTCATATCTACAGCGGGAAGTCAGCAGCCTTTCTACATGTCAATGACACTTCAGCGTGGCATCTAAGACTTACGCATTCATCTCTTCGATCGTTAACTTTTGCTTCTCATCTGCAACCTTGTACCCCTTAAAATTGGTGTTGCTAGAGAATCCTGAGTCCTTGTCAGTCTAAAGGAATAGGAGCTTCCAAATGTTGAGAAATCTCTGACGTACCGATTCTTTCGTTGATATTAATTGCAGCTTTTGCTGCAGACGCTTGGACCTTGGTAGCTCGGGGTAGTCGGACTTTCTGATACACTTCTAGGGCCTCAGTGACGTCGCCGCTGAAGTAGGGCTTGCTGAACAATATGCCTAGCGCTGCAGCATCTTCGATTGCCATGCAGGCACCTTGGCTCTGATGAGGGAACATCTTGATAGTGAAGTCAGCTCAGCGTCCGAAAGCATGTCAGGGTGATTAGGTTGAAGCGCACCGGGTGGGCTGCATCACCGATCAAGCATGTTGTATCCTTGACGATGTAAGGATATGGTTGGCTAAAGGTTGACGGATTAGCATATGAACTTACAGCGCTCTGGAGATCGACTACTCACTGTACCCATAACCGCCACGGCTGAATCTCGGCGCCAATGGCGAGGTGATCCCTGACTTGCTTGTCTAGCTGCGGATACGGAGCTAGCAGCTCTTCAACTGGCCTATCCTCTCCGCCCCAGCTCTGGTTCGTGTAGTCGCCAGCTTCACGTGGGAAGAAGCAGTAGTAGGACAACAACTTGCCACCGTTGCATGGGCTAAGCACAATCTTGTCCCACTTGCCCTCTTGGCCACCCCAGTACTCTAGTGCCGCATTCTTTGAATAGTCAACGAGGCCTAGGCGAACAGCGTCTTCTGTCCGGACGTTGGCATGGAGACAGGAAGAGTCTGCCGGCTTTTTATCTGGAGTGAGGCCAATAAGCCTGCGCACCACCGAACCTATTCCGTCGGCGCCAATGATGAGGTCGTGTCGAGCTGTATGGCCGTTCGTAAAGGTGATCAGACCAGCTTTGGGGTCAATATTTTCGCACTAGATTTTCAAATCAGCCCCAGCCTCATGATCAGAAAAATGTTTCTTTGACTTGCCTTGTGGTTCACACACAACTTGGCCGGCTCTCCTTCTCCCTCCTCCTGCAGGGCGCAATTCTTCAATATCTGATGCATGTATTGACGGTGGAACATATAATAATGGTATCCCCATCTCTCCTTATAGTCATCCAGGTTATAGACGCTGACCGGCTCACCCGTTTTCCAGCTCCTGTTGATGAGTTTCTTCAGAACAACGGGGTCGCCTTGCTCGACATCGACGCCCCACTCGTGAAGCCAACGTGCTCCATTGGCAGCGCAGGAAACTGATGCTCCGACCTCTCCAACGAAGTCATTTCTCTCGTAGATGGTCACACTGTGGCCAGCACGACGGAGAGCAATAGCAACAGACATGCCACCGATACCGCCGCCGACAACACCCACGTTGAGGTGGCGCCACGCAGGGTCGGAGTGAGAGCCCATTTTCTGTAGTGACTTGATTCGTATAGTTTCAAGTGGTATGGAAGCACGATAGGTGCTAATGATGCTGTTGTGGGACAAGACTTGAGAGTAGGGCTGTGGTCAGGGGCCGCCAGAACTAACGTGGATTGTGTCAATCGATGCCAAAAATATTCGACGGTCGTGATGATCTCGGCTCGGTTCCATTATAACGACGTCCAAAGTATCCCAACCCTTTCAATGCGGATAACGACATGGTGCTGCTTCTATCTTTCGGATGTTCTTACTCAGTTCGCCGATCAATACCTCCGCCCCCCTGGAGCGGTTACTCGGAAACTAGCCTACCGCTTAGGAGTTTCAGCCCTGCGGATAATGCACTCAAGTAACTAGCTGGATACATGCTCCCGCAACTAACTTGGAGAAGGAGAATTGCCCCAGGGGTCGGCAATGGGCGAGCTTATCTCTTCCCGCTCCGCTTCGGCTGAAGCCCCTGGTCCCTAGGATACGCGTCCCGCTTTATTTCAACAACATTAGCCGACTATTGAAGGGAAAGAAACGACACATTTCCGCCGCGGTAACCTTACGTTTTCATGCCGTATATCGTACGAGGCGCCTACCGAGAGTCCACTCAAGCCCGGCTCCGCTTCGGCCTGTTCGCCTGTGGGTCCTCTTCGCCGGCACGCCTCCGCGACCTCCGTTCCGCCGCATGTCGCGATCGCGTCACTGACTCCAGCCATGCCACGACCAAAAGTCAAGCCGCAGGACAGACAGCGCTCAGCTAGAGCATGTGATGCCTGCAAGGCCTCGAAGAAGAGGTGTGACGCTAATGAGCCTTGTCGATTGTGTCTCAAGAAAGGGACCCAGGACACGTGCACATACACGCCGACGGCCAGGGACAGTCGCAGTCGGCGCTCCGAAGCCAAGTCGTCCCGAGCAAGCTCCATTGCTGTTGCCACCGATGGGTCTCCGGCGGGTTTCAGACCAGTAGTCACCACACCATCTCAGCGGTCAAGAGCTCAGTTTGGCGACCAATCTCTTGGGTCTCAGGACGCGGCAGGCGACGAGTTGATAGACGAAGATGCAGACAGTGAAACCGACTACGTTCCGGACTCAAGAGACTCTGTTGAAAGAACGAACCAGCAGCGGCCCTTGATGCTGTCTAGTTCGAGTGGTGACAAAGGTATTAAGCAATCCCTGGATTTGAGATTTATACAAAGCTCGCTGCCTTCAGTTGCCCTACCTACTATACACTGGCCCCGCCATTCAAATCTCAAATTGACTTTCTTGATAAAACTAGTCTTCGTCGGTAACACAGCGGCACTCTCATTCTTAAGTTTTTTGCAAAAGACCCTGAAACATTATGTTGGGCCATCCGGTTTCACCGACCGTCAACATAGTCATAACTGGTTTGAGATGACTGGATCGGATGTCGATGGTGGAACTTTCTACGATGGCTTGGGTGAACTCGAGAAGAATGATCTCATTCATTGCTTTTTGGATGCCGTAGGTCATGTGCCCATGTGCTTCGTCGAATAATGATTTGTCAACTAAGAGACTTGCAGTCGAGTGGGTTTCTGGACCTGTACACTCAAGATGAACTCACCGAGCTTATAAGCTTGGCCACAGAGGAACAAAACGCAAATAAATCACCAGCTTCACGGCCAATAGACAGGGCAGCCATCGCTTCGCTGTACCTCATGCTTGCAATCGGGTGTCAGGTCAGAGGGGCCTCCAGGGACGACCTCGTCCTTGCTTCTAAGTATTTCAATCAGGGCAGACTGATTGCCTTCGAGAAAATGCTGGAAGATCCAACTATAAATCTGGCCAGGGCATTTATTTTGCTTGCATTTTATATGTTCGGGGCCTGTCGTCGAAACTCGGCTTTCATGTATCTGGGTGTTGCAGCGAAGTCCGCAGATATCCTTGGGCTTCACGCTGCGGCCAAACACAAGCACACTTCGAAAGCTGAACAAGATTCCAGGTCAGTTGTTCTCTGCTTAAGCCCTCTTTCAACCTTTAGGAAAACTCTGACTTCCCAATTTCAGACTCAGAGTAGCTAAGAGTATCCGAGTTTTCGACATAATATGCTCTTCCATTTTAGGAAGACGAGGCAGTGCTTCATCCCTGAGGTCTGTAGATGTGACTTCTGGGGATATCGAGCAGGAAGACAACATCAGCTGTCATCGAGCTCTGGCTCTGAGAGCAACTTACGAATCATGTTCAATTCTTGAGACAGTAGTTGGCAAATTCGCCGATGACGGAGTTCTGGAGTCTTCCTCAGCCGAGCACTTCCTTCAGCTTCTACAAGAGTGGAGCCAAGTACTACCCGTATCCCTTCGCCAACGGCCGCAGAAAGGGGACAAACCTTTGCAGGATGACCCAGGTTACCGAGAAAAGATGATTGCGAATGTCCATGTCGCAGGCACGTACTATTTTGGTATCATACTCGTCACAAGGCAATTCCTTATCCAGCATGTCATGCCCCAGTTGCATGGCCACGCATCTAAAGCAAAGGAGGGACAACGCCAGAATAATCAACTAGGAAACAAGGGTGCGGACGCTGTGGCCGACCTCTCTCGTTCCTGCATTGGAGCTGCGACCTACATGGCTCAGATGTGCTGGGAAGCCGTCGATGCGGGAGTCTTTATGGGCAACATGTGTATTATCAAAGCATGGATATTCGCAGCAGGCCTGGTGCTAGGATTCGCCCTATTAGTGGATGACTCCTCCGATACTGAGGCCCGAGAGGCGTTCCGTGGGTCCCAGCACGTCCTCTCTATCATCGGTCGGCTCAGCGCGCAGGCACGGCAGTACCACAGGATACTCTGTGCATTTTCCGACGCCATCGACAACTACAAACGACAAATGCGGCGAGAACGGAACGGTTCGGGAGTTCCTTATGTCGAGCAAATATTGTCGTATGATTTTGCGTCTGCTGCGAGTGCACAGAAACAGGACACTGGAGTCTTCGACGGATACGACAGGAGCGCAAATTCTGGTGATACGGGGCAGGGCCAGTCACAAATTTCTCTCGGGAGAGGCACGGGTATTTCGCAGCTTCCAACGCCGGACTTCAACATGGACGACAACCCTGCCGGTGAGGCGGGTCTTTGGGATGGAAGTGACAGCCTCAGCTCAATCACTATGTCTGAGTTTCTCCCAGACCAGTGGTCCTCTCCGGCAGACAATGAGCTCATGCTACGAATTCTTTGGGACGGGTACACGATGAGCTTCGATGATCCTTTACAGCAAGTTGGTGCTCCGGGGAACACTGCTGTATGACACATGTACCTATTTAAAGCTGGCCAGCTGATCACACATGCCCGAGGATCAGATAAATGCTGAAGCCGACATTAAGAACTTGATTGGCAAACATTTTCTTCGAGCCCGGTCATTGGAAATTTAATTGGTTTGTAGATAATCAATTCGTAACCAGATCCGTTTGCTTGATCACTGTAATAATTTGAATCCCGCGAGTATGTGATAATTGTATACATGAATGGTAGGCTCCAGACAAATCAGACCTCGCGAACCTTGAATTTGAACATTTCGTTCGACGGGCCTGCATTTCTTTCCCTCATCTTGTGAGCGGTCTCAATACCTGCTACCGGTAGGCGATACTCAAAGCTTTTGCCTGCAGCTGCCGCCATTCCCTCTGGTAGGGGGTATGGGAAAGGGAGATATTCGGGCAAGAGGCCAAGCTGTCGCAAGACGCTGCTCTGGTCCCAACCAATATGTTCATGGTATAGCCGATCACCACGGATATTCACCACGGCTGTGAATGGGATTTCAACTTTTTTGTTCGTGGGAGGTATGCCAGGTAGCCTGCAAAGAAGTCAGTTCAGAATTTGGGCTTGAAGTAGGGCAAGTAAGTAACCAAAAAAAAAGCAGATCAACTTACATCCAGTCAATCATTTGATCGTGGGTGAACTTGAAAATGAACTCATCAATGACGCGGTCAATGCCTCTAGTTCGACTAATCAATTCTAACTCGGTGTCTGCAGAATTGTTGAAGATGAAGTTATGTTGATAAAAATGAGAGAGGGCTTTGCGGCCAATGCCGCCGGTCATCTGAGGTACAGGATTAGTTTTCTCTCACCAACATGTTTCTATCTTGGCCCCAGCGTATCAACTTACTGTAGGTACGTGATTCACGTACGGCTCTTGGACCATAGTACTCATAGTATGTTCCATGGATCGATCCGCGAACTCATAATAAGTATGCTCTTCCCAAATAGTCTCCAGGTCAAAGTATGGACCGCCCATCTTCTCTTTCAAAAGAGTAAGGTTTCGAGTATGAGAGATACTCTCTGTATTATAGTGGAAAGAGGCTTGGAAAGGGGTAGCAAATTTATAGGAGTCGGCATGAGGGTAGAAGTATTGCTTCAACATATCTGACTTTGGCGGTACTACTGGGCCTTTGCCAGCGAGGTGGTGTATTACTGGGATCGAGACACCAGCAAGAGACCTGGATGAAGTTTCACCAGGTGCATCTGCATATACGGCGGCGGCAACGATGTAAGGATGATCTGAAAGTGTTGATGCCACTGTATTCCACAGTTCGGGATCATAGGCTTTGTATGCTTTGTCAGACTGGCGAACATTGTCCACAATGTTGTTTGGAAGAATACTGACCAATCAGCCCAACCTTGTCCTTTGGTTCGCATTCTTCGCAATCCCTGAAGGCCTCAACGGCAGATTTGATAACATCTCCCTTACTAGTGCTGAGTGCTGCGGCCTGAATCTCAATGACAGCATACCCTTCCTCTGCCCATTTGACCAACGGTGATGGCACGCCTTCTTTGATGGCCAACGAGTCCTTGTAGTCATGAGTTAGGATGATCATCCCGGGACCAGTGCCGAGGCGACTTAGAGGCCGGAGGAGAGACACGCCGGGCATGACCTCTGTGGGCTCCAGGCTCGGCAGTGGAGGAGGGGGCTTGCTGATGTCGTTGAACATGGCGAGGCGACTTTTCCGGGTATTTCGATAAGTATTGGTAGAAGGCAGTGTCTCTGAGTATTGATTCTGACATGCAACCTTGTTTGATATTTTGTATTTTTGTTGTTGAATATTGCTTCCCCTATAGCCTCTGCCGTTTATGATGTAGTCGGCAATGGTCCGACCGCTTATCTGCAATAAGCAAGCCATCTTGTGCGGAGACGGGCTAGGAGATACGGGCGTTCCGGAGTTGGCGTTGGCGGCAATGTGCTAAGCGTCCCCATCCCCGATATGGTTTGAGCTATGAGTGCATTACCCGCCGATGCCATCCCTGGCGCCAGGCCAAAAAGTCCTCCTCCCTCCCTTCAGGTTCTCATGAGAGTTCAAGTATTTGATGTTCATCATCGTCTACTGAGTAACACCTCGCGCCATCAAGGGATCCCGCTTCAAGATTTCGAAACTACAACCCCTCCATTTGGACACCGGAAAACAATTTGTGGAAATGTCTTATCCCATAGAAGATGTTCGTCCTATGTTCGAACTGCGTGGGCGCAATTACGTTGTGACCGGGGGCGCGCAAGGGATTGGCTTCGCGGTAACGCGAGCCATATCTGAAATGGGGGGAAATGTGGCCGTGATGGACATTCAGGACAAGCCAGTCGATGAAAAAGAGTGGAACACCCTCAGCCAAAAGTTTCGCACCAAAGCAGTCTACATACAGACGGACGTCACAAAACAAGAGAGTCTCAATGCTTCTTTCGCCAGAGCTGTCCAAGAGCTGGGCTCTATAGATGGACTGGTACCTGCGGCAGGCATTGCCATTGACAAGCCGTTCATTGAGCAGACGTGGGAAGAATTTACCAGAATACAGGAGATCAATGTGGGTGTCTCCATCGTTACCTTGACTGAATCTTCGCTAATCCCAAGCCCAGGTGAGGGGCACGTTTTTCGCGGCTCAACTGGCAACAAAACAATTTTTGTCGCAAGGGAAAGGCGGCAGCATCGTTCTCATCGCCTCGCAGTCAAGCCACATTGCGCTCCCCGGCTAGTAAGTCTCTCAGCGGAAAATGCTATTACTCTGTTTCTAGCACGGAGGCAAAAGTCCCTCTTATTAAGCGGTCCGGGACTATCATGATGCGTCAAACCGTCAGAGACAATCTCATGAAGCTCGTGTCTTGATATTTATTTTCTTTCACGAAGAGATGATGTATCATTCTGACAAGCAACCAGTCGTATGGCAGCATATAACGCGAGCAAGGGTGGCATCCTGATGCTCTCTAAAGCGCTGGCCGTCGAGCTCGCCCCACATAACATCCGTGTGAACACTATCTCGCCCGGGTTCGTGGATAGTGAAATGACAAGGAATGTGCGGGATATGAAGAGCAAGAGAGAAGGTGATCAGATGTGGTTGGCTCCGCCGCTGCAAAGACTCAGCACGCAGAATGATCTCACGGCAGCAGTGATATATCTGTTGAGCGATGCGAGCAGGCACACGACGGCAGCGGATATTCAGATCACGGGCGGATTGCATGCTGGAACCATCGATGGGGTCATAAGCTACGAGTAGGATGTTATGCTCATTGCAAACCGAAGCTTGTACATCCATCAGTGAAGCCTCAAGGGAGCTCAGTATTCAAAATACTTCCGGACATAAATCTGTCAGGGCAGAGAGTCTAACGCAGTGTCTTGTCTGGCACATGATATAAATCACCCAAAAAAAACCTAGGTAAGTGCTGATTCTAAGAATATACGAGATTGGGGGTTCCATACGCTGGATTACCAAGCCTGTGGCCGAGTCTGAATGAAACTCTATTTGATCAATGAAACTCCTCAAAAGCTCAAGGGTGATCTTAAAAGCAGGTCAGCAAAACCTGACTACACAGGAAGGAATCGTTCAATCCATACAATACCTACTTCCCTGTTTATAGACGCTGCCATTGGGATTATTTCCGCGGCGCCGGGAGTCTGTGTCTTTAGCGAGGAGATGCTGCGCCATTGCTGCGAGGCCGAGGCTGGTTGCTCGCGGTTGGTGTACTTTTTGGCTAAGGTGCTATGCATATTGTCGTAGATATTGGTCGCATGTATGCACTTTCAGCCATTACACTTATGCTAGCTAAGGCTAATATCCCTTCAAGTACTGCGTCCTTAGCCAAACTGGGATACTTTGGTGTATGTATAGCATTTCGTCAGTTATTTCGATGATCGTAAAATGAAAGGATGTGTCTTTGCTAGCAATTATGGCGTCCCTTATTTTCAGCATCTTCTGTGATGTTGCGCTAATCTTAAAGTGAAAGATAATGTGGCTGTTGCATATATTGCTCGACGTGTAAATTAGCAAGCTATATTTTAGTAAGCTCATTGAGTCATTTATTTATTTATATTAGATGGATATGATGGCTGTGGCGATGGGTTATAACTTGAATTCAACATAGCGGAATACCAATGTATTAGTTGCTATTGGCGTTGTATATCGCCTGATAGCGTATGTTGGGCTATTTCTGAGGAATAGGATCAGCATTCAATCAGATGTGGGCATATTCTTTTGATTCCGTACTTGGTGTCAGGGGCGCGCTGATACCTAGGGTACGGTCAGGATGGATAGATAGATGTACATACCATTTAGACAAGACCCCCTATATCGACAAATCTGTTAAAGCTTCAGCCATTTGATAGAACTTCAAGTAGTGAGACCCACTTGAAGTTGTCACAGGCTATCTTCCCACTCTCAAGGGACAAAAATCTCCTGTCGTCCACTACGGGAATTAATGGCACGGGATACCGCTTTCCGGGGCTCTTGGTTGAATCAACCCCAGAGCCAAATGTAGCTCCATTGAATGCGGTATTGACGGAGTGGACTGTGGTGCTCGCATGGACAACACAGGAACCGAATCCCTGGGAACTGTTCTGGCTGTGGAGACCAAGCAAGATCAAAATATCCAGTCCGGAACCCACGAAGTCATCCAGGAGGCCGTCTGGACGACAGGGGGATCTGACAGAGACTTCTCTTCTCCGTTTCCAGGCCATATCCCAGAATGATGCAAATGTGAACCTCAAGTTGGTTCAAAAAGGATAATGTCACAGTTCTAAGTACCAGAAAAGCCTCGGTGTTGATGGAAAGATGCGCAGGGTTATGCGGGATGGAGTTTATTCGAAGCTTGCCGTAAAAACAAAATGAGAGAAAATCCATAGTTGTGTCTTTAATGCCCCTCAAAGGAGATAAAGTATAAGCCTGATTAAAGAAGACATACAAGTCAGCTCTTCTGGTCAGCCATGAGTGAGGGATAAAGCTACTCAGGTGCATGTGCCTAGCGTTGGTTCTTTGCCACTCTGTTCGATCAGAGCTTGCCATGTCACGGTGCGAAAGATATTCACAGCTTCCTTTGGTTCAAGTAGCCTGTTCATTCGTCACAGAAATCTGTTATACACCAACGTTGAGATGAACTAGGCGCACGTGTGGTAAACCAAGAATGTGAAGTGTCGTACCCCTGGCTGTTCCGTGTCATCCTTTCATACGGTCGACCCAGGTTCTTAGCCCAGCCCAGCGGCTTATAATTTACAATATCACATGGATAAGTTCTCTGATCAGCTTGTCTTCATTCAAAGAGGCGTGGAGACCTGCCAAATCAACCGCTCCTAGGTGGTTCGAGCGTTCAAAGTGGGCAACTAGGCTCAAGTTATGAACCTGATTTTCCCGTCACTGGAAAACGTAAATCACATTCTATTGATGAAGCTCCTTGCTATGGCTCAAGGAGTAACATTATTGTGTTGTCCCAGTCACGCCAATGCGTGAGGCCAGCAGCACTTCGTCTGTTGAGTTCACGCTACTCTATTCAGCAGTTAGTGCTTGTCACCAGGATCTTAAACGGTCAGTCTGGTCGAAGCATCTAATGAGTCTCAATCATGTCTTTGCAGAGAGCGTCGTGATTCATGCCCTTTGAAGGTATACAAATATGCGCACTTGATTCAACTGGGAAGCAGTTCCTCCTCTGCTTCTCTTCTCCATCAACCAGGGAATCCAGAGCAACACAAAACAAGACATTCTTGAAGGGACAACTGCATAAGACACCAACGGCGCCTTCAGAAACTTCGCAAACACGAATCAAAACTCAAGAACCCCATCTACGAGACAATCAGGAAACACAGACAAAAGCATCTCAGTCAGCACTACCCAATCCCAGCACATTCCAATAGTGTCTTTCTTCCAAACTCATCATAGCCTGGCTTGAACAGAGTGTTAACTATTTCATTCTTAGCAACGATGTGCTGGATCTGGCAAGTGACCATGTATGGGAGTTGCGGCCATTTCATGTACACTGGTGTGGCTACAGAGAAATGCCCAGATGCCAATGGTGTATGGGGAGCTTGTGGATGGCACGAACGACTCCCGGAAGCGGACCGGAACGCCCCTATTCCATGCGAAGCCTGTCAGCCTCCGAATTGACAGCATTATGGCGGCAATGTCACCCAGGAACACTATTATTCCTACTCTGGACATGCCTGGACCACAAGAAGGGATATCACTAAGGTGCTGAGGGCGCGGATTCCCAGCCGGCTTGCCTAGTTAAACGATTATTAGCCTTTGCTATGAGCCTTTAGTGCGGAAATACTTGTCTTGATCCACGACTATGCCTCTCGTGAAACGTGTAATGCTACAAAATAGGAGAATATGATTTAAACCGCGTCAACTGTGATGAAAAGTTTAGTATATAAGCCAATCTTTGTTCTTCAAAATAGTACAGTACAAAATATGACTGGCACCCTCTATTACTATGGAGAAATGTTTGACGTTGTCGCATCATACAACTGAGCAGAAGATAAGTCATCCTTAGTCTGTGTTCTTGAAGTGCAATTCATGACATGGTGTCGGGCGCTGAATAGTTTCTGCCCGTATTGGAAATTGAGATGGTAATTGTATGAATGTGCTGTTCGCGATAATAGGAATCCACACGGAAGTGAGAAATCTAAGTTACTTCACAAGAAGCAAGTTCACCTGTTTGGCTTCAGTGTTGATGATCGAGACTGGCCCTTGGTGTCTCGTGTAGTCCTTTTCTTTTCTTTTTCTTTTTCACAACACTACTTTGAGGTCCTAATCGGGAGTTGTGCGCTGTTGTCAAACTTATGTGCCACGAATATGAAAGATCAGGTCGGAAACCTCAAATGCGGAAGAAACCTACTATCTCAAGTCTCTTCCTCCATTCCAAGTCATGACATATGCTTGCGCCACAATACTTATTATCATAACGGTCTTCTTGGGCTGCTTCTTTGCTACTAGCGACCAGATTACGAGGAACATGGTATGTGTTACCAAAGTGAGCCAACTGTGACGGCACAGTTATGTAGGCTACACTGTATTCTCTAGAAGCGTTCTAGAGAATTCTGACCATTTGGTAAACTGTGCTATAGTGTCGCGGCATAGGGCGCCGTCTTACCAACTGATACTGACCCTCACGGCGGCAGCCACATCACGAAGAAAGAGCATCGCGAGGACGGCGAAGCTCCGCTGTACACCCAATAGGGTATCTTTCTCCCCATGTAGCATAGGCAGCCCCTGTCTGACCTCTATCCGCCACTACGAACTAGTGCGCAGGGATATGCTTGCTGTTCTGAGGTGCAGTAGCCGACGAGATAGAGACATCCCAACCATCGATCTTCGGTTATCTCGACACTCCATGCACCCCGCAATCAGCTAGCCTACCTAGGTAGGATCCTTCCCTTCAAGCCGCCAGTCGAGACGCGCGACCACACCGCAGCGCCGGAGAGATAAGGCGAACTCTAATCCAGGGGCGCACTAGAGGTTGCGTGGACGCCCATCACCAGCATTGATTATTATCTTGATCCCATGTTGCAAGATAGTAGCCACGTCGGTTATGGGCCTGATAATGATGTTCAGCGGCGCAGTAGCCGCCAGCCGGATTGAGGACAGTGTCAACCATAAAGGCGACGAAGAGGGACTAGAACAGCAACCGTGATTTCTCTTCGAACAACGTCGCTGCTCTTATCGTTAATCAAGCAAAATCACTGCAAGGACTTCTTCTTATCCTTAGACAACAGATCAATTGGGTCTCATTGCCTGCAATTCTGAGCATGGCCGAGTGGACTTCTGATTATGATATGGTGGTAGTGGGAGCCGGTATGTAGTTTCGTTCTCTATAGTGCTTGCCGTGGTGCTAACAGAATCTCCCAGGCTGGTTCGGCTTGGCAGCTGCCAGGGCCTACATAGAGACTCATTCGTATGAGCGCATCGCCGTGCTGGAGTCAGCCGAGAGCTGTGGAGGTACCTGGTCAGAAGCCCGCCTCTACCCCGGGCTCAAGTCCAACAACATGGTGGGATCATACGAGTATCCTGATTTCCCCATGTCCGAAGACGTCTATGGCGTCAAAGAGGGCGGCCACATCCCCGGCGCCGTGCTCCACCGCTACCTGACGGACTTCGCGAAGAAGTACGGTGTGCTGAAGCGCATTCAGTTCCACACCAAGGTCGACAATGTCGAGGCCATGCGCTCCCCTGAGTCTGAATCCGGTGACATCACGGGTTGGAAACTCACTGTCACCACCGCTGTGCCCGAAAATACCCAGCGCCAAGTCACCACCAACAAGCTCATTCTTGCCACCGGCCTCACCTCCACGCCCAACTTTCCCCAGTACGCTGGGGCCGAGGCCTTCAGCAAACCGCTTTTCCATGCCAAGGAGTTTTGCCGCCGCGCTCCAGAATTCAAGTCTGCTGAGAAGGCCGTTGTCGTCGGCGGCGCGAAGTCCGCGTACGACGTCGCCTACGCGCTCGTGCAGGGCGGTGCAACGGTGGACCTAGTTATTCGGCCGAATGGGCATGGGCCGGTGTGGATCGCACCGCGGTTCGTCACGCCGCTGAAGCGCAGGCTGGACACGCTGCTCAACACGCGATGTCTGACGTGGTTCAGCCCGTGTCCATGGGGCGCAGAGGGCGGTCACGCCGGGATCACGAGTTTCCTACACGGGACGAGAGTCGGCAGGCTCTTGGTAGATTGCTTCTGGAAAGTCTTGCAGGGAGATGTGTTGGGTGCCATCCGCTATGATTCGCATCCCGAATTGGCCAAGTTGAAGCCGTGGAACTCGGCGTTTTGGATCGGAAGCGGGCTGAGCATTCTGAACTATGACACCCCCCTGTTTGACTTGGTGAAAGAGGGCAAGATTCGGGTACACATTGATAACATCGACCATCTCGAGCCAGGCAAGGTGGTGCTGTCCTCTGGAGAAGTTCTGGAGACAGACGGAATGGTTTGCTCCACGGGCTGGAGGAAGGAATCGTCCATCCAGTTCACCGGCCTCGACAGCGTTGGTCTCGGTCTGCCACAAGCCCTTGCTGAGGCGGATAGGCTCAAGCTAAATGCTAAAGCCGACAGCGATGTCCTAACGATGTTCCCACGCCTCCAGGACCAACCTCAGCTGCGCTTTCAGCCGAAGGAGGCTGATCCGTTGCGGTATTACCGCTTTATCGTACCCTCGACAATGCTGGAGTCAAGGAACCTCGCCTTCGCCGGCATGGTCTCGACAGTCAGCACAGCTGTCTGCGCCACGGTCCAGGCGGCTTGGATCGCAGCGTTTCTCGACGGTAAACTAGACAGAATCGCGAAGACGCCAGACGAGGTTACGCAGGAAATCATGCTACACACTCAGTGGGGGAAGTGGCGGTACCCCTGCGGCTATGGGGCAAGTCTTCCAGACTTCGTATTCGAAGGATTGCCTTATGCCAATATGCTGATGAAAGACATGGGGCTAAGGACGAACCGGAAAACTTCATGGGTGAAGGAATTGGTTGAGCCGTACACACCTCCTGATTTCGCTGGCATGTTGGATGAATGGGTGGATAGCCATCCGGCCAAGGCTTGAAGATGCGTGAAACCTCATTATGTTCTTGTGTAGTTTGCTTTTTCACGCTTTAAATATTCTTAGCGAACACATCGTTGCAGGGACTAGTGTTGGCATGTGACATAGGTAATCGGATTTCAATATGAAGATTGAGACAGTCGATCAACTTCGAAGGTTGCAAGGCCACGTCTCCGCTGCATAGTCTAGCCCGAGCCCGCTTGCCTGACGACACCAGAGACATTTTGCGAGTGAGTTCTGAGAAACACATGAGAGGACATGGTACCACTGAGAAAGTCGGCCAATGATTTTGCATCAACAGCGTTGAGGCCGAGAAACCGCTCCAGAAAGTTTGAATCTAGTAGTCCACTAAGTCGCACTCATTGCGACACAAACAGTGGATATTCCTGACGATGTAAGAATGAGCAACTATAATTACAGGACCATCTCATTTCCCGCTCACGATTTCACAACGGCAAGACGAATGCCACATTCCAGCTCAAATGTAGTCTTAGTTTGAGTTCCCGTTCAGGAGGTAGAAGTCGATCACGAGGTCATCTTTGACAGCAAAGACCGAGTCCTTTTCCAAGTATTTGGTCTTCTGGTAGAAAGTTTGCGGGACCAATGAAGTGGGCTTGCAGTTACCAGCCTAGGACTTTGTCGGGAACACATTCATCGGGGAAACATGGATGAAGACAAAGTCCGAGGAAGAAACGACGAGGGAGTTGATCAATCAGGTAGTGATGTGATATCGTCTGAGCAATTACCGCTGGTATAGAACAGATGGGAGGAGATCGAGAGATGACCAAGCAGGCGTATTGAAGTTTAGCAAGTCCAACAACCCACTTACAGGGGACTGTCGTCCACCAACAAGGGCCTCGGGCTTTCGCGCATACAACTACCCCGGATTATGAGAATTAGTGGCATGCCATTCGCTACGGGTTGAGTCTCACTTCGATGGCGTCGGGTATGTCCTCTCCGCATGGTAGGGGCTGTGCCGCTTCGGGACCAGGGGGTGAGCGGGTGAGGGAGAGACCCCCGCCATGTTACCCCGGATTACTGAGCTCCCGCTGTTCTCATCTCCACACGAAGACCGCGGCCCGCTACCGGCCAGATCGGGCGGGTAGGGGATTGTGCATGTGATGGAGACCAAATCGTAGCCAAACAATGGCACGCAGACCATTTTATGTTTGGCCAAGTTTCAGAGAGGAGACGCTCGCGCGTTCGCGTCTCGGTAATGAGGGTGATCTAGATACATCGCATATTTAAAGTCAAGTGCTGTGGGCAGAGCAAAACCAACAGCCCGACCCCAACACGATTTCAATAATAGTATACACTTAACCCATATCTAAGGATATTACATTTCATTGAATCACAATGCACGGCAAGGTCATTCTCGAGGAGGCTTTTGACCTCCCCCGCTTCTCTGAGAAGGCTCGGTGGTGGGCTGGTCTCTTCAGCCCTCAGCCAGACCGACACCTACAGGAGATTATGGACCTCACAGACATCCGCATCAAGCAGGCTGACAAGCATGGAGTCGGGTACACGATCCTTTCCTATACTGCTCCCGGTGTCCAAGACGTCAGTGATCCTAAGGAGGCGCAAGCCCTGGCCTCCGAGATCAATGACTACGTGGCCGGGCAAATCAAAGGGCACGAGGACCGTCTGGGTGCATTCACGTAAGTGCGGCTCCTTAGGACAATATCTTGTGCACTGTTTCACTGACAACTCGTGTGAAGAACTCTCTCAATGCACGACCCCAAGGAGGCCGCTGCTGAGCTTCGCCGCTGTGTCACTCAGTATGGATTCAAGGGCGCGCTGGTAAACGACACCCAACGCGCGGGAAAGGACGGGGACGATATGATCTTCTACGACAAGCCCGAGTGGGATGTCTTCTGGCAGACGGTTACCGAGCTCGATGTTCCCTTTTATCTCCACCCCCGCAACCCGACAGGGAGCGTGTATGAGAAACTCTGGAAAGACCGCCAATGGCTCGTTGGCCCACCTCTCTCGTTTGCGCACGGAGTGTCTTTACACGTCCTAGGTATGGTGACGAACGGGGTTTTCGACCGCCACCCGAAGCTTCAAATCATACTGGGTCACCTGGGAGAGCACATTCCCTTCGACCTGTGGAGAATCAACCACTGGTTTGAAGATGTCAAGAAGCCCCTGGGCCTGAGCTGTGGAAAGACAATCCGAGAATACTTCAACGAAAATATCTGGATCACCACCAGCGGCCACTTTTCTTCCACCACGCTCAATTTCTGTATGAACGAGGTCGGATCGGATCGGATTTTGTTCTCGGTGGACTATCCTTTCGAGAAGTTCGAGCCGGCTTGTACCTGGTTTGACAATGCTGAGATGAGCATTTCGGACCGGGCCAAAATCGGCAGGGAGAATGCGAAGCGGTTGTTCAAACTAGCGGCATACAAGGACAGCGATGCCAAGGTCAACTGACTTTAGACACTCTGATGACTTGAGCTAGATACCATGAATAATGAGCTGTGAAATTGAATAAACTCATGTTTTTAGAGTAAACCTTCTATAGTTATAATTCTTCACGAGTACACACGCAACTACTATGTATCACAAGCACTCCGCGTAATAGGGTGAACTGTGGAACAAGTTCATAGAGGTGTGCGTGCTACGGGGCTCGCAAAAACTTGTCCGCTGTACCATACAGGGAGTTCATGTCCTTTTCTGATGGGTAACAAGGTTGAGGATTAGTAAATGTCCGTTGCCAATGGCCAGTTGTGTCCACCACAGCAGTTTTCGTTGGCGTTGTTGCCGCGGGAGCAGCTTCTACCAAATTAGTTACAATCTAGATGCGTTCCGTTCTGCTAGTTTCAACTCAAAATTTGTGGCACTGGGAGAGGTAGACAACGGCGGAGTCGTCGCGGCAGCACGATTAAGGTAACTGGCGACGTTCGAGATCACAGGGGTTTTTTAAACCAGGTCTTTTGGCCAGAAATCGGCCTCGCCTGCCGAGGCAGGGTCGAAGGAGCCCAGGAGTATTTTTTATAAAAATGAGTTCAGCATCGAATGCAGGTGTACCGTTAGAGTAACGTTTCGAATTCATAGTACAAACCGGCATATCGGGTTTCCACCACCCCCCTATTTCCGATTATCAGCTCGCCAACGGGTGCATTGGGTGAGTATGTCACTCATGGTGTGGTCAATTTGGCAATTATAGCTTCTGTCAGAGAAAAAGAAAAGCATCTGGGGAAAGCTCTTCAGTATCCATGGGTCCAGGAAGGCTCCAAGGTCCAAGATTCAAGATTTGATTTCAAGGTTCATGCACGTGTGAGCCTACACGGGTGTCTTGGAGTAGTCGGCATTGCCTAATCGGCCGGGTTTAGCACGACTCGGCGGGAAACGAGGTGCCATACTTAGACTGAGCTTCCAGGCAGGCCAATGCATTCGCCCCGTTGAAAGTGAAACAAACCGCCAATAATGCAAGTCATTGAACGGTGAGCCCCCTTCTAATCACAACATGTCGTGCATGTAGGCGTCAAGCTGAAATAGGTATCTGCCCTTTCTGGCCGCCAAGCATGACTGGCTCCGTCCTTAAGATGGAGCCCACAGATGCAGGGATTTGCACTCGCTAACTCTGTTCAGTCGTCCCATAGCCCCCCTTAATCACAATTTCCAGGGGGCTCATGTTTATTTGACACAGTAGTCAGGACAAACACATAAGCAATTGGCCAATATTCTCAACTCTATCCGCTCTCCGGGTTGGCATGACTTCACTCCACATAGGCTAATCGCCGCATCACATCTCTTCCTGGCCAAGCTCCCCTTCCACTGGTGGACATTTGTAGCCTGATGGCCCGCCCAGCCTGCTGGCGCCCCATCTAATTGATGGGTTGCAGCGGGCGGCCCGCGAAAATCCCACCTCGGCTCTCGGAAAACTGACCAGGCCCTTTTGCGACATTAAGGTTTTCTGGGGCACCATGTCAGTCTATCCGAGATGTTTCTTCTCCTGAAGGCGTGACTGACATAGAATTGTCCACATCTGACTCTATCGGAGATATCACTAACCAGGAGGAGCATGGCCTCCGAGAGCGAGTGGAGGATACTCCGTATGTAAATAATAGACAGATCCCACAATCGAGGCTGTTTCTTCCATATCCTCTGTTCAGCCCAGTCCTTTGCTTTGACCGACGTTCGCTTTCATCGACACTGCTTTTCGATCGACGACATTCGCTTCAACCTGGCTGGTCCATTCAAGATTTCACACATTCTTTAGAGACTCGAGTGACCGGACCAGACTACAGAAAACCCTCAAGATGAGAGGCGCCGGACTCATCCTGGCGGCGGCGGCATCCGTCCGCGCGGCGTGCGACTGGAAGAACGTCCACACCGGAGGCGGCGGTGGCTTCGTCGCGTCGATTCAGTTCCATCCGACCGAGAAGGGAGTCGCTTTCGCCCGCACTGACATCGGTGGTCTCTACCGCCTCAACGACGACGACTCCTGGACTCCGGTTACCGACGCGAACGGCTTCGCCCAGGATGGCAACTGGAACAGATGGGGCATCGACGCACTAGCCCTTGACCCGACCGATGCGAACAAGGTGTACATCGCGGCGGGCATGTACACCAACGACTGGTACTGTAGTTTTCCGGTGTACGTTGCGTATGGCAAGCTTACTGATCGTCCTAGGGACCCCAACAATGGCACTATTGCACGCAGCTCTGACAAGGGCGAGACCTGGGAGGTCACCACGCTTCCCTTCAAGGTCGGCGGCAACATGCCTGGTCGCGGCACGGGCGAGCGTCTTGCTGTCGACCCCAAGAACTCCGAGATCCTCTTCTTTGGCGCCCGGAGCGGCAACGGCCTGTGGAAGTCCACCGACGGCGGCGCGACTTTCTCCAAGGTCTCTTCCTTTGAGGCCGTCGGTACCTTCCGGCCCGGTGCTGAGACTGATGCCTACACCGGCGACCTTCAGGGTCTAACCTTTGTCACCTTTGACGAGACCTCCGAGGCCGTCGACGGCGCCACCTCCCGCATCTTCGTTGGCACCGCCGACAACACCACCGCTTCTGTCTACGTCAGCACCGACGCTGGTGCTACCTGGAGCCCTGTTGCCGACCAGCCTGCCAAGTTCTTCCCCCACAAGGCCAGACTCTCGGTTGCCGAGAAGGTAAGGATACGCGCCTGGATCATACAAGTACGCTGTGTTGTTAACACGAGCTCAGGTCATCTACTTCACCTACTCCGATGGTACTGGCCCGTACGATGGCACTCAGGGTGGCGTCTACAGATACGACCTAGCTTCCGGCAACTGGACTGACATTACCCCAACCTCGGGCAGCGATCTCTTCTACGGTTTCGGTGAGTGGACTGTGCATCTGTGATGCGGCGACTTGGACTGACAATCTCAAACAGGTGGTCTTGCCGTCGATGCGCAGAAGCCTGGCACCATCGTGGTCGCTACCCTGAACAGCTGGTACCCCGATGCTCAGCTGTTCCGCTCCACTGATTCCGGCGCCACCTGGAAGAAGATCTGGAACTGGGGAGCCGATGGCAATGTTGCGCCTCAGTACACCATCGGCGCGAAGAACGTAAGTTTTAAAACTTCACAATGACAGATTCGTAGCTGACCACAAATAGGCTCCCTGGATCAAGACCAACTTCCTCGACACCGACACCAAGAAGCTTGGCTGGATGATCGAGTCCCTCGAGATCGATCCCCACGACAGCGACAGATGGCTCTATGGCACCGGTGTTACCATCTATGGCGGTCACGACTTGACTAACTGGGACAACAACAAGACCGTGACCATCGAGAGTCTTGCTTCCGGTATCGAGGAGATGGCTATCTCTAGCCTGGCCTCTGCCCCCGGCGGTTCCGAGCTGCTCATGGCTACCCTCGACAACAACGGCTTCACCTACGACTCTGTCGCCGACCTCGGCACGGCTCCCCAGACAGCCTGGACCAACCCATGGTGGGCGAGCAGTGCGTCCGTCGACTTCGCCGGGAACGACGTCACCAAGGTCGCCCGCATCGGCAAGGTCACCGGCTCTCCCCAGCTGGCTCTCAGCAGCGATGGCGGTGCTACATGGGCCGTGCTCAACGCCACCGGGACCACTGCCGCCGACGGTACCGTTGCCTACTCGGCCGATGGCGACGTGATCCTCTGGTCTACCCTCAACGAGGGCGTCCTCGCCTCTCGCGACCAGGGCAAGCTCGAGAACGTCACCCTGCCCGCCAGCAGCGTCATTGCCAGCGACAAGAAGAACAACACCGTCTTCTACGCCGGCTCCAAGGCTACCTTCTACGTCTCCACCGACGGCGCCGCGACCTTCACCGAGTCCTCCCCGCTCGCCAACGCCACCGAGATCCGCCACATCGCCGCTCACCCCACCGTGGCCGGTGAGGTCTGGGTCTCGACCGACGCTGGCATCTTGCACAGCACCGACTTCGGCCAGACTTTCTCCCCCCTGTCTTCGAGCCCCTCCAACGCCCACGCCGTCTCGGTCGGCAAGGGCGACGGCACCGCCTGGAACCTGTACGTCTTCGGGAACGGCGCCGAGGGCAAGAAGCTGTACGCCAGCGCCGACGGCGGCGCTACCTGGGTCGACATCCAGGGCTCCTACAGCTTCGGTGCTGTTGATGGCGCTGCTCTTGTTGGTTCAGCCAACGAGGCCAACGTCGTTTATGTTGGTACCAACGGCCGTGGCGTCATGTACAGCTCGTGCCCCATGTCCAACTCTACCGCTGCTCCGGCTGCTTCGGCTGCTTCCCCTGCCAGGAGGCAGCTCCGTCACCGTTCCATGAGGCTTTGAAGGACCACACAGGAGCACATGACCTGAGCGGGACAGCTGCAGTTCTCATAGACGTTTCGTTTCTCTTGTAACTATTCTTCAATTTCATACTTGGCAAAGCAAAATCATATTGTAGACATTGCGCCTTTAACTTCAACATCGTCTGCGTACGTTTGTCTTTGTTCTAAATATAGAAGTAACGAATGTAAGACGCAAAGTACCATCGACTCCCCAAAGCCAATGGGCATGCCATGGGGAAATCAACTTGGTGTACGCTGCCATACCATCATAGACCCGTAAGAGGCAACGGCGAGGCTGGGTTTTATTCACGGCAGCGGTCGCGACATATGTGCGACGAGTGCAGATGAGGAAGGCGAAGTCTCGTCAATAATCTGCTTTTTCCATAGCCCATGGCTTTCTATTTAGGATAACTGGTTTGAACGGTTCCGCGACAAGAATTATAAAGGCCTACCGCTTATTCATTCTGGCTTTTGGGTGTCCGATATTTTGTCTTTCGCGGCTGGAAGAATATTCTGCCTGCCCCTATTAAAATAGCGTGAGGATGGCCCATTGATAAACATCCTTCGGCTTTTTTCTCTGTCTTGTTCTGGTTCCCAACCGTTCCAGCAAGCATACAAGATCGGGTGAGAGCTTGCAGTCACCAAGGACACAGCATGCAGATGAGTACCAGAGAGCAGGTGTGGCAAGGATGATTGTCGATGACTGTCACTGGCCAGCTTTCTATGAGTTTCTAACACAAATCCTGAAACGAGATATTGTGATCCGCTGAAAAGAATCTACAGGTAGTGTGGGATTCGTGGGGTTTCTTCGCGGTTCTCAAGCTACCAGCATACAATTCTACCTCAAGACGAGTTCGAGGACGTCTTGTGTAGATCTCAACCAATCGTGTATAGATTTCCAAGCGAATACGAAATCTGCAAATACCTCAGTGACTTCCTCAACACGTATTCTTACTTGTTGGGGCATTTCAGTGAAACACCACGGCCTCTCCGCTCCCCTTCAGCCGGCTGCCAGTACTTACGTACCTCGATATCCAGTACGAAGGTCTGTGGACTCGCAAAGATGTGTATGCTGTTACATGTATTCAGTCTGATACAGTATCTTGTTCAGCCCAACTTTTCATTTTGAAGTACCGTGGAGACATACTCCTTTTGAACTACCATATCACGGCATGAGTGCATTCATTGACTACATGCAAAGCTTGACATTTTCGCTTTTGTGTCCAATCAGGGGCTGCCGCTCATCAGATAATCATGGGATTTACAATTCTCTCACCTCACATTCAGCTGCCAAGAAAACGCCCCCGAGGGCGTACTAACTATAAATGCGCGGCACATGTACTCAAATGGTACAGCCTGTTCAGCTGCACGCATCCTCCTCTTACCGAGGTCACGCAGATCTTACTTGGTTCTCTTTCAACTTCAACTTGACCCGTCAAGTTGTATCAACGATAGAAGAAGTCATGGAAGACCCCGTCACGGATCAAGATCTGAGTTGCAGCTATGAGTACGGGCCACTCGATCCTCATCAAATACGACTCTTACGCGTTAAGGAGTCCAACTATCTTGAGCTCTCAATCGAGGTCGTCAATTTGGATTCCAATCCTGAATATGTGGCCTTGTCGTATGCATGGGAAGGGCAGATGCCCCGCCATAGGATTGCCTGCGGCAGCTCATCACACATCCTCGTCACCGACAGCGTCCTAAGCATGCTGAATTTTTGGCACGCAGCACGGGACGAAGATGGTCTACTGCCCATCTGGATTGATGCAGTGTGTATCAACCAGTCAGACACCTCCGAAAAGTCAATCCAGGTGCAGCTAATGTCCCGCATCTACACCCAAGCGAGGCAGGTCTGGATCTCACTCGGCGACGGCAACAATCTGCTGGAACAAGTCGTCGAATGCGCCACCGCAATCAGGGATCTGCTCTGCCTCTTACTCTACACCGTGCAGACCCGCACCCCCTTGGACATGTCACAGCTTCCCGGCCCTCAGTGGGTCAGCCTGGGCGCCTTGTTTATGGCGCCCTGGTTCAACCGCGTTTGGACGATGCAGGAAGCCATACTGGCGTCCGACCTGCGCCTGCGAGTCGGCACAAAGAGCTGCGACTTCGGAATTATATCCCAGGTGGCAGAGATCGCCTTGAAACTGCACTTCGTCGACGTGCTCTTCCCACACGGACCTACGCAGGAAGGCGAGCCGAAGACGGTGTCTTTCCACGCGGCATTTCGCCTGGCCGCGTTGATCAGGCACGCAAAGATGTGGCCAGACGTGGTGCTGCGGTACGATGACCCCGAATTCTTCTGGGCCTGGATCCGAATCTGGCGCTGGAAGCTGTGCTCTGATCCTCGCGATCGTATCTTCGGACTTCTGGGCATCGTGCCCGCGGAGATACGGACGCGATTGACGGTCGATTACGCGCTCTCGTTCGGGCAGGTCTCCCAGCAGTTTGCACGGGCGTGCATTGATGTTTGTGGACCTGGGACCATCTTGTATCATTGCCTGGCGACGGACCCGGTGCCTGGTTGTCCGTCCTGGGTGCTTAACCTCGCAGCCACCATGTCGCTAGAGTGGTTCAAGAACAGCCCTGCCTTTCGGGCGAGCACTGCTCCTGAGGTCCGTCACAGCATGTTGCAAGCCGAAGATGGACAGATATTAGTTCTACATGGATACATTGTTGACGAAATCAAGAGCGTTGGGCCCAGCTGTATGCCATGGGCCACAACGATCAACCCGGACTGGGAGGCAAACACGAGGGAAATCCGGGACTCTGACCCTGATTGGGCATTCGACAACCTCGAGGCCTTGTTTCATGTCACCATGCCCGAGGAGATGTCGGATGCCATTCTCAAGTTTGAGGAGGAGTGCCTTGCCCTTGCTCGATCCGCGTATGGCGACCAGGAGGCGGCGCTGAAGGCGCATTTTGCAACACTGACAGCTGAGTTGCCCAACACGCACCCGGGCATGCCGCCCTGGACGGTGGAGACATATCAGTCGTGGAAAAGACACTTTCTGCACCGAGATCCTTGCAAGGCTGACGTTCTGGAGTACTGGAGACGTGGCGGTAATCGCACAGCAATTGTGAATTTGATGTGTGTCTTCGAGGCGGTAGAGAAGAATTTGAGACGAAGAGCCTACTTTTCCACACATCAGGGAAGGGTGGGGCTTGGAAGCAGTCTTGCTAGAACGAGCGACCTTGTCTGTGTATTCAAAGGCTTTAAAACACCGTTTCTGCTAAGAAGAAATGCCACAGAGGGACGATATCAACTGATGGAACAGGCTTATGTGCATGGAATAATGTATGGGGAGACGGAACTTAGTGAAACAGAAGAGATAGCTTTCGAGATTGAATAGTTCACATGGACGAAAGATTTCCAGGAAGATCAGAAATTTCCATGTCAAGGCAGTACAGAACACTAGATTGGTTCACAGTCTGTGGTTTACAGCACCAAGCACGGGGTAGGCAAATCAGGAGCAAAGTCCATTACACGAAGATAGTAGTTGCAGTTTCTGCGCCTTCAGCACGGTACAGGGCAATGCAGGCCAAGAAGAGCCGGACAGCGGTGTCTCGAATTACTATGCGGGGCCTCAAGGCTCACAGTTCATTGACCGAAATTGAGACTCTTGAACTGGAGGATGTATTGCATGTGAGTATTGCACCGATTACATGTCCGTGACTGGCCCGAAATGGGCTGTGGATATGCTTCAGCACATTTGGTCACAGCAACTTGCAATATCGACATATAATAAAAGTTATAGAGAAATACTAAGTGAAAATGTTATTTATGATTTTTAATAAAACTCAAATCTTTTTTAATATATTAGCTTTACAGCTAGGATTTATTAAAATTCAGTCAATAAGGTGAAAGGAGCATTAGGATATTGTTGAGTTTTGCAATGATATGGTGTATATTATTAGAAAGATGTCTCAGAGATGTCGGGCTGGGTTCTGAAATGGGATGGAGAGATTGTATCGTTATAAAGACATGGGGGCCGGAGAGGTATTGTACAACAGAGGGTTGAGAAAAGAGAAAGAGGAAGACCCTCTTGGAATTATGCAGTTGGAATACGCCTCTCCTGTCGCGAGCGATTGCTTTGCTTTTCCCAGCGCTGCTTGTTTTTCAGCACGTCAATAGTCTCCACAAAGCCAACCAGAATGATCCTCTGACCACTGGTGATTTTGGCGCCGGCATCTAATTGAGTGTAAGTTCAGTATTCAACGTTGTCAATTGTAAGAATTCCCAACTAGGAAAATTTCGTAGTTCCGCATCGAATTTGAGCAATACTTACGCTCCAGTCCAGCGTCATGCATGAGCAACCCGCCCTGCTCCACGCGAAAGGTCTTCCCACTTCCCTTGAAGAACGTGCCGCCGCCCTCGAAAGCGTCATGATGATTGAGCAGGAGCGAGAAACTCAAAAGGCACCCATCGCTGTGAAGTGAAAGCGATGCCTGCTTCGAGGGAATAGAGTATACTGGCACATCTACCTGCTTTCTAGCAGTCGACTCGTCTGATCCAGCGTAGCAGACAACAAACAGATCCTTCAGACCAAGATCCTGAGGTCTGAACCCAGTCGCGCTGGCCATCTGGGTCAAAATTCTTTCCAAAACCGATTCCTGGATCACATCACCGACGGTCTTCTTTTCAAGGGCAGAGGCGTCGTCGAACTGCTGCGTCAGCTCTGACACAGGCACGTCCGTCGTCGCGAACTTCTCATGCCGGTCAGTCTGAAGCCCACCTCGACGATCGACGTAGTCAGCAACCGAGTCGAGTACCAATTCGCAATCCTGGACGCTGAATATGTCTGCTAGTATGGTCGGCTGAAGCCGCTGTTCTGGTGTGAGGATATAAGCCACCCGGTTTTGAGCACAGGTCCGTTCCCCCGAGGACGGTGGAAGCTCAGCAAGCTTTGCACTTCGGGCTTGGTCTGCGCGGTCCCGGAGTTGCTGTTTGAAATCGGCCGAGGCAGAGTCTGCATCATCGCCAAAGAGGTCAAACTCTTCCTCCGAATCCGAGTGATCGAGTAGCGACGGTGCATCGGGGGCTGATCCAGTAGCAGACATTTTTTCTGTAAAAAAAGGTGGTTTTCGACCAAAGGAGGACGGGATAGGTGTGGATGCCGGGTGGCAGGACGGAGTCCGCAGAAATTGACGGATTGGAACGGCGCCGTACGCCAAGCAGCATCGGCGCCCCGATAGCCGGCCGCTACTGTAAAGCCGGGGCCGTCTCTGATACCTTGACACGCCTACGTAGGTTGACTCCGGGGGGAAGCTTGGAATCTCTATTATTGGGACTGCTAATTGTAAAAATAATATAGCGTGCACATGATAACAGCCAGGATTCAAAAGCTCAGTCGAGGATGATCGTGTAAGCCCTAGAAGCAGACTGTCGATCAGGGTACATGCATTCACCCAATGAGGCATGGGGCCCTGGGCGTTGGGTCTTGTTAGTGGATTGGGTGCTTTATCACCCCGCTCCTGGTGAGACGGGGGCTGACATTTATTGTTATCCTTCGTCGTCGTCGGCGCTGAGATGGCTGGGTAACTACATATCCTGATTGATGACTTGCATGGACTAGAAAAGAACAACGATGGCACCCGTTTTCGATTCGTTGAAGCAGGACCTCAAGAACGGGAAGGTTGTCGTGCCGGGCGATGCCGACTACGACGACAGCCTGAAGCGCTGGAGCGCGAGCTGCATCAAGCCAGCTGTGAGTAATCACTTCGGCTACTCCTAGCCACAGAACACTGAGTGTGCGACACAGGCGGCAGTGATCAAGCCCACGTCGGCAGCAGAGGTCAGCGCGGCCATCAAATTCGCCAACAGGCACTCGCTCCCCTTCACCGTCTGCGGCGGCGGGCACTCCACGTCCGGGCAGTCGTCCAAGGGCGAGGAGGGGGTGGTCATCGACCTGTCCCTCATCCGCGAGATCAGCGTCGACGCTGACAAGCAGACTATCACCTATGGCGGCGGGTGCCTCTGGTCCGAGGTCGACGAGGCGGCCGCGCAGCACGGGCTCGCCACGCCCGGCGGCACCGTAAACCACACGGGCGTGGGCGGCCTCGTCCTCGGTGGCGGCTTCGGCTTCCTCAGCCCGAGACACGGGCTAACCATCGACGTCCTGCTGGAGGTAGAGGTGGTCCTCGCCGACGGAAGCGTCGTGACGGCAAGCGAGACGGAGAACGCGGACCTCTTCTGGGCCTTGCGCGGCGCGGGGACCAGCTTCGGCGTCGTGACGAGGTTCACGTCGCGCGCGTTCCCGCAGGGCGACGTCTGGGCGGGCGTGCTGATATTCACGCCGGACCAGCTCTCTGAGGTGGTGGAGGGGTGCAATGGCGTGCTGGCAGCGCAGGATGGCAACCAGGCCATGTTGCTGGCGTTTGGGTACTCGCCGCCCCCGGACAGGGCGCGCGTTATCGTCGCGCAGGTCTTCCACAACGGCAGCGCCGAGGAGGGCGAGAAGGCGTACGCGCCGTTGTTGAAGGTGGGCCCTCACCTCAACGCGGTCCAGACTGTCCCGTACAAGGCTGTCAACGGGCTCGCCAACGCCGGAGTCCCCCATGGGGGCCGGTACCAGTTCGGCGCGGCCAATGTCACCTACCCGGTCGATGTTGGGGTCGTGCAGTCAGCTGCCAAGGTGTGGTGGGAGGGCATCGAGCGGTTCAGCTTGGACCCGAGCAAGGAGGACCTACGGGGTAGCATAATTGGGTACGAGCTGTTCCCGAACGACAAGGCACGGGAGACCGCCCCCGAGGCAACGGCTTTCGCCAACCGTGGGAAGTACTTCAACGTTGCCGTGCTCATGAGCTGGAAGAACCCGGAGACGGATAGAGAAGTCCGCACGTTCAAGCAGGAGGTTGCGGCTTTGATCAGGGACAAAGGTTTCAAGGGTGACGAGGTCGGAGGTGAGGGCGTTGGTCACTACAACAATTACCTGGACAGCAGCATCAGTGCCGAGGGGGCTTTTGGGTCGAATGCGAAGAGGCTGAAGGAGCTGAAGCAGAAATTTGACCCGGCGAATCGTTTCGACAAGCTGTGGAAGCTGGCTTGATGGGTAAGGGTGGTTTGCAGTTGTGCTGCGTAAAGTTATTCGATCGGTAGTCTGACCGATTAGATCTGGGTATCATCGTTAAAACTTGGCCCAGTGGTCGTCGTACAGGCATCTCCATCTCGGCGTTGACCACCATATATTGCAACCCCCTGTCTGGAAGCCTTCATTTGGAGATCAGGCATGAGTTGCACAACTGTACCGTGGCTCAACCAAGTTGTTATTGCATTGGCCATATGCCCAATTTCGTCGTTTGTGTGACCGCTGGGTCACACTCGTGAGACAGCTGACGACCACTGGCGACACTCGATCGCAACAAGGGGAAAACCTATGGGCAGATCGTCAAACATAACCACACGGCCGTTTTCCCATTATGAGAAGTATGAGTGTTGCAATGGGTAGGTATCACCGAGCATGCTTTCAGGCCTGTTTGGGGCCGATCACAAGGTTTGTGGGAACAGAGGACCAACCTGCAGACGCTGAAACATTCGGTGTCGGTGTTGCGCTATAACAAGAAATGACTGGCACCCCTGTATTTTCCATATCTGGTTCCGCTCGTCCAGGTTACGAACGGTTGCGAGTCAGGCACGTCGAGTATAATTTTGATAATTTGAATCCTAAATCTCTGGCCCTCGGGAATAAGAGAACCTACAGGGTTGCATTTCAGGGTGTCCGATGCCCGGTTTGTGGTGTCCAATTGGGGGAGAACAGACACTAACATCTACGTGTTACGCCCCTGGACCTGGCAAGAGTACAACGGTGCAAGGGTGCAGTGAGCTGAAACTGGTGTAGCTCGGAAGCGGGCACCAACGGCTGGGTGCCATTCGTGGTCCCCCAAGCCGAGCGAGAAGATTCAGGGTCCAGTGGGATTTGGAGAGGTAGTGGCGTCATACGTAGGTGAGGAGGATGATGGATTGTCAGGCAGCATTTCCCTATCCAGACGGCCCGCAACCGCCATTACTGTGTACCCAGCAAGATGGGTGCGCGAGAGCTCGACCTTGAGTCGCCAGACCACAATCGGATTAAATCTACTTTGGCGCAGGCCTGATCCAAATCCCGGCATTCCCCTCTTTTTTTCCCATCCTCTGCAAACATCGGGCTTTGCTAGTCCGTTATGATCTCTCCCCCTTGGAGATACCATCCAAACGGTTTCTTCTTCCTCAAGCGCTGACAGTCACATGAGACAACGCGGAGCTGCCAAACCCCACCTGTAGTCGCCCTTGGCCTCTCAGCCGACCCTCAAAAGACGTACAGCTTTGGTGTTTGTCCGTGTCGTCAGTCGCTCTCGCTACTGCACGTTCTTAGAAACGCCCTAATTCCCTAGCCGGCATGGCTCAACTCCGATCCGACATGGCCGCAACGGCCGAGCTCCAGACAGCATCGCCCTTCTTCGATAAGCTCCCCTTTGAGATCCGCGAGAAGATTTTCGACGAGCTGTGGGCATTCCACGATACTAGATGGCATGTTCACTCCGCCGGAGAGCATGTGGTACCGGTATTCCCCTGCATCACCGACGCGCACGAGGAGGACACGAGGTACGCCCACTTCCAGGCTTCTCGCGGTGTTGAGGCCCTCACCTGGGAGTCGAGGCTGCGGTCGCCGTGGAACACGCACTGGAGATGCGCCGAGGCAGCTGCTGTCAGGGCAACGAACCCCAGGACGGGACGGACAGCTTCACCGAGGGACTATGTTAGACGACGGCCTACTTTCGCCTCGCCTCTCTCGCCACTGTTGGTCTGCAAACGATGGTATGTCGGCCGCCCGCATTCTGTGCCCGTTGATGCTTTCACTGCCTACTTGCTCTTGGAATTGACCCAACAACTGACACCGTGTCAGGTACGTCGAGAGCATCGGGCCCCTCGAGAGGACCCTTACCTTCTGCTTCACCGATCTCATCGTGGCCAGAGACTTCCTCGCCGTAAATGCACCGACCCGGAACATCCGCAACATCGAGATCAGCCTGCGCATCAAACCCCTGATATCCGAGCTCTACTTCCCCGGCCCAGACGGCGAGCCACAGCCACACATCGCAGGCATCCCAGTCACGGCAAAGGACAACCCGTGGGAGGATCTCAGCCGTCGCCTGTCGGCCCTGCCCAAACTCCGAGAGCTCCACATCTACCTAGACTCCGAGGACCTCCGCCCCTGGCACAAGCGCGTCAACGAGCGGAGCTTCCTGAAGCAGCTCCTCCAAGCCAAGGCCCGGAACTTCGTCCTCTACCTGCCTAACATCCCAGGCGAGGCACCGCTGCAGGGCCTACCGGGCACCTACCTAGAGAACGACATGCTCGACGAGGCGCGCTACACCGTTAAGAGGGGCCCGAGGCCCAACAACTGGCAACTGCATCTCTCCAGGGTCAGTCAAGTGCATCTCCTCCGCCGCCACTGATGTGCGCCTTTCGAATGCTGACCTCTGCGTCTGCTTCTTTCCAGATATCGCATGTGCTTCCGGAGAACTGGACCCATACCTTGTGGAATCAGGCGAACGACAGGGTGATGCCGCAGTATGCGTGAGCAAGATTGCGCGGTGGAAGCGGACGCATCACAATTTGGCATGCACTACGGTGGACAAGGCATCGCTCCATGCCTCGGCTTTTATACTCGATTGTTCTACACCACGCCACAAGTGGTATGTCCAGTAACACGCATTTCTGCTGTGTGTTCTGGGACTGGATAAGGGGTTCATCCACAATTCAGTCAACTAAGGAAGAGGCACAAAGGGGGCCCAGAAGTGAAACTTCCCTCACTGCGCATAGGAACTTCTTAATAGACCCTTGGGAGCAATACGTGCCCATTCGGATACCTCAAACGTGCGCTCAGTGACAGCTCATCTCCGCGGCTGGAAGAGGGCTGTTCAAGCTCGAACGAAGCCATCCCGCAGAAGCATTGATCGACGCCACAGGCTGACCGGTCAGCCTTGGCTATGTGATATCGTTGAAATCACCCCATGATGTGCGATTGTGCCTGCAGGCCTTGGACCAACCAGCACCCCCGCTGCGAGCGGTCTTCCATGCGTGCTTTAGTTTCGCCTCAGGAGACAAACCGCAATCTCGCGTGCCTTGAAAAGGTCAAAAATCCGTGGTACAAAAATGCACTCAAGGGGCGTGGAGTTTGAAAGCCCCCCCTCCCCCCTCCCAATCAACCCCTCCTCTCACCTCTCCCTTGCTTCTGCGGAATTGCCCCGACACCATATCCGCCAACATACATCAATCCCTACAGCGGGAATACAGGCCTGCGTAATGCAGGGCGGCTCGGGGCTTTTGCCCAGCCAGTTCTGATTTCGGCCTAGATGGCTGGGGCAAAACTCTCCCTCGAGGCCAATTCACCCGCCGTCGTTGCTCAGTCCAAGAAGAACTGTGACTTGTTTGCTCGTGACTGTATTGTCCGCTCGCGCCATCATCGCTACAATCATTACATTGGCCTCGAATAACCTAGCCGCGCGTGATGTCGTCGATGCGCCGCTCGCCCCCAGCTTCCTGGCGCACATCGTCTGGGCCGTCTCCTGGGCAGTCGCCTTGCCCGCCGCACTGGCAGCCACGCGGATCCGGCAGATCACCTTTGACCAAAGTCCCCAAGCCCCCCAAGCCCCCAGGGTCCTCACAGCGGGGGGGAGAACGGCCGGCCGCTCGAGCGGGATAGCACCGTTCCTCATCCGGACCTTTGTCCTCGGCGCCATCTTCATCGTGGCCGACGAGCGCGCCGGCCTCGACATCCTGTACAGGGCCTTCGGCCTCGACATCCTGCCCAAGACGCCAGCGCAGCTCGCGCTCCGCAAGCACAGGGCTCTGTGGAGGGAGGCGAAGGCGTCGGGGGACGAGACCCGGATTCAGGAGACGTTCTTCCGGCTGAAGCGGGAAAGGTTCGGGCTCATGGGTGTCAAGTACCAGGAGGAGGCCGTGAAGACGCCCTGGGACACGGGGAAGTCGAGCGAGCTGCTGGACCCGCGGCACGTGCGGGTCTTCTTCGTCCTCTCCGAGGGGTCGACGAGCGTGGTGGCCAAGATCTACATCGCGTTCAACACGGACCCCGACGAGCCTAGGGTTCAGGAGAAGGTGGACAGGACCACCAAGTGGATCCTGACCCGGCAGGTCGAGTCGAGGATGGCCGAGGGCCGCCTGGAGATGCCTTGCAAGCTGGAGAGGGCATACCGGGACCGGACGGAGGGCGAGCATCTGCTGAAATGGGATCGGAATGAGGATGGTAGCCACACTCTGGCGGATGCTTGGGATCACAGACGGAGTATCTTTGTGGCAGAGGATGATACGGGGCCTGCTGAGTGACGCAGGGCAATCAAAGCTACAGATCTTGTGCCCAGACCAGCTTATTTGAAGCGCCTTTTGCACTGGATGTCTCTCGATTAGTGATGGTCTTCAAGCAGGTGAGGATAGGTATTTATTGCAACTGTTTCAACCTGTCCTGTACAATAGAAGCACTGAGATACACAGAATAGGCGAGCTTATCTTTGATACGGTTGTTGAAGCGTCCTGATGGGAGATACCGTCATGCAAGGAGCTCGTCGCGGTGAATCCAGCCGTTTGCGCTGTTGACGGGCATCTGCTGTACATGCCTTGGATATCAAAACCTCATTGAGTGGGGAGTGATTATTGACACAGTGACCATCATTGACCTTTTCCGGGGTTAATCGAATTCAATTCCTTTCTGCTGTCCAGTATCACACCCTGGAGCCCCTCACCCACTCGACTGCGGTTTCACGATGATAGACACAACTGGGAATAACCAGCACCGAAGAGTCTTATACCAGCCCATGAACATAGTATCGAAGTCCAGGCAAAAGATTCATATAAACGATCAAGAGGGAAACCTGAGTCTGGTCCGCAAGCCCAAAAAGAAGATTCCATGCCTACAACTTGCCGCAAACCGATAAGGACCGATATGAGCAATCTGGCAGACAGACCGCTAGCCATAAGAACATGCTGACTTATGTTGTCTTTCAAGGCCATGATGTTCTCGGGAATAGCAACTTGAGATGGAAAATCTGCTGAAGACTGTCGCTGGTTGGTTCGCGGAAAGGCGGCTGCCGATCAGCGGTTGAGTCGCTGCGCTGCTGCATGTTGGGTGTCGTCGTCACATCACGGTACATAGCGCCAAGACATCGATAGTAATTGGAATGGCAGGTGAATGCCACTCCCCGCACATTGCTCCTCTATCTCAAGGTCCACCAGCACTTCTCTCTCGAACAACAATATGGAAAACAATGAGGAACAGGCCAGGTCGCTGGTGAGGCATCGAATCACATCCTTACAAATCCAGGAAAGGTTCGTCACGGGTCTCACGCCTCTTCTTCTCAGGGAGATACGCCACGCTATAGAGATACATTCAGAAGCCCTTGAACAACCTGACCTCACTACCAACACAGAACTCCTGAGAGATCTCGACAATGCACACGACCGAGTCTCAGAACACTGGTGCAAGCTCCATGAAAATTATATGACATCGTCATCTCTCCTAGCATATATTGCATTGCATCAACGGTTTCTTACTCACTTTCTAGTTGACGAGTACACGTCGACGCCGGCCCTTCGCGACGCTGGAAGCACCAATGTACACGATTGGGCATGTGACATGGCCAGTCTGATACAGGCTCACAGCACCGCCGACAGTGATTCCAACGATTCCGATTTGGAGTATCAACGTTCGATCGTCTCTCCGCTTCAAGAAATGGGCTTGAACGAAGCTCACGTTGAGGAAAAAATACGCGCACTCGCTGCAGTACCGCGTGGACAGTCATGTGACTATGTTCGGCGCCTTATCAGACAATGCGACTGGCAAAAGCTGGCCGAGGTCGTTCTGAAAGATCGAGACCTTGCCATCGACCTTTTCGAGCCACGACCGATCGTCGAGAGCGCTTTCAACGAGAGAACACGTTCCGTCATCATGAAGAGTATCGATAATACAATAGAGAAATACTTTACCGATCTCTGCAGTCCAACTAAGTATACGCTCAGCAAGCACGCTATCGCTGCATCGACAACACACAGCTCTGCAGACAGCAGCGATGATCTTATTACTCTAGACGGAGGGAAGGACGAGGTCCGGAAGGGAATTCTCAACATAAGTGCAGATGGTTTAAAGGCTTGGGCACTGGTTTAAATCTTGGACTCGGGTCACACACGGCGTCTTCCAGGCTGAGCTAGGATGAGAAAACTCGATTGAGTTCAAAGGCGTGCATGTCCTGAACAATCTGTTTTCAGTCTGGATGATCAACTACCAATATCAAGTAACGCAGGGCGCGTGGTCAACCCGGATTTACCAGTGGCATGGCATCCAGTCTCACATGTGGCGGTGGTAGCGAGTATCGACAGCTGATATCCATTCACACTCGAACAAATCACGAATGACTTTTACTTTGAATCAGCGTCTCTCGTCATCTGTAGGGTATTATTCGCCATCGTTCACTGCAACATATATAGGCATACACCAAGTTCTCAATAATTCAGACATTGCGCTGTGTGGGGCCTCAGGCTGTGCCTAGAAAATTAAACCGCGGGATATGACGGGGCAATGCACCCAGCAGGATATCCTGCATCTCGCACTTCAGAGCATTGGCCTTTGGAAACCTGCCAAGTAGGCGGCGTACTCTGATGAACCTCTTCACCCCATTAACATCCTCAAGCCTCTTGACAAACAGCCCTACCACAGTGTCCGTGGTCCCGTGCATCTCGCACTCCAAGAATGCAATGTGATCATCATCCATAAATCCCATGACCCCCTGGTCATCATTAGGACACACCCGCATCTTTATGCGCAGGTACCCATCGTTGGGCGTCTCAAATGGTGGCGCCCAGTGGTCAAGAATGCTGACCAGCCGGCTGTAGGACGTGCGAATATCCCCTAGCCCGGCGAAGAGACTTGGGTGCGGCGCATAGAGCGAGTAGCAGAGGACGGTGCTATCGCAACCCTCCTGGTCGTACCACCCGCCCCAAGCGAACAGGCTCTGGTCGTTGGTCTGTTTTGCGATCTCGGTCTGGAGTCGAGCGAACGCTTTTGACTCCCCCTCGCCGTAGAGTAGGGGCATGTGCACGTCGAACAGGCCCATCAGGCAGTAGGCGAGGTCCTCGGCCCGGGTCGTCTGGCGCGTCGATGCCCACGACAGCTTCTGTGCCACGGATAGGAGGTGCAGGGACTGGCGAGCCATGCCGCCCGCGCAGAGGTTGTACCACGCCGGGGAGAAGAGGCCGACGGGGATGGACGTGATCTTCTCGAGAGCTGAGGAAAGGGACGTCTTGTTGCCGATGATGACCCAGTTCCTGTTGTAGAACTCCACGCTCGACGGCGCGATTAATTCCTGCAGCGTCCAGCCCCTCGTGAACCAGCGCGACTCGGCCAGTGCTATCCCCACGTCCACCCTTGGCGAGGATAAGTCGACGTCCACGTCGACCAGATATGCGAAGCAGACGGCGGATTTCTCGTAGTAGCCATACATGCTGTTGATGGCCTCGGAAAGCTCGGTCGACGAGGACTTGTCGATACAACAGGTGTCAATCCATATCCAGTCATAACCCTGGGACTTGGCCAGGCGGCAGGATGCCACCACCTTGGGATACCTGCGTTTCCTGAATCGAGCCGCGGCACGCTGCCACCTGGGTTTGGGGAGGAACACTTCCAGAGGTGCCTCTTCTTCACCCCACGTATGTGACAGAATCGCATACTCAGGGCATCGCCTTGTGAATATCCTCAGCTCCAGGGTGGTGGTGTTCAGGAGCCTCATTGTGAGGCCACATGGTCCGTTCAGCTTCAGGGCTCTGTTGCTCTTGGGTTTGGCGGCGGTAGAGTGGAGCTGGAAGACTTCAGGATACGCAGCTAGGAGACTGCCCGTCAAAGAGGGGCACTCGCCGGTATTCGATTGCCGTCTCGAGTAATTCGGTTGCGTGAGTACCTGAATTGATTCTCTAGGTGTTGTGATCAAGCCTGCGCAATGGAGGCGCAGCGTGCGTGTGATGGTGTTGACGGCGTTGCATTGGAAGGATTCTGAACCTTGTCCGTCCTCTCCCATTGGTTGCGTATTGAGCGTGCAGCACTCCCAGTTTTACCCCTATGAGCGACTTGCCAAAGTGAAATTCGAAGTAACCTGCCTCCGCCTCCGCTGTGACGCACCACCTTGAGATATAGTGATACAGGCTCAGCCATAAGTGATATCCGACATGTAGTTCTGCTTGAGTGGTGCCGATTTTCTGGAGAATGGGTCGGAAGGGACAGATTCACCCCTTGATCTATTCAAGACCATGATCGCATGCTGCTGTGCCGTACAGGTACCTTCTCTCTCTCTCTTTTTCGTATTATTTTCTCGGTAGCCGTGGCCGTTGGGGACCTCTCTTAAAATCAGACTGTTGTGTGGCTCCGGTAGTGCACGCCGATATCACTGACAATCAATGATCATAGTCCGAGTCCGTTGCAACGGCCATTTCCATGCTACGCAGAGCAGCCCACTTCGGAGTTGGGCGGGGCGTTGAAGTCAAGATCGTTCGCAAATTTGAGGACTTGAGGAGAGGATGAAGCCATCTCTTGAAAAAGTACTAGTTGTTGCAGGATCCCGTTCTGGTTCCTTCGGTGACGATATACCATTGCCTTACTCGTGATTACCTAACAACCTGTTTCTAGTCGCTGGCCGAGCAACACACCCAGCTTCATGATAATTGGAAGCTAGGAGACCGAAGTCAGGGACCAGGCACTGAAATTAACTTGTGCATGTCTCGGG
The DNA here is from genome assembly GCA_039880775.1 of Diaporthe vaccinii. Classification (NCBI taxonomy): domain Eukaryota; kingdom Fungi; phylum Ascomycota; class Sordariomycetes; order Diaporthales; family Diaporthaceae; genus Diaporthe; species Diaporthe vaccinii. Next base: position 153,030 of record JBCEDN010000033.1, read on the forward strand.
CTCGAACCAGTAACATCTACTCCTCTGTCACGCAGGACACTATTGGGTGACCAGAGACGCACAATCTCAGTAACCAATGAACAAGGAAGGATAAGACGAGGACATATTCAAAGGTACCCACATGACTCGGCTCATAGAACGAAAAGAACCAGTTCGACTTACATAGCCCTAGTTAATATCACGGGCTGCTGACATGCTCTGCGCTGCAGAGCACCTGAGAAGGCATGTCGACGATCTTAGTCTTGACGTATACGCTATCGAGATAGCGGGAAATGGACCATTCGTTCTTCCTCAACTGACCATGACGATGACACGGCCAGATGTTCTTATTATCCGCCCCTCAAACAATTGGAGGGCTTAGATACATTTCAAATAAATTCGGCGGTCAGAGCTATTTGTGTTGAAACGCTGTGGCCCCAGTGTCGACTTGGTATCATAAATGCTGAACGTCCTGGGAAAGGAAGAAGGCCAGCCGGAGGCACGCAAGGTGGTGTTCAAGTATTATTTCAACCCTAACTAAATCTGTTCACCACGATGGGGCTAGACGAACATTATGGATGCGCCTCCCACCGCACCCATACATCGTACCATTTGAAAGAGCTGGGAACCCCCAGAAAAGTTCACCGATGCCCCTGCGCACATCAATTAGCCAGAATTAAAGAGGCCTTCTCGTTATCGGCATGATCATCCCGCATGCGAAGCAGTCCGCGAAGGTACAAAACACATGATATAGGCTCCTCTCCGGGCAAAAATCCCGAACAGTCTCCGGAGGGGAAAGAACACCATAAATGCAGCGTTGAGGCTCAGGAAGTCAGCCAGGTGGAGTGTTTCCAAGTCGGAAGAGTGGAAGGGAAACAGGCAGGTAATTGAGTGGCAGCGATCAGCGCAATCGAAATTTGGAGAGGGTATGCGCGTGTTTTCGGATGGAAAAACGATCAAAATATCGAATCAAGTATGGAAAGTGAAGATGCGTGGACTTCAGGATGCGATGACCCAACCGAGCAGGCGAAATGCACTACCAATGCATCCATACAGACTCGGATATCGCTTGCTCAAGTGTGTGATATACTTTTCCCCGTCCAACACTTCTGCAGAAACCCATTCCGAGGCGGGTGAAGCCAAAAGACTGTCTTATCTTAATAGCGAGACACACTAAGAGTGTCATGAGGCAGGCCACATGGGTTAGACACTTTTTGCGGCTCTATAGTCAGTCCAAGATAGTTTATACCAACTCTTGCAAATAGGGAGAGAACGACTGCATATATATATCTATATATCTGCATAGACCGTATTGAAAATATTTGCGACGTGTATCTCGAGACGCTATCCAGTGGGACCCAGTCACAATCTACACTAGGCCTGGTTGATGACCATGTTGATGCCACTCGGTCGTCTCGGGTCTGCAGGTAAGCAATGCACCGGGAAGCCTTGCAATCCTTGCATTCCCTGTATTCCTCTCTCGCCCTGGCACCCTGTTTCCCCAGGTGGTCCTCTCGGTCCCGGGCACCCTGTTTCCCCAGGTGGTCCGCTCTCTCCCGGGCACCCTCTTTCTCCAGGTGGTCCCCTCTCTCCCCGACAGCCTTTTTCTCCAGGTATTCCCCTATCACCCTGTGGGCCTCTGCATCCTGGTCCGCCCTGCTCGCCTTGGTCACCTTTTTCGCCTGGAGCACCCCGTAAGCCATCTTTACCAGGTGGACCCATCTTGCCTGGCTCTCCTGGCTCTCCTTGAGGCCCCCGATCTCCCTGTGCTCCCTGTGCTCCCTGTGCTCCCTGTTCTCCTTGCTCTCCTTGCTCTCCTTGCGCTCCTTGCTCTCCTTGCGCTCCTTGCGCTCCATCTTGGCCTGGTAACCCATCCTCCCCGTCATGTCCAGGAATTCCTTGTGGACCAGGGTCGCCTCGAGGGCCCGGCGGTCCGGGTATGCCTTGGGGACCTTGCGGGCCGACCCAACAAACATCTGGCCTTTTGCGAAGCCCTCGACAAGGGGGCGGCCTTCTGCGGTTCAGGTAGACGCAACCGAACCAGAATAAAAACACAAGGCCGACCGCCAGGACAACACCGAAAACGATCAGGCCTGTACTTGCAGGGTCACGATTACTTGATTCGTCTCTCTTTGGCATGTATCTCCTGGCATATCCATGTGCTCCACGTTGTAATGTGTCAGTCCTCAACCGACTCCCACAGGTAACGGTGCCGTCTGCAGTCAGTAATAATTCTGGAACTTACCTAAATCCTGACCCCTACGAGCTCCCGAGGTCGTCGCTATGGGCAGAGAGTAAGGCTGAGGCTGTTTCGAGGTAAACATTGTCTATCGGCAAGTATGCATGAAAACCATGCATGAGTATGGGGGCAAGTCGGGGTTATTCAAACGTCAATGTACATCATCAAAGAAACCGCAATTACTTTTCGTCCCAGTTTCCACTTTTCCTGGAGGCGCCTTGTGACTCGCATTTTATCTTCCCGTTCAGGCGTGACTTGAGCCTCACTCGGGTTACTCAAGCCCGCGCCGATGATGTGCTCCATTTCTGGCCATTGGGTGGCCTCACCGGTCGTAGGTCAGCCCCGTTTGCAAGGTCTCGGGAGGTGCAAGAAAACGGTCTCGATATCTATCGCGCGGGCGCGATTGGACGTGGAAGTGGCAGGAGGGTTACAGCACAGTGCATGCACAGCGTCGAGAATGGCTAGCCAACTGCAACACGGGTTTGAAGATTGGCGCTCGCAGCAACATGACGGTATTCGCTCAACATATCCCTGCAGCCTGATGCCCGAACTGAACACGTTCATGCTATGAAGTCACAACATACGCGCCTGTAACTGACTGCAGCGAGGCTTTCTTGGACTTGCCGCTCTTGGTCTGGTCTGGACGTTGGTCCGCCATATGGAACCATCCATGCATCCGCCGTCCGGTGGGAGACGCTTCCGACTGGTCCCTGGATCAATTTGTTGGCAATCATATGCTCAGCGCCACGGGAGTACCAATAAACTACCCTTGCAAGATATCAAGTTTTGGTTTCCCAATCTAGAACGTGCAGACCGCAGATGGTAGGCCTCATACATAAACCACCCTTGTCTGCTGCACTCTTCGAATATACATCTTAACGGCTAGTGTAAGATACCTTGTCTCATCTGCCAATTCCTAATTGGTTACGAATCAGCAGTGATTTTGATTCTACGCAGAGTCCTTGCGAACGCGGCAAGGAGTATCCTACGACATGCAGATCACACGTTGATAGACGCCATAATATTACTTTGTGTTGGACAGCCTAACGCATGTGAAGTCATGTCAAATACAGTAGTAGAATGACGCCGAGTTTTGAAGTTTTGTAATCACTTATGGCGCCCTCACACTATCTTCCCGCAACTACCCGTTCATCAATGCCTGTTTGCCTCACAACTCTGAGCTGCTGGTATTATCATGTTGAATTATAAAAGTTCGCATTTAGATGTCCTTGAAAGTCCTCGAAGCACCTGATATCTCAAAATCTTCAGCCATTGCAAATCCCGACCGAGGAATACTAGACTGTGGGATGACAGACTGTGACATAGTAGGCTGTTGTATAGTACACGGGGATGAAGCACATGTGTTGGCGAGTAGTACCAATCTGTAGCAATGGTAATTCAATTATATACGCTGACGTCGAAAACAACTATCCTTCATGAGCCCGCTCCATTCTCAAGGGCTTAATCCGACTAAGTCCAGTTCAAGCTCCACCAGCACTGTCACACTGAGCGCAGGGCGGTATCTCTTCCGGTGAATGATGCTCCTCAGCTCCTCTTCAGTCCGGTCTATGAAAGCGTGTGCGGCATTTTCTACACGTTTCACTGACGGGAGACTCCAGTTCAGCAACCAAGGTATAGCAGAGGCTCAACAGCCGTTCCCGTGCGCCTTACTGGCCTTGTTCCACCAAATATGACTGCCATTAGTCTTTTTGATAGAAGGCGCGGTCAGTGAGCTGTCCGGGTCTGTGATTATGACGTGACGCTGCTGTTGTCCGGCGCGAGCCTTGGATTCTGGATATGTGCCCCTTCCCTTGAAACGTGTATCAAGTCAAAGTCGGAGTAAGGTGGGCTCATGTGGACTCAACAAACGGTCTTCGAGCATGAACGTTGGCGCCACTGTGGTAAACTCGCTCAGCTTGCATGTATACATACCGTATTGGTTGTGCATCGCCCGGCGGTTTCCGGTGCCTGCCAACATCAGTTGCCGTTTTTTAGCACGAGGAAAGTGGGCAGGTGAGCACTGGCGGTTATTCCATAGGAAGTTGTCCTGCGGAATTGTCCGGGAGCAGGTTATCTCATGGTAGGCTATGCTAAGGGAGGGAGTCAATCCACCACAGGTTGGCATCCCGTGGCAGGTTGCGGGTAATACTGCAGGGGATTTTCCCCATATCTGCACGGCAGGCTCCTCGGCGACTCGAAGCGTGTCGGCTTGGACAGTGGTGATAAACAGGCGCGGAAGGCCGGGCCAGGGAGCCCGAAGTTCAGTCATCAGAGCCGAGGGTCGCCTCGGTACGGCGCCCCAGTCCCAGCTAGGTGGAGCCGAGCCCAGGGGAGGCGAACCCCTGGCTAGGCTCAACGTGGGCCGAATGCAACGGTCTCACCCTTCGGAGGGACTAACAGCTTGTCGCACGTCATGGACTCATTGAGGATAGTGCAACGCGGCTCTGTACATTACGCAGGCTTCCCCTGAGCCCGATACCGGCTCAATGCTACTGACGGGAACAGTGATTGTTTCCCAAGCTTCGCGTGATTGTCCATGCTGCGTGACCTCTCATGGCGGTGAAAGTGGCGGAGGCATGCGCTGCAGTAAATCCTGCCCAGCAAAGTGATTTTTTTGCCTGTCTGTCGTCTTTCACATGGCATTTGACCCCAGACCCGCTTACGGCACGAAGATGGCAGCACGGGGTACCCCAGGCGGACGCCATCATGATTCATGTGGATCTTACGGACACTTTTTCGGCCGTGTCATCGATCCGCCATCGCTCACTCCCTTTAACCTCGGCATCTTTTAGAACATACTTCGATGACAAGCCACTTGTCGTGTCTTTAACTGCATCCCTTGACTCGGTCCTTCCTCCCATATGTCGCTGATCATCTTACCTTTGCAACTCCCGCACCACCACTAAATTCATCATGCCTCCGAATCCAGATTGGGTCAAGCAGCTGAAGCCAGCGTCTCCCCAGGGGGCTGACATCCTGGTCGAGGAGCGGGCGAAGAGCAACATCGACGTTGACCAACTCGCCGAGTTCCTCTTCACCAAGAAGACCCTCGACCAGAAGGCGGCAATCGTGAAGGCGCTCTCAGCAGAGCCTGTCTTCGACAAGTCAAAGAACTACTTCCTAAGCCGCGAGGACCGATTCGTGGCAGCCCTGGCCCGTGGCAAGCGCATTGAGCAGCTCTCGCGGAAGAACAAGTGGTCCCAGGACGAGTTCGACTACGCCTACCAGCTCAACGGCGAGGCCACGCCATTGGCCATGCACTACAAGATGTTCATTCCCACAATCCGCGAGCAGGGCACACCAGAGCAGCACAAGCTCTTCCTGGAGCGGGCGCAGAAGTTTGAGATCATTGGGTGCTATGCACAGACGGAACTTGGCCACGGCTCCAATGTCAGGGGGCTCGAGACCACGGCGACATGGAACCCAGAGGATAAGACCTTTACGATGCACAGCCCTCACCTGACGGCCTCGAAGTGGTGGATCGGATCGCTCGGCAAGGTCGCCAACCACGCCGTCGTGATGGCGCAGCTGGTGATAAAGGGCAAGAGCTACGGGCCTCACCCGTTTATCGTGCATATCCGGGATCTGAAGACCCACGAGCCGTTGGAGAATGTCCATATTGGAGACATTGGGCCCAAGTTCGGCTTCAACACCGTGAGTAACAGATTATGATGACCGTCGCTTGATCCAAACTCACCGCACCACAGATGGACAACGGCTTCTTGCTCCTGAACAATGTCAAGATCCCACATGTCAACATGCTGTCCCGCTTCTCCAAGGTTGACCCCGAGACGAGCAAATACATCCGACCACCTACTCCGGCTCTTGTCTACGGCACTCTCACCTATGTACGAAGCACCATCGTGCTCGAGTCCGGCACTGTCTTGGCTCGTGGAGTGACCATCGCCACCAGGTATTGTGCGGTGCGCCGCCAGTTCCAGGATCTCGATGCCAAGGGCAGCGACGTGAGCGAGAACCAGGTGCTTAACTACAGCATGGTGCAGTTCCGTCTGCTGCCCCTGCTGGCCGCCACATTCGCCCTGCACTTCACCGGCCGCAACATGATCAGCCTGTACGAGGAGAACCAGAAGCGTCTGGCAGCGGGCAACCCGCCACCCAGCAATGACTCCAAGCGCCGGCCTGGTCCTGAGGAGTTGACTCCGGGTGCAGACCTCCTGGCTGACTTGCACAGTACGTCATGTGCACTCAAGGCATTCTCATCTACCGTGGCGGCCGAGGGTCTGGAAGTCTGCCGACGCGCATGTGGTGGGCACGGGTACAGCTCGTTCAGTGGAATCGGCTCCTTCTACGCTGACTACCTGCCAACTGTCACCTGGGAGGGCGACAACTATATGCTCACGCAGCAGGTGGCGCGGTACCTGCTCAAGTCCGCCCGCGCAGTCCTGAGCGGCAAGGCAGCCGACAACGATACCACGCGGTTCCTGAACCTCTTCCTCAAGAGGCAGGACATCGGCGCCGCCTTCGACGTGCTAGGCTCGGACCAGGAGCTGGTGGACGCCTTCGCGTGGCGCGTGGCATACCTGACCTTCGACGCGCTGAAGAAGCGCGACGAGGAGAAGCAACCGTGGAACTCGCTGCTGGTGGACTTCTACCGCCTCAGCACGGCCCACGCGCAGTACATGGTGGTCAAGAGCTTCAAGGACGCGCTGCACAGCAACAACATGGGCGGCGCCGTGGCCGAGCAGACGCGCGGGGTCCTGCACACGCTGTTCAAGCTGTTCGCGCTGCACACGCTCGAGAAGGAGAGCAGCGAGTTCTTCAGCAGCGCGGCCACGACCATCAAGCAGATCTCGCTCGCGCGCAAGCAGGTAATGAAGCTGCTGGAGGAGATCCGCCCGCATGCTGTCCGCCTCGTCGACTCGTGGAAGTTCCCCGACTGGCAGCTCGACTCGAGCCTGGGGCGGTACGACGGGCGTGTCTACGAGGACATGTTCTTCCGCGCGAGCACGCTGAACCCCCTGAACGATGTTGTCTATGATTCGAACCCGGACAGCCCCAACTTGATCAGGCAGGACAACCGGGCGAAGAGCAAGTTGTAAGGTAGAGGGAGATAGACATGTTGCTTACGCGAGGCGTTGGTGTTTCAGCCTAGATTATGATATATAGCTTTTTAGAGATTGAGGATACATACTAGTATAGATCTATTCACATGACGAGTTTATGTCAAGCGTGGGTTTTTCTTCTTTTTTTTGGTGGATGAGTGAGCCCCTGCTTCGGCGTTTACCGTGAAGAGGAATGAACCCCTTGTCCGGCGATACCATGATAACGCCGCGTTGTTTCCACTAGCAGCCGTGGATGCTAGACGCCATGCGGAATGTGCGGCCGCTCACTATAATCTGATAGTGCATTAACGTCGTATGGAATGTGGCTCACGGCCGCAACCCGACTCAGCTTTGGCTGACGCCAGCCAGTCAGCCCAGGCAACCTACAACAGCATCATCACAAAGTCTCATAAATTCTACCGTTCCGCCAAAGTGAGGATGTGATCTGTTCTTGAGCTCATGAATTCTTTTATTCTGAGTTGCGAACATCGCCCCTATTTACAACCAATTCCGCAACGCTTTCACTCGCCTTTCCCGACTTCCAAAGTACATCATTGGTGAACAAGACGACATGCATCTCATTCTCACCGGAGCAACAGGCCTGGTCGGCTCCGGCGTCCTGGACGCAATGATCAAGATGAAGGACGTCACAAAAATATCAGTCCTAAGCCGACGACCGATCAAGATGGCAGAGGATTCAAAAGACCCACGGGTCAATGTCATTATTCACAAGGATTTCGAAAAGTACGACTCAGACCTGCTCAGCAAGGTGAGCGGAGCAAACGGGTGTGTATGGGCGCTGGGTATAAGCCAGACACAGGTTGGGAAGGAGTAAGCAGATGCATTCCTCGCAAGATCTTCCCTCAGAGAGCAAAATTGAATCTGGGACCAGGCTCTAACGTGGTTCACTCAGAGAATACGTCAAGATCACAAAAGACTACGCCCTCCGCGCCGCAGAAGCCTTCCAGACCCTCGGCTCGGAGGAACAGCCCTTCAACTTCGTCTACGTCTCGGGCGAGGGGTCGACCGTCGAGCCGGGCCGCTTCACCCCCATCTTCGGGCGCGTCAAGGGCGAGATGGAGAGGGCCCTGGCCGAGATGCGCAAAGCCAACCCTAGCTTCCACGCGTCCTCCATACGGCCCGCCTTCGTCGACGCCGCGCAGCACGACGCCATAAAGCCGTACTTACCAGCGAAGGGCTTCGCGTGGAATGCGATGCTGGCGGTAGTGGGGCCGCCTATCAGGAACTTTTACAAGGGAGGCTGGAGCCCCACGCTGCCCCTGGGGCGGTTCATGACGGAGATGGCGATGGGGAGGTGGGAGGGACAAATGGGTGCTGGTGGGCCGTCCATCGAGAAGATTGGAGAGTTTCCTATACTTGGGAATGCTGCGTTTATGAGACTAGCTGGGCTTGACGGTAAGCAGAAGTGAGCGCAGTCAAGTGCTTGATAGCGTTGTATGAACAACGGGATGGTACCAGAAATGAGATCTGCTCCTGCCGCTGAATTTTCCACTCCAGGCGTTCTTGGTAGAACTGGAGGCGCATCAGTTGTAATTATACTTTACCTACACATAATCCATCTGAGAACAAAAAGAACATGTGACAATGCACATCTCGCTTGCAGATAAAGCATCGAGGCAACTTGACATTTTCTCGCTACCAACCAAGTTGATCGGAGACGAAGACTTGGAAGAGAATACAATGTATGGTATAAATGAATACTCCAACCTATGAAACCTTGTCCATGCCTGGTAAATGCCTGTCTTCCCCGTCATGACGCGTATTCTGCTGGGCCAATCTGTACCAAGATTCCCATCCTCCCATCCCAGTGTGCGCACATATGCTCCCAATGCCAAGCGGCAACGCCCAATGCAATAGAATATGACGTCCGTCCATTCGTATTCTCTCACCAGTGTCTCACAGCACCAGCCGCAGTCCAGCGAGACCGCCGCCTACTTGCCGGAGCCCCCTTTCAACAACCCCTTCAGCTCCCCAAACTTAACCGGCTTGACAAGGAACTTGTTGATCCCCGCAAGGAGCGCATCGTCCTGCGCCTCGGCGCTCGCCAGCCCCGTCAGCGCGATGATAGTCGCGGCCGGCTTGACGCCCCTCTCGACCTCGAGGGCGCGGATCTTCCGCGTCGACGTGAGGCCGTCCATGACCGGCATGGACAGGTCCATCAGGATGTGTGTGAAGGGCTGGCTGGCGCGCAGGCCGTTCGGGTACCTCGTCGTTGGGGTGGTGCCGCCCGACGACGAGGATGGCGACGTCGATGCTGACCCACAGGCGGCCTCGTACTTCTCTAGCGCTATCAGGCCGTTGCTCGCCGTCGCGTAGCTCAGGTTCTGCTTTTTCATAAACATGACCAGCAGCTGCAGGTTAATCTCGTTGTCGTCGACGAGGAGGACGTAAGGGCGAGCAGCTGCCGTCTGGTCCGCTCCGTTGACAGCCCCGTTCGACAGCGGCAGGCTCCTGTCCGGCGGCGCCGAGATCGACCGCGACGCCGAGGCCGCCCTGCTGCGTGAGAGCGTCATGTGCTGTGCTGCTGCCCCGGCCGGCTGCTTCGCCAGGGCGAGCGACTCGGAGGAGGCCTCATTGCCGCGGTCGGCCTCGCCGTCGCCGCCCACCAGCACTCCAGGGCCCGGTCGCTCGGGGAGCTGCGTTCCATTGGGAGGCAGGCTCTGCGGCGGAGCCTTGCCCGCGGCCCTCGCCTCATCCTCGGCGATCCGTGCCTTCGCAGCCTCGAGCAGCATGTCTCTCTCGCGCCTGATGGCCTCCGGGTCTGAGTCCTGCCGCGCGATCACGATGCGCTGCTTCTGCTCCGCGATCGCGAAGTTGATGTCCAGGGCCTGCTTCTGCTCCTTGCCGAACTTGTGCATGACGCTTGCAAACTTCCGGGGCCCGAGGGGCTGCGTGACGGGGACGGCTTGGATGCCTTGCTCGAGCAGTGGGCCGGCGATGCTGGCGCGGAACTCGGACGCTTGTGCTGTGTTGCTGCAGAGAATTATCACGTGGGTCGGGCCCTTTGAGGTGTCACGGTTGCTGTGCCACTTGAGAAGCGCGTCTTTTGAGGTCGGCGGCAGAGGGAAGAGCATGTAGTCGCAGGCAGAGGCACCAGGAACATTCTCGCTCCAGTCCAGGGCCTGTTCGGTCCGCTTCTCGACGTGCATTCCGAACCACTCCTCAGAATTGCTCCGCAGGGTGTCTTCCAGGTGATCCAATCCCCTGTAGTCAGACTCGCGCAGCTCGATGCCGGCTTCTGTCGCCAGGTCGCAGGGGTCGACGATGCACAGCCGAGATGCCTTGGCAAAGTCCTTGTCGAATGGGTCATGCTCCGGCATCTTTTCGACCGTCGGCAGCGTCAACACCACATCGACCTCGGTGCCCAGATTCTGCGTGCTGCTCACAGAGATGGACCCGTCGAGGGCATCCACGATCTGCCGCACAATGCTCAGCCCCAGGCCCGTCCCTGACGCGAAGGGGTCTTCCTGGGAGAAAGGGGAGAAGAGCCGTGTCCTCTGGAACTCGACAGACATCCCCTTCCCAGAGTCGACGAAGCGCAGTCGTATCCTAGTACTGCTCTCAGTCTCCGACTCGACCTGCAATGATACCCCGACAAAGCCTGAATCTGTGTATTTCAGGGCATTTCCTAGCAGGTTCATCACGATCCGGCGAAGGGCCCCAGGCTGCGTGCGCACGAACCAGCTGTGCCGTGGTTTAATGTCGAGGATAACAACTGGGTCGATCTCAGGAAGCGCTGGACTCTGGACTCCAAGGGAGGTATCGGTCGTCGATGCGATTGCTAGTCCTCCCCCAGATGCTTGATGGTCGTGTATTGTACCATGGTGCGTCCTTCTGAAGGCATGTCCTGCCGTCACGGCATCCACCACCTCCTCCACCAACGCGGCCAGGTCGAAGTCTGCTGTCAGACCCACAATGCTTCCCACGGTCTCCCGTCTGTGACCCGACTTTGAGTAGTGGCCTCGTTTCCTCGTCGAGTTGCCTTTGCGGAGCTTGTTGATTTTTGCGTAATCGAGGACGTGATCTATTGTGTCCAAGAGCGTTCTTCCGCAAGTCTCGATCGAGGTGAATAGTCCTGCTTGGTAGGCTGACACTGCAGTTTCATGCAGAAATTCCACTGATCCAAGGATACCATGTAAGGGGGATCTAGCTGTCATCAGTCTGGCTCGAAACCCCATCGACAACAGGGCCCTCTCTCACCTAAGCTCATGGCTTATCGAAGCGATAAAGGTCGTTTTGGCCAGGTCGCTCTTCTGGGCCTTTGCTCTCGATATCTCACTCATTATGCTGTTGCCAAAAGCCTTGAGGTACGGGAGCTCGTTGTCAGGATTCATCAGGCGGCCAGCTGTGGATGTCCATATGAAGCCGCCCGCCAGGTATTTCCCCTCCGTGAAGTCCCACAGCGGCAGGAAGATAAGTGATCTGATGCCCGGGAGTACCTTTAGCAGCTCGCTGGGGATGAACCGCTCCTTCTTGTTGCGCCCTGACTTCTCATTTCGCGTCGCGGCAGAATCCACACCAGGGTCAACCGTGGCCGATTGAGGCTTGTCCTCTGCCGATAACTCGTCACCTGAGCTGATCCCGCTGCCGGTGTCTGTGAAGCTAAAGAACTTCCCGTGTGGAAAGTTCTTGAGATACCGCTCCATGTTGTCTTCTGGGAACTGGAAGTCCTTGGCTTCCAGCCTTCCATATTGCTCATGCTGAGAAACCGATAAGCCCATAACCTCGCACGTCGGGTACCGCCGTTTTCCGCGTAGGTCGTCCACGGACTCCCCTGAATCCATCCGGCGGTTTCGCGGTCGTCGATGAAGCGTTGAGTCGCTCTGCCGGTCGCTGCCTGATGTGATGCCCGAGGAGGCGTCGGCATGGTCTGTAGGTAGTCGTCCTAGACCTTGAAAGGTCCGAGATGAGGTGTTGAAGAAAATCACGCCATCAGCACCCGTGGACTTCCGTATGATGTGAGTAGCTCGCTGCAGGATCCTGTTGGGATCGTCATCACCGTTACTTTTGCTCGAAGCCTTGGTAGATTCCTTTGGTGACGACGGCTCCGCGGGCTTGCCGTCTTTGCCACCGGAGGCAGTCAGTTCGTCCAGGTCGTCCAGCATCTTCTTGGCATTCTGTGTCTGCTTGCGCATGACTGCAGAAACGACAGGAGAGGCCTTCTGGTCTTCCAACGAGGTGTTAATGGGCATGGTCGACGTCGAAGTGTTGACAATTTCTGGTTCGTCCCCGGCGATTGGGATGCCCTCGATGAAATCAGCGAGGCCCCTCACCATTCTCGATCCGTTCATGAGTGCATCGCGGTCTTTTGCGAGCTCCAGATGCTCCATGATCGTGGCAGCAACGTCCTCCATGAAGATCAGCTCATCAACGCTCAGTCCGAATCGCGGCACCTCATTCGACACGGCATAAACCCCAATCCTGTGGCCAGCTTTCGTTTTGATCGGGACTCCGGCGTAAAAGAGCACTCCAGGCTTCCGAACAACGTACTCCCGGTCTTTGAAGCGGTCGTCGAGTCGCATATCAGGCACGACGAGCGCCTCAGCCGTGTAAGTACGGCCATCGGCATCCGTGGCCGTGTACTTGGACTTGAAGCTGTGGTGACATACTGCGTCGCCTCTCTTTATGATGGTGTTTCCTAGCCACACCTCATCGCCGGGCATGTGCCGCTGGTCAGAGAGCAGCGATAGTGTCCGCGTGGCCTCTGTGAGGATATACTGCTGGGTGCTGTCAATCAGGGAGATCATAGAGCGCCGGACACCAAGACGCAGAGCAGCCAGCTGGGCAAAGGCGGTAAGAGCCTTGTCGCCAGAGGCTTTGGGCCTGTAGCCCTCGTAGGTGAGACCCCATGCATTTTCGCCTCGATCATCCTCCTTGACGTCAACCAGGGAGTTCTGGGCATCCTTCCATGGCTTGTAATACCTACGTGGAGAAGGGTGTTAGTGAGGGCTGCGGGACGATAGCCGCGACGGGGCCAGTATAGGGCAACGAAGCGTGGGAGCTTGCCTGTGTAGGTCGCGCTCTCGCGCCGCTTCAGGACGCATCGGATGGTGGCCGCCGGCCTGCTACCTAGGAACGGACGGCGCTCCTAATCCTAAGAGGATGGTGAATTCGCGATGGTGGAAATGTTCGGCTGGTGGCTTCTGCGCGGCGGAAAACCGGGTATGTGAGTCGGATCGCAGCAAAAAACCGTCCGTTTTTCGTCATCCCGGAAGAATCTGCAGCACCAGGACGCGGGACATGACTTTTACGGTAGGACTGCGAACAATTCCCATGTTTCTCGACTCCCCTTGCCCCGGTTCAGCGTTCCACAATGGGGAGCATTCCCCGCGGGCGAATCTGACCATCAGCAGGCGCCCCAGTGTTCCACAAGGGGGCGATTCCATACTGCTTTTCCGATCTTAGCTGTGCCGTACGGGGCCGGCATCGTTTCGACAATGGGCCTAGAACTTCCGGTACCGTAGCAGGCGGCGGGCCCACTTCCAAGATTTTCGTGGCACGCGGATCTCAGCTGCAGCGCACCCGCCCAGCCATTGGAATTGACAGCTCCTGCAGTGGGGCCCTCTGCGTTGGGAGGGTTAGGTGTCTGGTGTGTGGCCACGACCATGGCCAGTTCGGACATGGCTGTCCAGTGCTGCGCCGACTCCGGGCTGCCGAGGTTTGTTCGCGTCTGGGCCTGTCTTGGTAGTGAACACGCTCAACTCAACAGCAACCAAGCGCCACCCACCCCACCATACGTGGCAACTGCAGCCCAGCTTTCCGGGTCCACTCGATCTGTACCTGGGCCACACCTACACTAAATGTTCTAGACCGCAGCGGTTTGATGTTCGCACTTCGATGTTCGTCGCCACTAACCGCCACGTCTCTTACCGGACCTTCGCATAATCTTGTGCCGTTTCACGTAATGCGTAACAATTGCATGTAAAGTGTCACCGAGGCCCGCATGGGCTCGACAAGGGTACCCGCGCGTGTCTGCCTTCGCGATAGTCGTCTAGCAATGCCTGCGCTGTCAGACGTACGACACTAGTACGCGTCCAAGCAGATCATTGGCAAGAATAACACCTGTACACAGAGCCAACGCCTGATTGGGTGATTCAATAACGAGCCAACATAGATCGATATGGCATCTTGTGAGGTGTCAGCTGCACATTACAACCTGATAATCGAGCCTCATCTCTTGGGCAGAAAACCAGGCTAGGCAATTTTGTTAGGACTCAAATGCCCTTGATAGTTCCGCGAGCAGCTGGTGCTCAATTGAGCCAGGCAAAGTTTGAGCACACCAAATGAGTGCCACGGAAGCCTGCAAGGTAATATTCAACGTCGTGCGATGCCCAACGAACTCCGACGTCTCTGCATGGCCTTACACGCCTCATCCACTTTATGCTCAGAACATCAATCCCAATGCCACTGTCCCTGTAATGAGAATTTGTTGCAGGGAGTACAGTATGCTGCATTTCACACTCAGTGCAATTCATACGATGGTCAAGTATCTGGATCATGAGCTTAACAAAATCAGAGTCCATTGACTACCCATTTCGAACAACTAGGCCCAACGCGTTTCATTATATACCTCTGTAACTAGTGTATGCAGTCTGTCTCCTCTCGAGTGTGTGCGTATTGATTTGATTGCTGGTAATCCGAACATCTCGTGTATTCAGTGCAGCTCACAGCACTTTGCTTTGCAAGCAAAGTAACGGGGACTTATCATTCCGACGCGGAACTCATCTTGAAGCATATAAAAAGTTTGTGTCAAAGCACTTCCTTACATCACTTGATGTGAGTGTGCAGAACTCAAATGGCGAGGGGTTTCATTTTGGTATGCAACGCACAGCAGCAGGAGATTAACATGGGAGCATTTCCCCGCATGCACCTCAAAGACGCCTGTGCGTCAGGCAGCTTTCGCACCTTTGATGCCTGACAGGTGTGGTTCAGTACGTGGACTTGATGGAATAAATAACAAGATTTGACATGCAAGAAGAATCAACAGACACCTTTCTGGTTCTCCCGTCGTCAGCGGCCGAGCAGCCAGACACCAAGGCTGGAAGAACACGATATTGCGACATGCAAGCGAATTATGGGTCGGGTATGCAGGCACAGGCGCGATAAATGAGATCAATCAACCACAGTCCTTGCGGCCAAGTCGCCAAGTCGCCAAGTCGCCAAGTCGAGCGGAGAAGCAACGAGCTTCCGCTTCAAGACAAGAGGTATCTTAACAATTTTGCATCCTTCGCAGGCGGCCCACTCCCGCACGCGCTCATGATTTGTCCGCTGCGATGGTGTCTTCGCGTGGGCCAAGAGCGTACATGCGTCAATGGTGATATTATCTGCACCCAACCGCCCAGATGGTACGTGATTGGTTGGAGAAGGTGACATCGGCTGTGGCACCCATATCCATGGGAAGTGAGTATATAAATGAAAAGATGTCGTCGTTGCTCATGAGATTGTAGGGTATGAGGATGATCCTCACCTCACCCTCGCTGTGTCTGTCCCTCGTTTCAGTCGCCATGAAGGGTTTCACCCTCTTCTCTCTGGTCCTGCCGGTCTTGACCGTCCAGGCAGTCAGCCCGCCCCGCGGCACTGGCTTCCCCAAGACCAACGGCACTCGTCTTCTCTCGTTCAATGAGACTGTGCCGAGTACTCGCCTTTCTCCCAGATCTGTGTCCCTAGCCTGGGTTGACGGCGAGACCGACGGCAGCTATATCTCCTCCGATAGCGACGGGGCCCTTATCATTTCCAGTGCAGTGACCGGCGAGAACTCAACCTTTGTGTCCGCTGAGCAGGTGCCGGCCGACAGCTATGACTATTGGATTAGCAGTGACTCCAGCAGAGTGCTCTGGGCTACCAACTACACGAAGCAGTACCGCCATTCATACTTCGCCGACTACTTCATCCTTGATGTCCAAAGTGGCGAGCTCACATCGCTCGTTGAGGACCAGGTCGGAGATATCCAGTACGCTGAGTGGAGTCCCACCGGTGATAGGATCGCTTTCGTCCGTGGCAACGATCTTTACATCTGGACGGATGGCGAGGTGACGAGAATCACCAACGACGGAGGCCCTGACTCCTTCAATGCTGTGCCTGACTGGGTTTACGAGGAGGAGATTCTGGGAGACCGCTATTCTCTCTGGTGGAGCCCTGATGGAACAAAGATCGCCTATCTGAGCTTCAACGAGACCGGAGTTGGCACCTTCACTGTGCCTTACTACGCTGCGAACACGCAGTATGGACCATCTTACCCCCGGGAGCTCGAAATTCGGTATCCCAAGGTCGGCACAAAGAACCCGACGGTTTTGTTTAACCTGCTGGATGTCGGCGATTCGACCGTCACAAACATCCCAATCGACGCCTTTAACGCAGACGATCTGATCATTGGTGAGGTTGTATGGGTCACTGAAGACAGTTCGAATGTCCTCTTCCGCGCCTACAACCGCGTGCAGGACGCTGAGAAGGTCGTGAACGTGAACGCCCAGGATGCCACGAGCTCCGTCGTCCGGGAGCGCACTGAGACCACGGGCTGGCTCGACAACAACATCGCCATTCAGTACATTGGGGCCTTGGGTGGCAATGGCAGTACAAATACCACGTATCCCACAGACGCCAGCTACTACCTGGATCTCTCCGATGAGTCTGGTTGGGCGCACATCTACCTCTTCTCTGTCAGCGGAGGATCCCCGATTGCTCTCACCTCGGGCGAATGGGAGGTCCGCTCGATTCTCAAGGTCGATAGCACCCGCGGTCTCGTGTACTACACTTCGACGGAGCGCCACTCGACCGAGTCGCATCTGTATGTCGTGAACTACCGCACTGGAGCCAAGCGCGCCCTTGTGGACGATAGCATACCTGGCTACTGGTCAGCCTCCTTCTCGACTGGAGGGTCGTACTACCAGTTATCCTACCAGGGCCCAGATGTCCCATATCAGGAACTGTACAGCATCAACAGCACCACACCCCTGCGCACCCTTGAGGACAACGCAGCGTTCATCACGCGCATCAACGAGTACCGCCTCCCTTCGATCACATGGCTCGAGCTCGACCACCCGGACGGCTCCAAGCTGAACGTCCTGCAGCGCCTGCCGGCCAACTACGACCCTAGCAAGAAGTACCCGGTGCTATTCAACCCCTACGGAGGCCCAGGCGCACAGAACGTCAACAAGGCGTGGAAGGCGCTGAACTACAACGCGTACGTCTCGTCCGACCCGGAGCTCGAGTACGTCCAGTGGGTCGTCGACAACCGCGGCACGGGCTACAAGGGCCGCGCCTTCCGGGCGCAGGTGACGGGCCACCTGGGCGACCTCGAGGCGCAGGACCAGGTCTGGGCGGCGCAGCAGATCGCCGAGCGGCTGCCCTCGGCCGACGCGGACCACATCGCCCACTGGGGCTGGTCGTACGGCGGGTACCTGACGTCCAAGGTCGTCGAGCTCGACAGCGGCGTCTTCTCGCTCGGGCTGATCACGGCGCCGGTCACGGACTGGCGCTTCTACGACTCCATGTACACGGAGCGTTACATGAAGACGCCGGAGCTGAATGCGGCTGGGTACAACGCCTCTGCGGTGCGGAAGACGGAGGGCTTCAAGAACATTGCTGGTGGCTTCCAGATCACCCACGGCATCGGCGACGACAATGTGCACTTCCAGAATACTGCTGTGTTGACCAACAACCTGATGGGCCAGGGAGTCAGCCCGGAGAAGTTCGACTCGGTGGTCTTTAGCGACTCTGATCACAATATTAGGTACAATGGCGATGGAGTCTTCCTGTACAAGACGCTGACCAAGAGGCTCTGGGAAGAGAAGAACCGTGTTCCGGGTCAGGCCCCTGAGATCCACCAATGGAGTAGAAGAAAGGAGGGAGTGTCTGAGATGGCATTCAGGGCCTAATTTTACAAAGTCTTCGATAATACTTCAAACATAACTTTTTCCACGGTCAAGGTTGAAATTCTAGGGCGATGCCACAACCCGTAGAAATGGCAAGCATGTCCCTTAATGTTCGCCTTGAATTGTCCGTACCATTGTCATGTTGGCCGCTTTTAGTATACCGTGAATTTAGATGACATATAATTTGTGTGTTGCTATCGAGAATAGTTCACTTGCAGATGCAGCTGATGTTAATTACTGCGTCAGAGAGGTGTCCCACTATCAGCAAGTCAAATACCGTGCTCAATTTACTAACAGGCTACATAGGCCGTGGTTGTACGTACGGGACATCAGTCCAAAGTCTGAGAAACGATGATAGAACGACATTGTCTCGACGTAAGCTTTTCGCCAAGTCGTGGCTGATCCCAATTACTGAGAATAGAGGTCCGTTGCGTCCATAGTGATACATATCGTGAGAGTCATTGCTGGAGGGGCTAAAAGGGAGAGACCGATGAATGAGTCGCATAAATGAAGCGGTTTCACCTGGACTTTCGGTCTCGGCATCTTGTCCAAGAGAGCTTGATTGATGGGATGGAGAGATGGGCTCAAGCTCGATCTCATATCGTAACACTGTTCCTGATGATGAAGCTTTTCAGACGGGCTGGCTTTGAGCTGCAGATCCCCAAACTCAGTATATCACACGACCTCACCGAGTCCACCACAGCTTGAACGACGGGATGGTTTGAGCAATTTTTAAGTACGATAAGATCATCGAGGCCTACATGGGTATACTTCAGCCCCTCATATGGTTGGGAAGTGCTAGATTTAGCTGGAAACCACTTTTCAATACTGGCTCTTTCGTGGTCAAAATCCAGGCTGCACTTGTGTAACCAAGAAATAATCACCGTGTGGTACAAACCACGGGCGACGGATGAAGTACTCATAGAACATGCATTATAATAACTCAATTCGCACAAAGAAAGGGCTACTCTCTTAAGGCCCCAATCCTGAGACCAATTAGGTTTTGCGTCTGATCTAAGCTCAAAGCACGCCCAGTGAAACGGGTTCGGCCGCGTGCTGAAAGATTGGGCGATATTTTGAAACCCCCGGGCAGATCATTAGCCGAGTTTCGAGTCGTCAACACTAAACTATTCAACATGAGCCATCGTGCTTGTCTTTCGTTCTCGCGAACTCGCTTTGATTGTGCAAGAAAGGTGGTGATCTGTAGTCCGACGATAGCGCCAACACAATGCTTGGGGACATCTTCATGCTCTCCGTCGGTAAGGTCCAGAACATGTGCACAAGCCCAGACTGCGGGTAATGCTGACACGTGAAATTTTCAAGCGGCGGCAGTAGCCTCGGCGCTGCCTCGTGGGATCACGGTGATACCGGGCGGTACTGCGGACACCGTCACCCCGTTAACAACGCTTTCGTCCGCGGGTGCTGCTGTGGCCGCAAGACAAGCGCTGGCACCGGCACCGGCCGCACCCGTGCCGCTGAGGATAATGCCCCTCGGCGCATCAGTCACATTCGGCACGGGGTCGTCGACGGGGGACAGCTACCGCAAGGACCTGCGCGACCAGCTCGTCGCCGCGGGCCAGACGGTCAACTTCGTGGGCGAGTTCCAGAACGGGAACTTTACCAACAGGCAGGTGGAGGCGACACCGGGATTCGTCATCAACCAGATCGCCAACGCCTCCAACGCAACCGTGCCCAAGTTTCTGCCGAACTTGGTCCTCCTCGACGCGGGGACAAATAACTGCAACTCAGGGGGAACTGTCCCCGACGCGGCCGCCAATGTCTCGTCCCTGATCAACAGCATCTACACTCAGAGCCCTGGGTCGACGGTCATACTGGCCTCTGTCCTCGTGAACAAGGTCCCGGCGCAGGAGGCCTGCCGCGTGGACGTGAACAACCAGTACAACGCGCTCGCTGCTCAGCTAACCGGCCAGGGGGCCAAGTTCGTGTTTGTGGACATGAGGAGTCCTGAGGGGCCGACCACCAACGACCTGGCCGACACGAGGCATCCGAATGATGTTGGGTACCAGAAGATGGCTAATATCTGGATGCAGGGAATCCAGCAGGCGCTCGCGAAAGGGTTCATCACGGCGGCGGCGGAGAACGGCATTGCTGCTGACGGTGGTGCTTGATCGCGACTCTCATGCTTATGGATTTCCTGTGTAGATACGACAGTTTGGGGAGGACGAGTCTTTCGTATATACGTGACCTGGATAGTTAAAGAAACCTGAACGTCATGTTTGTTTATACTTGTCTGAATTGCTATAAGTCGGGGACAATGATTATATTTGAAATTATAAAAAATACTTTAATTGTTTTTTAAAAAAAAAGAAATATATAAATAAATATTTTAAATATTTTAAAAATAAACTTTTTTAAAAAAATTATATAGTTTTTAATCATTATTATTTTAAGTATATTTAACATAATATAATTTATTAATTAATAATATATATTAATTAATAACGTATTTTTATTAATTTTATTAATTTTTATTAACCTTAATATTTATTTAAAGTTAAAAAGTTAATTTAATTTAATATTAATCGATATTAAATAATTTAAATAATTTATTTTTAATTCATTTCATTAATTTAAAATAATTAACATGGTTCATTAATCAGCCGGATATATCACATACCCGGACAATTTTACTAACTTTACCAACTTTTGTTAACTTTAATACCCATTTAGAGCAAAAGTCCCTCGCTCTTTGTCCTCATGCAACACATGTCAACATTCTCCTACGGAGCTGATTACTGCCTGTTACCTCTACGTGTAGGACGGTAGGTAACTATAAGCTGAGCTTGGTTGATGCCATTTGATCATGCTGTGTATATATCTGAGCAAATCATTCTAGGTGCTACGCTTATCGTGATGAAGTCTCTGTACATCCGAGTTTTTGATCGAATACACGCTATGCAGCCACTGTATTGTAATAGACCGCCTAGACATTCCTCAATGATCCCCTGTGTGACTTTCTTAGCCGTGGGGTAGATCCAACCCCTTTTCTGTGAACACGGATATGACACGGCACTCGGGGCTGCTGCGGCCTGCAACTCGTCTCAGGCACCGCAAACGTGTATTTCCCAGCAACTATTGGTCGGATACGTTTGGAAAACGGACTTGCTCTGGACTGACCTCTCCAAAACATGCTTTACGACAGTAGTCTAGACATTTGGCTTCATTCAGCCTCCGTGCTCATTTTTGGTGGGGCCATTTGGGATCTGGAATCCAGAGACTGGAGACGCTGGCTCGGGAAAATACAGCCTAACTTCTTGCAGCGGAATACCAAGCGCCTGAATGGATTAGAGCAGACGCAAAGACCAACCGAGACCGCTTCTTCTCGGCATTTCTAGAGGCGGCATTCCACCGGCATTGGAAGATCAAGGACACCAAGGACGAAGAATGGCCTCTCAAAGCATTCTCGGGGAGATGTATCACCATCTAGTTTCATCCAAAAAAGAGACCTGCTCACCCCGTCGCAGCAGCTCTTCACCAACAGTGAACGCTTCACCAACAGTGAACACCATGCGAGACGGCCCTTACGACGTGTGGGATGGGTGACAAAAGATGACTTTGAAGATTTGTCGAGGTAAAGCTATAATTTCCCAGGGTGTCCTAAGGATAGTACGGAGGAAATAGCGACGAACATCCAGGCCGATGTCTGCCTCGCGAATCTTGGAATGCCGCTAAACAGTGCTTGGACCAGCGAGCTTGGACTGTCTCGAGGCGGCGCTCGGATGGGGGAGGTCAGGTCGCCATGATCACCATTGTGCTGACTGCCCATTGTTGGTGTTGATGAATGTGTGAGTATGCAGACAGTGTTGCTTTCTGCCCGATTCCGCCAGTTCCAGTATGAAGTAAAACACTACTTTTTAAAATTTTCATTCTACTACTTTAACTGATGCAACTATTTCCCTGTGGCTATGATAGAAACGACGCATTGAAATGGTGAGTAGATAACACAGCAGTAGTGCCAACACTGAGGGGCCACTCGCTCGAACACCCCAGGATGGGATGTGCATGTACTCGTCTGTTTAGACCTCTCGATCTCCTCTCTCCTTCTTGCAGAAAGCTTCAGCAGTCACTTAAACTGTGCCTCGCTTCTTTTCCAGATGCAACACATCTGAATGCTTACCTACGCCGGACTCGACTCGTCGGTCCTTTTCGGTAGCATTCTGTGGTAACTCGACAATCTGCCTCTCGGTTCTCAGGATACACCTCCTCCAGAAAAAGACAAAAGAAAGAAAGAAAGAAAGAGATAGAGACAGAAAGACCATTACCCAGATAGGCTGGGGTTAATGTAGTTGAAGACCCTGAATTGATAGTCAATAGGAATTCCCGAGCGGCGCTGAAGCGATTCGGAAATTAGCTTCAACAACTTGGCGGGAGAGCACTTGAGTGCCTTGGCAGTGACGGTACGGCACTTATGAACTGCTAGGAATGGCCAATCCCTTCGGATTGGTTATTATGGTCTTTTGGCCGGGCGGTCTAGGCGACTGGCTAGCAGTAGTCTTGCCTACCGTTGCATCGGCCCCCTCTCAAGAATACTTCTCTATCTCATACTCGTTACTTGGAACTCCATGTTAAATCATATCCTCAATGCACATACTAATAATTAGTGCGATTGTTTCAACTCCATTGACGCTGGACCGTCCTCGTAGATTTGTACGAAGTCTTGCTGTTGAGGTGTTCTATGTCCATCTACTCACAAATATAACCTGCACAATTGCGAAATAGCCCCTGGAACTCGAGTAGATGTGGCTGGTCAGATGGCGAGGGGCGCAACGAGTCGACCGGCTGCGGCTCTCAGTGCACGTGTTGATGCAGTCAGTTGAAACGCCACACTCGCAGTCGTCAAGAAAACAAGGCGATTTACTCCATGGGTCTACATTGCAGTGTCCGCACGCAGATACATCAAGGACAGGGCTGAAGACCACTAAGTTAGCCTCTCATTACTCAAATTGCCTTTCTTTACCCCGTTACAACTCCTCGTTCACGACGCCACTGGCTTGTCCCGAAATTGTCGGACGCTGTTGCCGTGTTTGGCGCATGATTTGCCCCGAGTAAAATAGCACGGAGATGGATGCATTTCCCTCATCGCCGCCAATTCCGCTTGGGCACCCCGCATCCGCTGATAATGGAGTGCATCGGCCGGAGCCTCGTGAGAATCAATGCGTGCTGATGGTGAATCTGGTATTCCCGCCTCCTTCTCCGGCCCCGGCCCGGGACCCACACACCCGTAGATAGACATCCAACGAATCAACCAACGGCCCAACCACAGGCTAGCCACCATTCCCGGCAAAGCGTCGCTTGCCCTTGCTGCTTTGCCCAAGTGTGTGTTGTGGTCTTCCTGAAAGCTCCATCGCTTGTCGGATGTGGGGTCCATACAGATGTTCTACACAGGTGCTTTTGTTCTCAACCGTGGGCCTGACCTGTTTTTCTCTGGGGCCGGATCAGTGCTATCAGGCCATTTGCGCGGTCGCGGAGTCGGCAATGCCGTGTCTATCTCGTCTGCACCGATAGGCAGAGGAATGTTTAGGGCTGCAAGTTGGATACAGATAAAGAGCCAGAGCAGATGGCTGATGTTCCGAGTGACCAGTACAGTCAGTCTCTGTAATTGCTGTGTGTAGCTACTAAACCATTGTCTCCATATCCCAAAGCTCCTGCTCCAGTCTGCAAGCGGCATCACAAGATCCGCAATGACCTCGCGGCTCGAGATTCTCGACCTGTCCAACACGGCCCATGTGTATCATGCGCCAGCCACTGTGACCGCCCCGGGAACGAGACTCGTCCAAGTGTCTGGCCAGTGCGGCGCCACCAGGTCCGGTCATGTTCCTGCCGACTACGAGTCCCAGATTCACCTCGCCCTTCTCAACCTGCGCCGGGTCATCGTCGCCACCGGGGCCACGACCAAGGACATTGCGAAGCTCACTGTATACATTGTCAACTATGACTCCAGGCGCCCCCTCCATAGACGCCCCATTCAGCGCTTTTTGCGTGGCCACAGGCCAGCGATGACGCTGGTACCAGTCGCCCAGCTCGCCGTGTCAAGCTGGCTCTTCGAGGTCGACGCTGTTATCGCATGTCCCTCCCCGGCTGCGTCCATATCCCGGGCCTTGACCACGACTACGCCAGTCCAGTCCGTCGACGTGATCGTCATTGGTGCAGGCCTGGCGGGCTTGTCTGCTGCCCAGGAGATCACCCGAGCAGGGTTGTCCTGTGTCATTGTAGAGGCCCGCGATCGGGTCGGAGGCAAGACCTGGAGTCAGCCCTTCCCCGGCGGCGGTGGCGTCCTGGAGGTGGGAGCCGGCTGGATCAACGATGTCAACCAGACACGTATGATCTCCCTTGTGCGGGAGTTTGGATTGGAACTGATCGAGCAGAACACTACTGGGAACGTCGTCGCCCAGGATCTCGACGGCAGCGTGTCCTCGTTTGCATATGGCGACGTGCCAAAGGTTTGTAGCGACGCGCACTCATTTTGAGGCCGCATTTTGAATCTGAACATGGAGCTGACCTGGCATCTCAGTTTGACACAGCCTCGCGTGAGGATATTGTGCGCATCCGCGACAAGACCGAGGCAGATTGCCAAGTGGTGGACACGTTCAGGCCGCAAGACACAAACCTCGACAGCATGACCTTTGAAGCATACCTCCGCGCCAATCATGCGTCTGAGAAGGCCTTGCAGACCGCAACGGTGTGGACTCGAGCTATGCTCGGTGTGGACCCCCGCGATATCTCGGCACTCTACTTCCTCAACTACTGCAAATCTGGCGGGGGCCTGCTCCAGATGCGCTCGGACCGGAAGGGAGGAGGTCAGCACCTGCGCATCCGCCAGGGGACGCAGACCATCTCCAAGAAACTGGCCGCGTCCCTGCCTCAGGGCACAGTCCGTCTCAACACTGCTGTACAGCAGGTCGCCCAGGACGGTTTCAATGCCATCAACGTGGTTGCCACCGATGGCTCAGTCTTCAACGGGCAGAAGGTGATCACCACCGTCCCCAGCCCCGTGCTCAAGACGATCAGCTTCACACCGCCCCTTCACCCGGTAAAGCTTGCGTGGGCTGAGTCTGCCAGCTATGGCTATTACTGCAAGGCCATGATGGTCTTCAAGTCTCCATTCTGGATCACAAAAGGCTTCTGCGGTCTCGCACAGTCCTTCACCGGCCCCGCCGCGGTCGTGCGTGATTCGTGCAGCCCGGCTGACAACAAGTACGCTCTGACCTGTTTCATGTGTGGCCCACTGGGGCAAGAGTGGTCTCTTCTCCCCAAGGAGGAGCGCATAGAAAAACTGCTCAGCCAGATTGGTGCTCTGTTCGAATCGGAGGACACTGTCAAGCAGGAATTCGTCGATGTGGTCATGTACGAGTGGAATTATGACGAGTGGTCTGGCTATGGTTGTCCCTGTGCCCACCTGCCACCAGGTGTCCTCGACGCGCTCGGGCCCAACGCGTTGCGCGAACCCGTCGGGGATCTGCACTTTGCAGGCACCGAGACTGCGGGTGAGTGGAAGGGCTATATGGAAGGGGCTGTCCGCAGTGGCGAGCGTGCGGCCAAGGAGGTTGTCGAAGGGTTGCAGGCAAGAATGTCGTCACGACTATGATCTGTTCCGTACCTCCGGGTCCCTATTTCCATCTCTATTCCAATCAACACTTCTTCCAGAATCATACGAAACTTGTGGATGAGCATCTGGGTTTTGGCATAAATAAGGGAAAGAATCCTTGAGTCTCGTTTTGAATTCGTGTACGTACGGTTGCTAAGCAGTATGCATCGGGCCCCTCCATACAATGGTAGACGCTGAGACATCCAGCAATTAAGAAAATGAGAGACAAATGCCGATAACAGTAGTTGGCTTTTATGTACTGAGGCATTGGACTCTCAAGAAGATTTAATGGCAACATGTCTGCCGATCACTTGACGAGGCTCTTGAATTTGAGCGCAAAAACTGCCTGTCCGTGGCTCCATCTTCTGCTCTTCTGTACCCTGGGGTAGGCTTATTCCACGCATCCATTTCTCCCGAGCCGG
Organism: Diaporthe vaccinii; assembly: GCA_039880775.1. NCBI lineage: Eukaryota > Fungi > Ascomycota > Sordariomycetes > Diaporthales > Diaporthaceae > Diaporthe > Diaporthe vaccinii. The sequence goes on from JBCEDN010000033.1 coordinate 179,231, forward strand.
CCAAGTTGTAGGCCTACTTGCACAAGTTGTTTTACACAGTACTTACGCGGATACCATCTTCAAATCATTGGGTCATCATTTCCGAGTGGAGAAACAGAACGCCTCGTGCAGCGGATCATGCTACAGTGGGTTTTCGGTTCCAAGGTTGGTCGCATTCCACGTATCGGCACGCGGCCATGTGCGGACTGTTGGTTACGCATCTTGCATGTGCACCTGGGTAGGCTTGGGATCCCACAGCGAAAGCCAAGCTTCTGATTGGATACTAGGCGGACCAACTGGACGTCCGAGTTCTTGGCGAACAGTTCTTTTGACGAGATCGAGGTTGGCAATCGAGACAATCACTGGCCTTCCCCTTGTGGACTACTGTAATGAGCTCTGCATCTGCCCAGCCAACGTGTTAGGAACGTGGAGGCGGCGTGATCGGGTCGAAGAGCATGAATGGCGCCTGGGGTCTAAGTTTGGGCGACAGGAACTGCGTTTCTGAGCGACTGCGATGATCACAATAGGTTGTTTTAAACACTGTAACTCTTTAACCCCTTAATATGTTACTTTAAGAACCTATTGTGCCTAGTTAAGCCGCGCCTACCACAATGCTTCAAACATACCCCTGCATTCCTACTGACCTCCTCCGCAGAGCATATCTCCATATCTCTCTTGAGTCTTCTCTATCGGTGTCACGTCGTCTTACAGCTGGCTCATAAGCAGGATCCACCAACAGTCAAACTCTGAGAGAATAAAAAATGGCGCCCCCGAAGGGAACGATTCTGGGTGCGTTCAATCCCACGGGGAAATGTCCTCTTATTGCCATGCTAACGTGTCGGTGCCGCCATCAGTGACGGGCGCAAACGGTGGTCTGGGCAGCGCCATTGTGAACAAGATAGTCATCTCTACTGAGCTCGTTGGCTACCACGGTCTCTACACCGCTCGCTCCTCCACTTCTGGGCTCTCGACTGCCCTGGCTACCGCCAAGGGAGAACATGCCCACGACATCCTCACTCTCGATCTAGCCTCCTTGTCTAGCGTGCGGCGTACCGCAGAAGATATCAACGCCCGCGCCGTGGCAGGCCAGATCCCAGCCATCCGGGCCCTGGTGCTCAACGCGGGCTTCCAGGACTTCGGAAAGCAGCAGTGGACAGGTGAGGCTGAGAGCGGGCTGGATATGACGTTCGCAGCCAACAATCTGAGCCAGTGGCTGCTGACCCTGTTGCTCCTGGGGAGCATTGACAAGGAGAAGGGGAGAATCGTCCTGATTGGGAGTCAATCCCATGAGTAAGTGCATCCTGGACTGGAAGTATCTAGCCTCTTTCATAGAGACCAGCGCAGATACTATTCTCTTGCACAGTCCCTATGACAAGCGCAACGACGCGACCAAGGCTTTCGAGGGCGATGAAAAGACCATCGTCCACGACAAGACCAGCATTGGAACCATCACAAAGGGCAAATGGCCGTGTGGTTCCGATGAACCTGGCTTCAAGGGTGGCTACCGATGCTACAGTGCCTCCAAGCTGTTCCTCGTAATGATGATGCACTCCCCCCAAGGCCGCCTCAACCAGGACCCTGCCCTCAACAAGATCTGCATCCTCGGTGTTGACCCCGGCACCATGTCGACGGGGCTTCAGCGGCACTCGGCCTTCTTCATACGCGTCGTCTTATTGGGGCTCGTTTCCCCCTCATCGCCTGGCTGAATCCGCAGGGGGATATCAAGACGCCGGAGCGCAGTGCTGGGAATGTAGTGAGGGCCGCGTTTGATAATGGGCCGGGATTGGGCGAGGAGCCCAAAGACGTGTATCTCGATGGTGCTAAACCGGTGGAGACGGGCGTCGAGTCCAAGGACGCTCAGAAGAGGGAATGGGCGTGGCAGGAGAGTGTTCGCTTGGCCGGGTTGAAAGAGGGCGATACCGCTCTCGTCAACTGGCAGTGATACTGCAAACTGCCATCTGTGAGTGCGGCTGCGGTGATACCCGTGTTCAAGCAACCTACATTACATCGAACTAGGCACTACTGAAGTTCTATTTGATGACGTTCGTTTGTGGATTGATGAGCCTGTTGTTGGGGTTCTCCAACGAGCTTCTGCATCGCCGCCCATTTCTGTAAAGCTCTTCGCCAGACTTGCATTCCAGGGTCTTGAAGTCGGAAAGTTTATGATATTGGAGACAATGCAAGCATATTCACTTTGATATGGTAGCAATCGCCGTCCTTCTTGCGCTCGCCCTCTCCCCAGACAATAGATCTATTAAGCCTCTAACCAAGGGCTAGTAGTATCGGGTATTTCGAATGTTAATTTTCTGTTCCTTGGACGGTCTTTACGGCACTCAGCCTGTAACGATTTACATTTCACCAAAGGGTCATTTCACCAAATTGATTGAGCAGCCTGAATTTTCCGTTTTAGGCCCTTGCTCGCACTAAGGACACGCAAGGTCACATGGGCCATCCAGTATGTGGTCTGTTTCTTCGATTTCAGGACCAGTCACTTGACCATCGGCTGCTCGTAATATTAGGAGCTGAACAACCACGAGACAACCCTCCATTCTCCGTCAGATCCGAATTCTCGCTGTTCTTGAGTGACTAGGGTGCTAGTCTCGAAGACATTCCGGATCGGTACAGAGCCCGCGTGCGGCTGAGCTTGTCGTTGCACATAGTGCGGACAATATGTGGGTTGACAGGTTGACCAAGGACATTGGCGCCCAAGACCAGACTACGACTGATTTCGCATCCATCGCGCACTTAGCAAATGTACTAATAGTTTGTTGCTTGACCCCTTGGCCCTTAATCTTGAGATGGTGGGCGGCCGAATCAAACCAACTCCGGTTCTGTGTCTCCCTCTCTGGATTGTGCCCGCCTTGTCCCAGGCCAAAGTTATTCACCTTCTCTACAATAACGTCACGATAGGCCTCATATCGAACCCGACGCAGAGTACGACTGCTTTGCCGGCTATTAGCCCTTGGGCTACTTGTGTCGACGAATTGAGTCTAGAATATTGACTGCGGACCGACCAGGTGAAGAACACTAATGACGCATGATGAGCTTCAAGCGAATCGTTCATAGATGCAATAACCTCAGATGTGTGGCACAAGTTGGGGTGTCATCTACTTCGGTGTTACATTGTATTACCATTCACAATACCAGATCTGATCAAGAGAAGGACGTTCGTAACTCACACGACGTATGAGCGCTGTTCAATGTTCAGGTATCGGTCCACCACACACCTGCTGGCACAGGAAGATACCCGGGGACACATGTACCTCCGCAAAGCGGCGGTGAGATCTCGAGGTCGGTGAACTGGTATGTATTTGAACAGCTGGAAAAAATCCAGCAAAAAAGGTCACTTTAACTCCTCTCCTGTTGACCCTTTCCTCAAATCGTTGTGGCTCAAGCGTCCAGTGAAGCGGCTCTATTACGGAATCTCTCAAAGTGGCCACTTAGGCGAAATGCATCCGACCATGCACTGAGGTGGTGGTTCCATGGTTACCTACCCAGAGATGGAAATGCCACGGCTGACGTATCCCCCAGCACATGTACACTGATGGTCCCGAAGGAACACTGACGGTAGATATCAACTGGTCGCAGCAGTCACACACCATACGAGGGCGGAGAATAAATACAACGGGATTTCACCTTCAAGATATGACAAATGCTTCACTGAGGCAGCAAAGCTCTCTTTTCCGCGACCTACACGAGTCAAAATTCATAATGAGGCCTGCGAAATGCCTGCTGCCATTGGTGCTTCTCGCTGAGGCAAGCCACGCCATGTACCCGGTGTGTTCCCATGGCGACCCGGACTGCGAGAGTTCTGGTCTTAGTATCGAAGCAGGGGAGTGGATCGGAAGCTCCACTGGGCTGGTATTCATATCGAAGACCTTGTGGCTGGAAACAATACACTCCGACAGCCACACAGCCGCAAAGGCCGGCGAGGTAAGGCACTGGCACCCCCCCACCCCCCACCCCCCACCACCCGAGATCGCGGCTGAGCCTGACTGACACCTGACTAATTTACATGGTAGAGTATCATTCGCGACATGAAGACTGGATCTGACGCCCTGCTCATGCTCGCTGTGAGCGTGCACTACCGCGAATCGGCGCCATTTGACTTTAGCCAGGTCGACGAGGCGTTTTTCACAGGGTTCCAAGCATGGACTATGCAGACTACCAATTTTCTGATATCCCTGGCTCGATCTGCTGGAATGTTCCGCGAAGCAGATCCGCGTCTGGGGCCTGCACTCGCGAGTAGGCTGAGGGTATTCGAAGAGAAGGCTATAGTAGGTCACCTTCTCTGCCAACTTTGGCTAAAACCGGGCCACACATCATCGGCACGTCTGGCTATTTCCCCGCTTACTAGGCTGATCTCTGTCGTAGAACTTTTGCCATTCATTCCGCGCCCTTGTCCCCAACCTTGCGCTCAATGCTACAGTAGTCGCGATGGACCTCGCTATCATTTTCGAGGACACAATCGATAGATTCAAAGAACAGTGAAGGATCCGGGGAATGTATCAGATGATGGTTGAGATATGAGAGCCTAACATGAATGGAGGGGAAATGTCGTGGTGTGATGATTAAAACAGAATGCCGAAGAAGTCAAAGAAATAATGTACACGAAGTCGCCTCATCGGACAGCTTCCTCACCCACTATGTTTCCGTCAGTGACAGTCCCCGTAGGCTTGTCCATACATATAAAATAATAATGACACCCCTGCTGGTCTTCTTGGCCCTGGAAATTACAATATTCTTCCTTAACGTCTCGCCAGTGCCAAGCCGGCAACCGTGGCCTGGCTCGGGCCCAAGAGGCAGCAGCCAGCTGCATATCATACCCCACGCATGCTTTATCTTGAGATCACAAGGTCCATACTCGAGCCCACCCGTCCCAAACAATACTAGAGATCCCCACGCGGCGCCCCAACAAGCCCGGCCGTCAACACCATCGCGAGGGGCATGAACCCCCAGTGCCCCCACTCCCCACCGCCGGTCTGCCAGCGGCTCACCAGCCCGTCCACGATGACTATGGGCGTATTGACCAGCATAATGACACCCATCAGCCTATGCTCGCCGGCCCACCACAGCGCGAGGCTGGTGAGGCCCATGGCCGCCTGCCGCACGGCGTATATACGCGCGAGGGAGTAAGCGAGCTTTCGGTCCTTTGCGTCGGGCGGCGTGGGGAAGCCCAGCATCGAGAGCGCGCCGGCGGGGCGCAGCACCCCGTAGACCCCGCTGGAGATGGGCAGGACGTTCAGGACCGCGGTTGAGTTGGCGAAGGCTGTTGTGGTAAGGCCGAGGATCATGGTTGCTGTATTTATTGTATGTGTCTTCAGAGTATTCAACAGATGCCCCACTTCAGTTCAATGGTACTGGATGTGGCCGGGACGCGCTTGCAGAGTTTGGTGTTATCTCCCGGGTGGAACGTGGAGCTGTTGGATATTTGTTGGTTGTGGACCCCGCGTAAGAAGGCTTTATGTTCAGCCGACTCAAATTATGACGGAGCTAAGCCTGTCCAGGGCGGGTTAGGATTGTGCACTAACATTCCCCCTCGCCTCCTGTAGCCAACCGAAAGATGGCTGAAATAGCGTGGATCGTGTTCGAGAAGGACGCGCAGAACATCACTGACAGGTAAGACTTCATGATTTCTACAGTGGTCTGGTTTGTTTCAGCGTCGAAATGACTTGCTTTTCTATCAAGAGAAAGTAGCACTAACCCATCCACATGCACGCAAGGCCACACGACATCGTTGTCAACCTTGCCTCTGCAAAGGCATATAGATACGGATAGGATATGACAATGAACGTCCCAAGAAGCCTCCCGTCCAAGTAAAAGATGTGACCCGTGTACACTCGTGTCGATACTCGCACGTTCGATCCATTTCCCGCAATACCACTGCATCACAAGTTGGCCCTCGGAGCACGCCAATGCTCTCCCTCCCTGATATCCAAGATGGCATTGTCCATCCTCACAGCGAGGTGCCACCTCCCCAACCCGGGCCAGAAGTTCTCAAACAACCCCGTCAGCTTACCATCCTCGTCCCTCTGGTTGAGGTCCATCCACCCGACATGAGCCCGGGAGGTTGATTGCACGGTCGGGCACCGACACCACTCCTCCGTGCCGACGACCTCCGGCGTCGGGCCCTGTGGTACAGGAGGCTGCACGAGGGCCGTGTTCACGCCGAGGTAGTCGAACCACTTCGTCGACAGCGGGAATGCGGGAACGAGCGGAACCGTCTTGAAGGATGCTTGGAACAGCGGGGTGGTGCTGGGTGATGCCTCGGTCGCATCGCCGGTTGTGTCGTGTGGGAAGACCTTACACTGCTTTGATCCGCCGGGGAGATCCTTCCATTCGAAGCTGGCCAGGTGCTTCGGGATGTTCCAATCTTTCATTTGGCCCTGATTAGCAACTCGAGTCTGGAGCCGTGCCGGGGGACGGCACTCGTACTTAGCCTGCCATTGTACAGCGTGTGTTTCTGCGAGACATAGATCCTTGTAACCCTTGGGCTTTTCTTCTCTACCCAGTTCCCCTTCTTATCCTGGATATGGTACGTGTAGGCGCCGGGTATGATGGCCAGCTCGTCATAAGTCCCGACCGGGGTGTCCGAGTAGCGGACGAGCATGAAGCTGCCCACTCCTCCGGCGAAACGGCTGCCCTCCGGAGAGGAAAAGGATGGCGATTCCTTCTCGAGCGGTGAGAATGCGATGGTGTCTATCTCACCAGCTGCCTTGCTCTTCGAGTTTGAGAAGAAATATGCGGCATAGACCTCAGCGGTACACTTCCATGGCGCGGGCGCCTTCTTGATCCCGACGTCGCCCATGGTGAGTATGGGATGTCGATTCGGTAGGATTTGAAGAACGATTCCGGCCCCTTTCAAAGTTGTAATTCGCCACTGACTGCGTTAAAGCATTAGCGACTGTACTATTAGATCCGCTCCGGATCATTAACGTGGGTGATTCACTGCCTTGAGGTTGAGGCGGTGTTGATGTCCGCCCTAGAGTGGGGAAAGCCTGGGAAGTGACGATGCCTCGGTACTTGCCGGATAACAGGGATCATGCCTGTTTTCCCTCGAGTAGTGGTTCGGAGGTCGCTACAGTAGTCGAAAGTGGCTCCTCCCAATGCAACAGTCGGGTGCCCCAGTCACAATTCATCAGTGATTTGGTATTGTTGCGTTCATTGCATTGGCTCCGGCCCAACTGATTATTGAATCCTGAATGCTCAATCACAAGTGAACTCATTTCAGCCTCCATACAAACATCTAGATGGCCTGCTTTGCTCTCTTGGCTCATTCAAATGGGTGAACAGGGCAAGGTCTGCCACGGCTGGCCATCGAAGCCTGAGGCATGGCCTGAATCGTGTAACCAGCAAGTCTATTTCAGCGGACTCAAACTCAATTCAAGTTTGGTTTCTCTCCCAAGACAACACCTCTGTGTTTTTGTGATTCAAATCTATCATCTGGCACGCTGCTGGACGAAAAAAACCTTGCGGTGGCATAACTCTTCGCGGTTGCGACTAGCAAAAACAAAATAGCATCGACTCGGCATACCTCGGTAGCGACACCCGGACCACTCGGAGCGGTGCTGCAGAGTTGAGGTCACCAATATCAGCCTCCCCCAGGGAGCTAAGAAACAATATTGCAAGCGCCAAACATGGCAGCTACTCTGCCTGCTGCAGGCCAAGTCACCGTCGTAAGTTTTAATACGTTTTCCATTGTCACACAGTCACGTTAGGCCCGTCTAATGTTGCTGCGTAATTAATGGCCAGAAATGCCATTGATTTCGCCCTCGCCAGTCATCACATGTGAAATCCACCAAAGCTTTCCGCCCGCACCAGAAGACCCGAAGGAATGTCACTCAGCATTGGTGTTGTGTTTCGCCGCGCCTCTGATAGTTTTCCAGGACTAAATGACTCAGGCAGTCGGAGAAATGATTTGAGTAAATATGGAAAAAGAGAATATGACCATTGGCGAATAATGAAGATTGAATCAGGTCCAAATTTTCTATTCGCACTAGCAGGTACGTGTACCGACTTGGTCAAACATCTGGTAATACCTCCTTCCGCATGACGCTGCGCCGCTAGTGCCGTGAAATCGCCAGCGCATGCGACGTTCGGAACTACATTCGGTTGCTTAGGTGTCCGTACGCGAAGTGGTTTCTGGCCCCATACGATGGTTGCCCCCGTCATTGGCACTCTTGATGTTCGGCCCGAAGCAATTCAAGTTGACGAGGTTGTGAACCCTCATCAGTAAAACGAAAATTGGATACTGTGAAGAATGAAGCGAAGAGGGCCACAAGTGAAATGAAACGGCTACATCCCACTATTGATAGCCACTTATTCTACAGCGGTATGATGCTGGGGACGGGTGGCAGACGGGACAGAGATCTAGGCTGAGGCTCCGTGGGTCGTGTTGCGTGACTCAATCTATGTGGCAGCGGTGTGTCCGAGTGCTGCTGTGTCTGAGGAAATTGGCGAGGAGAGAGTCTACCATGCTGAACTACCGAAGCAGCATAGCACCTTGTGAACGCCACAGAGATTCATTGTCACGTCTATTCTTTGGTGAAACTAGTTGCTTACTAGGTGATTCTCCCAGGGCACAGCGACATCTCAAGGGAGTGACCCGGAGTCTGTGCCACTCTTAGGTTTCTGAGGTAGGCCATGGTCTGACCTGTTTTATGTGACATCAACAGGAGAAATTCTACCGAATGCAGCAATGTTTCACGTCAGATAGCGCTGCTATTGGTTAAAATCTGCCGCAAGAGGTCTTGGAGACTCGACGCAAACTTCTAGGGTGTAACTCACATTCCAGTCGTACTAGTCCAACACATTCCAATCCACATTGGGGAACACAGAACAGTACTTTCCGTCTTTTACACATTGTCTAATTTTGATGAAGAGGCCCGAAAACAGTGATTATGCGCGGTCTTGGAATAATATACCTTGACTGCTCAAGAGGAAGTATTCAAACGGATATGGTCTGAGGAACCACTTTATCGATGCTTGAGGATCTCATACACCGCTTACTCAGAGGAGCCTTGTCTTTTGACTGAGTTCCAAAGTATCAAGACCGATCCCAGATCAATAACCATGCTTCTCCAAATCTTTGTTTTATGTATTTATAGTTTCTTGCTTGCAATTTCCCTTAAACCTCTTCCTTACATAAAAGGTAGCACCATCTTGCTTTGAATTGATGTATTGAGGACAGCTGCCTTGTCTCTGTATTCCCTCTCGTGACACTGAAGTCATCATCTATAACGCTTATTATTATCGAAAGAGTCTCTATTTAATAACCTAGTGCCACTAGTACCGCTTAAATAAGTTCTATATCAAAGTTGAAAAGGCTCTCAGATCTATAGGCCAAGGATACCACATCCTCTTCTTCAGCAGCTTTAGATTTCTTTTTAACCTCCTCTCCTTTACGCTTTTATCCTATGTATTCTTCCTTATAACACCTCATATATTCCTTCTTTATAATCTTCGCGTTTCTCATCTCAGCTTCTAAATTTATCACTATGGCTGCATTAAGGCGTTGCGTTTAACGAGCCTGCTTTATCTCGTCCCTCAACACCCAATTTTTTTGACTTCCTCTTCATATCTAAGGCTGTTGGAGTTCCTCGGGGCCGAGGGTGTCAACTCCAATCCGCCCTATCATCTGTAAGATGTCTTGAGACTTGCTGCGTACAGCCTCTCGAGCCACTGGTGCAAGTTGATGTGGTATTCTAATACCTGATATGTCTCCAAAAGATGTTTCCACTGACACGGAATATTCTGTGATAAAGAGATGTTCAGATAATTGATAAGGTTTCTGCCTTAAGCACATCGGGATCGCAGTTATTTAATTCATTGCACCAGGCTGCCTACAGCAACACCTGTGGGACCCACAGACATGTAACACACAGGATGGTTGTGTAAGAGCCACCAGCCGATGGGTATACGACATGCCTCATGTAATATCAGACAGCAAATTGCCGGTGATGCAGTCTCACCTCATGCCCCTTTTCAGCAACACTACAGACGAATGGATCATATCATTGCCACGCCAGCGGTGGGAAAAACACATGATCTAGCTCCATAGGCACAAGTGATGGACCAGTTGCTCTACTGAGTGCACACATTGCCCTTCATTGACCGACTTGATACCTGAGACGCGGGTCTCCCAGCTACAGGTCATGCCCTCTCCTCCAGACCTCAGTCAGATATGTAGGACCGCTCTTATTTCCCAATATGGGCCCAGTAATCAGACCACTCAGGCGTGTCAAAGACCGAAAGAGGCATCCGTCGAAATGATGTGGCCGCCACCGTCAACAATGCAAGCCGCACCAAGACATACCCCGGAGCAGTCCAAGCCATAGTCCAATGCGTGGATCGACACCTATCTCCGTAGAAAAGTATAAGCAGACCGATGGGCAGCGTGGCGATCGAGCAGCTCCGCCAGATCCAGGCCTCTGCAGCGGATGGGAATGGATAACCCCACTCCGCTATGTGGATGGCCGCAAGTAAGCACAGCAGGACGCACACAATGCCCATCATGAGCCCGTCTGACGATGAGACCGGGCACCTCGATCCACTGCTGCTACCGGTGGCGGTGCTGTCGCTGTCGCTGTCCCGGCCGGTGGAGTACCCACACTCAACGGCTGCGATCACCGCATCATCCGCCGCATCCAAGTCGACCTCGAAAGGTTCCTCGATGTCCTGCGGGCAGCGCAGCCACGCCATGCTCGCAATCAGCCCACAACAAGTATAAGCGATCGTCATGTCCTCCAGGGGAGTGACCATATATTCGCTCGCCAACCGTGAGATGATATTGGCGCAGAACCACAGCGCCTGGAGACCCGCGAGCAACTTCTCGAACCAGCTCTTCTTGCTCCTGCGGTCGATGGCGTCTCCGCTGGGGAGCATGTCGATGCGAATCCCACCGCTTCCATGCGCCACAGGCTTCCTTTTCTCCATGTACTGTTGCTGCTCGGCGAGCTCCACCAGCCTCCTCGGCGTGAGGGTCTCCCCGCCACCCACCCCCTTGACGCCCCTCTTCACGACGAGGAATGACTGTTTCAGGGTCCAGGAATTCCAGCCACTGAGGGCCCGAAGCCGCTTCTGCAACCGTCTGGCCTTGATCAGCTGGTCGATCGCGCTCGCCGGCATTGCCTCGGGGACAAAGAAGGCGAAAAGGCCCCACATGCCCCGGCCCATTGACCGGCTCGCGTCCAGATGGATCGCCGTCCACAACGCGAACATGATGGTCGGCAAACAGGCCCAGACGACGCTGAGCGTGCCTCGGCCACAGTTGGGTTCGGGGACCCATCCGGCGGTTTCCATGGCTGTTTGCGGAATAAACAGGAATCAGAAAGCCTGTACCCTCGATTGTACTGGTCAGAATGTGTCGACACAGGAGCATTTCGTAACTGTTCAAGAGGCGGGATAAGACGAGGATATTGCGCAGGAACGCGGAGCCTTCAGTCGTTGAGAGTCTAATAACTCTGGAATACACCTGTTGGCACTGAAATATTCCAGACACAGGACCAGGGGAGGCCAGCATAATTTATATCAACTATCTCGCCGGGCTACAGATTGTAGTATACAGAAGGTTCGTGGATGACAGATGATCCTGATCTCCCATTGCAGGTGGCAGCTGTGCCCCAATGCCAGAGTGGTTCGTCACACCCTGCAAGGCTTACGCCCCAACGGCTGGGGGCCGTGATCGTCAGCAGCTCGGTTCCTTGCGAAGCGGCAAACTTCAGCCCGGATGCAAAATCGCAGCATCCCCGGGTCTCTGCGACGACAAATAGGGCACTGCCAGAATCGTATTCTGCCTTTTGGGCGTAGGAAGTAGAGCCTTCATTACTACCCAAGGGCGGGATCGAGATTGAAGGAGGCAACTCAGTCAGCGCCGTTGGCCAGATAATCAATGTTGGTGCCTGCACTTTCAGTGAAAGCCTTGCTCAGCCCCATTTCCGCGGCTCGAGGATCACTTGCATTGAAAATCTGGTCGTCTTTGGGAACACGTAATTGGCCACCCAATTTTCCACCACCCGCCTCTTCAGACGATCAAATCAATGACTTGGTCTCTTAGTAACGACGTTGTGGCAACCCTGATCCGTCAGCAGACATTCATCCACGCATGTGTACACGTCGGACCTCAATCTAATGTAGTGTACGATTCAATTTCTATTCGTTTGTATACGAGCAAAGCGGCAGGGCTGCCACCAAGGCTGTCAGGCTGATGTGGCCAAGGCAGAAACTCCCCGCGGGGGCAAACCACTATCTTCGGTACTGGATGGTATGAGGAATCTCTGACCGAGACAAGTCAATCATGTGGACTTGATACTTTCATTGTCGTAACGTTGAAACCTTGGAAGACTTGTCCGTCAAGAAGCTTCTCGGGTGCGGAAGCAGGAGTAGATCTCTCCTTCTTTCCAACAAGAACTGATGAAGCGTTTAGGAGCATCGCCGAGCAATGGTTTTTGGCAGCCCATCCAGGTCGAATTCAATGCTTGACATGGTATGGACAAAAAGAAAGTAACATGCTTGGGACGTGAATCAACCGAGAATCATCTTCGAAAACAGTCGGGAGTCTGTTCACATCAGATGTTCACGAATGATCCCATCATAATTTACCCCTCGTTCGCGAGATGTCTGTTCACCATTGAATGTGACCCCCTGAAGCTGTACAAGAAAAGTCTTCAAAAGCAGGCCGTAGAAGCTCGCCATCAGCCCACAGACGCTTCAATGGTCTTGGCCCGTGAGAAGGACTGCTCAATTTTCCAGTCGGCCAGGGTCAGTCTCAAGAGGGCGGCGGCCAAGACTGACCAGGGTGCACGTAAGCATTCTTCTTGGCTGTGTCAGTAAGGCGCACGGGAGAGGTTCTCTGGGCCAATGCAGCCTCAATCGAGGCTAAGCGCCGAGATTGGTTCCAAGGTTGCACCTCCTGCTATGCTTTTGTAAAGAATTTAGTCGACGACCTATTTCTCGTACCATAAGACTTCAGAAGATCCTGAAGTGGTTCTTCGTCGGACCAGAATCGTAGCTCGCATGAAAATCAACGTTGGGAAGCCAATTGGTATTGGTGAAGGAACCGTCTGAAATTCGGATTCGGGGCATCCTTGTGTTTTGAGGAGATTCTCGTGCAGAGTTTGTCTGGGCAGAGGGCGCACCAAGGTGCTCTGTGTTGTTTACATTCCTAGAGATGGATCTGCGAGGTTGGTTCGGCGGTGTTAGCCCACATCCCGACCACAAACGGGCAACCCACATGTATCAGATCAGCGGTAGACCCCAGCAGATCGAGGGCAGGTCCATGTGGCATATCTTGGCACAACTTTTCTTGAGGACGAATGCCACCGGCCAAGTGATGTCAAGCGCTGAAACGAGAACGTGCTTTTCCCCTCGCATGATGAAGCAGCTCGATGGTGTAGCCTCGCATTCGGTTGCTTCTCCGCGGCTGGCAGTCCTGTTTGCGAATGATCTCGTCACTTCGATGCGGGTCCCAAAATTCTGTGAAGGTTTTGTGTATGCTTTTTTGTACAACTCAATATCACACAAACTCTTGCTGCTCGTTACGCTATCCTGGTTGTGACGCTTATACGTTTTCCCGGCCTTGCAACACGTGCTGTGGGCTAAGAGCCCCTTATTTCGTGGTAAAAGACTCCTGTGACACAGAACCTGGCCCAACCATGTGGTCGGAAAAGTCGCAGCTCACAGCAATAGTCTTCTGCACCAGTCGTGGGGGATACCGTTGTATCTGTGTGTTTTGCATGAGCTTGGCAGCTTGCGCGGCGGCTCCATTTCAACGCCTGGAACTTGTTAGACTATATCCACTTTCTGAGCCCCACCAATGTGCCATCGTCGATCAGATTAGCCGCCTTCGCGCACTATTGATTGGTATGGCCCCTTTCAGCACCAGTCTCCGTGCAGAAGTAAAAAAATGTGGTTAAGCTGTGATTACCTACCAAAAACCTACCAAGGTACCACCCTATTAGTGCCGGAAATTCGCAATTTAATCCTATAGCTCCAGCGCTTTGACTGACTGTGCGTCACTTAAGCACCTATACGTAATTTCCGGCCATGCTGTCATCCCAGGTTGCACTCACAATCATCACATGCAAGATGCAGAATACTTAGATGAGCAGAGCGTGTGTCGAGGATCCATCAGACGGTCAGTTTCTCGGACGGACTCCACACAGAGCTCGCTCGCTATATCTTTCCCCAATCTTGGCGAGCTTGACTTCCAACCGTAAGCGAATAGTATCATCCCGCGGCCCCTTTCTACTCAGTACGTAAAAATATCACTTAGTGATACATGATCTTCGGATAGTGAGATCACTCAACCCATGCAAATAGTCAGACTACCGCACAGACGGGCCTTGGCGATGTTTGGACGAGGAACAGGTGTGGGGCCGAGAAGGGAAACCAGTAAGCCTAGAGCTTCTACCTGCACCTGTCAACACTCTTGACATTGCACATCGGGAGTGACGGCAAACGTCGGATAATTGTAACAAATAAAAATCCTGGAATGTGCCAGAGCGTCAAATTGGCGCCCAGTAACAACAGATCGATCAGGACAACCCCTTCTGCAGCCCTGCCAAGTGTGCCGTCTGGACTTGATGGAAGCATGAGCAGTTGCCAGTTTCCAAGGAAAGGGGCCGACTGGGCAATACCATGCGAGAGAAGATGCATAGACATGCACAGCGGCTTGAGGCTCTGCTAATATTGGACACAAAGTTGTAGATCCTGATCGGTCGGAACTAATCAGATTAACCGGGAATCGCCATGATCCTAGGCCTGCCAGGATGGTGATCAGTATCCGATCATATAGTGCGTGGTATTCGTCCGACGACGATCCTTGGGGCGGCAGGACTGTAGTATTCCCCCCTTCTCATCACACCTCCCAATGCGGTATGGACCCCTAGGTAATCGGTGCGACGACGAGATGACACAAAAGCCTGTCATTCGGGATGAAGCTTAAACCGGAGGATTTAGCCTCCACCATGCCTGCCATGCCATCGGGTGCCTTGGAATGACGCCAGAACACACCACCTCGAGCACGGCGCAACCTCGCCCAAAATCTGCAAGCATCCGCTGACTCCAAAACTTTTTAGCGAGCCACTGCGTTGCATGGAGAAACCCGCGTGGGGCGTGCGACCGAGCAAATTGATAGGTACCCAGGTATACAAGTCGCCTATATCCCACATCCCGGGGCTCGGCCCGCCACATGTGGTTTCAGACGACAGGAGAACACTGACAGGGCCTATCCCACGGCGCTTGGCACACACAGGTGGATAATTCTGCTTCAGACCACACGGGGGAAAATCTTGGCAGCACCTATCATGCAAGACACCCTTCTGTCGAAACTGCCATGATCTGCACGTCACAAGAAGGGGGCTTCGATGAGATGGCAGAATCTGCCGCCCCCTTCCCCAATGGGATGACCTTCCAAGTATAGAACTGGTTCCAAAGAGAGGGGCCATCTCTCTCCCGACGGGCCACCCTGAACCTGGCTGATGAACGGCGGATGTCCGCCGCGGTGGGGACGTTTCGTTCCCTGGCTGACTCTGCTTCAGCCATCGATGTACAAGCGACGTACTGGCTCGGCAACGTTATGGGCAGCAGTGACGAGGTCTATGCTTCTTGGGCCGTGTCTGGGGGGGCGAACTGGAGTGAGGTAAATAGTAGGTCTTGTTTGCTCCCCATGGCCGCCGACGCTTGACAGCCTCAAGCAGTTGATCTCGTTCTCATTCAGTCACTCTATATTCTTCATTGTAGTTTATACCCGCGCTGGCGTTGTTTATGTTCTGTCATTAGCCCCGGCGGCTCCATACGGCCATACAAGTTTAATACCCCCCCTTCCATACAGACTACGAAGAAACAAAATATCAAGATGTCAGAGCGATCTTGCCCAGTATCAAAATCGGCGGCCGGACGGTGTCCAGCAGCACGCGGTAGGGCAAGCAGGAGCAGCAGCCGAGTTGGACCGAGGGGATGCTCATTCTCAGGATACTGCCAGCCTGGAGATCTGCGGACAGCATTTGAGATACCACCAGGCGTTGACTCAGAAGAGTGGCTGAGGGGAAGGTAAGCTTAGTGCCACACATGATGCACAGTCGAGAGGAGAATCAGTGCACTGATCCTTGGATACAATACACAGAGACCGGAAGGCCATCAACGCCCTCCTCTTCCCAGATGCATCAGCAAAGGACCTGAATAGGTTCGCCAAGGACAACATCGACACGCTCCCACCAAGCGAGAAGGACATCCTGGCCGCAGCCCTTGGTGCACCAGCACGGCAGGTCATCATCCGAGCCGAGGAGGTCGGGCCAAAGTCCGGATGGCGGGATGGGTTCCTCACAGCCGAGTACGGCTTCGTCCCTCCGGACTCGCTCGACTCGTCGGTGGCGTCACTGGCCAACTCGCCGGGAAGGATATGGTCAGACCTCGCCGAGCGCATGCCAGGATGTGTAGCACGTGGACGAGTACGGGACTCCTGCGCGGCCCTGCCCGTCGTGGAGGCCACGGAGGACATCATCCCGGACAACGCACTGTGGGCGGCACTGGTCGCCCTGGGAATGCTGTGCTCAATCTGCCGGTACGAGGACAAGCACGACGGCCACGAGGGCGTGAGCCTCAGCAGCTCCAACAAGCCCAAGGTCGAGCTAAGCGACGACGTCGTCGAGGAGGTGAAAGGCCTGCCGAGGAGCATCGGCCTCCCCTACTTCCAGGTCTCCAAGCGCATGGGCCGACCCATCCCGCACCTGACGTTCGTCGACCAGTCGAGCTACAACGTCAAGATCCGCGACCACAACTCGACCCACCCGTACGTCGCCCGCTTCGACAACATGGACATGCGGTGGCCCATGTTCGGCGACCAGGCCGAGATGGCCTTCCTCAAGGGCGTGGCCGACACCTCGGCCAGCTTCCAGCACGGGCCGGACGCCATTGCCGCGTGCCAGGAGTGTGTCATGAACAGGGACATCGAGGGCCTGCTGAGGGAGATGATCCGCCTGAAGGAGATCCTGGAGATGATGCCCAACGCATTCCACACCATCAGCCCCAACCCCATGTCCGGCGACAACTACGTCCCTGCCAACGAGTGGGTGCGGTGGGCCAAGTTCTCGGCACCGCTTTCCAAGCGGTGCCCGGCGTCGAGCGGACTACAGTTCCCGCCATACCTGCTTATGGACGCCTTCCTCGGCCGTAAGAAGTACGACTCTTTTCTGGGCGCAGAGGGAATCCACCTGCGAGCCTGGGAGCCCTCGAACCTCCGCGCATTCATCGCCGCCGTCGAGGGTTACTACTCCGTCCCGGAGTTCGTCATGAAGTCGGGCGACCCGAGGCTGATGGGCGTACTGGACGGCATCGTGGAGGCCTACACGGGCGAGAGGGGCTTCATGGGCGTGCACAGGTACAAGGTCTTCGGCATCCTGGAGGTCGCGGGCAAGACGGGCCGCACGGAGACGAACGGCGCGTCGGGCGCCGCAGACGCGGGCCGGCCGTGGGAGGAGACGCACAAGCAGTTCTCCGAGGCGATGAAGGAGCGCCTGGAGCCTTACCGCAGCGACGTCTCGATCGAGCCGCACGAGATGCGCGGCAGCTTCGCCGAGTGCAGGTACAAGGCCAGGATCCTGGGGAGGTCGTTTGTCGACAACGACGCCGACCGGGGCATCGCGATGGTGACGCTGGACATCCAGGACACGGGCATCACGTTCCAGCCTGGCGACCGGCTGGCGGTGATGCCCCTCAACAGCTGGGAGGAGTGTGCCAAGGTCGCCGCCTCGCTCGGGCTGGACGAGATGCTCAACGTCCAGGTCCCAGTGAACAAGTGCTGGGCCCGGTTTGCCGACCACCTGGGATCGGTATCAAGATCCCCAAGGGGGCCGATCACGGTGCAGGACATCCTCCGGAGAGGCCATCTCGCGCCGCTCACGCAGGATCTCGTCCTGAGGATCCACTCCATGCTGAGAGCATCGTCCAACACCGCCCTGCAGGTCCTGGCCACGGACGAATGGCCTGTCCGCGGGTCCCTGGGTGATCTTCTCCAGTCCGCAGTCATGGACACGCCACAGGCTGTCTGGGACTCGGCCTTCAACCTGCAGGACCTTTCGTGGCTGTGTGAGCTCGTGCCCGTCGAGATGCCGCGCACATACTCCATCTCGAGCTTCCCCGACGAGCTGCTGCCCAGCACCGTCGACCTGAGCGTCTCCCGGTCCGAGTACCAGCTCAGCTCCACCTTTGCTGGAGAGTCCCGGATCACGAGGTGTGGCGTCAGCAGTGGCTTCCTCAACCCCATCGTCGCCTCCAATGACGAGATGATCCCGATCGAGGAAGACATCCTCATCGGTGTTTCGCGCCCGCAGGCGTTCCAGCTCCCCCTGAGTGGCGCGTCGCCCTGTGCTTTCTTCGCGGGCGGCAGTGGCATCGCGCCATTCCGCAGCTTCTGGCAGTCTCGCATCCAGAGTGGTGCGGTCGGTCGCAATATTCTTTACCTCGGCGTCCAGTCGCGAGACAAGTTCTGCTATGAGCATGAACTGCGCCAGAACGTCAACGAGGGGCAAATGGAGGTCCACGTCGCCTTCTCCCGGGACTCAAGGGGCCTGGCCATGCAGGGCCGCGAGCTGGTAGAGAAGACTACGCCGCCTCGGTATATCGACAATCTGATCACCGAACAAGGCTCGACCATCTGCGACCTGGTCATGAGCAAAAAGCACGGTGGTCTTGGGGGCTACCTGTATGTTTGCGGGTCCGTGGCTGTGTTCGATTCTGTCATGAAAGGAATACGGCAGGCCATCTACAACCACCGCACTTCGACGCTGGACTCGGCGGAGGAGCTCATCAACGCCGCATTCGCCGAGCGCCGTTTCATGCTCGACGTCTTCATGACGCCAAAGCCTCTCCCATGCAACCTGCCCACCATCCCGCTCTCGCAGCTGGCCCTCAACACCGGCCACAGAGGGCAATCGAGGATCTGGATCGGTGTCCACGGCAAGGTTTACGACGTGACAGACTTCTGCCCGATGCACCCGGGTGGCACCCTCATCATCAAGTCCAACGCTGGTGTCGACTGCTCGGCGTCCTTCGACAACCTCGCGCACACCACCAACCCGGAGGTGACGTCGCTCCTGACCAAGTACTTTGTCGGCCACCTGACACCCAAGCCGGACTTCCACGGCAACGACGACCTGGACATGCTGTACGAGCTGTGGTCGTCGTATCTCCGGACATCCGTCGAGACCCTCGTGGCGCATCAAATGGAGATGAATGCAATGATCACGAACCAGACCCTGGATCCATCCAAGTGGTGGTACCAGGGCCCCGGGCTCCTGAACATCAAGGGCGTGAGGTCCTTCTACCAGTACCAGTCGCGTCTGCTGCAGACGGGGTTCAGCGCCCTCTTCGGCTCCAAGTTCCAGGAGCTCATCCTCAAGCTCTCCTTCAGCCTCGCCAACGCGTCCTCGGCAGGGCCATCGACGAGCCTGCCAGACGTCCTGGGCGTCGTGGCCCGGGCAAAGACGTCCGGCAGCGCCATCAAGACGTCCAAGGAGATCGCCCGCGTGGGCGAGTTCGTGGGCAACAGCGAGGAGGCGCGGTTCCACGAGCGCGGCATCATCGACTACGCCAGCAAGTCGGTGGAGCTGGACATCAGCCTGCTCGAGGACGTGCGGGCCGAGGCGTGCGCGGGCATGGACGCCTTCGACGCGCTCATGTCGCAGGACGCGGAGAACCCCGAGGACAGGATCGTCGCGCTGGCGACGTTCCTGATGCAGCTGCTGGAGCGCGTGGCCAAGCGCCTCGAGATCTTCTACGCCAACCTGGCGCAGTACTCGGTCTACCAGCCCACCATCGAGCGCAACCCGGCCCGCACGCGCTGGCGCCTGGTCCGGTCCAGCGTCAGGGACGGGTCCTTCTTCGTGCTCACGCAGAACCTGAGCATGGACTCCGCCGTTGCGGTGGCGACGTCTTCGTCTTCCATGGCGGCGGCCAGGCCTGCCTTCTCGACCAACATCGACTTCGACCGCGTCATGAGCCAGGTGCGCCAGGGCCTGGGCGCGAGCGTCCCCAGCGCCCAGCAGCAGCAGGCCAAGGCGACGCCCAGCGCGATAGACGCAGCACGTGGGCGGGCGCCGCCGAACGGGGCGAGCGCCTTCGAGTCGTACGAGAACGGAGGCGCCCTGACGCGCATGAGCTCCTTCATCGACAAGAACATGCGGTCCATCCGCCGGCTGTCCAGGATGCCCACCGCCATGCCCAACCTGAGCAACTTTGCCGACGGTCAACAGGGGGGACCAAACGGCTTAGGCATCGCTGGCATGCCATCTGGAGGAGGGCTTGGAGGGTTCCAGCCCACGCCGCCCAGCAGCAGGGGGTCGAGCGTCGACGGGCGAGACGCGCGCGGCAGGATGATGGGGACGGGGATGGGGCCGGGTCCGAACGTGCCCCCCTCGCCGCCGATGGATGCCACGACGGCCATCACGGCCATGATGGGCAAGTTCCACGGCCGCAAGAGGAGCACGGCATCGGCGTCGGGCGCCTCGAGTCCTCCAATGCAGCGGAGCACCATGGCTGGTCCGCCGATGAGCCCGGGTGGCAACCATGTAATGATGATGAGGTCACGGGCGCCATCAGTGCAGAGCGTCAGGGCTGGGTCGTTGAGGTCTTTTAAGCTGAGTGAGCGGGTGCATTCTTATGGGCAGGCGGAGAAGAAGGTTGCGCCGACGTTTTGACGTGCTTCTGGGCTTGGCTGTACCAATATGGCGCAAGAGGAAGGAATTTGGTATGGTGGTGCTTGGTGAAAGTGTCATAGAAGGCGTTAGGCAACACTCCAAAATGTCATCTGAGAGGAATCTTCTCATGTTTCTATTCACATTGTTCAAGTGAGGCAGGCATGCGAACTACAATTTACTTAGGCACACCTTGGTTGAAGTCTAAGGGTTTGGACCCATAATTCGAGGTCTCGTGACCCAATCAGAGCCGTCCCCATGCAGTTGGAACAGCCTCGGCTCATCTCGATCGACGCTTGTTGTCCCGTTTCACCCCTCTCACCTCCGGCTGCATTACGGCTCTAGATACAAGATACATCTGGATATGCTCTGAGCCTTTTTTGTAAATGGATTATACGCGCCAATGACATTTTGACTTCCCATTACAGCGTCACACAAGGCAATCGATTCCACTTGTGTCTCCACCTGGGCAGCAACAACCTTTCGGGCTCCCCAACATGGCCTCAACCAACCTGCCACCACCAGAGGACGACATCAAACACTTCAAGTCAATCCCATGGTGCTTACAACACCTGCAACCACCAGACACAGAACTCGTCATCACATCAGCGTACAGCCGATCCCGAAAACCCAATTCCGAGGACGCTCTCTTCGCAGAAACAATCAACAGCCCCTCCACCCTCTCCCACTTCATCCTCTTTTACGCGCGCCCCTCAGAGCCGCGGTCCGTCCTGCCCGAGATCAAAGGGCTGATCACGCTAGGCAGCGACCTTGATGGCCACCCGGGTATTTGCCATGGCGGGATAGTAGCCACCATCTTCGACGAGGTGCTGGGGTACGCCGCACCCGCGGGCAGGCTCACCGGGGAGGGCCAGGATGCAGGTAAGCCGGTGCCGTCCTATGTCACGGCCTACCTGAACACGACGTACCTCCGACCTGTCAGGACACCGGGAACTATCTTGGTCGTGGCGAGCACGACCAAGGTGGAGGGGAGGAAGATATGGGTGGAGGCTTCTATGGAGGATGGGAGGGGTGACAAGCTGGCGAAGGCTGAGGCGTTGTTTGTAGAGGTTAAGTTGAAGCTGTAGATTGCTGGGTCCATTGGGGTGACAGTTCAGGGTTGAGACTTCTCGATAGAGGATGTGTCGTCAGGCGGACCAGTAGACAGGTGGCGGACCGAAGTAACACGGATACTCAAGATTAGAGCATTGCTGTTGGGCGTGCGTTTTTTTGGTATCCTTCATATTGGATATGGTCTCAGAAGCTCAACAGTGTGCATAACGAAAGATGATAGACCAGCTCCTTGTCCAAAAAGAAACGCTTATTGGTATTATCATTAACGCGCTCTCTACTAAGCATAGCCCCTGGACTGGCCAGTATAAGTCCTGTTCATGGGCCGCCGCAGGTTCGTACTCGGCCTTCTCATATTTTCAGCGGGCACAGGCTCTTGCAGACGATCAGCATACCCATACCCAACCATGCTCTTCATGGCACCGGTCCAGCCCAGCTCCTGTCTCTTATATGCCCTGGCTGGCCGGCCATCCTGTGGCTTCTGAATGACCACCGTGGGGAAGGTCTCGACGCCCTCTTCCATCACGTCATCAGGCCTGCCCGTACCACTGCTACCGAGCAGAGGCTTCGGCTCAACAGTGCCATCATCCTCGATTACCCCGGTGGACTGACCCGCCTGCTCCTCCATCTTGGCCTCGTCCGCAGCCACCTCGATCCAGACTGTAGCTTTGCGGATAGAGTCGGCATAGATAAAGAGCAGGGCGAGGACAGTCAATGGCGCGCAAACGACCCAGAACACCCAGAACATGCCTCCCGTGGGACCGAACGGGTCGCTCATGGACAAGATGGATGGTACGATGGGGAATGGCAGGAGGTATGAGATTCTGTCAAGCCCCCGCGAGTTCTCGTCCTTCTCGCCGGGCGCGAGCGCCCTCTTGGGGTTGTTACCAGCCTGGATGGAGCGGAACTCCTCGGCGATGGCGCGCGCCCCTCCCGCCGCCACGGTGGCAAGATCAACACGCCGCGCGTTGCGGTCCAGCAGGCCCTCCCACTCCGTCGCCGTGATGGGCATCGGCATCCGCCAGCGCGTAAGGTACCTCGTGACGTTGAGGTTGTGCTCGACGGCGAGCTGGACGCGCCACGCCAGCGACAGGACGTGCGCCGGGTGGGCCTCCGGGTCGATGAGGGGCGACTCGAAGTAGGCGAGCCAGTGGGTGTAGACGAGCTCCGACAGCAGGGCGCGGATGCCGTGGCGCATGTGCTCCGGGTCCCGGAGGGCCTCCTGCAGGATGATCTCGAGGCTCGAGTGGTGCTCGTCCACGCTCTCGTCGTCCCGGCTGCCGGTGTTGTCCGTCGCTGCTGCGTGCAGGGCGACCATTGTCGTCTGCTTGCGCATGAGGGGCGATGTCGCTGCCCATGGGGGATCCTCGAGGAACAGCACTAAGACGGAAGTCAGCCTGTCTATCCCGCACAAGCAGATGAATTAAATGTGTCACCTACCACCGTCATTCTCTCCATTGAGCCACAGCGACGCCCGACAGAACATCACGGCATCAGCACTCTTCATCCGAGAGCGGATACGCAGGTAACTCAGCTTGCGCCCCAGCCTTTGCCTTTTGGGCTGATCTTTTGTTACGGTGCATCTAAACTTTGAATACGCCGGAGGGCAGGGGATGCTGGCTCACATCGTTCCAATAGGTGGTATCCCGGTCGAGCAGGCGGGCTGTCCGACTTACCGGATGCTATTTACAGCAGGACCCTGCCCCTGTGTTTCGATAGACGAAACGGCATATTGCTTTTTACAGCCAATTCAGTGGGAGATTTCTTAGCCGGGGACGGGTGAGCTGAGAATACGAGTCGGTGCTCGGTGACGACTTGAGCATGTCTACTATGTAGAAGTGAGCTGAGGTAGTATTTGCCCTAAAAGATCATGCTTAAAGCAACCACCCCAAGATCTGTCCCGCTAAAGGGCTCAGATCGCCATGCAAGGGTCGTAACCCCTTCTCATTTGGCCTTTTTCAATTTGTGGGATGATGCAAATGCTCGAGTTCAGGTATCTCCACGAAGCAAATCCTCATACGGCCTATTTTCTAACTATGCAGCATTATGGTCGCGGAGAAGGCGGTCGCCGTCTCCGCGACCATAATGCCCATCAGAGCAACCCCGACTTTGTCACCGATAAGAGTGTATCCCTCAGGGGTGAAGTGAATCGCGTCATCCCAATACTTTATATTGTCTGTGTCACACGGCAGAGCATCGTGGAGGTCAAAGACATAGCTGTGTGAACAGTCAGCCTTGGATGGCAGGGGTCTCACGGCCAGCACACGACACTTACAAGTTGTCTGTCTTGTGTTCTTTGATCATCTTGTTCAGGTTGTTTCGCCGTTCCACAAGGCTGTCATTCAATCTGCTGTCGATGGATGCCCCGGGTACCGTGAGCGCGAGGACCTTGCTTCCATGCGCGAGCGGAATATTCCAGATCTCCTTGAAAGCCGCGAGGATCTCCTCGCCCGGGATGTTATATGCTAGGTCGCTGTGAAAATGTGTCAGAGAAATTTGCAAGCACTAAATTACTCCTAGGGGGGAAAGGGGCCTACTTCGTTGCACCTAGCACAACGGTCCAATCGAACGGTTTCTGGCCCTCCTGGACTACCACAGAGTGTCAGCTAGAGTGATCCCTCAAACCTTGAGCTCTATCGGCCTCCTATGTACCTACATTGTTTCTGCATTCGCTCTCGGAACTTGCCCCTTGTCACGAGATCCCCAGGCACCCCGTCGACGACAGTCTCGATCTCCGTGTCTGGCATGATGGTGCCGAGCATCTTGACAACATTCTGCGAGAACGGATGGTACACCGCCCCCATGGACGAGTACCCGGCCACCAGCGACGCGCCGAGGAACAGGATTCGAATCTTCTTGGGCGACATCTTGAGTAAAGTGGCGAGTTCCAGCGAGCTACTCGGTGGGCTTCGAATGCATTCCGGGAACGAAGGTGAAAAGCTGACCTGGGCGACTCGCTAGGCAGACATGACAGTTGGCTGAGTCAACCTCGATACTTATGCAAGCAGCCCCGCGCCGATTGGCCGCAGTGGGGTCCTCAACGGTTACCTGAGCGTCTCAAATGTGGAATTGACTCGACTCTGATGGCGCGCAGGTGCAATCCCAGGAGAGTTGCCTGATGCACGAGATCACGTTCTTTACGTCCAGTCTACACCACCACTTTTGCCGAACACAAACTACTTCCCACTTTCTTCTAAATTAGGATTGACCATGCTTCCTCCGTGGGATCTGCTTGTTTGACTTCCACCTTCCGTCTGCTTTATCAATTCCAGGGGTGTCCATTTCGACCACCATGTCTAATCCCCCCGCCCTTGATGGTAGCGATTCATTGATTTTATTTAGGAAGAACCCTAAAGCACTTTTGGTCATTTTCATTTCACACAAACTGTCATCCCTTGCTGCACCCCCTCCCCGGCAGGATTCCCCCCCGAAGACTGAGTGTAAATGCGTTTGAGGAGCTGGTGTTGACGCGAGGTACGATGTAATGGCCGACGCCTACGTAGAAGATAATACCAGCTCTTCGTCTCGGTATCTACACGAGCTCAGCAGGTTGTTAGCTCGTTCAGTACGCGACGGCCTGGCCAAAAGCTTCTCTAGAATCATTCTAGTCGCAACCATGTGCTGTACCAAGCACCACTTCTTTCACAGTCACCCCTATCGATCAGGGATGTCAAATTCATTTGAATCCAGGCCGGTTAAAGTTTTGACTCAGTGGGGGCCCACCTGACCAATCGAGGAATGAATGTGCAGATCACGACAACTCGAGACGCGATAGAATGCTTCGCAATACAAGTAGTCTCTCGAGTCTCTATAACCACACGAACAGTATAACAGCGACCCCCAAAGCCGTGAGAAATCCACGATGATCAATTATCAGTACGACTTCAGAGCATTGTCCGTGTATCAGTAATCAAACCCCTGAAGAAGTGTGGCACGGGAGATGGCGACAAGTTGGAGTTTAAGTGCAAGTGCCGCGGAAAGGCCGCTTCTCGCCGGTGTTTACTGAAAGCCAACAGGGCTTGTTCCGCCTCATACGAAATCGGAAGATAAGATCTAGGACGGTGACAGGTGTAGGTGAGCGCGTGACGCCATGACTAAGTGAAGATTTGTCTGGGCCAAGTTGGAGAATTCGCGCGGACAAATAGGGGAAAGAACAATGTTCTTAATCATAGAGGTCGGGCTACAAAGCCTCAGGGACCAGACCGAATTGATTATGGGAGACTGCGTGCTGTTCCTATTTCGTTTCTGTTGTAGATTGTGTTTTAATTCTGCAAGCGGCATCATCAGATACTGAAGTTGACGAAATACTCACATCGGTAGTGATTACATAACTCCTTGGAACACGTATTAAACCACTCAACTCAAGCTGACATTCCGTCGAGCTATTCCCCTGCTCCATGTGAGTATCGGAGATTCAATACAGGGATTAGAATCGACCGTCGCTGCTCAAGAGCCAGACAGACCCTCTTGTTTACCATCTGGCCGGGTTCTTGCTTATCGTGGGCTGAGAACCAGCTTCTTGGCAGGATGAAGCTAGACTGCCTCTGGAAGGAGGAGGGTGCCGGCTTGCCGTTCCTGCATTAGAGGCTCCGCACATCCTATCGACTGGGACCGGTGTGTCGCGTGCCTGGAAATACAGCGAGATCCGGGAGTATAAATCCAGCCCACCTCACTTCTGTATTCATGATTGTCTTCTCTCTCTAAGCCGGTGTAGTCCATTTGTTGTACGTCGGACTTCCTTATTGAAGAGCTTCACGAAGCTAAAGTCTAGATAGTTCTCAGACCGCTCGTGACAAAATGCGCTCCTCACTCCTCGCTGCAGCCGGCTTAATGCTCGGCTCCGCGCAAGGCCTCAACATCCTTATGAACAACGATGACGGCTTTGGGTCAGCCAACCTGCGAGAATTCTACAAGGTCCTCAAAAGCAAAGGACACAATGGTGCGTCTTCTCAAATGAAATTTTACTTACTTTGGTGCTTGTCACTAAGACCCCGACCACTCAGTCTGGATCGTAGCGCCCGCTGTCCAGCAAAGCGGCCAAGGCGGCCGTTCAGACTTTACGACCTATCCGAACCTGACCTCACCGGCCCAGTACGGTATAATCCCGACTGGTGCTCCCTCAGTCGGCCCGGATCCCATCGACAGTCACATCTGGTACTACAACGGTACACCGGCTGCCTGCACCTTTGTCGCACTGGACTACGTCCTCCCCAACTTTGCCAACTTCAGCACGCCGGACCTCGTCGTCACCGGCCCCAACTACGGCACGAACCTGGGCCCCTTCGTCTGGACGCTCTCGGGCACGGCAGGCGCCGCATACGCCGCCACCTCGCGCTCCATCCCGGCCATCGCGTTCAGCGCGTCCAACAGCGCGCTGGACTACCGCAACATCACCAACACGACGAACGAGTATACCTACGTTGCTCAGCTGTCAGGAAACATCGTCGATGCCTTCGTCAACTCCTCCTCCCCGGGGAAGCCCATCTTGCCCCTCGGATACGGCGCCAATGTCAACTACCCCAGGCTCGGCGCCAACTGGTCTGGTATCCCCATCCTCCAGACGAGGATGACGGGCGAGGCAAACACGAATACCGCCTTGCCGGTTGAGACCAACCCGGGCACGTTCACGTGGGGTAATATCGACCCCTTGTCGGCTGGCGTGAACGAGTGCATCAACGGTGACTGCAGCATGACTGGCGAGACGGCGGCCGTGGCTGATGGGTTCGTTGCTGTGAGCTTGTACACCATCGACTACTCTGCCCCTCAGAACCGGAGGACGGAGGCCATTGTCGACAGGTTGCCATTCGTGCAGACAGGACGCACGAAGAAGAGGTGGAGCTCGTAATGTATGTACAAGGGGCTAAGCTATTTCTCTTCTGGATAAAGTTCTTCCAGGCTTGTCGAATTTTCAATATTCTATGTAGTTGATAATAATTAACATCTGGAACAATTTGCTCTGAAGAAGCTGTGACACCCATCTACGTCGACGATATCCAAAGAGGAAAAAAAGAGTCAATCCCTTCCACTAGTCGCTGAATATTCGACAGGCGACACCGCTGCAGCAGGTGCCTTCACAGAAGCAACATCTCAATGTGGTACAGCTTTGAGGCCTACATCGGTGCATGTGCTACCCTCATTACGAGTAGTCTGGTTCCAGGCCTGTTGCAGCTCATCCGCTGTAAGTATCCTTGCAGCAGACATAAGGGCCTCGAACGTGGTGTGCCGTTGCTCCCACCCGCCACCAGGGATATCAGGGACTCTCTGGACGGGCTTAACGTCGGGATACTCGTAGTACTCCGGCTCATTCCGATACTCCAGACCCAGGCCATACTGGGCCTCGGGCGGGTAGAAGGGGATTTCGTTGTCGGCGAACTGATACGCCATGCACTCGCCAATGGCGATCGGGTTGAAATTTGGCCGCTATGGTATCGTCAAGTTAGCAAATTTGTTGGCATAACGCAACGGTGGTGTTGGCGGGTCTGTCAGGTTTTCGACATGCGGTGCGGTCGGGGCCACCATGAGGAAGAAGGGGTCTTATTGCTCGATTAAGTGTTCCAGCCGTGCCAGGGCTTTCACGCGTAGAACATCGGTCCGCTGCCATCCGTGGTAATACGTCGGCGTTGCGCCATCCTCGGACATCACGACGCTGTTGTGCACATTGATGTACGGGTCGAGCTTCACCCGCTGTCAGAGATCTATGCTATTTGGTAGGCTGACTCAGGGCCTAATACTGAGGTCACCAGAACGTCGATGTGGCTCCAACCCTTGGGCGCCGGTGAGTAACTCAACAGCGAATTCCCGTTGTAGCGCTTACCAATCCTTGCAGCAAAACAGAGTACTGTCAGCGTTCCATTATCTCATTGCAAAGCCAAATTTGCCTCGAGACACATGGAAACTCACACTCAGCTTGGTACGCGGCCCAGACCAACCAGTGTGGCAAATAGTCACCGTCCTCGCCTGCACTGACAAACTTGGGATAGCCGCCACTGTGCGAAAAGAGTTAGCTACACATGGGAATAATTACAAAAGGAGAGTTACGGGAGTAAAGAATCGATGGTGCTGACCCTGGTCCATTAACCTGAGTATTGTTCGTGTTATGTGCAGCCTGACCGCGCATAAGAGAGACACGACTGGGACAGCATATCGCGATGGTGGCGTAGTGGTTTGTGAAAGAGGTTCCCTTGGCCACAACATGCTCTTGCAAAGCGGGCATATAGTCCAGTGAATTGTGATGGTAGTCCTGGTCATCAGTGAAGACGAAAACGATATTGGGCTTTCGTGTCGAAGTGGCCGCATAGGATGCGGAGGCCAGCAGAAGGCCTGCAATGCAGGCTCTCAACATATTCATGACGACCAGAGATTGGCAACTAAGCGGACGCTAGAGAGTTTCCAAACAGACCGTCAAAGCTCAGGTATAGCGCTAATTGCCTGAAGTCATAGCTACAGGTGACGAGTCCTAGGTGACACGAGAACACTACTACATATACACAACGATAGACCAGTGCCCGGGGGAGGAGATGGCGACCCACACAACTATGTCCGACAACCGTCTTTGGCGACAGCCGGCATCAAGCGGGCATAAGGGGGGCCCCTACTGGTAGGCCCGGGTGAATGCTACAGTACCATAATGACTCGTTCTTTCCGGCTTGTAAGTCGGTAAAACCAAGTCCCTTCAGTACCTTACCCCAGATCGTCGGTTCAACAGCCCCTCCTAACAATGGCGCCATTTCAAATCTTGTCATGTCCACATGAATGCAATGAGGGGATTTAATGTCCAAAGAGACAGGGGCTCAGGTCGTAGGCCCCCATGCGAGGTGGCTTTCTCAACGAGATTGATCAATTTATACGGCAGGATGCGTCAGGCTGGCAATGCTGCCATCGACTTGGGATTTTCGATTAGGGACGGCCGACTCGGCGAGTACTTCAGGAAGGTCTGAGAAAACATATTCAGCTACTCCTGAAGTAACCATAGTGACGCGGCCGCTTCTCCGCGTGGGCGCGTCCGATACGGGACCGATTAGTTAGACGAGGGAGGGGCATATGGAAATTTCCAAGAGTTGGGGATAGACGGGGATCTCGGGATATTCAATACGGGCGGGATATGAATGCGATAAGCGGCGTATCACTAGAGCCGCTTCATAACAGTTACAAACAGAGGAGCAGATGTAGGGGTAGTCACAGGCTAAGCAGATAACTCACGTCCCGTCGTCGCGCTCAGTGGTGACACTAGGTTTATTTAACACGATTTGTGCGAGTCTCTTTTCTAACCATAGTACCACTTGTTCGACAGCGAAGTCGCGTGAAAATCACAAGTCTATTATGGTTTGGGTTGCAGTATGGCTTTCCTCAAATGGCTTGCACGCCTGGCTCTGAAAATGATCCATCTTAGGCGCTGACGTCTTTGCTGTGCCCATGATAGCAGCCACGAAGTTCTAGGGCAATATACAAGATATAAATAAGGAGTGCATATCACAGGATCGCTCGGATCCTCTTCCCGGATTTAGAGACCCTAGACGCCGCAATGATGAATGAACTCGCAAGAAGCACAGCCCCAGCCCAGATTTGCGCCCACAGATACCTGCCCCCCGTGCTGTCGATGATCGCACCGGCCATCGGCGGGCCCGCCAGCGTAGCAACGCCCGAAAGCGTAGCCACCATACCGAACCTTACACCCATCTTGCGAGGGTCGGCGGTCAGGCTCGCCAGTGCGCCCAAGACGATTCCCTGCGCTGCACCGTTGGCCATCCCCAAGAAAACACTAAAGACGTACATACCCGCCTTAGTCTTCACGCAAACCCAGGCGAAATCCATGCACGCAAGGACGAATATTGCCACGATGAAGGTATTGATCGGGCCGAGGTGGCGGTCGGCGATGTGGCCCACAATCGGCCGCAGCGGTATTCCCGCGGCGTTCGTGATCAGGAGCAGGGACACGGCCTCTGTGGCGGAGAAGCCGATGACCTGGCGGGCGAATGCGTTGATCTTAATATTTAATTTAGTAACGTGAGTAAACATGTCTTGATCAGCTTCCTTGCTGCGATCTGCGTGGATTCACCTACGTGGAAGAAGCTGAAGTAAAGGGCCATGAAATAGAGACAGACTCCAAT
The DNA here is from genome assembly GCA_039880775.1 of Diaporthe vaccinii. NCBI lineage: Eukaryota > Fungi > Ascomycota > Sordariomycetes > Diaporthales > Diaporthaceae > Diaporthe > Diaporthe vaccinii. The sequence goes on from JBCEDN010000033.1 coordinate 210,078, forward strand.
GGTGAAAAAGAGATACGGCACTTCTTTGAAGGCGCCAAAATCGACAATCGGGCCTCGTTTGGCTGGGAAGACACGCGGCTTCAAGAGCAAGTTTGCCACGAGCGCCATGACCAAAGCCACGAGCGCCGAGTACCGGACGGCCCAGGGAAAGCCAACTCTGGGGATTAGGTACTGGAGCACAGAAGGGAATATCAAGCTACCAAAGCCACCGCCCGTTGTTGAGATGGCGAGGGCCAGCGAGCGCCGGCGCCTGAAGTAGCACCCGATGATGGCAATGCTGGGCATATACGCCATACCTAGGCCCAGGCCAATGTAGACGCCCTGTGCCATCAGTATCTGCCAGTATCGAGTGCAGAAGCTCGTCAACAGCGTGCCCGACACAATCACGAGGCACCCTGTGAGCACGGCGTGCCTAGAGTATCCTGCGTCTGCCAGCCGCCCAGAGACAGTGCCGAGGGCAAGGGTCAGGAAGACCTGTGCCGAGCCGATCCACGATGCTTGGGACGACGAGAGTCCTGTTTGTTCAGTGTAGTACAGTTGGTAAATGCCGAACGAGGCCGGGAGCCCCCAGGCCAGCATATTGAGCATGTTACCGGCTACGACCTGGGACCAGGCTGTCCATCCTCCTTCTGGGTACCGAATTTCATCCTCAGAAATAGGCGCACGCGTCTCATCGTCGCCATCGATGGCGTTCTCGAGTGTCAAATGGTCGTGGACAATTGTTTTATCGGACACAAGTTCCAGCTTCTCTGGCACCTCTTGCATGCTGCGATCTCCTTCTGAGTGCATAGGAGGGGAAGGAGACGTATCATAATACGGCACCACTGAGTATGACAAGGACGTCAACAGTTCATCGAGAGCTGCCAGAATATGATTGAAAAAACTGCCAGAAGAGCAAGGCAGGAAAGCACTGATACAATAGCGCACAATCTTTCATAACCATAGTTTGGGGAAAGGTAATCGTCTAGGATAGATAGAATTGGGGGCAACCAACCTTATAACCACATTGTGTAGCTCTTGGATAACGGTAATGGTTACAACCCCTGGTTATTGTAACTTCGGGAGGCAGATTAAGTTTAATCCCCGCAGGTTCTGAAACCTTCGACTGCTGGCATTTATCAAAGCCCTACTACTTAGTTCCGAGTTTAAATCACTTGAGCCAGGGTTTGACCGCCGAATCCGAGCATGGATCTATTCGAGTGACAATTTACGCCAGTGCTTATACACCGGGGAGTGTAATGAAACATGAGTATCTCGACCATATATATTTAGCCTCATATCAAGATGAGAAGTAGTCAGAACATCGCCTCATCACAAATGGAAGATTCTTTGGCGCTTCTGCCATGTCAAGCATACAGGCGTACTATGCTACGAGGGGCTTTCGGGTTGGCTCGGACTAGGCTCTCCAGTACGAGGTCCTATGGCTAATGAAGCACTTTCGGTGAAGATCATTGGACTGGAAGGGACCGTTTCAAGCCATGTGTGGCAGCTATCTTGATACAGTACGTAGCATTTACTTTCCGTCCAGGGCAGCAATTCTATCACTCCTCGTTCGTGGGGTTTGCAATTCGTGGGCAACTGTTTCTGACTAGGAAGAGAGTAATATTGTGTGGAGAAATGCCACATACCATACGAGCGTAATCAGTCGAGTTGGCATATAACTGCGTGTTAGGTCAGTCATTCCCCCAGAATGCCATGTGAAGACCGGAATCTTTGTTTGCACACAGGATGTAGCTTGAGCTATCAGGGATAGGAACTGGCCTAATGGTCTATATCTAATTGCTTTTGGTTGCTGTCTTTGAAGAAAGGCTAGTGTTTATTGACATCTTGCCTTGCCTGGAGTAGTTCAATAGGATCGCAACCCATTTCATCGTATCCGTTTGATTTATCAGGTTGATCTTAAGATTTCATATGTCGGCCATTCGTCACTTTCTCAGACAGTCTTTTCCATGCTTTCTCAACCTCGGGCGGGATATCGACATGAACGATAGTGTGGTTGCCGTTAGGTCCGTACCCATTCTCGTCATCCCTCAGACGCGGGTATTCCCCCATGGCAAGATCAAGAAAACGGTCCATGTTCCACATCAGCTCTGGGGCTGTACTCGGCGCCGTGTAAATCAGCTTGTCACCGCCGTCCGGCCCAACCTGCGGGACGAAGACGGGGCAGCCGACAAATTTGGGTGGGTTGGGCAGGTCCTGATAGACCCTGTCAAAACAGGCGATCGTTCGCCTGACCATGAGGGGATCTTGTACGAGGACGGCGGATGCAGGCGTGGGAATCCCGTTTGCGTCGAGCAGCTTGCGGGTCTCGCTGGCGTTGGTGTGGCAGGTGACGGAGCGGTCCTCGGCCAAGATCCGCGGGGGCGGCTGCTTGGCCGTGAAGTCCGGGGCGAAGAAGCGATTGAAAATGGCCAGCAGCACCTGGGCCTCGGGCAGACCCTGGATCTCGGGTGCAATCGACTTGAATTTGGGGTGGCGGGCGACCGCCTCGTAGATATATGTGGTCGAGTGCCCGATGCCGCCGCAGAGGACGAGGGTTTTTGTGATCTCAGGGCGCTCACGGATGACCTCGAAAACGGTCTCTGAGCTGAGCAGGACCGAGCACACGCAAAGGATGATACTATCGACTGGCTCGATTTTGCGCAGGTCGGGGATGTCCTCCTGCGAGAGGAACCTGGAGACCGTGTTGATATCCGCAAAGTGGCTCATTTTGGCTGACTGGTTGTTTGGGATTTAGATGTTCTGTGCTTCAAGAATGGCTCGCGCAAGGATGTTGTAGTTTGATCATACGATTAGAATGCCACCACTCAAGGAATCTAGAAGGTGGTGGTGTATATATATATAGACCGCTCGTTTTCAGCAATTTGCAAGTGACAAGCAAAGTCCCAGGGTGGATATCATACCGAACAAAGTTTGGTGTAGGTGGTATGGTACTAGCGGATGTCGGATAGCATGACTAAATACAAACTAGAAGTTGACTTGTGGGGCTCTCATTCACCCGAGCCGGCGGATATCAGGTGGTACGAGACGTGACCTGAGCCACCTAGGTAGGCCCATCACACTATCTGCATCCTCAGGCCATTCAGATCCAAGTGCCTATACCTGCATGCCATTTGTTGATGACTACTGCATGTGTCGACCCAGGTACCAACTAGCCTAGACTTGACGCAATCTTGTAAATACGTTTTGCCACTACAGCATAGACCCGTCCTCATTACATCAATCTTGTTTTATACGAGTAGTCTCAAGTGCAGCTGGCAGAGCAGATATCAAGTATATATTGAATTGAATTATGCACTGCCGCACCATATAGCGCCTAGCGTCTGGTGGTGAAAGCAAGGTTTCACCTGGAAGCAAGAATTAAGTTCCGTGCCGCCGGAAGGCATTTCCTGTTACAGCTTAGATCATGTTTCTCGGAACAGAATTACCCTTTCTAGCCCCGCCGGAACACTCTCGAGAAGGTCCAAGTCCTTTCTGGCTCTTTTGCTTCATCGGGAACAGTTTTGGTGTCAGTCATCCATGCCCCTTCTTGCATGTTCCATTCGCCTCTCTATAATTCCTGGTTGGCCACGGATCGAAAGAATATGGAGCCATCTGCGGCAGACCCACAGCCACCGGCAGCTTCGGGATCACCACCAGCAGGGCCTGTCAGAAAGAAGAGAGTTCCGAGCGCATGCCAGCGCTGCAGACAGCAGAAGCTCAAGGCAAGCATGTTGCCGTCCCTCCCCCAGTCTGTCCACGTCTTGGAAGCTGGGCCGTGATCATCGAAGGCAGCAAGCGGTCTTGGCTAATTGTGCACGTCGAGCACAGTGCGATGTCCAGCGCCCATGCACGCTCTGCTTGAGGGCTGGTGCGACCTGCTCTGCAACGGTAAGGCCAACCGTGTGGAAGAATCAAGGCCCAGGCCAAAGGCCCAAGCCTAGTCGTCCCACCCGTGAATACCCTGTTGAGCTACCGGCAGCGAAGCGGCCACGCCGTGCTCCCTCTGTCGAGAACACATGCATGGCTTCACCTGCTGCCCCTACAACATCCCGCCGAGTGGCCCAATCACACCCGGTGATCAAATTCCTTCTTCGCCGCCAGAGATTGGCTCATCTTCCTGGGTTTCAAGCTCCGGGGCTATGCAGTTCATGGAAGAGGTAAATTGCACATCGGTCTTGAGCTTTTGAACATATGCTCACACATGTTTCAGTGAAGGCATTCCACCAGCACAACACCACCTCGCCAGACGGGCCAGAGACCTCAGCCTTCTCTTCCAGCCACTAGACACAAGGATAAGACAAAAGTATCCAGATTGGTAGCGCTGCAAGAATACCAGATAGTTCATCTCGTGGCGCAACGTCCGAACAGAGACTGCGAAACCCTCGTGGCTCCAGGGACAACACTCCCGGACAGCAGCAAAGAGAAGCCAGTCGTCGTGAGGTGATGAGTGCCGCCGAGGCCGAGCTCTTAGCCATACTACCTTCCCACCCTGCCGCAGCACTCCTGGTGAAAAACTACTTTGACAAGGTGCACTGGTTCATGCTCATATTTCATCAAAGTGACTTCAGAGGGGCGTTTCGACAGCTATACAGAGAACTGGACGAGCAAGGCCCGCGGAAGCCCACCAGTGTCGGGCTCGGCTTTCTGAGTGTACTTACGGCCGTCTTTATCATCAGCCTACAGTACATTGACGACCGACAGAGAGAATACCTGTGCGATTGTGGGATCGTGGCAGATGATCTACAGAAAACGCTACTCAATGCTCTCCGCATGCGTCTCCTCGAGGTCGTCGCACAGGGATCTATCGAGGCTGTCCAAGCCTGCGTCCTGCTTCTATCTTTACCACGGCGAGCCGGAGCTGGCGTGGCCCATCTGTGGGTGTGGTCTCCGCATTGCGCAGGCGCTGAACCTGCACAGGCGACGACACCAATCGGGAAGCACCTCGTGCTCTGTCCCGCCCGACCTCGACGATCCTGGGCAGCGCGCCGAGAAGGCGCGCAAGAGGTGCTGGTGGGCGGTGTATGAGATCGAAACGACCTGCTCCATGCTTTACGGCTTTCCCTTGAACATCAACGATGACGACTGCGATATCCAGCTTCTCTGCCCGTATCCCTTGCGCTCGAGTGACGCGTCGTGGGACTCGACCGTCTGGCAACAGAATGGCCAGGCGACGCTGCTCTCGTACAAGCACACCATGGCCCAGCTGTCCATCATCGTCAAGTCGGCATTGACAGACCTGTACGGGTTGCGCCAACGCCGCACGCACGCAAATAGCAAATCAGGCGCAACCGACAGAGATCGTTTGCAAGGTTTGATGGCAAGTGTGACGAGCCTGGACAAGAGACTCCGCGACTGGCACGCGAGACTTCCATTGCAGCTGAGCCCTGCGAGTCTCTCTGGTTCTGGTAGCAAATCCATCGAGCGCGTTTCAAGCATTGACGACGCCGGTGGGTTGAGTGATCAGGCGTTCCAAAACCGCCTCTTCCAGCTACAAGCACTTTCTCTCAAGGTTGCCTATGAGAATGCCAAAATTCTTATCCACAGACCGCTCCTTTCATATCGGATGGTTGTTCCGCCAACGAACAACGCCTCGGCCACCACTACCCTCCCAGGCACCCCAGATACGTGCCAGTCATCCATCCGAGTCTGCCGCGACGCCGCTCTAGAGATATCCAACATCGGCTCCCTGGCCGTGTTCCAGGGCGTCGCCGAGACCTACGCCATCTCATTCGTATCCCCGCACCTTCTCACGGCCGCGATAGCCCTGTCGATCCTGACGACGCTGGCGCCCCTGACGCAGGAGTCGCACGACTGCAAGATGGGCATCCGGCGGCTGATGGAGATGCAGTCGCGGCTGAGGGCCAGGTCCATCGTCGCCGAGCAGGGCCTCGGCATCCTCAAGAAGCTCATGTCGCTCGTGCTTACCAAGGAGATGAAAGAGATGCTCGAGTTCCCGCGCCCCGGCGCCAGGTGTGATTGACGAGCGGGGCGTTGAAGATAACCTCGGCGGGGTGCCGCGGTCCGCAGAGGACGCTCGGGTCTCGTTGGATGAGCGTAGTGAAGCTTGCCAGGCGAAGAACCAATCGGTCGATCCGGTTTCCGTCGACGGGGTCTCCGTGGTCATTCCGCCAGCCGCTGCCCGAGTCAAGGCTTTAGCTTTTACGAGGATCCGGTCATAACTCAAGCGCTCTTGGATTTTGAACAAGGTAGATACTGTCTCTCTTTATCCGTGTAGACTTTTCCTGCCCTTTTCTTGTGCCCTTCACGAATGAGGCATGGCTGATCTTATTTAACAATATTGCACAGCTGTTAGCTACATCCCTGATGAGTCGGCCGGAGGGACAATGCCTCTTGCAGAAGCAGAGCATTCCACTGGCAGTTGCTTCAGTATCCAGGACCAGAGCTAGATATGGGGTTCAAATTATTATTTTTAAGTGAAGCCCAATATTATTCAAGTACAACTCTAGCGTTGACCCTCGCTAGCGTGACGTAGGTACATCAGTGTAAATCAGAGCCTCTGCACGCTCTCTTCAAGTCAGTATGTGATGCATTTGAGGCAATAACAAGAAGTCACTGCCACAACGAGTTCATCATAATCTGGCTGAATTCAGACAACTCGCGCAATCTACACCAAAAATGGAAAGGATTTCCGCTTCGTATTGTCGGTGAAGTTCAACAAGTTGAATCACTTGAGCATGCGACCTGAGTAATCTCCGCTACGTATCTGGTCGAAAAGCTGGGCATCACCAAGGTGAGTCCAGTCCAGTCTTGACATGGAAGAGGCCACTACTATTTGGGCTGGTAGGACATCACTTGAGTCTGGATGTCGAACCGGCAATAGATTTTCTGACTTCCGATCCGTTTACCAGTCTCTCGCATTCCTGAATGTGTTGATCCGGTGTCTCCAACACCACAACAAATCTCATGGGACTGTTCAGACGTACTAGGCTGAATATGGTAGGAATTTCCACCGGGAAAGATGACCATACGTGGATTTCAAGCAGACGAGGCTGGATGAGGCTGCGTCAAGTGGACTACTATAATATAGTCCGGCTGTCTTTCAAGATTTCCACACTGCCACGGAGGCATCTCTCTCAGACAAGAAGAAAGTTCTCACCCATAGTCCTCATAGCTTTCTTGAAATCCAAACGGCTATCTTTTCCGCTCCGGCCCTACCTCACCCCTCCAACGCTCACACAGTGACAACCAACAGCGAAGGCCCAAACACAATCACCGTGACCCTCAAGCAGGTCGCCAAGATGATTGACCATTCGCTCCTACATCCAACCATGACTGACGCTGAAATCGACGCCGTCCTGGCCATAGCAAAGAAGTACGACGTCGCCACCGCCTGCGTCAAGCCATACCTCATGCCTCGCGCCAAGAAGGCTCTAGAGGGCACCGACGTGCTCGTCTGCGTCTGCCCGGTAATTGGCTTCCCCCACGGAAACAGCACCACCGAGGTCAAGGTATTCGAGGCAACCAGGGCGGCCGAGGAGGGCGGCAAGGAGATTGATATGGTCATCAATATCGGCAAGGCCCTGAGCGGCGACTGGGACTACGTCAGCGGCGAAAACAAACAGGTCAACGACGCGGTCGAGCGCCACGGCGCCGTGCTCAAGGTCATATTCGAGAACGACTTCCTGCAGGAGAGCCACATCACCCGCCTGTGCGAGATCTGCTCCGCCGTCGGCGTCGCCTTCGTCGAGACCTCGACGGGGTATGGATTTGTCAAGCAGCCGGGCGGGCTGTACACGTACGCCGGGGCCGCTATGCCGCACCTCAAGCTTATGCGCCAGCACTCTAAGCCTGAAGTACAGGTGAAGGCCGCCGGGGGCGTGCGGACTCTGGATGATCTGCTGCACGCTATGTCGCTTGGAGTCACGCGGATCGGTGCCACTGCTACGGTGGCAATAATGGAGGAGGCTGCTGCTAGGGGTATCACAGATCAGCCTACTGCCGTTGAGTTCAAGCCCATGGCTAGTAATGCTCCTGGTGGATACTAAAATTCAAAGAACAAACGATAGATCAAGAGTTGTCATCTTGATCCTATGACTGGCTCCTTGAGGTGATTCTCAAGTGTTATGCAGGGCATGTATATAGAATCCGTGCCGTTAGGAATGACTTAAGTGGCAGATCCAGTTTTGTGGGTCAGAGCCACAGTTAGGAAGCCTTTGGGTGAACGAGTGGTGAGGGTTTGTCAATTCGTGATACCATATGTCTGATTACGCGGGCATTGTCGAAACTCAGTCTAGTTAGGAGGCACTTCTCTCGGTCAGCAAACAGCAGTTCGATCACTTCTTCAGCGGGGAAAGATTTGATATCATTTGGAGTAATTTTACGACCACAAGTCAGTAGCTGCCAGCCCTGGCTGTGACATTTCACCACATGTAGCAGAATTATAAGCCCACCTGAGTGTCAGACATATGTTGACAGTTTGGACCAAGTCCATACTGCAAACCCTCAGGCTTGTCAAGTAGCCAAATTCTGCTTCTGGCATTCAATCACTGAGGGATCTAAGGCCAGACGACACGATATAAGGCGTTGGGTTGCTCAGTACCAGCGAATTAGCCCGAAACAACATGCAGTGATAGGACTTTGCTTGCTGGGTGTCAGCACCAAGCGATGTGGCTTGGGACAAGGTTGGCTTGATTCCTCAATCGAAGGGTTCAGCAAAGCCCTGTTTCCGTCTTAGCCTCGAACTCCGGCGTAGAGAGTGCGTATCATGTGAAGCCGCGTTTTTCCTGGTTTTCTTGTTCTCCGTAATTACTTTGGCTACTCCCTGGGCCATTAGGCGCACATCAGCCCTCTCGAGTGGCTGTGCGTACTTTTCATCAGGTGTTGTACGCGCACAGCCGTGCCGCCTGGGGGGCTTCTTCTCTTGACTATCACCGCGACCACGCTCATGGATCTTGCGACTCTGTTTTGCCTTGCGCTCCCTGGCCGTCGGTGATATCAACGGTAAATACATACTAGTATCGTTGGGTGGCCAGTATTTGCTAATCCTTCTGGAAGCAGTGCCACTAGTAGGCTTCAGGATACTCATTGCATGATATATGTATCTACTCCTATCCTTCTGATCCCAGAGAAAACAAAAAAACCAACATTTCATTAAAATAACCGCAGAAACTCATTCTGTTCATAACCTTGTCCCCATTCAGACAAATATTGATAGACTCATACTGCCCAATGCTGCCGTGCAGCCTATCGCACTCAAACTCAGCATAGATATCAAACAAGTCTGTCGGTAGAATTTGGGTCTGCATTAGGTTGGTGTAGTTCAGCAGTGTGATTCCTAGACAAGAGGTATTGTTCACCAGGGATGACCTGGGCTGCCGTGACGGTAGGATCCGTAAGCTCGTAGTTCCCTGGTCTCTGGACATTCGGTGATCCAAATGTTGCCAGGTTTGGTTTACGAAAAGATGACCAGGGATCCTTGCTCAATTCGCTATCATGAGTGCGTCGAATCTTGGACCGCAAGGTCTTGATGATGGTTGATTCAGAGACATAGACTCGCACGAAAGTGGCAACGGCCGGCATGGATCCGACGATGATGGCCACATTGTTTTCGACCAGGCTGTGTGAACATCAGTAAGTTTCCCACTTTGACGCAGTTTGGATTTCGGTGTCTCGGTTTCCGGCGCAATACGTACATGGCCATGCCAGAGGCTCCCTGCCGCCAGGTGGGATCGGTTCTGTAGAGTATCTCTACTCTGTAAACAAGAGCAACGACACTGGCGACCACGCCCCTGGATAGGGATCAGTAATTGGGAGCAACGACTGATGATGACGAGGCTTACATCAAAGCGGTAGCAAACACAGCAATCAATTGCACGCGTGTTTTGAGAGACATGTGTAGTGCTGCGAGAGTTGGCAGCGGCAGGACGAAGATGTATATATCCAGTACCACTGCCAAAGACCCTGAAACAATGCCCCAGTAAATCATCTTTGCACGGTCATCAGCCATGATGAGGTCTTCCCAGCTCTCCCTGCCAAGAGGACTGAGGTAACGAATAACAAGAGGAATATAAGGGAAATAGGCCATGAACGTAGCAGCCAGCCCAATGTAGATAGCTATTTCCATTGATTTCTTCACCGAGAAGAACTGTTGATATAGGAGAAAGATGGAAGACTTTGAGAAATATACGGCAGGCCCCATGAATATGTTATAGACGAAGTCAAGCTGAAAATTTAGCAGTCAATTTCAAATGGATATAGGATTTTCCTGCGAGATTTTACATACTTTGATAAAGGCAGTGTCTAAAATCCAGCAAGCTGGCACATCCCACAGGTGGCGATAGTATTTGGCCTCTACCGTCTTTTGAGCCTCAGTGGGGACAAATGAGCATAGGATGGAATCACTTACTAGCCACTGCGACTACCGTGAATGCCGTGTCGAAAATCATACCAATTACCATGAAGTCTGCCCTCGTCAGTACCATTTTTAGGATCATGCGTGGCCTCGAGCTATTCAACCCACAGTCAGACCAAGATAGCTTCCGCCTGTTGACCATCACTCGGGCCGCTACAAAGACCAGTGCCCATACCGTCAGGAGGACACTAGTGAAGATTGTGACTGTCGCGAGGGAGGTCTGGTTGACCAAATTCGGCAGCTGCCCATCGGGTGGAACGGCAGCTGGAATCTCGCAAGGGTCCACGTCGGGAGGTACAAGCGAAGAAGCCATAGTCATCCGTGACCATGGGAAAGAAAGCGTACACAGATTTTGAGAGTTCCAAAAGACTAGAATGAATAGCTTATGAAATTTCCTGGCCGTGGATATGCCTAGAACTATTATAAATAGCATCTGAGGAGAATACTTGTGTTATTAGCGGCGATGAGCGACTTCGGGCCAGCAGCAGCATCTCACCCCCCTCCCCAAAAAGACAATTGCATTTCAGGCCATCCGCAGCAGAAGGAAAAAGGTAGTGATCGACTGGAGCTTACTGAGGTGAATGTCTTGGCTCCATTAGTAACACCCCAGGCTGCACATGTGACCAACAAATCCTCTAATAACAGCCCGCTCGGTGCAGATCATTCAGTAACCCATCAAGTGGCAGACTCATACGTGGTGCTGGTTTAATGGTTATCATGCCGCTGCATACAAAGTACTCCGGAATTGTGATTCTGCTCGACCCCGCAGCCCGTCGGTTCGTAAAAAGTGTTACTCAAGGTAGTAGCTTGTCTCCCTCCCCTCACCCTCATACTCTTCGGGCTCGATATGTTCTCTCCGGCATTGTGTTGATATGAGATCTGGCAAGCAGGCTGTTCATAACCTGTAAACAACCTCTAGGTAGGCAGCCATGCCATTTCCCTGGGAGAGCTTGTCAATGCTTGTACATAGAAAACTAATGGGCCCAGAGCCGCGTGTCCGGCGCTTCGGTAACTTGAGAAGATGTTCTCCATCCTTGCGGCCTCTGCCTGATAAGGCTTTGTGATTCTGCAGTACCTCGATACCTCTCATGCTCACTGATGTATCTTTCATCTGCAGTGGCCGCCACACCAGAACCGAATTGAATCGAACGTGTTGCACCATTAGACACCAACATGAAGTTGGAGTGTAGTGTTACGACAGCGGTGCCACCCACCACCAAAGCGAAGCGCAACTTGTGATTACCACACAATATGACATAGACTGCGAAAAGATGCTGTCATTTGGTGAGGATTACCTCTGCGCTGTCGGTTGTAAGCCCGAGCTGTCTCCCGTTTCGGAGTGCGATTTTGGCTGATTGGGCCCTCAAGAATACCGTCCGTATGCCTCGGAGTCTTGCACCATGCTGATTTTGGTCTCGTCATCAACTCCAGGCACGTCTCCAGCCTTCGCCTTCTTTCTCATACGTTCTGTATCGCCGGCATGATCATTGGCTTCCTCCATTTGCTTTGGATCCCTCTTCATTGCTTCGACGTCGGTTTCGGAGTCGAATTCAAACCCACGCGGGGCAATGGCAAATTTGGACTCGATAATGGAGGACGGGGAAGGAGAGCTTTGTGAAGCAAACGGGGCAGGCGAGAGCGGGTAATGAGAATCTAGGATGGCTTCGATATCCGACTCCGAGTCCTCCTCAAGCGTGGCGCGGAGTTTGGCTCCGAGCCTTTCCTTCTGAGCACGCCGGACTTTGGGCGGCGTTCGACCGATGGGCCATTCTTCCGCAGCTGTGACCACATAGCCGAGGCGGCGACGATTCTAGAGAGACGTCAGTACACTCAGTGACGCGGTGAGTTCCGTGACGAACGCATGGATCTCGGATCTGAGAGCCGGAAAGACAGGCGTGTGCGGCTGGGTTACAAGATGTTGGCCCTGTGCTGCAACAACATCGGGAAGCGGACCATGACTCTTCTCGTGCAAAGCGACATGCCCTTGAATCCAGGATGGCCGTGGTGCCAATGCTGGCTCATTTGGGGTTTTTGGTGTCGGTGCCGTCATGTCTCGAAGTGAAGGGAAGAGTATGCAAGTGGAGGAGAGCTGCGATGCATCCGAGGTTGATCGTTTACATACAGGGCCTTTCCCTAAAGAAATCTCAACTGTGCATTGCACCAGCTTGTGGGAATCAATCCCTTGAAATGTTATCCACCTAGTGAGCTGCCGCAATAGGGACTAATGTGGCAGGGCCAACTGGTCTTGGGGGGGGGGGGGGGGCACAGTAGACACTGTAGAGCTGTGACTAACCAAACACAGTGACTCCCGTGGTGTCTATGGCACTCTCTGGTAACCTGGCAATGAAGAGATCTTGCGCCTGACGTCCGGTGAGTCTCGGATATTGAGTGAATTACCGTGGGTTGTTACAATGCAGAGATTGGTAGCCTTTTGTGCTCACGTGTCTCTGGTAAGTAGCACATAGGCTCTAGATGTCCCTCCCCTCCTCACTTATTTTTCTTTTTCGCACAACATACTCAAACCATGAAATCAAAACTACCAGCTCGGCACCGTGACAAAAGTTCAGATTGTAATGCCATTTAACGTGATATGCAACAAGGGAGACGGAAGAAGAAATGATACAACGACAATCTATTCCCAACGTCTTGTCGAACAAATACACCAGTCCCCAGCTTCCAGCGCCGTTGCAATTCTTCCGGAGGATGCTACACGTCGACGATCCATAGCCTCAGTAGAGCGCTTCACGATGCCCTTCATCAACCCTCGTTTATCACCCAGCTCAGACTTTCTCTCCACCCTCAGCCTCAGCCTCAGGCAGGACCCCACTCAACCTGGCCTCATCCCTCGGCACGCAGAGCACCTCGTACGGGTTGGGAGCCATGATTAGGTCTCGCGGGTTCTTGAACCCGCTTGCCGGGTCGACGTCAGCCGCGGCGGCGCCTGGTGGCTGCTCGAGCCTGAAGCTCGCCAGCAGCCGCATGAAGATGAGGTACACCTCCCTGGCGGCCAGGAGGTGGCCGGCGCACATCCTGTACCCCAGGCCAAAGGTGAAGAGCGGCGCGTCCGGCTTCTCGAGCCAGCGCTCCGGCCGGAAGACGTCAGGGTCTTCCCATAGTTCTGGATCTGTGGTGCGTGGGGTAAGGTCAGCTTGGTTTCCTGATGGTTTTCTTTTTCCCCTTTAGGTAGTCCAAGCGTGGAGGATGCGAGTGAAGGAAGACCGTGCCGGCTTTGGGGGCGAGGGAGGAAAATGGCAAGTGGAAGAAGACATGGACTCACCGTAGTTACACGCCCAGGCATTCATGTAAACCGTCGTGCCCTTTGGTATCCTCATCCCCTCGTACTCAACATCCCGTATACTCTCGCGCGGCAGATTAAGCGGGATAACAGTAAAATATCGCAGCGCCTCCCTCGCCAGCGCATTGATGTATGCACACTTCTGCTCATCACCTGCGTCAGGCAGCGGGTCCACGTCGCCATCCGCCGCCTCCCGTCGCAATCCCTGGAACTCCCTGATGGCCGCGAACGCCCTGTCCTGGATGTCCGGGTGCTGCGCGAAATACCCCATGCTCCACTGCACGGTCGTGGAGACGGTCTCGAAGCCGCCGCCCAGCATGCTGAGGCTGATGGAGGTGAGCTCCGTCTCGGTGAGGGCGGCCTCCTTGTACGTGATGACGCTGGCCTGGATGCACGGCCGGTTGGTGCCCTTCTCGACCTCGGCCTTGAGGTCCGAGTTGAACCGGTGGAGGTAGGCGTCGCGGCGGTCGCGCATCTCGCGGGCCAGCGCGCTCGCCGTGTTGACCGGGTTGAGGCGCAGCAGCGGGATGTAGTCCTGCAGGTTGCCCGTCGTGCTGCGGAAGCGGTTGAGCTCCTCCTCGACGGCGACGATCTCGCGGAACATTGGGTCTTCGACGGTGGGGATGCGGACGCCCCAGTTGATGGTCACGGCGAGGCTGAGCGACAGCCGCTGGATGAAGGGCAGCGGGTCGATGGGTTTCTTGCCTGCCTTGCCGTACACGAGGAGGTCACGGACGAAGGTCCGGGACTCGATATCGAGGTAGGGAACGTAGCTGGCGATGGCGGGACGGTTGACGGCGACGGCGACGCCCTTCTTGCGGCGCTTGAGGGAGTCATCGTAAGGTGACGTGCCGATGGTCAGACCGGCGGTGCTGGATGCCACCTGGGGAGGATTATCAGTCGGGCCCAAGTCTAATATTCTCATCATTTCCAATTGGCAGAAGAGTCTCGCATATAATTTCGGATATAAGTAAGTCAACCGACCTTGTGAAACGTATAAGTAACAGGCCTCGAACTCAGCGCCTGGCTCTGTCCCACCCAAAGGTGCTTCGTCGCCTTGGCGCTGTTCACAACAACGACGGGCACATTCCCCATCTGCACCTGGTACACATCGCCATACCGCTTCGACCACTCACGGTACTGCGCCGCAGCATTCGACCGGATGGACCATAGGTTGCCGATGAGCGGGAGCCCCGGCGGGCCGGACATGCCGGGGACGCGGGCCTGGTAGCGGACGACCTCATTGACGACGACATATGAGATGAGGGTGAGGAGGAAGGCGTCCAGGAGTGTCTGCACCGGATGCTCGGCCAGGCGCTCCTGGAGGGCCGGGAGGAGCTGGTTGAGGAGGGATAACATGGCCGGGTCGTTCTGGTGTCACTGGCCAAGCTCGTGTGGCATCCTTGATATTGCTTGCTCACACCTCGATCACTGCCCGGACAGAGGTGCCCAGGTTTATATATGTGAACCGCTGATGAGATATGAGGAATCAACCAGAGCATTACCAGGTCCCACGACGTCAGCACCAGCAAAACCTTACGAGACGTGACAAGACAAACCTTCCGGGCCCTCGACTCCGCATATCGTCGGGCCCGGCCCCGCGCGCATCTTCGGCGCTGGGAGCTCGCCTCCAACTCGCTCTTTCCGCTGCACGAGTGATCCATGCAAACTCGTCCAAAAAGGTTACTCCGCCGGAATACCCCAGACCGGGGGTACTTAGCTCGATGCGGGGGGACATAGGCTAGGCTTCTGACCACCCTCCGCCGGCAGTCAGTCTCCATATTCTCGGGCTCGGCTTTGCTGAGTAACATGCATGATGTCAATGGCCGAGCACTGAGAGACCACGACGATCGTCACTCCCTAAAGGGTGCTGGGATGAGGCGGTTGAGATGTTGTGAAAGAATAGCCGTAGGACACAGGTACAAGTCGAAAGAAATGCAGTCTATTCAGGGTATTGTCCAACACGTATACGGCACGCACGATGTTGCTCGAACAAGACATCCTCCCAACGAGAACAGAACAGAACACCCATATATCATAATGCTGCTGTTATCAAATGCCGCCAAACAGACAGAAAAGCGCGGACCCCAGCTCCACGTCCATCTAAAGTATCCACTTACAGTATCTACTTCTTGACACTCACATCCATGAGTCTAGGGTCTTTCCCGTCCTCATCAGTCTTCTTTGGGTGCAGTGGCAACAACTTCTTCCCTGCCTTCACAAACCCGAGCTTGCGCTCGCCACCCTCGTGGTCTTTGCCGTCGTTGCTTCCCTCCCCGCGGTGTTCTTCAGACGGGTTTGTACTTGATGCGGCCTCTTCCTCGGCCTTCTTCTGCACAATGGCAGTCTCGCTGGCCTTGCTGAGCTTAGCCTCTCGAACCGGCGCCATAGCGGCTTCGAGAAGCTGCTCTTCGGACTTCGTTGCGCCGCTGGCCTCCTTCTCAGGGTTTCCCGTACAACCCCTAGTCGCCTCGACCTTTTTCTCGTGGTCCGACAGCTCGTCCCCAGTGACTTCTCTCTTGGAGCCCTCCTGAGGCTTCCCTTGGGCAACGGCCAGTTTCGCCGAGTCGCTGTCTTTGATCTCCTGGCCCGTGGGATCACTACTCTTCACGCCAGTCAGCGACTCGTCGTCGCTCCCCTGGCCATTCCCAGCGCCACCTTCTTTACCACCGTCACCCTCGGCGCTCTTGACAGAGCTCGCCTTGCTGACCGATGCGCTCGCAGAGGTCTCTGCCCGCAACCCGAGTTTCCGGTCTGCGCCGGGATCCTCATCGTGCTCTCCCTTCCAGTCAGCAGGCCTCATCTCAGGCACTGGGCTGCCCTCGCCCGGCTCCTTGACCTCTGGCAAGGGCCCGTTGGTGCCGACCACCCTCCAGACAACGCTGATGCGGTCCGCTGCCCTGGTCCCCTTGCGGCTCGAGCCTTTGATGCCGTCCATCTTGTCCCAGTCTATCGCGAACACACCCGACTCGTCGGCACGGCCGCCCTGTTCTGGGCCCCGGCCCTCGAAGAAGACGTTGAACCAAACGTGCGCCACCGCCGTGACCATAGTCAAGCCCAAAGATGACGGGGCACGGTTGCGTCGCTCGAGCGAGACATTCACGTCCGAGTTAGAGATGCGTACTGGGGACGTTGGTTTGAAAATAACTGCCATGCCTCCGGGCTCGTTTGTATCTGCGAAAGTGGACGAGTGGGCCAGGGACGGCTGGGATGTGTTCTTGTTGGGGACGTTGAGGCTGGAGCCGGACGGGGACGATGTTTCCGAGGCGGCGGCGAAGTCGGCAGGATTGATTGTCCTGCTCTTGCTGGCCTTCTTGATGCTGGAGTTGCGGGCAGGGCTACCAGACACCAGCTGGCTTGCCCGTGAGCCTTTCTTAGATTTGCTTCGAGCCGGCGAGGAATCTTTGCTGGCATTGTTGCTGCTGTCGCTGCCCTTCTTGTCATTGTCGTTTCCGACAATCTCGTTGTAGTCTGCGTCTTCATAGATCTCGTCATCCTCGTTGGTAGGGCTCCAGGCGTCTCCCAGCAGGTCCATTACTCCGCCTCCGCCTGGGGCATCGCCCTGTACCACGTATCTCTCTTCCTTCTTGAACGTGTGTAGGACTTTGATCTTCTTGCCCTCATCCGCGAAGCTCTCGACGTTAACCTTGACCCCATGGCGGAGGCCCCAAACGTGGATTTCCAGGACTTCGACCTCCCGATCGACGTATTTCTTGCCCCCCTTTGTCCACCGGTCGGCATAGCTTATCCATCGGAGCTGGGACGGTATCGACACTCCGGCGCCGAAAGTTGGTCGCATCCGCCGCTCGGTGAAGCGCGCCAGGGCGTCCTCGGCCTTCCACCCGCACTCCGAGATTAAGTACGAGCAGGTCATGCTGCCCGACCTCCCCTTGCCGGCTTTACAGTGCACGACAACGACTCTTTTGCCTTTTTTCTCGCCTTTTAGTACCTCCTTGCCCTTGTTTCCTTCTACACCATGCTTAGAAGCGTATGAATGAGTGTCCTCCTCGTGCAACCAGCTCCTCATGCTAGCCATTATCATCGGCACCATCCTGAAAGGCGGCGGGTGGTGATCCGGCCAAGGGTAGTGCCGTATGCGACCGTAGACAGCCTCGTCAGGGTATCCTGTCCCTTCGGCGCGGAACTCCCATATCGCCCAGTTATCTGGGTGTTTGGCGTCGAGGAAGGCGACAAGGCGGTCAAGAGGGTTGCGGTAGGCTCGTTGGGGGTATGTCTGGCTCGGTCCAGAGCTGGCCGGAAGCGATGCACTGTCAGTCTGCGTGCGTCTCGTATGGCTGCAAGAGCATCGTGTCAAGGAATAGGGAGAATTGAGGCTGGAACTCACGTTACAATGATGTCGTCGGTCACGTAGCAAAGGTCCAGTCCCGTCTCGGCGTGTTTGGCTCGAGGGCCTGCGACGATCTGCCGCAACAGGGAGGCCATAATCTACAACTGTGCTGGAGCAGTAGCGCGTGGTACGCAATCACGGCCAAGATGGTGCTCAGGTTGCAACGTAGAAGCGACTGGACTGGTATGAGCAAACAGCTGCGGTCTGGAGAAAGCGAGTACGGGATGGGGGTCTGTCTGCAGCACGGCGAGAGATCTTCAATTCAAGGAGACAGATCCTAGGAAACGTCACAAGAGAGGTAGCTGTCACTGTTTCGGAGTAGTGGATGGCCTGCAGGTGGGTTGATGCGAGAGTTCAGCCGGCTGTGAAGAAGAAAGCTTGGCCAGGATAAGCTTCGGCTGTGGTACTGTGGTCTACAGAGGCAGCCTGCAGACGCATGAGATAATGACACAACTACGTCATGTCCCGACTAACGTCTTGTTGGTGGGAATATGTGGGGCACAAAGAGCTCGACCGGAGCTTCCCACCATCTGGGTCCCCGGCTGCCGATCTTGGGCCGGATCAGCGCCCAGGTCCAGGCCCACGCCCCGGCTGGGACTGCTGCACGAACTGCTCAATTTCCCGGGACACACACAGTTGTAGAGTTGCATGGATGCCTCCCTGGAGTCGAGTTTCTCGGTTTGTCACCGACTGGGCGAGACCATCTTGACAATCACGATCGATCATAACATTTTCTAGTAACGCGTTGCTTCCTGACTGAAAGACCATACTCCGCAAGTCCTACCGTAAGCAAAAAGCAAGAACAGAGTCTACAGTCAAAGAAAAACAAAGAGCAGGCCTCAGTCGCCCTGTGAACTCCCCCGTATGCCCGCTCATGCGCAGTAGCAGAACCGTGGCCTCCTCCCATCGTCGTCTCATTATAGCTGAACCACCGATACTGACTTGACGCTCCTCGCCCTTCATCCCGTCGGTTTGCGGTGATGCATGAGCCCACACCCCCAATTCATAACCCTTCTCAGATTTGTACTCATGATGTCGTATTCCAGAGACTGTGGGACTCCAGTTTGATTGAGCCAACCGAGTACGAGCCAGATGTTGTCCCTTGCAGACGCCCAATCATAGGCGTCTAGCTACTGTCTCTTCAACCATGGCGCAGATTGGCGCGTTCCGGCACCCGTAGCTGATACAGTTTACGACGTCTTCTTGGGCACAGCGGCACCATTGGCGTACTTGCTGAGATCAGTAGCCGAGTGGAAAGTCCTGGCACCTCCCTTGACGGCATCCCAAATCTGTCGGGCTGCAGGCGGAGTGCCCTGAGCCCCGACGAGGTTATCGACTCTGGCCTCAAGTCTAGCAAAGGAGCCCTGCACGTGGGTGCTGTTGTTAACGCGCGCCCGCAGGAAGGCAGTGTAGATGACCAGCAGAATCCAGCTCCTACGCTGGAACAGGATGGCGCTCAACAGAAGCCGGCCCCACAGGGCAATCTCAAGGCCCGAGACAACGGACATAGACGTGTCGTAGTATTCCTTGACAAAGCTTCCAATGGCATCCGCGATGGGGTGAGTGTTGTACTGGGGCTTCGCGCTGGGAGAGGCACCCGCAGCGGGCGCAGCTTGGGTGGGTGGGATAATGGTCGGGATGACGGTGGAACGCGTGTAGGTTGCAAAGTGGAAAATGGAGTAGACGCTGTAGGGCAGCAAGGCGATTGGGTACTGCGGGGCCAGGAGCCAGACGAAGGCCAGGACTGTAGAGAGAAGAGTTAGCCTGATGCGCCAACAGAGGCGAAGCCATCGCACGCTGGCATCGCTCCTTTCGGGGGATAACGCACGGAAATACTGGACATTCTCGTCACCGATCAGAGAGATAGCGACCTGGGGAGAAAACTTCATGCCGGCCTTGGCGCGAGCACGCAGGGTCTTGTAGACGACGATGCCATAGGTGAGCATGGCGGCGACAAAGGCCAGGCGGTAGGAAAATTGGGCCATGCGGGTGTAGTAGTTCATGCGAATCCATGATAGCGAGTAGCGCAGGACAGAGAGAATCAGCGTTAGGTGCCTGTGATGGTGGGCAGTTAGCCTCTGAATCAATCATCTCAGCCGCTGCTGTCTCAGACTCGAGTCTTGCTCTCGCGACTCGGACGCTGCCCTCGAAGCCGTCCCATGTCTTGCCTAGGCAAAAGCTGTTCAGATTGGCGAAGGCGGGGCGGGGGCGGGAACAAAGCTCTCTTCTCTGGCAGCAGGCAGGAGAAAGAGATGCACAGGTAAGAGAGCGACATACCCAACAAACCAGGCAACTATTCATAAAGAGAGAAGAGTCAGCATTGTGCCCAGTCATTGAGGTTGCCAGAGTGGGCGGCCTCCTGGGGTAGGCAACGTACACTGTAGAGTTTGGGCGACAGCTGCCAGACGCTGTGGGAGAGGCATGCTCGCCGGAGGTGGGGGAGCCATCTTGAGGTGGGCTGGGATTGAGCAATCAATCAATGGGAGTCAGTCAGTCGGCTGATAATGGATGTTGCAGCTGCAAGGCTCGCAAAGGGTGGATGTGGTGGTGGAGGTTATCGCCAGAGTGCGGTGCTGGTGCTGTTCGGCACAGGAACAAAGCAAGCTTGATTGAAGACGTGGTCTCGTGTGTAGAAGATGGGAGAAGTCCTGGGATCCCAAGCTGGGAAAGTTGGCCATGACACCAGTGGCTGGCTGGTGACGAAAGGCCTGCAGCCCATTCACTACCGGTCATAGCTTGTGCGTGGTCAGTGCGTCACTGCTTGCAGGGGGGAAGAAGGAGGGGAGCAATCATTGAATCCTAACCCTGAAGTAAGCCCCGGTCCAACCACGCCCCAAATGTGGACGCATCCGGGCACTGGTTTGACCTTCTTTGACCCAGGCCCTGGAAGCTGTCCGAACCACGCAGGTTGGCCGAATAGTCCAGGATCAAGATATCCAATGGCAGCTGAGATACTATTATATAGCATGAAATATCCTGCAATAGAGTTTTGTCTCACAGAGCCAATGTTAGTACAGCGCAACGTCCCTGACGAACAATCCAGAAGGGTCTCATCCTGTGAAAGGCATATTCTTTATAATTTGTGCTTGCGCCGCTGAGACTATCATGAGATGACACTATGCTGTGATGTTTTTTATGAATATGTTTTCCAACATTACATTCAGAGGATCACAAATGACTGGTACTCCCAAGTCGAGTCTCATTTCGCAATAATATGATACTGTATTATTGCACCAGCAAAGTTACCTGGGTATTCATATGTACTCTATGGAAAAAGTTTATCGCAGGTTCATTTCAAGGCAGTATTCCTCCATAGACCCCAAGCTGTCACTGTATGGCATATTACTGGCTGGACCCATGTTGGAGAAATGTGGCCTTGAATTATTCAGTGTCTTGGTCTTTCACTACAAAAGTGTAAACCCTTAGAAGGGACAACGAAATTGCTCGCCTAGATATTGAGTCAGTTGCCCGAGGAACATCAGACCTCATACCTGTATAATTTCAGACGTCATCAGTTTGAGAAAGTGAGTCATAATCTGAACCGTATAGTGTTCTGCTCTAATTATCTAATTAATCCCATGTGCCTCCTTCAAGGCATCAATCGAGTCAAGGTCGTATTGCTGCTTCTGCTTCATGAAATCCATGTACATAAAAGTGTGAGGAGCGCCCAGATACCTCTTCATCATGACCTTGTTCCCACCGGCAACGAGCTTCATAGCATATGCCTCGCCCTCGTCCCTTAAAGGATCGCACTCAGCTGTCCGTACCAGGACAGGACAGAGGCCCTTGAAATCCGGCGCGTTGAGCGGCGCAAACCACCACTCGGGCCACATCTTCTTCAACTCGTCCTGCTTCTCCTCCGGTGCGGTAAGATTGCCGAACCACTTTATACGCGAGAACGCCAGGATGGGCCCGCGGTAGAACTCGTGAAACGACGAGAACGGCGATTCGGTGTAGTATTTGTAGAACAGGCCCTCCACGGATGGCGGCACGGTGGCCATGACGAGCTTGAGGGGCACGCCGGCGTCGCGAGCGAGGTGCTGGAGGACGATGCTGATGTGCCCGCCGGCCGAGATGCCGCCCAACGAAAGAGAGTCCGCCCTGACGTTGAGCGCCCCCGCCTCTGCCTGAACCCACTTCAGCGCGGCCCACGCGTCCTGGAAGCATTTGCCCCAGACTGTCTCGGGGCACAGGCGGTAGTCGACGTCCACGACGACGACACCGGCGCCCTCGCACATGCTCAAACACAGTGTCGACTCGGTGGACAGGTTTCCGAGCACGAACCCGCCGCCGTGGAAGTTGAGGTGGGCCGGATAAGGGCCGGGCCCGTGCTTGGCTTCGTCCGGGTAATAAACCCGGACCGGAATGCTCGCCCCGTCCTCCGACGTGACCTCCCTGTCCGCAGTCCTCGGGCGGCCCTTGGTGTCCAGAGCGCATGGCGGGGCCAGGACCCTCGGGTCGGCGCGGATCTCCTCGATGGTGACCACGTGTGCCGGGTCCGGGATGCTGTTCATCAACTCCGTCCATCGCACGACAAAGTCCGGGTCCAGCTTGGCTAGGATGTGCGGCTCGATGGCCTCGACCGGGTCGTAGGGCTTGCGCGAATCTGCCATGACTGTCGTGTTGGATTGCGCGATAAGTGCACGCGAATAGACGGAACTAGACGACTGCCGCGGTTGCCTTGGAGCTGCAGGAATGATTTCCGTGGAAATCGAGGGGTGTTTTCAATGTTGATGTTGGTTGCTTGGCACGATCCTTGTGCATGCTCCAACTCCCCTGTCAAGGGCTCAACGTTTTCAAGATGATGACTTCATGTAAAACATGCTTGTTTCTTCGAGGATCTCGTTGGACTTGCGTGTGCAGGCAAGCTTGTGCTAAGCGGGGCCCGAGGTGAATTTCGGGGGCTCTCGGCCAAAGCTGCCCCGGTTTCAGCCACCAGGCGATGGCTAACCCCACGTTTATAGCCCGATCCTGCGAAACGAAACAAGTTACGATTCTAAGCTTGGTGGATGTAAGGATGTTTAAATAATGTCTTTTCTACCTCTATGTACAATAGGCAGAGCATGCCCTGTGAAATGTCAGACATGCCACACTGTAGCCAAATACAACACAATAACCTCTTCAGCGAGTAACGTGCGTGACCTCGCTGTACGGAGTCTGCAAAGGATCATACTCCACTTGATCACTTGAGGGTCACTTCTCAATCAAAGTGACCCTCATGGTCTTGGCCCTTCCCTCCATCTGCTTCACGTATTCCGCCCCATGGACGACATCCCGCACCTGGTGGCCCCGGGCCATCACAGCCAGGCTGCTCGATTTCCACGCCGGGGCCGACCGGTTCCGAGCGAGCGTAAGAACAAAGAATAAGATGCCAAGCACGAGGCTGGCGCAGTGAAGCGACAGCCACGGCTACTGGATCTCGTAGAAGGTCGTGAGGACTCCCTTCTCGCCGACGAGCTCCCTGTCGGCCCCGTTGAACGTCGCGTCCGAACCACCGCGAAGCGCGTTGCTCATGCTGGTGGCAAGGCTCGTGAAAGTGTTGTTCAGATCCTCGGTCGAGTATAGCACCTGCATTGTGCTCGGGGTGTACTGGACCTGGCCGCTGGTCATATAGTACCCCTTTAGCTGCCGTTCGGTGGTATTGTCGTCGGGCAAGACGAATACTTGAAGGTCACTGGCGAACGTGCTCCCAAAATAGGACCCGATGCCGTCCACGGCCGACTGCAAGATGTTTTATCGTGTGTCGTTGGTCGGGGATATCAGGCTCAGGTCCGTTCGTGCAATTGCCGACCAGTAATCGCTGAACGCGATGCTGGAACGAACCTCCTCTCTGAGCGGCTTCGAAAAGGTCTCCGGCACCCATGAGTCAGGTGCACGCACGGCGTCCTCGACTCTTGTCACATTCTCTTGCAAGATTCCGCTCTTCACCTCGGCGGAGTAGTTGTTAATACAGTAGTGCAGTGCGCACTCCACGGCAGAATGTGGTAAGTCTGGCCAAGCTGCCGATGAGTTCGCCAGGTCCTGTGTGACCCGGATCATGGACATTGCCCAGATCAGGGTGTCCAGATCCTGCATGCTCACTGTCTTGCTAGCATTGCCTGTGCCGAGTGTGGTCATCATAACGGCTCCGTAGATATCATCGTTAGCGCCCTCATTTACATCTTCAGTATACACCCAGCCATTACCGTTCTCGATGAAAAGACCATTTGAAAGCCTGAAGGCTGTGTTCCCACCAAAAGTGACCCTTGCTGCTGGGTTGTCCGTCGCCAATAATGCGGACAGACCAATGTTTGTAGTGTGGCGCTCCAGCTTGTCAGTGATGTCGACACAGCTGTTGCAGATGGCAAGAGACTCATATTCTGGCCATGTGCAATTCCCGGTGGGGCAGTTGAAGGCGCCTTGCTGGACCACATTCCTGAGCGGTTGGTCGAGCCCAAACAGGATAGCTGACTGCATCGAGAAGTCTGCATCGGCCGTAACTAACGTCGTGTTTGGGTCCACCGCCGCTAATCGAAGTCAGTATTTCAATGAACATGTGAAGGCAAGAGACCGGATTAGAGCCTACTCGGATCGAGGTACAGCAGTTGTTGACGAAACCAGCTGCCCTTGGAATAGCGTCCTGCACTCGAAAGAATTGTCTCCCGGTCTTCGTTGTAAACAAGGTCTTGCCTCAACTGAACCAGCTGCTGCGAGAAAGGATCGACAGCGACGTCCAGGAGGATGATAAAAGCGCCTAAACGAAGAATCCAACTGAAGAGGTCAGTGAAAACGCTACTTACCGGCAGGTATTTCAAATATTGGGGATACTTGCGCCTTCTTGCAATTCCACATCAGTTGCAGACTTCCAAGCAGACCCCGACTGGCGGAGTCGATCCGCTCGAAATCCATCAACGGTCTTGCGCGGTCGGTGAATAATATCCATTTCCACTGACTGACCAACTCCCCGACAGCAAAGAGTAAAGCGGCTTTGCTGGCGGTTGATAGCAGGGAGAGGATGGCGTTTAACGTGACCCCATGCCAGGTGAAGATTGGCTTGCCGTCGAACCTCAGCAAGACACCCACCAGTGCCGCGAGGCTGATTTGGTTGGATGTAGAGATGATGCACACAAAACGAATATCGAGGTATTCCAAGATTCATATAATTCCGGGAGTGACCAGAGCTGTGACATAGATTCTTTTGATAGTGGAGCACCCAGTGTGCAGTTCACCGCTCGCGTGGCCAATAATAGGCACGGCGTCCTTGGAGCCGTCAGGCACCAGCATTAGAGCTCAAAACCCGAAACCCACACCGATGGAGCACAGCCAAAGGGCTGAAGCCGATGCCAATGACACGAAAACCTGCATTGCACTAATGGGGTATGGCCTGTCAGCCTGGTGTAGTACCGAATCCTACGCGGATCTTTTCATCTTTTCCAGTGTTCTGGACCCAATTGGACTCAAGCTCAACATCCTGGCAGATGGAATCTTTTACCTGTTGCCTGTCCCTCAATTGCGTGTTAATCGAGGAGGGAAAACTCATGTCCAGAGGAATGATGCAGCAAAATTTGGGAGTTCTGGTCCGTTGCTGAACTTCGCGTGGTAACAGTCTGATCCCAAGGCACTTCAACAAAGACATCGCGGATTGCTCGTACGATGCACTGATTATCCCGTCGGACTCGTCGGCCGACATCACGCTTACATTGCCATCATCCTTCCTCCGTCAGCGCCCAGAGACAAGGTCATTTTTCAAAGTATGGCTTATGGCATTCAGGATTTCGGTCTGTAATTCTGCAAGTGCCGGGGGAAATTGACGAAGAAAAGGCATGCTACCTTCGCTGTACACGGTTGTGATTGAAGTGCCTCAATAACACTACTGGAATTGTCCTCACTAAGGACGAATAGAGAAACCTTTGATATACATGAATATTGTTGTTTAATTTACGAGCGTCCTCTTGGGACCGCGGTGCGAAGGCTGCTTTCGTGTAGTGATGAGACGTGTATCTATGTGATTTCTCGGATGACCAAAGCAGCGTTCATCTCTGTTGTTTGATACTATGGGCCAACCCTCATCCGTACAACTTTTACAGACAAACTCACCTACTTCAGCCACATATATCTCCACAAGTCATTTCCATAATTATATGTTGTACCTATTGAGCACGAGAGAAGGGAAAGGTGAAATAGCTGCTAGTTACTCTCGAAATACTCTACTGAGTATAGGCAGTATTTAGAATAACCAGTGAGTGCCACTATTCAGTTTCCCACACATCCTCCTCTTCTTTCGCCTTGCTGTGGGTCGCGAACACGCCCCGGGGTTCCTCCCCCGCCTTGATGCGCGTTTCCTCCCCAGAGACCTTCTTGAGCTCAGCCTGGTCAGTATGAGGGGGAACATTGTGTTCAGCAGACTTCTTGGGAGGCTTGGCGGCGGGAATCGTGAGTTGGTTGCCACGTCCTTTTGATCTCCTGATCTGCTGCCGGCTCCCATACCCATCGAAAGTTTCAACCCTGCTAGGCCTTGCGCGAGGAGCTCGCTTGGCCCCCGCCAATGGCCGGCCCTCGAGCAGGTGCTTATCCATCGGCCACATGACCATGTTAATCTGCCAACCAGGCTGGATCACTTTTTCCCAGACAACAGGCAGGATGATCTCGCCATCTGGACCTATCAGGTCATAATGGCCTTCTTGGACATGTGGGCCAATACCCTCCACATGCAAAAAGGCTTGCTTAATAAGATCTTCCATACTCTGCGGAGACAGAGGTTAATAAAAACGTCCTTAAATAATAATAGGAAGGCGGGAATAATATACATACAGTCCACGTTGCACAAAGGTGCCAAGGGAAGTTGAACTTCCTCCCTACGGCGTCCTTGAACTTAATAGGCTCCTTCAAGTTGTCATCGCCGGACGCCTTTTTTACTTCTTCGGCCACCTTAGTCTCCTCGATCTTTTTCAGTGGTTCTGCTCCCTCTTTCTTGGAAGCCTCCTCCTTCTTTCTAGCCTCTTCTGCATCGAGGCGCTCCTCGAGTTTCAATCGCGCCTCATGCTCGTATCTGAACTTGGCCTCCACTTCCTCGATCTTCTTCAACAATTCTTCTCTCTCTTTCTTGGAAGCCTCCTCCGCGACCTTCCTCAGCAATTCTTCTCTCTCTCTCTTCGCGGCCTCCTCCCTGATCTCGGCCCCTGCCGCGTCGAGGCGCTCCTTCTTGAGTTTAAATCGAGCCTCATTCTCGTATTTGAGCTTGGCTGCTTCTTCCTCCGACTTCATATCTTGCTCGGCGGGGGGTTTGGGAGGGTGTTCCCACGGACGCGTGCTATTACCTCCGTCCATGCTTGGAGACATTGCGTGCTCCGCGAAAGTAGATGTAAACTCATCATTGCTTCCCTGGGGCACCTTGAAGTTCCCGACGTCGCTGAATCGTTCGCTATTTTCGTTGCTCTGATGTGCGTCAAGCACATTGTTCGCGTCCTTGGTGACGTTCGGTGTCGGGCTGCCGCTCAGGGGAACACCCTGTTCTTGCTCATAATCCTCTGCCGGCTGGTCCTCATCTTCCGTCTCGTGACTCTCACTCTGGGACACTCCGCTCTCTTCCTCATCAATCTGTTCCTCAATCTCTTCCGCACCCGGCAAAACAAACAACGCTAGCTGCTCCAAGTGATGGCCAACATGGGATCGATACTGATGACTACTCACAATCTCATATTCCCAACAAAGGGGACATTTCCCGTTCGCCTTTGTGAGGTCTTCTCTACTGCCGGCATCCACTTCCAGCGACGTTGTCGCTGAGCCGTGCTTTTGGCTCATATGCTCAGAGAAAAGTGAGGACGTGGTAAAGCGGTCGGCACACCCGAGTGTGCACGTCCAAGTCCGCCAGTGTTCCCGAACAACATGACTGAACCAGTCTTTTCGCCGCACAAAAACGGTTTCCGCCTGCGCGCATCCAGGCTCGAGGCAGTTATAGGGCCGCAAGTCGCTGAAGACGTGCTGTCTAATCAGGTAATATGTTAGCAACCAGAAAATTGAACATCTTTCCGGCCTTAGTGATACGTACTTCCACTGGTATCTGTTTTCTATTGAAACAGGTAGAAAACAATACGGGCACAGGAACGGGCCATCAACATATTCCGGGGGAACGCGTGGAATTCGGAGTTCGGAATCGTCCACACAAGAAGGGGCGTATGATGTCCCCGTCTGCTCTGATATATCATCTCTCCAAACGCGTGGCCGAGGCTCGTCGTCCTCAGGATTATCTTTTGGCATCCAAGAGGCTTCAGTTGTGACGCCACCCCTGCTCCCTTCTTCCTCGTCTTCCCTCTCCACTTCGATCCCTTTCTTGAGTCGCTCATGGTGGTCCTCTCTGTACTGCAAAAATAGACGACGATAAGTCAATGCTTTCCCCAACCTTTCAGTCACCTCAGGTTGGAGTCTCGGAAATTTGTGCAGCACGTGTTCTGTATGGCTGGCGTCGAATGAGGACACAAGCCCTGGCATTCTCATCTTAAATTGTTCATGGGGCGCCGGATTACGGATCGTAATTGCAAGCCTCATCAGGCAGTTGACGTCGTTCTTTACTTGTAAAAGAACCTGCTGAAAATCATCCACACCGGGCTCGTCGTCGGCGAAATAATCGCTGAGGGGCCCGTCGTCTTGCTTTGGCTTGTCTTCGGGCTCTTGGTCGTCTCCTAGGAGAGCGATCTCGGCTGTCGCGTGTCAGAAGTGCATCAATACATCAGATTATTTGCTTGTGCCCACCTTCTTGCAAATGTCTACACATATCCTCCAACAATGTAACGACATGGCCTCGAATCAGCGATGTCCCACTTAGGCGGTATTCCAACGAACGATGACCGTACGGCCTGTGCGCCCCAACACTGCCCGCCCATAATTTGAATCGAGTTAAACTTGATCGAACGCTTGTAGCTCCGTCGGGGACATGAGCTTCCGCAATGTGCCGAAGGCTTTCAAATGTCGCAAGAGCTGCCGAGACCAACTCCGATATCGATGGCATCTCGAACCCAATGTTCGCTTCAAGAAATGACTTCAAAGAGCACAAAGGTGGATAACCAGAGGCGGTGACTATGCGAATCAGGTTGGACAGTATCATTTGACCTACCTCTACGCGTTAAATAATTTGATGTACGCGAGTGTCCAGGATCCACACCTTGAGCGGGCATTGGCTGCTGACAGTCATTTCTACCACGGTAGCATATGCCTAATTGGTGCCCGCTTACTCTGCGCATGATGACTGCATTCGGTGGCGTATGGGCGCTTATAGGCCCAGGTGTCTTGACTTTAATCCCTCACCACGCATGCAACGGTTGGCAGCTCGACTACATTATTTCCTGGTGGGATTTTACTTCCTTAACAACCAGGAAGCCACCCAAGCTCACTGGTCTACCATGGAAGTCGCTGGCTTGGTACTTGGGGTGGTAGGCACATTGCCGATGATAGTTAAAGTCGTCGAAGGATACCAAATCATCGTTGAGATCACTCGGGTGAAACGTTATATGGCCACATTGGGACAAGACATCGGCACTGAGAGAATCATTCTAAGAAATACGTACGAACGCCTTCTCGATGGGATTGTTCCGGCCTGGGAGCTCGACGACCTGCGAGATGTGGATCCCTCCTCCGCTAAATGGCGAAAATACGATGATCAAATTCGCTCACGGCTTCGCGAGTCCTACCAGGACTTCCATCTTAGAGTCAAAGCGATAGCACAAGGTGTCGAAGACCTGAAAGAGAAGCTGGCGGTAACTCCCAGTGGAGAGGTATGTATCAGCCGAGGCAGATGCCCGTAACGCTTTCCAAGGTTTGCGCTAGGTTGGTGACAAATACGCGAGCAGGTTCCATTCACAAGTTGGCTCTCCATTGTTTCCGAATTGGCGTCAGAAGCCAGAATACGGGCCCAATTTACATTGAAGAGGAAGGACTACACTGGCACTGTGTCCAAAATCCATGAGAACAATATCCTTCTTAGCAGGCTAGTCGACCATAGCTCAGCATTTGAGCCGACTCGAAGAGCCAACTCTCAAGCCAAGCTTGCGAGAAAGATTCGCACTTTGACTCAGCACCTCTTTTCAGCTCTTTACAAAGTTTTGTGTTGCCGGTGTGCTGATTCGCACAGACTTGGGCTCCAACTGGTGCAGAGGTCTGGTGAGGGCAAAGACATGCACGATGGCCGGGTGTCTTTCGACATGATCTTTGGCACTTTGCATGAGCTCCAACGAGACAATTCGATATGGAAAGGTCTGAAAATACGATGGAAAGGGGATGAATACAATCCCCTGGAGCAAAATGTATCAACGGGGATCTGTCGCTCAGTCGACTCTCTATCTTTGAGGGACAAAGACCCAGCAGCGCAGAAAGAGAAGTCTACATTAGAAGTCGGTTTTGGAGCGGTATGGTCGAAATTGAACCGGTCGCCATCAACTCCAAGGTTGAAGGGTCGGTCCAAAGTTCGTTTCTTTATATCAGCCGCACCCACATCAACAGATGGAGTTTCAACAGCGAAGGCTGAAGATGACGGGATTACGGAAACAGTCACTCTGTCACACATTACCAATCTATGTGCGGACATAAAACGGGGTGAAGTGATAGCAAAGCAGCCTGTTGGCTTCATCCCGTGCGATGAGAAGCCGAAGGGATTCGATTTATACTTCCATGATGGCATGCCAAGCTCCTCTAATACAGCAAGCTTGACACTTAGAGAAGCCCTGAGCGGCAAGGACGGCCTGAAGGAGTTCGAACTGAGAGAGAGGCTGAATATCGCTCTGACTCTATCGTTCAGTATTCTTCAACTTTGCAACACTCCGTGGCTGGGAAAAATCATATCACTTGACGATATCGTCTTCCTCCGAGCGGCGGACAAACCACGATGCTACACTCAAAAACTCGACTTCCCCGCTCCGTTTCTGGTCCGGCAGTCACCGACGGTTCGCACCCTGCAGGAATCACTGAGGCCAGTCAACTTCGCCCTGCTGTCACTTGGAGTTCTTTTGACACACATTATAATGGGGCGCCCGGTGGAGGCCATTGAACTTAACGAGAATATGCCGAAGGAATTGCTGGTTTCGAGAAAGAAGCTTGCAGATGACAAGGTTGCAACTTGTGATGACGCCTCCGAGAATTACGTTGGAGCTGTACAATGGTGCTTCAATCATTGTTTCACTTTCGCAACGTTGGAGGATCAGGAACTAAGTCGAAATTTCCACGACGCAGTGATAGCAAGATTGGAGCGTGATTTGAGGAGCATTGATTGTCTCAGAACTCAGTAACGGAATGGGCACATGAGGATGGTAGGAGACAACGACGACAATGATTCCTTCTTCCCTTGCAATATTTACACAAATAGGATTTGTTGAAACCTGACGGTGATATTCTCAAATGTCTACAGCCTACTTGTTGGATTCACCAACTTCAACCCTGTGGATCTTGGAAGACGTGGATGAGGATCTCGATCGTAATATAGATATCCAGGTGAGGACAACATGCAGGCCTGATGAACTATCCTAAATTTCCTTCGTACATACATATATGGTTGTATGTATGTAGACCCGGCGACCATGCTGGGTATCAAAACAATTAGACCTGTCCGGACCATCATGGAACGCAAAGAATATCGTATCTAGTCTGTCTGCTTCCACATGTTATGTAGGCGTTTGCTCTTCGACATACCTCGAATGTCTCATAACCCACAAATCCCTCTCAAACTCCTCGCTCGAAGACGTCTCCTCCGCTAGCTCAAAGTCAACAAGCGCCGCCGACCCGTCCCCCCTGACCAGGCAATTCCCACCATGCGCATCCCTATGGGCAATCCCCCTAGCGTGCATCCGCCGAAGAGCAGCAAGGCATGCCTCCGTGCCGTCCTCCCGACCAATCCGCTTCTCATCTTCCTGCTGCTGCTGTACGTATTCAGAGAGAAACCCGGTGATGCGGCCGGCATCCGTCACGTGGCCCAGGAACAGAGGCGTGACGCCCAGGCCGTCAAGGACGTGGTAGAACGCCGTCTCGCGCGAGATGGAGTCGATGTATTCCGGCAGAGCTGCCCTCTTGACCAGGACTGGTTCGGTGCCAAGGTCAGGGTGCTGTACGACCTCCAGCCGGCCCTCTTGGATCGTCATGACCTTGACCAACTCGCTGTACTCAATTGTACGGGGGTGCCACGGCGTTACCTCGAAGCTCGACTGGTTGGCACCATAGGATCCGATAATGCTGCCATGGCCGGTGGCGGCATCGTCCCGGTCATTTCTCGCTCGATGCAAGATGTCGAGTATGGTTTGTCTCGTCCTCGCGTAGACGTAGTCCAGTGCCTGGGTCAAAATGCCGTATTGGAGTGCGATAGATACTGCAGTGAGCGCCAGGGGCACGAGAGCCCATCGCAGAGATTTGGCAAGGGATCTGGTCAGTGACATCTCACCTCGGACTGTCCCACCAGAAAGAGAGCATGGCGTGGGTGCAAACGTCCCCGGTACAGTCCCGACCTGCGTGGACGTCTTATGACCATAGCCAACTCTCAAAAGAATGACGCTGATCTCGTTAGAGGGCCAACTTGATGGAGTTATGGGGCTCCGATGTCACGGAAAGGTGTCGTGGCTGTGGACCTCGCTGACACTTCAGGAGTCGACACCACTCGAGAGAACCCCCCGGTCGAGGGGCAACGTGCTGGACGACAATCGAACGGTACCGGATTATGCAATGGGTGCGGCCCGGATCTCGGCCCAAAAGCTTGTCTGTTGGGTTTCAAGCTATCATCCGGCACGCAGGGCCGCTTAACGGTCAAGCTAAGGCAGGGTTGAGCTGTCTCAGCATGCCCACTAATGCTCGAGGTCCACCGATCGATCATACACATAACATCCAGACCCACAGCTATCACATCAGATATGTATATGATATGACCAACTGGAAATCTTCGAAAAACAGATAGAGCTTAGAGACCACCAGTCGGACAGCTCGAGCTTGGAGCGCCCATGGACAGAAAAGCCGGGCAAGCACAGCACGTATGTGCGGCTTGAGAGAAGAGGCCTAAACACGGAAGCATGGTCTATCTCTATTTGGATCCAGACACCATTCTATCTCAACCCACTGCGTGGAGCTCCGAAATCTACGCTATGCATGCCATCATCGACCCCTGCAACCCCACCAAAAACGCCATACATGAATGAATCAACAGGAACCGCACATGATTCTCCGCAAAGCGACAAGAATTGAGCGCATGCTCGGCGCATGCAAAAGAAATCCACAGGATGGTCCGGTGGCGAGATCTCCCACACATCACAGCCTCCGGAAGACCTCCCCAAAGATCTCACGGCTCTTGAGCAGGTTTAGCAGGCGAATCCTCTCGTTCTCAAGATGCGCCGCGTCGCTCGCCTGGCCGCATGGGAGGTGTGCAGCGGGCGCGCCGAACTCCTTCTCGAGGAAGCGGATCGCAGGGATGGAGCCGCCCTCCCGGATGTACAGAGGCTTACGGCCCCTGACAACGGCGGGAGGGGCGTCGTCAGGCCGGGTGGTTTCGGCCTGACTTTCGGGGTCGGGTCCGGGAGCTGGTTCGTGGCTTGTGAACACGACGAACTCGGGAATGGACGGCGTGGGCGGTGCGGAGTCATCGGTTGTAGAGCGGAAGGAGGGTACCGGGCCGAAGGTGGACGTTGACTCGCGGGGGTACATCCTGGGCTCAGACATGAGCTCGGCACCAGCAGCTTTGTCGACGGGCGATGTGTTGCTCTCGGCGTCCTTGTTGGCCACACCGTTATGCTCGCCGCTGACACCATTGCTGTCATCCACGTCGCCGTCTTCTTGGGCTTGCTGAACCTGAACAGATTCACGGCCCATGACCTCCACGACACCATGGTCTCCTGCCGAGCCCCTTAGCCCCCAGACCTTGATGATGGCCTCTTCCAAGGTCTGGAAAATCTGGTTACTCGGATCGCCTAGCCACGGCTCGGCTTTGTTGTCGATTTTGATGCTGAGGGAATTCCTGCTCTCGAGCTCCGCAAACTGGTCTGCTAGGAAGGCTTTCAGCGATGCGACTATGTCGTCTACTTCTTGTCCAGGTACCAGTCGGAAGCTGATTGTGGCACTGGCGTGACCGCTGACAATGCTGCCGTCCAGTCCAGAGACTTTATACCTATGAATGGTCAGGTTGGGCTCACGCCAGCGCGCCATGAGACCGGCTTTGAGCTGGTCCACCGTTCCAGCCTCAGGGTTACGGCGACTCAGGATCTTGGTAATGTCTTCATAGCGTGCCTCCTCAGCCGCTGTGAGCGGCAGGATCGAGTCGTAAAAGTGAGGCACCATGATCTTGTTCCTCGGACCTTTGAGCGTTGACAGCAGGCGCGTCAGGTCGGAAAGGGGCTCGTCGACCATGTAACTACCGTCGACGCCAGAGTGCAGATCAGGATAGATGCTGTCGACGCAGACAGTGGCGTGTAGGACCCCTCTGAGGCCATAAGTCAAGCATGGTGTCTCATCGTCCAGCCAGTAGCTGTTGGCCAGCAGGATGTAGTCCACCTTTCCGATGAGATCTTTATTCTCAGCCACCGCCTCCTGGAACCCACGACTACCCGACTCTTCTTCGCCGTCAATGAGGAAGATGACGTCGTTCTCGAGCTGCTTGGCCTCGAGAAGATCTGTCACAGCAAATAGCGCGGCCATGATGGGGCCCTTGTTGTCGCTCACGCCGCGGCCGTACCAATATCCATTCACGCCTTCTACCTGGAAGGGGTCCGTTGTCCACTTGCTTTCGGCATTACGATCAGCAGGCACGACGTCGTAGTGACCATAAAACAGGATGCGCTTGCGATGCTCTGCGGGCTCGCGTTTCCCACTAAAGACGGCGCAGACGACGGGGTTGTGTATCTGGTCATCCCTGGACAGCATATGCACACGTGCCCCTAGTCGCTTGAAAAGATTGCACAGGAAGCTGGCACCTCTACGGCAGTCCTCGACGAATTCGGGGCGGGAGGAGACGGTCTTGTAAGAAACAAACTCGCGCAGAGAGGCAAACATCATATCCTCTGGCTTTCCGGCTACGTCTTCAGGCTGCTCGCACACGTCGTCGATACGCCAAACGCTGACGGAGTTGTCGTTGGCGCCGGTGATGTACAGTTGGTCTCCGTTGTAGTTGGTACATGCTGAAGACAGGAGCTTGCCGTTATGGGCGGTCCACCTCTTGAGGCATCGATATTTCTGGCTCACTTTTTCAGTGGCCGGTGATGGGAGGTGGTCCTTGCTGTAGTGAACAGTGCTGTGTTTCTGTTGTATTGTCAGCAACTGGGTCGTAGGGACGGGCGGGCAAGCGGCGGGAACTTGTGGCAGCTGGACTTACTGCTGCCGACCCGGTGGTGGCTCCAGACAGGAGGTAGCCCCAAGACAGCTGGAGGGCCATGACATCGCCGCGGTGGCCCTTGATGACCCTGAGCTTCTGCTTGGTGTCGAGGTCCCATAGCTCTATGACGCCTTTCTTCTTGCCACTGTACAAGAAGGAGCCGTCGATGGCCAGTGAGAAGACAGACTCGCCGAAATCGTCATCGTCGCCGCGGAGACACATGATCTCGCGCTTCTCCCACGCATCCCACTCCTCAAATCCCTCGTATTTCTCATCCTGTTTTATCTGCCATAACTTGATGCTCCCGTCTCCGCCGCCGCTAATCAGAACCTCCTCGTCTGAATCGACCAGGACGGTTGGGCCCCTAGCAATGATCATGCAGTAGACGAAGCCGAAATGGGCGAACTTTCCCACTGAGCCGCGGTCTATCTCCAAGGTGGCCTCGGGCTTGGGTATCAGCTCCTCTCGCTTGTCCTTCCTCCTCGGCGTGCTTGCTCCGCCGGGGGCCTTGGAATCGAAGAATGGGTGGTGGCGCTGGTCGGGATGCGACGGGTTGTTGTGGGGCACGCGACGGTCACGGTCGTTGAGTCTGACCCATTGGATGGATTGGTCCTGGGCGCCGATGTAGACGGTATCCTGCTGGCTGGAGTATGCGCAGGAGAAGACGTCTCCGACATGGTCGACGCTGTAGATCTCGTAAAGGCGGGTGAATGTGTTGGGGCACCATACCGAGACAAGAGCGTCGCCGGCACTTGATATCAGAAGGGGCCTCGAGTTGGGCGAGATCGAGTCTGGTGAGGACTGGGACGAGTCTGAGTGGGTGGTGGAGGAGGAGGAGCCGGAGAGGAACAGCCAGAGGATGTGGCGCTTGTGGGCCTGTATCCTCCTGACGAGCTCGAAGGTGCCGAGCGACCAGACGATCAGCTCGCCGTCGTGGGTGCCGGCAAAGATGTACTTGTCGGACACAGCAAGGGCCAGGACAGAGCTGTCGTGCTTGAGCTCCTGGACGCGCACAGGGGCGTCGGACTCGTCATGGGTCAGGGAGAAGCCATTGGTTATCGGCGCGGTCGTCGGTGGTGGTTGCGGTTTTGGGTCGGAGATCATGGCGCCTACTCGGTGGGAGGGGATGACAAGCGTCAGTATGGTTGAGGAAGCCGGCGTAGAATGCAGTATGAAGGAGATGGCGGCGGCATTGCGCGCTCAACGCAGGAGGGAAGAGGCCAGCTTCGAGTAGGGCAGGCCAGACCACTCAAGGCACCATCTCTGGCCGGATGATGACACCGCAGCAGGTCGGCGCAGCAGGCCGGCTAGGCACAGGAGCAAAGCTTTGGGAGAGTTGAGAGTATATACCGATGGCAAAAGAAACGGCTTGGACATACAGCCGAGAATGAGGACGAGGTTGAGGGTGAAGGTGAGGGCGACAACGAGCGTGAAGAGTGTAGAAGGTGACGATGCATCGGGTGAGGTCAAGGAGAGTACTACTGCAGCACTTTGGAGTTGCGGTGCTGCAGACAGCATCCACCTGCACGAACAGGGGGATCCCCACCTGCCCAAGAAGGCTCAGGCGGTCTCCAAGCTCCCCCTGTGGGCCATGGGGTGCGGCATAGGCTAGCTCCTTTCCCCTGGAGCGACGGTGGACTAGGCCATACTGGGTGCACAAAAGAGGGATGGATGGGTGGATGTGTGGTGACATGCGAACGACACACACACACACACACAAGAACCAATGTGACTCACCCATGCTCTTCTTCTGCCATTGGAGCCTCCAAACCTCATTCTGGGCTATCTTCCTGCAGCCCACGCAGCCATCATCGTCGCTGTCGCCGTCTCCGTGTCGAGCCTCACCGGCTCTTTTGCTGTTGTCATCGCCTTCGTCTGACGCTGGAGGCGTTGGGAAAGGGAACCCCGCCCTGCTCTGCCCGTCGAGGACGACTCCAAACGCCATGGCTATCAACTCGTCTGATCCAAATCCAGCGAGGTTTCAGTCGATTTCGGGTGCAACAGACCGGGCCCCAATGCCCTCTCGTTCGATGGTCCTCAGCCAGACGGCGAAAATAGTTGTCGATGAGGTTCCGTCTGCTAACTGACACGTATGACCAAGATAGATGTCAACAAATGTCAATCTAGGCGGGTCGGGCACGCCTGTTGCCAGCTTGCTCTTCGTCCCTACCTATATATGAACCAACGCACACTCACTGCCAACCCGGACGGACATTGCCGGTGGCCCGTACAAGGTGCATGTGCATGCGACAAGAAATAAGCTGCAGCCGGATCAACACGAGCCCCTTGAAGGAAAGCAAGCCTTCGCAGCGAAGCAAACGGCCCTGCGCAGGAAGTCGGGGCAGTCAAACGCCTAGGGCGAAAGACTCATGTCTCGAGCCCGGCCAATGACGCCAGTTCCGAGATAATGGCATCAGATCAGCCTGCGAGCCTACATACAGAGCCCTGGCCCGGATCGTCAACCACTGTGCAATTTCCCGCAGTCTGACAAGGGCCTCACTTGCCCTTCGGGCACTCACCGCTACAACTGACCTGCCTTTGTTTTGCTTTTTGGCAGGAGTGGCTGACTGCAACAAACCTCGCTCAGCAGCCCGGCGTCTGGTCAAAGGCTCAAGTTTATCCCGGTCTGATATCCCCTGACCCAGGTTCCGAGCATACCCAGATGCTCCTCGCTGCTTGGAAGTTATCAGCCTTCACATACCCCTATTAGCTGAGGAATTGATAGATCAAGTGGTTTGGGGTACGCTGTCTCGCTCAACGCAGGCATCCGTTGTGCGTGACCGACAAACACAAGGCCAAGCGCACGCTCGAGCGCATACGCCGCTGAGCTTTTCAAGTTTTTTTTTAATTTTTTTTTTAATAATTTTTCCTCATTCGCCAAAAACAGAAATTCTCTGTCAGACCATCTTTCCGAGGTCAGACTCTCAGACCAGGCGCTAGATCAGCACACTGCGTCAGTCGGTGTCAGCATAGATCCAACGTTGGTCTCACATACGCGTCCGTCTTTTTCACTGAAAGCCATGCTCCCACTAGCGCACCAACGAAGACGTGAACCATTTTGTTGCTCTTGGCAGCATATTGTACGCGTGCTATCTCACTCTTGATACGTCCCATGCCTGAAATTCACATCCACCTTCTCCTTGCCTTTTCTAAGCGGGTATTCCTTCCTCTGCCACCGAACATGGGAACTGCCGCCGCCTGCAACTTCGACGGGTTGACTTCAGCTGAAGCTTGCTCATAGCCAAGGCGAAGTTAATCGATCCCCGGCAGCGGAGAGACGGGATGAGAGAGAGGTCCGAACCGCTGTATATAATTCTGCCAATTGCTAAGCAGCCGTTCTCATGCCGGTAGCTACGCCTCGGACTATGTAGGTCGTCCACCTGACGACGCGGCGAGTGACCATGGTGAACCTGCTGAGTACCCTTCAACACCACCACACTCCGTATCTGCTTAACCTTACGGAATCACATCATCCAGTTTCTTAGTTGTCGGTGCACCAGGCCCTTCTGGACACTGCGAGGTCGTACGCCTCCTCTTCCAGCAAAGATCTGCAGAATGAGTACAGACACGACGGTATCCTGATGCCCAGCCGATCCCGGGGATGGACACGTCAAGTGTCAGCCGACTTGGACCTAGGTGTAGAAGTACAAGTTTCAACGTTTGCGGTTCGTCAGCCAAGAACAATTGAGCTTCAGCGCCTGAAAATACTTGGAGTCGTGTCCTGCCTGTCTGGTAGAACGACAACGGACAGTGGGATTTTCAAGGCTTGCTTCAAGGATTCTGCAGTCCAGTCAACTGCCAAAAAGTTAGTGAGCAGGTTTGGTTGCGCCAGGCGAGGAGACACATTACGCCGTCCCCCGTGGCTTCAA
Source organism: Diaporthe vaccinii (assembly GCA_039880775.1). NCBI lineage: Eukaryota > Fungi > Ascomycota > Sordariomycetes > Diaporthales > Diaporthaceae > Diaporthe > Diaporthe vaccinii. The sequence continues at coordinate 249,246 of JBCEDN010000033.1, forward strand.
ATCTTACACATTGTCCAGGCCAGGGGCATTGCGTCAAGTACAAGAGGTAACTACCAAAGTCCGCTCTGAGGCCCATGTTTTAAGTGAATAGTACACTAATTCAGTTGAGTGGGACAGCGGAAGGCTCTATTCGCATTGCAGCAGTGCGAAGTGGAATTTGAATGTCTGTGGAGGCTGAGTGGAGTAGTCAGAACGTAGACCTGGTCAAAGCAGCTGTCTCTCCAAAGGACTAGGAAACTTTCAATCGTCGTTCTATAGTGTACATGAGACAGAGACTACATAGCATGTCTATATTCGTATGAACATCGGAAGCTTCACTTGCATTAGAGAGAACCTGCTGACGTCTAGACTGAAAGTATATGTATAAAGTGGCACTGATAAATATTATCTTTAAATCAGAGTGATAGTATGCTCCTCGCAGCTGCTCTTAGCAATGAATTTTGCGATATCAAAGTCGTAAATGGAAATGCCATCTAGATGGAAGATAGTATCATGATGCGAAAAATAGGCATCCCCTAAAATTTTGTATTCCTGCACATTTCCTGTTTGTCTCAAAGAAAATGTGGGCCATGCCCCAGGCAGAATTGCACAAATGTCTGCCTGTCTTGCAGCGGCTGGAATGAGTCCATAATAGCCTTTATTATCTGTTAATGCAAATCTTCGGCCTTGGGTGTGTGACTGAATGAATCTGTGTATAAGTGGGAAATCTCCGTCTAGTTGGTCAGCAAAAATTTTGTGGTCAGGTCATAGATGTTCTGAACAAATCTTCCGTACCCAGCTTGCTTGATGAAGAGCCGGCAAGCAAATGCCGGCCATATGCAGAAAGTTGCACTTTCCAGGCCTCCCACCCGCCTGAAGTGCGCCCCCAGCACAAGACCTGCAGAAACTCTTGTACATCCGCCGATTCGTCCATGTGCCATATGATTTGCCACAACTGAGCAACGTCTTCCACTGTCTCAAGAAGCAGCGGATCTGAGGCAAATCGGACGGTGTCGAAAAGGAGAGCCTGGACAGTAAGCCTTGGTGTACCGCTTTCCTGTTCCAGCGTGAAATGCGCTGTAGAGCCCTGTTGTCTCTTTAATCCGGCGTCTGCCACAAAAATCCACTCATCAATGTTCCATAACGGTACCCATGATGGTGTGCTGAGCTCAATGGATTCATCTGTGTGCTGAACACACTGCAACAAGTTCAGATCACGTGTCGCTTGAAGGTACGCGACTGCGAATTCGGTATAGACAGACTCTGGTGTTTTCGAGTAGTCCGCCTTGATATGTAGCGCACTTTGGCTGATTTTATCAAGGATTGCGAGAAATGCAAAAACTCGATCCACAGGATTAGATAGAATGAGTCCTCTTGCAGCCCCCATGAAGTCTGGCACCCCAAGGTTTTCCGAATCACTGTTTGCGTAGACCCAAGGCCGCAACCGCATCCTGTGGGCGCCAATACTTTGGTGAAGTAGTGTGTGTGTCGCTGTAGAGAAGTCTTCTGGGCCACGAAGTGCTTGCCCACGCTGATGACACCAAATTCCAGTGTCCATAAATAGAATCCAGCTGCATTCAGCCTCGCCTCAGAGAACAACCGCATCCTGGGCAAGGGCTGCCTCTTGGAGAACCCATCCTCGGCGAAACCAAGGTTGAGAAAGCAGAGCACGGTAGGCGGACCACCGGTCATCCTGGAGCCAAGGATCGTTCGGAGCCAAGTATGGGAAGCTATCGTATGTCGGCTCACACTCGGTGATGGTCTTCGCGACCATGTTACTGACATCTTTGACCAGAGACATAGCCTTTTGGGCATGCCCCTCGTCATCTTCGCCGAGGCAAATAAGCACCCGTGATGCATTGCTGTAGATCATTCCCATGAATTGAACTTGGTGGGCCTTTTCGTCGAGGTTGTCTTGATCGATGCAGACGGAGTCGGCCCACACGCTGCGAGGGCGATCTGGCAAGCGGACGCGGACGAGCGCATCTTTGAGATTGTCGGTGATGTACAGTCGTTTTCCGTCGCAGTTGATCGAGACGGGTCTGTCAGTAGAGCCCCAGACGTACGAAATGGCTTCATACGTAGGCTGGCGCTCCCACCACTTCGGTCTTCGCCACGAAGGAGGCCTGACGTCCAGCCGTGCATGGATTAAGTTGCAGACTATCCGTGCCTCTTTTTCGCCGGGCTGGAGCTTTAGGATCCGGAAGGAGCCCGTCTTTGACTTGTCGAGTTGCGTGTAGATGAAGCTCTCTTCCATAGTCCTTGCTCACTCAGCCCTCATCGCTGGGTCTTGCTATGGCAGAGCTATAAGAAAGACTAAGCTGGGGACAAGTGAGGCATGCATCACCAGAAGAGGGCAGAGGAGGACAGCACGAGGACATTGACTGTGGACTCTTGGTGTGATTACTACAGCGGTGTCAGCCCCCGCACCTGGTTGACCCCAACCCTCGAGGCTCCAATAACTGTTGCGTAACCACATTTCAGGTGAGCCTCGCGCCATAGATCGCTGGCTCAACGAGCGAGCGTGAAAGCCGGACCGAAGGACTAGATATATATGAGGACGTGGCCATTTCAGTGGATAGTATTTCATATACTCCCCAGTTGTCAGCGTCTTGGTATTCATTTCGAGTGGAAGGCGTCTCTGCAGCATGCAATGTTAAGAGACTGCAATAGCTGTGGATGAAATATGGCCGGTCATACGTTCTAGAAATGGAAATGCATCTTTCCAGGAAATTAGATATAGATTACCTATTGAGCACCGAGCGGGAATGAGATAGGTTGGTATCATGACTGCTGCGGCAGCCCGTCTGTCTGCTTGCTGCCTTGATACCTACCTGCCAAAATGCCTGCGTACGTCTTTACTGGAAGCTTTCCTTGAGAATATTCGGTTTCCTGTCGTTCAGATCCAATATCATCTGCCCAAAGAGGCCGTTTGCCCACGAGAACCTAAGAGACCGCAAAGAGGAGATTGTCAGCAGTGTCACTTTCCCCCTGTCGCGATGCCTCCTACGGAGGAATGGGTATAAGGTTGGATTTGACTTCACTCACCATTGCCTCGTCCAGTCGCTCTGGTTGAACGAGTTGATGCTCTCGTGGATCAGGCCGAGCCCATCCGTGCTCGAGACAATTTCCCTCAACGCGCTCGTGATCTCGGCATCGTCGTCCGTGGTCAGGATTCTGACGATGCTCGCCATGGGCCACGCCATGCCCGGTCCCTGGTGCGGCCCGCCAACGGCATTGATCACCGGCCCGCGCATAAAGTACGGGTTCCCGTTGGCGCCAGAATCGCTGTTCTCGTCCAGGATTATCGCCCTGGTGTTCTGGTACACCTCGTCGCCGGCGTCCAGGAAGCCGAGGAAGGGCGCAGACAGGATGGAGGGGATGTTGGCGTCGTCCATGACCACCGCGGAGCCGAACCCGTCGACCTCGTAGGCGTACACCTGCGTCCCTGTGTTGGGGTCGGTAATAACCCCGTGGGCCTGGATGGCGGCCCGGATGGATTCCGCCACGCTGCGCATCTGGGCCGCCAGATCTGCCTGCCCCTCGAGCGCGGCCATGATCTCGGCCGTGCTGCTCAGGTATCGGCTGAACATCATGTTGGCCGGGATGAAGAGCTGGAAGATGGTGCTGTCGTCGCTCGGCCTGAAGGCGCTCCTGACCAGCCCCGTGCCGTTGCCCACAGGCGACCCTATGCCGTCGTTGGCGAGTGTCTCGGTGGCGCGCGTGGTCAGCCGGGTGAAGGTGTATGGGCTGGTCAGAACCTGTCCCTCGGGTCCGTACGTCGGGGTCAGCATCTCGGTGGCGGTGTTCAGCACGGCATTGACCGCGTCGACCCACTGGAACTTGCCGAAGAAGTCCAGGTCGCCCGTGGCGTTGTAGTAGTTGGTCGAGACCTCCAGGAAGGAAGCGAGCGAGTCGAGCTCGTACTTGCACTCGAACACGCTTGTGTTGCTGTACGGGGGCGTGACGGTGTCCTGCGACGCGGCATCGTTGACCGACCCCTCGACCCCGGATTCGACCGGAGGCTGGAAGGAATTACAGTATGGGCTGGTCAGGATGTACCTCGCTTGCAGGTTAACAACGCCCCGATACAGGCTGGCGATACTATCTGCGCTCTGATCGGCCTTGAGCACAGGCAGGTAGCTCTGCATCTGGTTCGCCGAGTCGCGCAGCCACATAGCGTTGATGTCGCCCGTGATGATGAAGGTGAGCTCCTCCTCGCTGTTGTTGGCCGCGTAACCCTTCCACCTGATAGCCGTATCGAGGGTGTTAGGGTAGCTGTTCTGGAACAGTCTATACAGGTCTGGGTCGGCGATCACGCCGGCCATGGACGTGATAACATCCTCGACGTCAGACGAGTTGAATGTTCGACAGGACGGGGACGGGCGCATGTACGACAGCTGGTACGTGCCGTTGGAGAAAGGCTCATGGCGTTGAGTGGAGTAGCTCAAGTAGTCTGGGCATTCTTGCGACTGTGCCAGGCCCAAGAGGAGGGCGGCCTGGAGGAGAGGGGTTGTCTGGAGCAACATGACGAGGGGCAACACCAAAGCGCCAGGATTTGCCCGAACTGGGGAGGTTGAAGCTCGACGACCTGCTGACCACAGAAGGATGAGATGTAGCGGCAACAACAACACCAGCAGAAGCGTTGATCATAGCGGGTCGTGCCATGGTTTTGTACCTCGACGCGTTCAGGGACAAGAATCATAATTCCATTAGCTCATACTACATGCTCGTGACCTGCAGTGACTGCAAGGATGAAAAAAAAGGGTTGATGATCAGGTCCGAGATGAGGAGATGCGGAGATGAGCACCCCATGCGCCCATGCTCGCTGCGGGGACGATGCTACGTTCCACAGAGACCTGCGGGGCCCAACGGTTCTCCAAAAACTGGGTTCTTCGACGGCTGTTTGGTAACTATACTAGGTATGTGCAACTCCTTCAATTATGCAATATTCATGGGTTTCTTTCCCAAAAACGGCTCACTCGACTTTCGGGCCGCCCCGGAATCAGCATGTCAGCGCTCCTTCCAGCTCTGGAATCCTTTGCTGACGGCGATCTTGTATTCTGTGAGTTGTGAACTTCTACCTGAGCACCATTTTCTTCCTCCGTCCACAACAGAAAATGCTGGGTATGAGGTGCGTACATGAAAAGTATTCATCATCATTCAAGTAAGCTTCCCCATTCCCAATCCCGTGATATACATAACTCGCAGATAAATGACCATTAACTCACTTTATTAGCCCGTCCTTTACTTTCGATCTATGATTCTTTGGTCTCATCCTCCTGTGGCCCACCACCAGAAGCCTCATCAGCGAACGGGGAAGTCATTGGTAACACTGATGGATCTGGCAGGAAAGCCTCCGCACCGGGAAACAAGGCCCCGTACTCGCCCCAGTCGAAATGGAACGCATCCAGGTCCATGGTCTCGAGATAGTCGTCGAGGTTGCCGAGGCCTTCGCCCTGGTCAAAGGGCGTCCCCAGGTCGTACCCAGCCGCCGCCGTCCTTGTCGTCGTCTGGTCTTCCCCAGACCCACTCACGCTGGCTTGACGACTGCTCCCGGGCGCAGGCGTGTAGGTGGTGTTAGCCGTCGTGCCCGAAGACAGCGTTTGGCCCCCACTACCACCCCGCACGGCCTTGGGTGACGAGCGCGCAAACGGCTGGGGCCCGAGGTTCGGGTTGCCGGGTATCGCGGCCGACGCCGCCACAGGGGGTGCCTGCTGAACAAAATTGAACGGGATCAGGAAGTCCATGGACTGACTCGCCGAGAAGATGTCGTAGGGCACGGGGCCCGACGGCTGTATCTCCGTGAAAGGGGTCATGCTCGTCCTGTCGTAGCTCAGCGGCAACGGCTCGGAGGTCTGGCGCCGTGGCTGCCTGGGGGGCGTGGTCGCGGTCGTCGACGATGGCGTCGCCCCAGTGGCGCCCTCGACCTCGCCGGACGACCTGGAGCGGCTGGGCGGGGGCCTGTCGCGCTCCAGCCTCGCGCGGAGGGCGTCCCACCAGGGCTCGATGCGCGTCTGGATGGCGTACAGCCACAGCGAGGGCGGGCGGAATTTGCCGCCGTCCGAGGCGATGGTGAGGACCCTCTTGATGCCCTCGATGTAATACCCCGGCCGCAGCGAGTCGATGTTGACGAGGTCGTACTCTCCCGTCCGCCAGATGTTGTGCGCGACGAACATCAGGAAGCGCAGGGCGTAGAAGAGCCGCGAGTACGGCACGTTGGAGAAGTACCGCAGTGTCTCCGGGTCCGCGAGGTTGTTTGTGCTGGTCAGGCCTGGCGAGACTGGCGGCTCGACGACGAGGGCGAGGCACGCGTGTGCGGCGGTTATGCACTTCTGAGTGTACTGGATCCTGTACGGGGCGAGAACGTCCTGGTCCGGCTTGGTGTCTGTGCTGTCCGTTTCGGTGCTGGCCGGCGACTGGATGGGGCAGGATAGGGAGGGGAGACCGTGGCTTCGGGTGTTGAAGTCGGCCCTGCCAGCTGGGTAGATGACTTCGGTGAGGACCAACATGGAATGGTGGTACTCAAGCATGAGGAATTCTGGACATTGTTGACCATCGTTAGCCGGAGCAGCGGTTCTTTAGCCATTGCCTTGGGACTCACCGTTGACCAGGTCGAAGGGGCAGTTGATCAGCCACTGTCTGCACTTTCTCTCGAAGGACTGGATGATGCTATCCCTTCCCTCGTCGCTCAAGCCCTCTGCGCGATCATGACCGTTGAACAAGGCGGAAGCGGCCTCCACCGCGATCTGTATCAGCTTGATCCACTCGACCAAAGACATGTCACACTGGTTCCCGCTTGTCTCCAGAATCCGCAGACTCGAGCTGACCAGGCTGAAAGGCCTGATGAGGATGTCCTCGCGCGCCTTCACCGCGAGGGAGAAGCTGGCCCAATGCCAGACGAGAAGCTGCCTGGACAGGTCCAAGGCCTTCTCCGTCACGTCGGCCTCAGTTATCGGCACGCCCTCCGGCAGGTTGTGGATCCTTGATGCCTGACCGAGCTTTATGACGATGGCAACGACTACCTTGTTGGATCCGTAAAGTTTCTCACGCATAGACTGCGTGAGGTCATTGTGGAAGATGTAGAATATGGTCAGCGCCTGCAGGACGTCCAGGTCAGGTTCCTGGTCCTGCTGGACCTGCTCATCCAGGATCTTCTCCATGTCGCTCGACAAGTCGGTGTAAAGAGACAGGAACTCGGCGGAGCCAACCGATGCGGCGCACAGCAGACTGAGCCAGACGGCGGGCTTCTCGCGCCGGAGCGACTGGTTGGAGTAGCCATCCGGTACCCCAATGCCGAGGAACTTGCCATGGATGAACTGACGGAATCTCTTGATGAGCTTGTCGGCTTGACTCAGCGTGATCAGTCCGCGGTCGACGACGTCTGGTCCGTAGCGGCCTGCCTTGGGTTCAGGTTTCGGGGCACAGGCAACAGCATCATCTGGTGCGGCTGTGGGGTGGCTGTCCACAGTCGTCGGGCCGGGTGGGGAATCACCACGGAGTTTATCCCCCGATTTATGGGCACTCGCTTCCGGCTCCGTCCGAGTGAATGTGGGTTTTGGCTCCGAAGACCCGTGGCCGGGCACGAAGAAAAATGGCGGCGCGGGCTTGTTGGGGTGGGAACCGGGAGCGGGAGGCTCGGCGATGGATTCGGCCCCGGGAGCGTCCCGTTCCGCTTCGCTGCCGACAACAAGATTGGCACTGGCACGCTTCTCGACCTGCTTCTCGACCTGCCTCTCGAGTTTGACCTGCATGTCCCTGACGCGGCGCTCCAGCTCGACGATCCTGTCGTTCTTGGAGCGGACGGGCCGCCTCCTGGGCCCGATGGGCGAGAAGACGCACGAGCTGCCGTTCTTGCTGCATCGCTTGCACGAGTTTGTGGGCGACAGTGGATCTGGTATGCATCTCGTTTTTGAGATGTGACACGGGTCGCAGGCCTTGTTGAACTTCTGGCCTGAGGCGTTGGGCACGCCGAAACGACCCGGGATCGCCAATGGCGGTGGGTGCGACATGTTGGTTGCTCTGGAGTTTTGGTGTGGGAGACGATGGCCCCTCCCGCGGCTCGCAGCGAGTCCACACGTATCCAGGTTGGGTCTGGATTACTGTGCGGTTGCTGTAGGCTGCTGCTGCCGCCCGCAGCGTCTTCCTTGGTGGCGGGAGAGGGGCAGAGAGGTTGAAACGTTGAGGCTTAGGTGTCTGTGTTGAATTAAAGTTCACCCTGCCCGGCTGGTGAAGATGTGACGCTGGTATGGGCTCATGGGGGAAATCTGAAGTCAACACCGCCTGCTGAATCCCGGACTGCGGCAGCTCGACTATATCAAAGCTTGTTCATGATTAGGTTGGTTGGATCGGTAGACATTAAGCTCTCAGTCAACGCCGTGTGGCACACTGGCCCGTGAAAATTCCAGGAGTTTGGATCTCAGATGGCATCAAGATTTCGCCGGGGCCGTCCGTCCCCCTCTGCACGGGATCGAACACGAAACCCCTGATCGGGCGAAGCTTGGGTCAACACTTTGCCAGCTGTGGCACACGCGTAGGGGGTTTTGTGTAGGTAATGAGCGACGGCAGCTGACTAGAATTTCACATCTGTGGATGCTCTCGTCTTCGCGTAGTTATTTCTTCAACTCTTGACACCGATTTAGTGGCCGTCTGAGCGGTAGAAAATGACTCGCCATCAGGGAGGTTGTGAGCCCCTGTGCGCCTACGACTTTTCGTCTCCTTTCATGGCCGTTGGAGAATCGGAGACTCCGGCGCCCACCAAGTCCGTTCGTGGCACCAAATCCGGTGGCTATTAGCTCGTCATTGCACACAGCGTCACAAAACTTGGACCAGCCCCTTGGTTCACCATTTCAGGGCCTGTGAGCAGCTTCGACCTCCAAAGACGACACGCTTCGACCTCTCCCCCTGTAGGCTGGTAAGTCCGACCAATTGATGACCACCTCGGAGTTTAGCATCTACAATCAACGATCACGTCAGGTAGGGATGCACACCTCCTGTCATCTGAATCGCCCAGAGTGGCCCCTGCCTGGCCAACGGCCCGCCTCCCTTACCGTACCCATAGAGCCCATAGTACCGTCAGTAGTAAAAGCCCCAGAGCCCTCACCGGCCCCCCCTTTGCCCAATGCAACGCTGGTGATGCTGCTAGCTTGTAGCCAAGTCTGGCAATGGGCGCACCTTGGCCCACGACCCCACGCTATGAAGTACCCGCCTCTCTCTGACAAATGCCAACTGTCATTGCTCGCGCCCACTGCTCATGGCCTCAGGCTGCGACAGCAGGGATCAACCCCCGACCGCGGTTCGGCTCTAGGCCAAGCATCCGAAGCCGCAACGGCGGCCATGCGGAGCCGTAGTCGATAGTCTACGTCGTCCCTCTACACTAAGTCCTTGCGAGAGCCGGTAGACTAGACTTCTTATTTCCGGGGCTTTAGATCGCATCCTGCTGTTGGGGAATGTTGGCAGATCCGCGGGGAGGGGCCCTCTAATTAATAATACCGAGGACTTTGCACTCCCTCCTTATTCCCGCCTCGGCCATTGTGTGCTTCTCTTCCTTCTTTTTTTCTTGGCCAGGCAGCCTCCCGTGTTGCTGCTCCGACCTCGTGTAGAAGCCCGTAACACTGCTTCCGGGGCCCCTGAACACACTGACGCCCCACATCGACCGACATCCTGTTGGATCTGTTTTCTTGCTAGCCCTCGACTGCAGCACCACTTTCTCTCCCTCACTGTCACTGTCAATCCTCTGCCACGTGCCCTAGGGAATCGCCGTGCCGCCCTGCGAAATCCACCTCCCAGGAGGCTTTGCAGAAAGCATCATGGAGAAGCACGATGACGAGGCCAAGGCCGGCAACGCGAGGCCGGAGTTGGGTCCAGAGGCAGACGACTTGTCTGTCTCACTTACTGGATCTAGCGTCGAAATCGACGAGAAGCGTCACCAACACGAGCATGCAGACGAGCCAGGCGCATCAGACGACAAAAAGATCCGGCCAGCTTCGGATGGTCTTGGCGACGAGGCTGCATCGGCATACAGCACCGACTCGAGCCACTCGGCCGAGCGCGGCGAGGCGGACCTCGAAAACGAGGAGATCGAGGAAACTGTTCCCGGGCGCGACCTCGATCGCCAACTAAGCAGAGTAGGTCACCCAGTCACTTACTTCTACAGTTCAAACAAACCCCGATGGCTCCCGCACGTGTGGCAAACCTTGGCACTGACGAGTACGCCCCGGCGTTTTTCAGGTCCGCGATATCGAGAGCCTGCGGAGGATCGAGTCACGCGGCAGCATCAAGTCCAAAGTCTCGCGCGTCTTTTCCGTCGTCTCGGGGCGCGGCCGCGCCAAGGACGGCGCCGGCATCAGGCACGACCCGCTGCCGCAGACGAACCTGGACGAGGGCATCGTGGGCTGGGATGGCCAGGACGACCCGCAGATGCCGCTTAATTTCCAGCCGTTTCGAAAATGGCTGCTCGTTGGCCTCCTCTCGACGATCACACTCGTCACGCCCTTTGCCTCGTCTATCCTGTCGCCTGGAATCTCGTCACTGATGATTGAGTTTGGCGAGACGCAACAGATCGTAGGCTCCATGACCGTCAGTATCTACCTACTCGGTTACGTTGTCGGCCCGATGGTCATGGCCCCGATGAGTGAGATCTACGGGCGGAGGCTGGTATTGACAGCAGCCAACATGTTCTTCTGCTGCTGGCAGATCGGGTGTGCGCTGGCGCCAGATATCAGCACCCTTATCGTGTTCCGATTCTTCAGTGGCGTCGGAGGTGCTGGTTGTCTGACGCTCGGTGGCGCTGTCATTGGTGATTTGTTCCGGCCAGAGCAGCGAGGTTTTGCTATGGGGATATGGACATTCGGGCCGTTGATTGGTGAGCACATTCCGTCGTTACATTCGCGTCTACCAGACGTGCTCGAATGCAACCATAAGTCTGAGGACATGCTGACATGTGCTGCGATAGGCCCCATACTTGGTCCCCTAATTGGAGGCTTCATCGCCGAGTCGATTGGATGGAGGTGGGACTTTTGGATTGTGCTCATTGTCGCCGTCCTCATCACCATCACCATTGAGGTCTTCAACCAGGAGACCAGCCACCGCATCATCATTGAGAAGAAGGTCAAACGGCTGCGGAAGGAGACCGGCCGGGATGACCTGCGCAGCTGTTATGACACCACCCAAGGCTCAAAGCTTTCGCAGAAGCGTATCCTGGTCAACGGGCTGGTCCGACCTCTCAAGATGCTCGTTCTCTCCCCGATCGTCCTTCTGTTGACGATCTACATCTCGTTTACATACGGCACGCTCTACCTCCTATTCACCACGATACCCACTGTGTTTCAAGAAACCTACGGCTTCAACACTGGTCTCACTGGACTGGTTTACCTCGGTCTGGGCACCGGTACGACCCTGGGATGGTTAGTTATTACCCTCTATTCGGACAAGTCCGTCATCAAGCTCGCCAAGGCGAACAATGGCGAGTTCGAGCCCGAGATGAGGCTCGCCATGTCGATTGGCTTCTCCTGGCTGCTTCCAATCACTTTCTTCTGGTACGGCTGGACGGCCCAGTATAAGGTGCATTGGATCAGTCCGATCCTCAGTCTCATCCCTTACGGCTGTGGGATCATGGGGCTTTTCTTGCCCATTACAACGTAAGAATTCCCGTATATTGTGGCCCACCAAGTTGTTGCCGACGGCATGGCGCTGACTTTTGCTCAGGTACCTCGTCGATTGCTACCCCATGTACGCCGCCGCCGCGATTGCGGCAAACACGGAGCTCCGAAGTCTTGTCGGTGCATTGCTGCCACTTGCAGGCCCTCCTATGTACGAGACGCTTGGCCTGGGCTGGGGCAATTCCTTGCTGGGATTCCTGTGCGCGCTCATGATTCCCTTGCCGATAGTATTCTACAAGTTCGGCAAGAGGCTGCGCAAGATGGAGAAGCTCAAGCTTTGAAATTTTAACTTTTAGCTAATTCTAAAACGAGTCAACGCATGCCATCATGAATGATTGGACGAAAGCATAGCGCTGGTAGGATGACCAGATGTCAACCATAATTACATGTACTAGTGTTTAGCGACGGCAGAGAAGTTTGGTGCGTACGCTGGCACTAGAAGGATGAGTGTGCAAAATACTTCTAATATTATTCAGCCACCAAAATTTCAATTGGGTCTCGCAACGACCTTGGGCAGGCCGATATAGTCTGATAAGGGTACGTGAGCAAGATACACAAGCTGGTACTTGTTTCTGCCTTCCTATCAATGCCTTGCACCCTCCCATTCCTAGCTTATAGTGCCCATAGATCTACGGCGTGAGACATGACGTGCTGTGGTATGTTCTTGAGTATGGGCATCAGTGAGCGAGCACACCGGCAGTCCGGAAGTCTCGGCGCATTTGCTGACCACCACATCTGCAACACCGCCCGCTTTCACATCCATCCTTTCCCACACTTCCTGACCTCTTGTACCTCGCGCGTCCGTTTCTGGGTATCCCAGCGAGAACGGTCGCCAGGGGGGTCTGCTGGCAAGAGAAAAGACATCCACCTTTACAGTGAAGTAGAATCCTGGGTCTATCACAGCGATCTCTCGAATGTTTTGAACTTGTATCGGGGGTCGCCGTCCGCCGCCAGATAAGATCGTCCACGGCCTTTGAAGGAATGCCTGTCATCTTGCTGACTAGGGGAGTGGCAAGGCTCTCACCTCCATCTCTGTGAGGGGCAGCGTTTTGCGTTAAGCCGGCAGTTACACCCAAGAGACGCAACGGAATCGAGAGCAGTACCAATCAGTACAATTAGCCAAGGAAATGGAAGAGTGTTTGTTTTCAAGATAGACAACTAGGATCGACACTGGAACTGGCTAATCTGGTTTCTTCGCATCTAGCATTGTTGGGGAAATGCTGACATGACTTCACATCAGTCGATGGTGCGATTACATCGGTACTTATATACCTGCTGTTGCCCAGCGTTGAACGCCCTTCCTCATCTTCGCCAACTCATCCTTCTCGTATTTTGTTCGAACATTGAAAGGATGTAAATGAGCTTTCAAGGAGACCACATTAGAACGAAAAGTAATCCGTATCTGGCACAGGCGCCCTGTCAAGCTTGAAATATCCCGGCTGCAGCTTCTGAAATACACCCGTGGGGTCGTACTTGGCTGCAATCCTCTTCAGTGCGGCTTTATTCTCGGGTCCGTAGCTGCTGATAACATCTTGGAACTGACTTCCGTAGTTCATGTAGACGTAGTCATTCTGAACGCCCTCGGCCATGGCTGCAGCCTTGATTCTCTCGAGCACTGTTGACATCATCCGGTACATTTTTGCATCGTCTTCTTCATTCTCCCACCAACATGAAAGTTGCAGCAGGTAGAAAGGACCGTCCTCTACTGAAAGACCGAGCGGGTTTCCCCCATTCTTCTTGGTGGCCTCGAGCACGCCTGCGATGTGGGAGCTGTCAGTTTTCCTTTCTGGATGGGCATGCGGTCCTGGGGCTAAGGCCGGAATGCGGTGCCTTTGACTCACCTTTTGTGATTCCCTGCCATACCATCACAGGGTTAGCATCTGCTACATCCGCCACGGAGACAACCTCATCATAGAAAATATCTGTGGCTGCTTGAGCTACCGCGCGAGATGCCCTGATGGATGTGGCATAGTAGCACTCGCGATAGCCGTACGGGTTACTCTCTGCAACTTGCGCTGTAAAATTCGCGAGGGTTATGTTCGCAGAATTGTCAGAGATCGTAGGCATGCGGTTGAAATTGTCAAAAATTGAAGCGTTCTGTCCGTTGGGCTTGGCGTACCAGAGCTCGGCAGCCGCGATCTTGACCCCAGAGTTCAAGATCCAGGCCACCCAGGTCCCAGCATTGGGATCGCTAGGTGACTCGTCAATGAGGCCCGCGAACGCATCAATGAGATTTGGGAATTGGTCCTCCGTGTAGACTCTTGAGCCTCCCCACATCTCTCCTCCTGGGAGAGGGATGGTCTCCAATTCGAATTCCACCACGATTCCGAAGTTGTTACCCCCACCCCGAAGTGCCCAATATAGGTCTGAGTGCTGGCTTGGGCTCACAGTGGCTAATTCTCCCGTAGAGGTTACTACTTCGTAGCTGGCGACATTGTCGCATGCCCATCCGTAGATGTTAGAGAAAAAAGATATGCCTCCTCCAGTGGTCAAGCCACCAATGCCTATTGGTGTGACTCGCCCTCCGATGACTGACAGATCATGCTTATCCAGTTCAGAGTATATATGGCCCCAAGTGTTTCCAGGCTTAATGAACGCAGTTTTTCGATCAGCCGATAAGGCGATGCTGTTGAGGTTTCTCAACGAGACAGTGACACCGCCTTCTATAGTACTGGCTCCAGCAAATGCGCCATGTCCACCGCTTTTGACAGCAAATGGGCACTGCGTCAGTCTCGAAAGAAGAACTAGTACCGATACGGCAGATGATGACGAGGGGTAGAAGATACACTGAGGGTGGACCTCTGCTTGTAGCTCTGACCAGAATGACCCGGTAAAGCTGGTGTAGCTCTGCTCGTCTTTCAAGTCCACAGCATCATCGCCATAAACGGCTTGAAGCGATGCACACTGTTCATCGATTTGTGTTAGGGATCAATGATATAGTATTACCATGGAGTGTGACCTACGGCAATACTGCAGGCAAATACCGAACTCTGGTCGGTGAGAGCAGCGAGTGCGGGGACTGCAGATACGTTGACCCCCTGCTCGAAGAGGGCTTGCGTGACGTTGAAGTCAACAGTCTCGAGAACCAATGCAAGAGACAGCTCGACCGATGAGGCCAGCGCCAACGAAAATGCAAGAGAAGGTAGCATTTTGCTTGCTGTTGCTGTTGTACAACTGTGCAAGTTGTTCGGCTGGAGTTGAAAAGCTAGTTGGGGAGAGAAGAATCTCATCAGCCACAGATGTAGGACAATCTTACTTGCCAAGGCGCTGGTTCGAGAGCTATGTGACACGATGATCCTTTGAGGTTGGTTCGTGTAGCATTTGGTCGGCAAGTGCTTACTCCCACTGCTGCAAGGGACATGGGCGACGATTTGAACTCGCGCCACCAAGCTGACCACTCAACATTGCGGTTGCATTATTGTATGACGTCTATTGCGGACAAGTGTTATGTTCTACGATGGCCTCGATCCCTCAACAATTTCAATATTGATGTTCATGTCTATGTTTAAATTGATTGTATGCATCCTCGAGTGAACTTGCATTCAGTACTTGGAGTTGAACTGCGTCACGATATATTCTGGCCGCTTGCTGTTTGGTGGCTTTTGTATCATATTTATCTTGGTATGGAGTCAACCTGGGCCAATGGGTTTAGTAGCACATGAGATACGAATCTATTGTCCTCAGGATTTGCATGAAGGGTATGCTGTCAATCAAAACGAGCTTGCCATGGGTTTCCCGAAGACTGTGTGCTTGATTCTACTATCAGCAAGACTTAGGAGTCACAGATGAGTACGAGCCTTCTTGGTCTCATAGCATCTAATTTTGTCATCTGTATGAGACAGCCTGCAAATTTCGCAATCCCTCCCTCAACTGAAGTATTTAATTTGTGGTCCACACAAATGAAGAGCTGGCAGTGCTACAGCCGAGCCTTCGCCCTACTCAACTCCTCTCCAGCCCTCTTGGCTTCCCTTTTGAATCCCTTAATCTTATACGTCACCATACCCGTCCAGATATCGAGCCACTTCTTGTCAAAAGGCGGCAACGTGCGCCCCGTAGTCCCCGGCTTGGGATCGCTCGCGATGTTTCGGAGGAATTCGAGAAAGGAGCCGTAGTCTGGTGCAATAGAGTAGTAATCTTTACCTCCCTTAAACTTGGCTACTCTTTGCTCTTCCCACTCACGTTGTTCAGCTGTCGGAGGCAAGGGCTTGGCGCGACCTGCCAGATGTCTAGCAACTGCGACAGCCTGCCATTCGTGGACGCGGAAGGTGAACCCTCCTCCTAACTGTGATCACAAGTGTTTTAGCTAAGTCCCTATTGCTCATGATTCAAAAATTAGTTCTTGACTTACCATGCCGATGAATGTCAGCGTTGGATCTTCAATGTCCCATGTATGCTGATAGACCCCGGGTAAGCGACGGTAAGCCTTGCTGATGCGCTCCTGAACGTGAGGTAGCCATGGCAAGGAGAAGGTGTATCCCGTCCCAAACACAATATGGTCGACGTCGTTCAACTCGGTGCCATCGGCGAAGGAGACCTTGCCCGTCAATGGGTCAAGACTGCTGATCTGTTTTTTAATCGACACGTGAGGGTGCTTGAACGGCGCCCAACCAAACGCTGCGATAGGCTCTTCACGAATGGATGCATAGACAGGGTGTTGCGCCTGCGGCAGGATCTCATGCAGCACCTCGTGTGAGGAGACTTATCTGCCGACGACGATGATCCGCTGAAAGAATTGTTAGCATTTCACACGCAGGTTGCTTGGGAGAGCAGAAACTAAATCCTCACCTTTCCTCTGAACTTGTCCGCTCCTCGGAAGTGCTTGCTGTGTATGATCCTGCCGGGGAATCTCTCGTCATACTCGGCCAGCCCTGGAATCTCCGGGAACCAGGGGATGTTGTAATGGCCTGTAGCCACCACCAACGCGTCAAACCATTCTCTCCACCAGTAGTCTTTTCCGGGGCCCTCCTTACGCAGCGTCAGCACCCATTCATACCCCTCCTTGACGGCCTTCTCGACCGTGGTCCCGAGCTCCAAGAATTTCTCGTTGCCGTTCTTGACGAAAATGTTCTCGACCCAGCCCCTGATCGTCTCTCGGTGGCGGAAGGGGGCGCCCGGGCCGTACTGCCGAAGCGTTCGCTCAGACAGTTGATCAGGGAACGGCTCCTGCGTGTAGCTCATGATCTCGGGGATGATATTGCTATGCAAATGCTCATGCTGGGCCGAGTCTGAGTAACGCAGCTGGTGGCTATTCACTGCCTCGGACTTTGATGTCTCGGCGGGCAGCTCGGCTGGCACTAGCACAGCCTTGTCGGCCTTTCCCTCTAAAAGTTCACGTAAAGAGGGAATCTTGGGTGGCAGGTGAGGAGTGTGCACCCTGCACATATATCAGTTACCGCCATCCGAGGTAAGATACCTGGGCGAAGCTCACCATGTCCCTCCGATCACGGGGCGTCTGTCGAAAACCCGAATGGTCTCGAAAGCTTGCTCTCTGGCTAGGGCATCGGCCGCAATTGCACCCGAAGGGCCAGCACCGATCACGGCTACACGACGGGCTTTTACGGTCATCCTGGGATCTCTTTTTCTGTCTTCAGTTTCTTTCTGTTCCCTGCTGATTCCACACACGAGGATAGCACAATCTTAGTATGTCGGCTCGTGATATGGAGGGAGGTAGAGGAGGGGGTGGGGAGGGTTTCACAGAATTGCAGGGAAAGGAAAAGAGATTTGTTATTGTATTGAGATATTTCCCAAGTTTTGAAATCTTGATCTTCCTTTTTTTATACAATCCGTGTATGCAGTGCGCGCTTATCGTACATTTCATGCCGGTTTCGCGGTCGCGCAAGCCATGCAGCAATTACGTGTTCAGTGCCAGCAATCACGCAAAACCAATAAACTTCTAGGCTGATTTGGACAGTGTCACAACCACGACAGATATCACACTTTGCACGTCAACATAGATGCATATTATGCGAGATTTACTGATATCTAATCTACAAGTTTTCCAACTGATGCAGCTAACCTTGCTCCAATGAATCTGAGATATATTAATTCTAACCCAAATTGATGCTTCCCTGAGGGGACTCATGCCATGAGACTACTGCTGTGGCCCAATAAGCACCCCGCCAAACATATTTTGATCTGTTTGAATCCACGCGAAGAAAGCCCCTATAATGGGCGGGAAAACACCCAAGGCAGAGTCCTTCTTACCGTAGCATCTTGTCTTCACAAAGCGTGACGGCGACGGCTTTGTCATAAGACAAAGCCAAATACTAGAAACGCAACATGGAAGGTGGTGGCAGGACTTGGGGGCAGCTGCGGTAGCGGGAGGGTCATCCTTTCATACATAGCTAGTTTCCGCATGGCTTCACAATAGGGGAACGCAGCACGAACCAGGCTTGTGAATGACAAAGATGGCTTCAAAATGTGTTCAAATATAATTTATTAAGAGGACTTTAGTGACTGGGCCCAACGCCTACAGCTATGCAGAAAAACCTCGCTCAAATATTAACGCCAGCTCATGTGCCATATAATCTCTACTGTCGTGATACTACACTTCTCCCTCCTGATCAAGCGCCTGTATCTCAGCCAGTAAAGGTCTATCTGTACTCTTTCTTGAGACTCCACTTAGATGATGCAGGGTCCTGCCAGTAGAGATCGTTACACTCAACGCATGGACGAGGCTCCAATTTGACCTTTGCACAATCGAAGAAGTTTGAAGGCCTTTCTCGATTTTCGCAAGACTTAGCTGAGGGACAGATCTGAAAAGACCAGCAACGGCAGCGGGTGTGCCCGCATGCGGCGTGATTTGTATTGGTCCATGTTTTTCGGCACATGTGCGTGTGTAAGAGAAGTTTTATACTGTGGATGTAAGCAAGAATCTGAAATTACTTACCGTTGAGATTTTGATTGTTTTGGGGGGTTTTCTGGAATTGTTGACGGGCAGATCCAACTTCAGAGGTGCGCAAATCAGGCTATTTAATCCTGGCCAAGGCGGCAAGAGCTTCTTTGAGACACGGGCACTTTCTATTATGCCATTATTGAATAGCGGGAGATGTGCAAAATGATCAAAGGCCATTGAGAAGGAGGGAGGTACCACTAAACTCATTTTGATATCCCTTTCGGGCCAGCCCACAACGTCCTGGCCCACCAACCTTGGAACCTTGCTATCAGTGGCGGTACAGCTCGGGACCACCGCTGAGTGTCTCCCCGTCCTCCCAATGCTTGTGTAGCCCCGATTATTGCGCGAGTGGGAGCATGTTGAATCATTACGCTACTCATTTGCACACGATTGATGATAATACTTCTTTGTAGCGTCGGGCTAATAGAAGAGTTTCCTCAATGGTCAAGGCCGGCTGATTGACTTTGTACGCATCATGGCTGTATGGCGGCATCCTCACATGCAACTCGTATCGGCAAAAGGACATCAGAATTGGGTAGGTCATTCCAAAATTCCAAAAGAAATTGATTCCACATAAGGGGAGACTTGCAGACGGCCCGAAGACTGATTCGTTGATTTTCATCAGACGGGAATTGAAAGACCACTGCCTTGGGGAATTCCTGGCCTGATCACTGCGTTTTCGCTGTTGTACTTCACTCTTCTTGCAATAGGCAATATTCTACCAATTCTTATAAAAGTTTATTATTTTCAATCTGAATCAGACCTAAACCTCCAGAACCATGTAAATGAGGAAATGGGACCACTCTCGCGTACTGAAGGACCACGTCACTCGCCGATCTGCACCAAAGTTGGCTCACCATCCGCTCGAGCCGCGATGGTGTATGAACGCCACTCGGCATTGTTCCATTGCGGCCCGGCCTGTCCCCTATCGTCTCCCACGAGGTATGGCAAGAATTCCCAATGGCAACAACAACTATGTGAGCGTCATCGCCAGCAGAGCTCGCCGCCCTCTGAATAATTTGGCGGGCGACCGAAGCACGCATCCTGAGCTTCGCTTCGTTGTCTTCATACAGTCCTTCCGACTTCTCGTACCAGTAAGGAGCCAGCCACCGGAAGCTCTCCTCATCGAGAACATCGTTTCCAAACGCTTCCTCGGCCCATGCGATGATCTCTTCGGGTGCGTGCCCGTGATTGCAACCGTCGGCGGCATTCGCCGTAATTTGGGGCATGGCAGTAATCTTGACACCGCGGTCGATCGCTGGTTTGAAGCAGTGATAGCCGGTTTCAATTGTGCGAAACAACGGCGACACAAGGATATGACTTACCTTGTCGTGTTGAGAGAACTGGTTACGAACAGCGAGGCATTGGTGCTTCCCAAGATCCGTGAGCTTCGGATCAATGATGGTTTGGTAATCGCGGTATAGGTTGTGGAAACCTTCTGCATGTCTGATCAGGGTGATGACGGGTGCCATTGTGCTGTGTGGTTCGTCTAGTTGTGTTATGAGAGATCAGCTCGAAGATTGTAGTTTTGCGAGTCAAATGCTTAGATGCACAGATGTGAGCGTCGAATTTTGAGAAGAGTAGCAAGCTCGGATCAGGATGAAGTTTATATACAAGTAGGTTGATCGCCCTGGAGCGTAGAAGGTGACATCATTGTCACACTCTCAGCATTGTCACACTCTCATCATGAATTCTTGTTATTCAACCAATGGCTTTGTTATTATCTCACGTTGCACTGCGTTGACTTTCTAAGTTCTATTGGGCTTTCACATCGGTGGATTACAGTCCGTTTCGTCTCAACAAAGGGTGTAATTCGGAGTCCAAAGACTAACCACCAACACACTCTCACTTAGACTATCACCAACCAGACCTTTCAATACATATTGGGCTAGCGTCAGGTGTACACAATGAAGGTTCTTCTACTCTCGTTCTCGATTCGTATAGCTCATTAACTCAGGTCTAAAATTTGATGAGCTTTCATTTAGTTTACCTAGATTCACACGCCTCTTTGGGCTTGAAAAAGATATCCTATTTGATCTCACAGGCAGAAAAAAGGGTTGTCAGATGCTGGAGCACACAAGCCATTCATCCCATAAATATCAAAGTTGCCCCTTCCTTCGGTTTCGTATGACCTTACAACCCATCAATCGAAAAGAGTGTTTCCCATTTCCAGCCTTTTAGCCCCTTCGTACCTTCGGCGACTGACACAGAAATCTTGGCCGCACATAATGATAGACATGTAGCCGGGTGTTTCTCTTTGCATGCCTTGTCCGCCACAGGATTGCCTCAATCTTGAGCCGGTGGTGACTCCAGCGTCTTCCTTATGCTCTCGGGGTCGAAGCCGGGGATCGCGGGTTCACGTTTGTCGGCGGGAGCGTGGATCCCACCGGCGCACGATTGGGTCGAGACGCAGTCAGGTACTTCGCCCTGCGCAATTTGACCTCTGGACGGAGGAGCGGCTGTTGCGACGAGCACGAAGGCCGAGATGACTGCAAAGGTGGAGCTTCTCATATTGAAAGTGTTGAGAGACTGTTCCAGCCAGTGGGACAATGAGTAGGGTGGAAAATTTGAGGTGAATACGATAGGTGGGCGGATGCAATACAGTTGGTCTGGAAAGATCTTGTGAACCAAGTAGTTTGATACAAGAAATATTGACCTTTTATATTTACAAGTTCCAATCGATGCCATCATTGCTTCTGTGCCGACGTCGTGCGATTCCCATCCCAACCTTAGTGCACTAGACTGGAGCCTCTTGCTAGCCAGCAAGAACTCAAAAGTGCAGTATGATGATCAAACTGACGCCGTTGGAAAAGAAAAGGGAAAGTTTCTGGTTCTCACGTTTCTCGAAGACATCTCCTGGCATCTATAGAAGACTGGAACTTTGAGAAGGTTCAGATGACTTTGAGACGATCTCATGTGAGGGACAACTGTCAGAGATGACCCTATCTACCCTGTATGACAGGCCCGCCGGCCAGGAAAGCTTGAATTGACGTGGGACGAAATACGAGACGGACAATCTTGTAAAGTAAGTGCCCATCACGGCTTTAGTGAATCCAAACCTCGGGCTTTGGGATCTATGCGCAATGCAGTCGGATAACTTACCCCACTTAATGGCCAGCACTATAGGCTGGAACCACAGTAACATTCATACAGTTGCCCCAATTTCTGCAATGCTTATTTTGGATCTCCGCAAGCATCATACCCGCAGCCTTGTGTCAGACGAGCCTCGCCCTGTTTCATCGGGTAGCACAGCCCCTAGTTTGATTAGCTGACAATGTGTTAGCATGCTGCTGGCAGGAAAAAGCTGAGACCAGAACGGGGCGCCTTAGAAATGCTCACGAGCGTCTCAGACTCATTGCTGTGCCATATCATGTTCTGATACATATGTTGCCGCCATGGGCATATCTGCCGGTATGCGGTAGGTCAAAAGCTTTTGTTCTCTGGATTAATGCCAATGTTAGAACCATCTCGCAATGCTCTATCGGCAGCTGGTAACACTGATCAAATCTATCTGTATCACTTCCACTCCCACATCTTTCTCTTGCCAGTAAAATACTCTGCAGTAATGGCGCCTCAGAAGTATCAACTTCTTGGCAGGGATGCTGAGAAGGGGGACAGCACATATCCTGCTCCCCCAGACCGGTTGAAGTCTTCGACAGGCAGCGCGGCCAGATCATCGGGAACCATCTCAATAGTTCTAGGTGCCATTGGTGCTTTCTTTTCAGGTGTGATTTTCACATTGGTAATGATTGATATCAAGTCAAATTACTACGGTATTGGCCAGTACGAGACCGGGTTTCGAGAAGAAAAGCTCTGTAAGTCAGCATGCAATGAGCGCATGTTTCTCGAGACCTCGGCAACGACACTGTGATGACTGACCCGGCTCGGGATATAGTACCTGCGGAATCCATTCAGCTAGAACAAGTTCGCTTCAAATCAGCAGTCGATTTTGAAGAGAACGGTCACGAGTTTCTGGTTACAGATCCCGCGGACAAAGCTTACGTCGGAGCCACATCGAAAGACATAGACCGAGCCTGGCAGGAAATGCTGTGGGGAAGATACTTCTCGATATCAGAATCTGAAGCGAAAAGCTTTTGGGGTGACGATTACAAAGACTACTGGGACCACCACAGATCCGGCTATACTGGAGGGTGAGAATATCCGCTCGCCAAACCCTATGTGCTGAATACACCAACACGTGGCTAACCTGAACACAACAGATTCGACATGTTCCATCAGCTCCACTGTCTTAATCAAATAAGAGAAGCATTGCACCGCGACGTCTATCCAGCCCTTCCAATTCATGGGCCAACACACACGGGTATGCTCTCTTCTCCTACGATACAGCCAAACCTACGACTAATGAAAAGCCAAAATGTAGAACATTGTATCGACCATCTGCGTCAATCTATCATGTGCTGGGGCAGCACGGCCGTTATCCCGTTGAAGTACTTCGAAGGCTATCACAGCGAATACGTGAAAACCGACGCGATTCACACGTGTCGAAAGTTCGAGCCCATTCGACAGTATGTCTCGGACAGGTTTAACGGCAGCTTGTTTGTTCCGAGACCGAGTGGACATATTGATCGTGAGAGCAATGCGTTCTGATGAAATTCATAGCAATAAGAAATGACAAGCCCAAATTAAGTGAAAGAGTCGGACTGCATTACTTGAACTTAAGAATTAACTCATGCCCATCAGTCAATTTCAACAATGGCCCGTGAACGTGGTGGTAAAGCCAGGACAAAATGTCAATGAATGGAGTACCAGAAATCTCATCATCGCCCGTCAAGTTTGACTCTCACTGACGCTGGAAGTGAAGAGGAACCTGATATTTTGATACATTGCGGCCAGCGTCCATCTACAATTTTAGAATGAACCAAGCTTACCGTTCCGGGTCTTCAGATGGAGCTTCAGTGAAGCAAGGATCTCAATGAATCGACCCATCAATCACAGCGTCTTGCCCAACTTGGCGTTGAACCAAGCAATAGCCTGGTCCTCCGCCTCAGCGGCCGACTTGGCCACATCATCAACCTTCATGTCCGCCCTGACACAGAACCCGTGGCTGACCTTTTCATACAACCGGACCTCGCCCTTGGTGGCCTCGGGCCTCCCCTCCATGATCTCGTTGATGACATCAATATCCTGCGGGATTTTAAACTGGTTGTCCAGCTCCGGCACCGCGAACGAGACGGGGACGGCGATCCTCTCGATGTCCTTGGGGATCTCGAGGAAGCTCGGGTGGCCCGTGAACCCGGCGTCGTACATGGGCCTGCCGTCGTCGGTCTTGTGCTGCGCGTCGGCGAGGAGGACGACGTGCTTGCCGCCCCAGCAGAAGCCCGCCGTGCCGACGGGCGTGCCCGGGCCCGTCTCCCTGCGGAGGTCCTGGAAGAACTTCTTGACGATGGGGAAACTCTTTCCGGGACGGTTCCGAAGGGTCCAGGGGATAAATCCCCACATTGCCCAGAAGATGTGATACGGCATGGCGAGGTAGCTGCCGGTTTTCATGATGCCGTCCATGTTGGCCATGAGCCAGGTCGGGCACGAATGGCCTGGGCAGATCGTAAGTATGGTGTGGGTCTTTTTCCAAGTTTATATTGTGGATGAGTGAAAACATACCGAGCATGAAGTCAGGGAGGTAGACCTTGTAGTCTCCCTTGGCAGCGTAGATGTCGGCGAGGATCTTGTTGTTTATGAAGTCGATGCCAAACGCATCGGGGATGATTACAATGATGCCCTTGGCAGGTTTCCCCTCTGGTGGCTCGGTAACGTAGGTGTCCAAGCCGTGGAGCTTGATCACCTTGCCCTTGGGGGTTCCATCATGTTCGGAGCCAGAGAAGCAGGCTGGGCACGACATTTTCAGTGACGGGTTTGGTCTACTTGTGACCAGGGATGAGAATGCCTTTCGAATGTATTGCTCTGGATAAGTTCCGGATGATACAAAAGACCTCCGAGCTTTGGGCTTGATATATCTCTGGAGTTGTAAGTGCAGGCAGGAAGATACTCGTAAGTTCAAGTTGTGGTGCCTGTGAAGTGGAGCATGAGGATCGGACTTGAGAGACCCTTGCGGAACGCTAGGAGTTGAGGGCGGGGTCACTCGATCGGGCAATCAAGTGCCAGTGGTGGTTGCTATTGAAGACAGCCGCAAGCGCCGGAGATAGGGCCCGGTGATATGAACGAGAAAGTCATCGATGCTTTGATGCTGCCACGAGCTGAGAGAATACAATAATTGGGTATTCAAATGGGAGACGCACACCACTTTCTTAACCTCAATCAAATTTCACCGTTAAGTGCCTGTCTGACGCAGGTGGAGCTAGTTGCGTGAGGCGTGAGTTGAGACGCAGAGACGAGCTCCGTGTGCCATCATTGACTTGTCACGTCTAATGCCATTTTTATTAGGTTATCCGTAGCTGGGGCTGGAATCCCTTGAATGATATTCGTGTTCGATGAAATGCCATGAGGCCGACTTTCAGATGCCTGTTCTCCACGTTTGTGTTCGCGTGTCAATGCGCATCGTCCCCGACAACCAGGGATCGTGCCGCCAGGGCCAGGGCCGGGGCCAAATCTCCGAATTCCCCACAGCGCCCGGCCGAGGGAACTGCTTGCTGATAAGCACGCTCCCGAGTGCCACGGGCACTTGTCCTCCTTGCCTCTCCTCCAAGCCGGCCGTGCTTCTCGTCGTCCTCATTCGTTGGATCGAAGGTAGTGAAACTACCTGCAATCCAGGATGACGTGCCGCTGGACATCGAATTCGGTGGCGCCTGGACGGCAAACATGCCCCTTCTCCTCGTGCTCACTGCATGCGGATGGGAGCTCTAGATCGGATGGTCCCACCGGTTGCAACACATCAGGGCTGTTCGCTGCCGAAGGCGGTGACCAGACCAGTCAGCATTCGACTACGCAGGAAAGGAGAGAACCTGACTGGGAGACTTCCTCAACCTCAGACGGCGAGCAACTGACTCCACCCGAATCGCCTGGCCCATGTGCCACTTGGCAAGCCCATCTCATCGCAGCCACCGTCGCCCATGGAGAACGCCATGTGCACAGCGAGCCCGTGCCCGAGATCGAAACAATGCAGGACCGTATTGTCCGCGTCACAGCCGACGAAGAGGACATTAAGACCTTCTGGGCCATCTCTTTCTCAAGCAAGCGATATGATTCGCTCTTGCGCTTCTACGAGGACGAACTGGCCTCGCTGGAATTGGCACCATTTGACGCTTATGACCAGGACGCCCGGGTCGACTACTTGCTCCTTCACGGCTACCTAAACAGGCGAACCCGGCAGCTGAAGCTGGAGAAGAAGAGGAACGAGGATGCTTCCCCTCTCTTGGCTTTTGCGCCTGAGCTGGTGGGCCTTTGGGAACTCCGACAAGCGGCCAGGATTGACGAGCTGGAGTCACAGTGGGTGGCCACCATGATGCACGACGCGACAAGCAAAGTGAACAACACGGTGGCGCTTGTCACGTCTGATAAGTTGAAGGTCAGCAAGGAAGCGGCCTACCGGGGACTCGAAAACATCGACCAACTTATCAGGTATCTGGCTGAATTCGATGGGTTTCTCACCGGGTACGTTCCCCGGTATGACTGGTGGGTCAAGGCCCCATATTCGGCTCTCATTGAGGCTCTCCGATCTTTGGTGCCGGTGATCCAGACCAAACTGGCGGGCATGCATTCAAACGAGGAGGACGAAATCGTAGGCGAGCCGATTGGTAGGGATGGTCTGCTCGTCGAGCTCGAGGCTGAGATGATTCCATACACCCCTGAGGAGCTCCTGACAATTGCCGACGAGAAGTACGCATGGTGCGAGAAGGAGATGAAAAAGGCGTCCGCTGAGCTCGGCTACGAAGACGATTGGAAAGCCGCCTTACGCCACGTTCAAGGCATCTACGTTGAGCCGGGGAAGCAGCCATCGCTGGTCAAGCAGCTCGTCGTGGAGGCCACCCAGTACGTCAAGCACCACGACCTGGTCACGGTTCCAAGAACAGCAGAAAGCACCTGGCGCATGTTCATGATGAGTCCCAAGGACCAAAAGACCAACCCCTTCTTCCTCGGCGGCCCCTCCATCACCGTGTCCTACCCCACGGCGGGCATGTCCCACGAGGACAAGCTGATGAGCATGCGCGGCAACGGCCCCCACCTGAGCCACGCGACCGCCTTCCACGAGATGATCCCCGGCCACCACCTGCAGATCTTCATGGCGCAGAGGCACAGGCCGTACCGCGGGCTGTTCGACACGCCCTTCTACGTCGAGGGCTGGGCAATGTACTGGGAGCTGGTGTTCTGGGACCGGGACGACTTCTTCGCGTCCGCGGAGGACAAGATTGGCACGCTCTTCTGGCGGATGCACCGCTGTGCCCGCATTCTCTTCAGCCTCAAGTTCCACCTCGGCCAGCTGACGCCCCAGGAGTGCATTGACCTGCTTGTGCACAAGGTCGGCCACGAGCGGGCCACAGCGGAAGGCGAGGTCAGGCGGTCTCTTAATGGCAACTACAGTCCACTCTACCAGGCCGGATATTTTCTCGGTGCGATGCAGTTCTATGCTCTGAGGCAGGAGGTGCTGAGTTCAAAGGCACTGGGGGAGAAGGAGTTCCATGACCGCGTGCTGAAGGCGAATCAGATGCCGATCGAACTGCTCAGAGCGTTGCTCTTGAAAAAGGACCTGGGTCGTGACTATAAGACCCAATGGAGGTTCTACGACAATGCGGTTGAGAAGAAAGAAGAATCGCTGCCGATGAGACTCATGGGGACGTGCAAATACTGACAGTTACACTGTGGGATGTATAGTTAATACTTATCATCTATTGCATAGAAGCTTGAAATACTCAACAATGAACACGGCATTTGTCTGACGGTTGTTTTCAACGGTTGTCCACGCCCATCGAAGTCAGTTGGCATGATCTTGCCTTGGTATATCTACTCCGACACCGTCCTATACCCCTACTCTGGAACCCCGAGAGGATGTATCATCGTTCGTCGCCGCTAGCCCCTTGAGTGTTTACTCATCCTACGAGAGCGTGTGGTGTGGGTCTGATGACCTCAAATAGGCAATTTTTAGGTCCGGAGATGGAGTCAGCCTTGTTAAGCAATACACACGCCGAACCCCCTAGTCTAAGTGCATTTATTCTTCGCGTACGGCTTGCGACGTTTCAAGCACTAGTTAATTCCGAAGCTGCTAAGTCCGATTCTTAAGTCCATCCAACGCCATCTCACTACATATATTATATAGAAGTTCCTTTTCGATCGAGTTCAACACGTTTTGATCCACAGATACACCAGATTTAGCGTACCCAACACCATGGCGTCAAACCAAGCAGCATGGTTGGAAGGGAAAGATGCCCACCCACTCGCCATTGGCGCGGCGGATATGCCTAAGCCAGGACCTCTTGAGGTCGTCATTAAGAACCATGCGGTGGCAATCAACCCTCTCGACTGGAAGATGCAAGCAGGAATGCACGCCGAGAAGTTCCCAATGATCATGGGCACAGACATTGCCGGTGAGATCCACGAGGTGGGAAGTGAGGTCAAGAGCTTCAAGATAGGCGACCAGGTGCTGGCGTAAGTGCCACAACGAAAGCATTCTCGTCATCGATCATATGCTGACGAGGCTAGGTAGCCACTGCACCGGAATAATGGACCAAAAGCCCCAGTCCGGCGCGTTCCAGCTCTACAGCGCCGCCCACTCGGCCCTGACGAGCAGGATCCCCGCGGGCATGAGCTTCGCCGACGCCGCCGTCCTGCCCCTGGCCGTCTCCACCGCGGCCCACGGCCTGTACGCGAGGGACTACCTCGCCCTGCCGGCCCCGAGCGCCTCTCCCGCCCCGCCCAGCAACAAGTGCATCCTGGTCTGGGGCGGCTCGTCCTCCGTCGGCGCCGCGGCGATCCAGCTTGCGAAGGCGAGCGGCGTGGCCGTCCTCGCGACGGCGTCGGCGCGAAACCTCGACGCCCTCAGGACAGAGCTGGGTGTGGATCATGCGTTTGACTACAAGTCTGCCGGTGTGGTGGAGGACATCGTAGAGGCGGTCAAACATCTCCGGGACACTCGCGGGGTCGAATTTGCTGGCATTTATGATGCCATTTCTGAGCCTCAGATATTCAAAGAGGCGCTGGGGCCGATATTTGACAGGTTGGAGTCTGAGAAACTCGTCTCGGCGAAGAGACTGATGATGGTGCTTTTCCCGTCAGAGCTGCCGGATGACATCCAGGTGAAGACTGTGCTTGCGGGCATGTTGTTGCCGGGCCATGGCTATGAAGATGTCACAAGTCTCGTCTGGGAGAATTTCGTACCGGAGGCACTGGAGACTGACAAGTTGAAGCCACTGCCCCCTCCGCTGGTGGTTGGGAAGGGTCTCGAAGCTATTCAAGAAGGGATAGACCAGAACAAGAAGGGGGTCAGTTTTAGGAAGGTGGTTGTCGAGTTATAGTGTATCCACCGCTGTGGTCTTGGCTATCTCGTTTGTTCACTTTGCTCATTCATCCTCTCAAGTCCACTGCTTCTATTAATGGCGGTTTATCCATCGTTAAATTAGACTTTATATCTGATCTTTGTTATTAAGGCCATTGTCTCGTGCCATTGCGAGGAGAGTTCCGGGCTCTCCCCACCCGCTGCGGGTGACGGGCCCCAACAAGTGCCGACACGGGTGGTGCGGGACAAGCGGGGATGCTTGGTGGACGAGACTGAACATCACCACGACAAGGGCGGGCACCATCCAACGTCATCACCTTGACCGCCGTCACCAGCACCATCTGATCAGTACAATACACCACGGATATCACAATTCATTTGACGATTTGCAAAGCCAGCCGATCTAGGTCTCATTGAAGCTGTTGAACACCACAGCATGATTCTGACACGGCTCAGGTCCAAGACCCGAGTCACGGTCGGGCCCAGCAGTTGATGGCTGCGGCCTCTCTCACTTTGCTACATCCCTCCGCTCGCCACTCATCCATCCATCCAGCAAGTCGCCAAGGCAACTCGTTCCCGCACACATGATGTATTCTAAAACACGGCGATTGCCTCTCCCTTGGCCAGCAAGGCCTCCGTTTTCGCGTTCGCGTAAACACAAATACCACGTTGACCCTCCCAAGGAGCATCGCATGAGCTGCATCTTGCGACCACCAGATACAGCAGTATCTCGCAGAGCCAACTCTGTCGAGAAGGAGAAAAACAAGAAGCAAAGCGCAGTCTCCTATATAGACGGACCCAGAAAGAATAAAATACCACCCGAACCAATCCATTGCCCAGCCAATATATTTCACCCTATTGCCCACCCGCCAAATCTTCTAGGACAGTCCTTTAGGACCACAGAAGCCAGTTCGATCGCAAGTGAACACGCAAGGATCCGTCATAAAAGGGGAAAAACAGGCAAAAGGTCACCGTATTAACGCCGTCGACTTGGTTTTACGGAAGTATCATGGATCTCGTACCAGAAAAGGGCGAAGGGGGGAACAAGGCCCCCCGGCGGGCCTCATGACTGCAGCGAGCCGACGGTCCTGTTCAGCTCGCACTTGAGCCACGTGCCCAGCGCCGAGTAGATGTCGGTGACCTCGCCGCCCGGAGCGGCCGCGGTCTCCCCCGCGCGGCCGCGGCTGCCGCCGCCCTGCATGCACAGGAGGTCGATCAGGTTGCCGGCCTTCTTGAGCTCGCTGAGGAGCAGCTGCGTCCTGAGGGCCTCCTGCGCGGCCTCGTCGTCGACGCTGAAGGCGCCCGCCGAGAACTGCATCGGCGTGACCACGAAGCCGCCGCCCTTGTGGTGCGCCCCTGCGGCGGCGGTGGTGTTGCCCACGGGGCTCGCCGCGGGCGTGACGGAGGTGGCCGCGGGAGACGACGACGCGCTCAGCGGCGGCGTCGGCTGGTGGTGGTGGTGGTGGCTGCTGCTGCTGCCGAGCGGGGGGAAGCTGTCCCACGTCGCCGTCGTGGTGGCTGCGGCGGGGGGCTTGGCGCAGCCGGCGGCGAGCTGGTACCACATGAGGATCTTGGAGGTGATGCTCGCGTACAGCATGGCGAGGTGGGGGGAGCGCGAGCACGGGCAGGCGAGCAGCTGCCTCATGTTGTCGACGGCCTGCTTGTTGCGGTTGAGCACCTTGTCCATGGTCTGGGTGAGGTGCTCGCCCCCGGCGACGCCGTCCTGCTTGAGGCTGAGGCTGTCGAGCGTGGCGTAGGCCAGCTTCTGGCAGTGGTGCGAGTCCGTCTGCACGAGGCTCGTGTCCGGGAAGGAGTCGAGCGAGGAGAAGGAGGTGGGCAGGCGGTGTGGGTGCTGCTGCATCTGCGCTGAGTCAGCGTCGCTGGCGGGCTGGCTCTCCGGGGTGTGCATCAGCTCGTCCGGGTGAATCCATTCGGAGAAGGATGAGTAATCTGACGCCGGGAAGGTCAGGTCCAGGGGGTCGACGGTTCCGTGGTGCCGTGGGTCGGCTCGGAGTAATGCATTGTGGCCATGCGGGGCGTCCGCGAACGAGAAGGGGTCGTTGAAGTTTTCCATGGTATCGGGCGACGGCATGAACATGTCGTGGCGCGCATGGCTGCTGAATGCCATGAGGCTGTCCTCGATCCCGAAGCTGGGCGAGGTGGCTGAACGGGGCTCGTACTTGACCGCCCTTGCTGTGCCACCGGACAACGGACGATAGTCTGGATAGCACGAGAGGCTGTTTTGGCGCGCGTTCTGGGTCAGGGATTTCGACGCAGCATCTCCGGACGCGCTTGTCTCAGTCGGGGCTTTCTTCCTCGGTGCCTTTCCGAACTTCCTCGACAGGCCATACACGCAGGTGATGCCGCCGGCTGCACAGCGGCCACACCGCGGTTGTGTCTTGTCGCAGCGCACCTTGGCCGCCCCGCAGGCATCACAAGACGACCGAAGTTTTGGCGGACGCCGGGAGGCCCCTCTCGCGTTGGTCGACGGAGCAGAGACAGCAGGCTGTGTGTTTGAGGCGGACATGGCCACTGGAGACGGCGTGGCCGAGGGCGTTGACGGCTCACCAGGTGAGTTCATCGTGTGGGAGATAAGAAAGGAACGGGGGGATGGAGTTCTGGACCGGAGTCTATGTGGTGATAAGCGACCACACAAGAATATGGCAGCCAAGCAATAAGCCGAGGTCGGGAATATTCCAAGGGGGAAAGATGATGCTGAGGGCCTGGGGTCGCGGGGGGTGAAGGCTGGCCGATACTTGTATCTGGCCAGAGCAAGACATGGAGAGAGGAGATCTGACAAGGCTCCGGACCGAACGCCCTGGCGGCATGGAGTTTCTTCGAGAGACCTTGACAAGGGACGCCGCGGGCACTTGGAGCAGATCGCTGCTCAAACGGCTGGTGTACAAAAGGGCTGACATGGCCCACGCCGACCCATCAGCACCTGCCACCCACGTTTGTCGGCCACTGATGCGTGGGCTGTCACCCAGGACAGGACTAAAAGGGACGCCGCCGGACACAAGAGACCCCAGCCAGAGCTTAAAGGTTCCTGGAACTGGGGCGCCCATGGGTGGGGGGTGTGCAGACACCCAGGAGAGAAAGGGACCGGATTTCTTCAAGGGAAAAAGGGACGTACCTCTGGGTCTTTGGGTCTTTTTGCCCGCGTTGGGTCTGACGGTAGATCACTGGGGGTGTCAGACCTGAGGGCATGGGGGTCCAGACTACTCAGTCTACCCAGGCACTGGCCATCCGAGCAGGCATAGGCGGCCTGTCGCGCATATGGCTTGCAGTGTGGATGGGAAGCCTGCCAGGCCGAAACAGCGTGGAGATGGCCGGAGCCGTGGGCGTACTCGGGCCAGAGACAAGACACCGAAGGAGGTGGGGAGACCACCTATGGGCGCGATACACGAACCTTCACCCAGCCTGAGCTCGACTCTTGTCTCTGTCTCGGCCACTCGTTCCTTTGCAGTTTTCCAAGTGTCCACGGGTCATGGTGAAGAGGTCAACACGGACAGGTCACCAATGTTACTACTCAGGAACAGGACCATGTCCGTCCCCAGCAGGTGCCCACATGTTGGTCGAGTCAAGCCGAGCGGCAACAAGTGGGGCTCTCACCTAACGAGTCCAGCCGAGCGGCAACAAGTGGGGCTCTCATCTAACGACCAGCCGGGCAGCGGCATAGCAGTCTGGGTTCTCACTGTCCGGGGACGGAGCCGATCCGCAGCTTGCGTCTTTGACCTTACACTTGTCCTCTCTGGGCCAAGCAAGCGGCGTGGTGCAGACTGTGCCCTACCTAGACATGCGCCGACGACGTGCTGCCCGGGTGGGGGGGCAAAATTGGCATCGAAAGACATGCGAAGGAGCCCCAGCACGTGTGCTCCGATCCTTCCCGTCGAGAACAGGATCGTGAGGAGAAAAGGGCACCGCGCACACTGCATAGGCCGTGCTCTGCCAACACGGGAACGGGTACGCGTAAATTTGAGGTGGGCTGCCAGGCAAGCTCTCCGAAGATTTGGATCTCATCTCAGGGTTGAGGGGTGACGATTGCAGGATCGAGAGCATGAGCGTCACGCAATAAGCCGGACGGGGCCTTACAAGTCACCGACCGTGGGGTGCACGGCGTGGTTGTGGACTAGCGCTCACTGGCAGGCCCAACAGAGTAAGCTTATGCTGGTAAGGATTCGAAGAGGGTAAGGGACGGATGGTGCAGAAGACAACCGGTAAATGGGATGACGGACGCTTTCTACTCGCTCACCCCTCCTCGTCGAGCCACACATCGCCCCCAAATCTCACACCCACGCTCATGCTCACCCTCACAATTCTCCCCTCCCGCGTCGCGACGTCAAAGGAGGAGGACCCTGCTGCGCCCAATGGCGAAGCGCAGAATCAACAATGCATTGCGTTATCTAGGATTCGGAATCGTTGTAACGGCCCCGGGGAACTGGGTAGTTGCCGGGCAGTCGACGAGCAACGGCCAGGCCCCGTTGCTGGGGGAGGAAGGGAGGAGGGGTGGATGTCCGCCCCCTGCACTGTAGATGTGGAGCTGCACCTGCTGTGTTACCTACCGGCACTCACCTTATTTGGAAATGCCCTAGTAATCCTTCCTGGCCGGCTCGCAGCGCTGTCTTGTCGCCTCGGCACGGGATATAATCGAAACCCACTGCAAGGTGATGGACCTGGCGTTGACAGCTTCTGGCTGCCAGCCACCTGGCGAGGAAGAATAGCTCCCACGGTAGTCTAATGGGGCCTGAGAAAGTGGCCTGTCATGCCTGTCTACCCAGAGGCTCGATGCCCTGAGACAGTGCAACTCTGCAGCTAAGCTCGAGGTCCTGATTTGCCATGTTCCGAACAAGGCTTAGCAGATGTCAGCAACAGAGCGCCAACAACGCTTCTTCTGGATCCTTCCGCGCTGGACCATCCACCGTCCCTCACACGCTCCTTCACACCTCCGCCGTTCTGCGTCCGACTCCTTGTACTCGTGCAGCGTACCGTCCCTAATTAGCCACCATGACTAAAATGAAGAAGCATGCACGAGCCCTAATTATCAATTACGGCCTCTGCGGTGCACCTGTACACACACCTGGGCCCGTGAGTGCACAACCAGTGCCAGCCACAGGCAGGCTCACGCGAGTTGGGACCTATCTTACGATTCGGCCGAGACTGCACGCCCCGTCCGAATCCTAAGGATTCCCTAGTAGTGGATCTCTTGCTCCGCGACGCCAATCGATACCCATCTCGACCGGCGAGCGCAAGGGAGGGCATAGGGCACTTACGCGGCAGCCGCAGAGCACGATGATACGCTGTTATGTAGATGCACGCTGAGCGTGCCTCGGCTCATTGGGTCAAGCCCATGCTGCCCACTTTCCTCAACAGGAAAGATCCGATCATCCTCTTAGAAAGCAAGCAGGGCTAGAAGAAAGCGGGTAACTGTACCCACGAACTATCTAGAAGCCCCCCACAGTCCTGAAGGAGATACGATCTCGGCTATAGTTGGCAGCAGGATGCACGTATAGCACGCCCTGGCCTTCACTGAATAGACAAAAGAAGAATGACCGTTGACCAACAGACTCCCCACAGAGAGGCTGACCGGGGCGGCGAAGCCTGACAGACCCCTCGTCAGCATAGCAGACCCCCAATATGTCATAAACAGATGCAACCGAACGGCAGGTAGTTTAGCTACATGTCTTACTGGCCTCCTCCCACTTGTCAGCCCAACATTAGAGGTGTGTGCTTTCCCGTCATGTTGGTGAAACAGTGAGCATGGCGAAACTCTGGAAATCTTGGGGCCTGCCAACGCTGACCGCTCGTTTGTAGCCGTGCGCTCTCCCAAACACTCAGCGACCAACATGATTATCCAAGATGATTATCAACAAGTCGAAACTTAACTTGGGAGATTTTCCACGCAAGCCTGCGCCTCTCACCTTGATCGCTGACGTGGAGGGATTGGAAGGGGCAGGCAGACTTTCGGGAATCAGTCAGTGTCTTTGGCTTGTACAACATTAAGTCCCCCTTCCCATCTAGAACCTTCCCCAAAGTGAACTGTCCCACTGCGTCATTCATCTTGTCTCCGGTGGAGAGACAAACTTGCCACCATCCGCTGTGGCACTATCTCCGAACACTTGCACGGTGCTGGACTTGATCCTCCCAAAGTGATCGGCAAAGCCCCCTCGGCTGGCCGACTCCTGCTTCCATCGCTGGCACCTCCGAGGTCCGGCCACTCCCCAGATCCGGTCCTGGATTCCAGTGACGTTGGATCTCCTTGTAAGTTCGAGGAGCCGCAGCAGAATCCAGCCTGCTTCGACCGCCCGCGATCCCAATTCTCGGACTTTAGGAATCCGAGTTGGGCGGTGCAGCAGTCACAAGTGGCGCATATGCATCCCGCTGCAATCGGCTGGTTGCACTGGTAGACATTGGGAAGGTGATAAACGTGGCCATATACACCTTTTTCTTCACCGCTTGATACGCCATGCTCAACAATATTTCTCGTAGGGTTAGAAGGAGGAATGAGGCCAGAGTACAGCTGTTGTAATTGGTTTCTACCACAGAGGATTGCTTCCATCCATTCATGCAATCAAGCCAACATTTGCAGCCCTTCCAAACTCTGACCCTCGTCTTCTGCTGCATGACATATGATCCCTAGGAACGTGCCAGCAACATTGGATCCTGAAGCTCGACTCACGCCCTCCCTCCCATGCACAGGCTCTCACACCCCTCCCTCCCTCCCTCCTCCTCCTCCTCCTCCTCCTGCTGAGATCCCCTATCTCCCACCAACAGCATCCAGATCCTTCTCCAGCTCGACAAAGCACAGGTCCTCAGGCATGTCCCTCCCCGGGAACCGCTCCCGCGGGAACGCGGACGTCTCCCCGGTCCTCCTGAACCCGCAGCGCACGTACCACGAGATGAGCGCCACTCGCGTCGACAGCGCGTTGAGCCCGATCCGCCGCGTCCCCCAGTTTACCCGGCAGTAGTCCTCGGCGTGGGCGAGGACGCGGCGGCCCACGCCCCCTCGCTGGAAAGCGCTGTCCACCGCCAGCATCGAGAGCCGCGCGACGTCGCCGGCGCGCCTGTGGGCCTCTACCGAGGCCACGGGGGCGCAGGTGGCGGGGTCCGTGGCCACGAGGACCGCGGCGTCGGGCTTGGTGATGCTGGCTAGCACCTCATCGACGCCGATGTGGAACTGTGACGCGAGCTCGGGGCTCCCCATCCACCTGTCTCTGGTGTCTTCGGCGCGGAAGGCGGACTGGATTAGATTTTGTATTTGCGCCGCATCGTCTGGGGTGGCGATGCGGAACTGTAGAGTCTCGCTGGTCATGGTGGTGGCTCGTTGATGTGCTGTTGTAGTTGATTGATGGAGCGAGAGGATGTGAGAGGTGGCAGCATACTGTTACGACGGCATCATCAGCTCCTTAAATACCTCATCAAGTGGACTAAAAGTCCAGGCTTGTAGGGGACTTAAATATAGAACTTTCCGGTAGAAGGGCGTCTTTGACACGATGAGGTGTAGTCCATCCGAAGGAAGGGCGCTATTGACACGATATTGAAAGGACGACGCACTCGTAGCCTTGGGTAGATGCCTATCAGGAAATCAATGTGAATAAAACATATAGTTGGGCTGCGAATCGACTACGGATGGAGATTATTGCGTTCGCTATCTCGAATCATTATGTGCAGTGGTCCTCGGAGGATGCTCAGATGGCCCAACTCTTCCGCGAATCTTCAATGGGGTTGTAAGCATCGGAGTCAATGCATTTCATAGGGACTTGTGTTCCAGGAATTAAAGCCCTCAGCTATAAATATCCTAGCTCCAACAAGAAACCATTTCATGCCTGAACGTCCACTGTCCAGGTCGCGAAATGCACGAGTCCCAAAGTTGGAAATACTTTCATTGTCGAATTTATGGAGCGCACGGCCACACAACATTTTTAATAATCGGAGAAGACTACACAATGAAAGATAGGTACTGTATTCCAAGTCTTCGCCACTCGATTCTACTGTATGAAAGTATTGACCGTTGTATTTTGTGTTTCTGGCTGGAGGTCACGAATGCAAATGCGTGGCTGTTCAATTGTCCCGCCTACAAATGCGGTATGGGATGAAGTTTTGAAAATCCCTAAATAGAACTTGTTGAAATGTAAAATTCTGTTCACTCAGAGAAGAGAAAGTCATCAATCTATACATCGTGAAAGCCAAAATCACAAATGTAAAACCATGCATGCGTGCAACCCATCTGAAACGAATCCCCTTTTTCTTTTTTTGTTTCTTGTTGATGACAATCTTCAGCCTCCGCAAAAGCAATGGAGAAGCCTCCGGGGCCTTTTTGAATCAAAGCACGTGGTCTTTCCGAAATCAAAACCAGAAACAGTCCAAACACCAACTCAGTCCAAGAAATGAAGATTGCCCATGTCCGTATGTGGCGCCAGTGCCAACCCGCGAAACCTTGCAGGCCTCACAGCTTGGAAGCACCAGTAGGGCAAACGCCATCGACGGCGCAGACGGTCTGGGTCACAGTGACGGCAGAGCACTGGCCCCCGGCGCCGCCACCGCCGCCGGTGGCGGTCACGAAGACGGTCTGCGTGACCTGCGGGGTGGTCTCGGGCGCGGGGACGACGACGGTGGTGGTGAGCTGGCCGCTCGAGGTCGACACGGTCTGGTTGCCGCCGACGGTGACGGTCACGACGCTCTGCGTGGGCAGCACCGTCTCGAGCGTCGACGAGGGCTGCTCCGGGCTGACCTCGGAGGTGGCCGAGGCCTCGCCGCTGACGGGGACGACCACGCTGCTTGTCAGCAGGCCTGTGGAGGTCGAAGCGGACTGGCCGCCTCCCTCGACGGTGATGGTCACGACGCTCACTGTGGGGATAACGGTCTGCACGGTGGATGAGGCGGATGCTGAGCCGAAGCCGCCGCCATTGCCGCCTGAGCCGCCTCCGTTCTGGCCTCCGCCATTTTGGCCAGAGCCACCTCCATTTCCGTTGGAACCACCACCACCGTTAGAGCCAGAGCCACCGCCAACGGCGAGCGCACTCGTGACTGGGACGACCGAAGAGATTGTTGTAGGAACGCCGCTGATGGTAGTCTGGATCGTGGTAGGGACAGAGATGACAGTGAGCCTGGTAGACGTAGAGTCGGACGATCCGTCTCCACTACCAGGAACTCCGGCGTTGTTGGGAGGAAGCTCGGTGGTGACCTGGACAGTGGAAGACGACAGGGAGGGGGTTCCGCTGACGGTGACGGTGACAACGGTTGGGACGTTGACCACGGTGCTGCTGCTGGATCCGGAGCCAGAGCCACCGGAAGGGGTAGGGATGAAGACGGACTCGGTTCCACTCGCTGGTAAGAGACAGGTATTAGTATTCATGTGCAAGTGAGAAAATGGTGGCGCTTGTTCGTCAGAAGGTGAAACTTACCAGTCACGGTCGTGATGGCAGATGAGAAGCTAGATGCGATGGAAGAAGACAGCGAGGAGGCCGCCGTGACGGGGCAGATCGTGGTGTACTGAGCAATAGTGTCGGTGACTAGAACAGTAGAGACAGCCCCGGAAGGCAGAGCCGAGATGGCGCTGCTCTCAGACGCCGCGGGGCAGCTGGTGATAGTGGGGGCGCAAGAGATGACGGTGCGGATGGTTGTTGCCTCAACAGTGAGGGTAGTCTGAGAGACAGAAGTGTTTCCAAAAGGAGCGGGTGGGCCGCTGGCCACTGGCAGGTTGCTGCTCAGACCACCAGTCGGGGCTGCGGCGCCGCCTGCTACCGGGAAGCCAGTGGTCTGCGGAGGCTGGGGAGGGAGTCCTGTTGCGGAACCGTTTGGAGGAGCACTGGGGATGCCGGATGGGGCTGTTCCATTGATAGGAGGAGGCACTGAGCTGGGCGCGCCAGGTTGAGCACTGCCCGGGATCTGGGCATCACCGGTTCCATTACCAGCCGGCAGACTCACGGAGGGCAGGGGAGGCAGGCCGGTGGGCGATCCTGACGGCAGAGGAGGCAGACCAGACACAGATGGGCCACCAGTGCCGGTGACCGGTGAGTCTGATGAGAGTGCAGTGCCGGAAGAAGAAGACGACGAAGCTGCAGGGGCTTGCACGCCTCCACCGCCAGTGACGTTGAGTGTGGGCAGAGGAGGGAGTCCAGAAGGGGACACGGATGGGACCGGAGGGATCCCCGAACCAGACGCCCCGGCATCGGTGACGGGGGAGTCGGAGCTCAGAGCCGAGTCAGAGGCAGACAGCGAGGGTTGGGGAGGCGGCAGGGACGGTGCGCCTCCCGTGACATTTGCGGTAGGGACCGGCGGAAGACCCGAGCCGGACGAAGCGGTGACATATACGGTGTTAACCGAGACGGGAGAGACCTCGCTGGTGGTCCGGCCGGGGCAGTCCGTGACATCAGACGCGCAGGATGTCACTGTGTAAATGTTGGTCGTGTAGACAACCTCGGTGGTGAGCTGCCCGCCGGCGGCGTTGGCCGTGGCATTGGGAGGAGGGTTGGCGACGGACCCGTTTATAGGGAACGGCGACACGGACGGCGCAGGAGGGATGTTCTGCCTGTGCAGCAGGCCTCCCAGGGCGCCCTGTGAGAAGAGCACCGCCACGGCGTTGCGGTACATCATGATGTGCGTGCGTATGAGATCGTGCGAAGTTGAAGGTGCTGAGTGAATCCTGTCCAGGGATCAAAAGAATGTTTGCAATGAAGAATGAGTGGATCAAGTGTCAAGACACCTAGAGAATGGATGGTCAGCAAGATCAACTGGCTTCGAGAAAAAAAGAATGGAAAGCACAAGATGCCGATGTAAACCTGAAGTCAAGCTTGAAGCGTCCAAAACATACTCTCGAAACAGCGAAACATGCTGCCTTCTTATACCGAATCTTCATCAAGAACACCAACACTTCGGCAGCATCTCTCAACACCCCCTCCTCCGACCTTCATCTCCGGTGTTTTCTTCACCCACCACGACGTGGCCTCTGTCTGTCTGGACCAATATGTTGTTGCCAGGGAGGGTCCATGGAGGATGGCATCGGTGCCTGTATGATCCAAGTGACCTCTCTCGTTTGTGACGCAACATGCTCCTTCGATGTCTCCACAGTCGTCGTCTGAACTTTTCATCTGAGCTTTCAGCCTTTATGCATACAAGGTAAAATCCATATACTTGGGACGAAGAGCACAGCCCCGAGTGGAGTAGCAGTACATCCGCGGGTAGTAGAGGCCAGGCCTTGCGCTTAGGCCCGTCGGCGTAGTTGAGGGGTACGAAGGGCTCATAGTCCAGCCAGAGTACTTGCAATACTATGTGCGACTTGCCCCTATTGCGTACTAGAAATCATGTACCCGATCGATCTGCAAGATAGAGTGTGGTCCGAGCCGGGGTCTTGCTGTCAATCTCCCGTGCTCGCCGTTTGGGGTAAAAGTCTCCGGGCGGCAGCGAAGTGCATAAAGGACAGGGGCATCGCAGTATCAACGAGAGGGAAACAGTCTTGGCATCCTCCCTTAATTCCGAGTCAGGGGCAAGAAACAACCAGAAACAGGGACCTCAACGGCCGATTATGTCAGATCCGGGAGGGGGAAAAAAGGGCTCAGGCACTGACAGCTACTGATTAGGACCCACCAGCTTCGAAGCTTAACGTCAATCATATAGGCCATATATGAGGGGGTTCGTACTGCACATACCTAGCTCTCATGCAGGCGGAGCCCTCCCTGGAATCACGACACTGCTGGAATTGGGACGAGAGATCCTGCACAACGACTGCCAGGATCACTCCTGCTGCATCGTCAGGCCACGGTCGGCCAGGCTCGGAGATTTTGCTGGGGCCCAAGAGCCATTCGTCAGTCTCTGCCAGCTATCCAGGTGTTCGGACGATAAACATCCCTCCCGAACTTGGCCCCTGCCCCTGAGCCGCCTGGTGACCCCTTCCCTCCCCGAGCCTTCTTGCACCGATGCACCACCTCCCTGGTGGGGTGGGCAGTGATGTTTCGAGTCTAGAACAGGTTCGTTTCCCTTGGAAACGTTCATGCGCATTCAAACACCCCAGCTGGCCCGAGGCCTGCCCTACCTTGATGACAACTGACGTGGGCTGCGTACCCAGATTTCTGTCACGGCTAGGCTGGATGCGGCTTCCTATGCGGTTACACCACGATCATGGCGACCGGCACTACGGTCTCAATAGGGGAGACCGACTTGCCCAAGCCACCTGGGATCCGGCCACTGATGCTGCCGTCATGTCATGGCTGCCCTGGATAGATTAATCAAGCTTCCCAAGAACCGTAGCAGCACACCCACTTCCGCGTTACTGGAAGCCGAAATTACTTGAGGGGCTCTGTGGTTATGATGCTACGGAACCATAGGTGGTGACTGTGAATCGGATTGATTGGGCATCTTGCACTGCCTCTTGGCAAATTGTGACAGACACTTACCAGAGTAGCTGCAAGCATCTTTGCGCAGTCCATGGAGGCTCGGGGAGCGGACAGGAGCTTGGATGCAACTATGCCACGAACAAAACGTAGCCTTGCCTTTGCCACGCCTGATCTTGCATCACGATAAGCTCGCAGTATTTCGTTGTGATTTCGCCTCTGCCTCCGAAACCATACCGACGATCCCCATGCATGGATTGCCCAACCTTTTCAGTCTGCCCCCAAAGACGTGATGATTGCGCGTCGTGGCAATTGAATTTGGTCGGGATGTAGAATAAACGGAATCTGTACCTAATCTATAAAGCGAGTCAGGGTAGGGCCCCCTCATCCTCGTTCACGCTGACAGCAACGCCATTTTCCAGCGGCGGAATTACGATTTTCCAGGAAATTCAACACGTGAACGAATTTTGGGGAATATCAAGGGAGGAAAAAGTGAGCGACACAGAGAATACAATTGATTCTGCTCTTAGAACCTGCACCACGAGGTAATTAGGTGATAAGGGAGGCCTCTCTAAGCAGGTACCTAGATAGATTGCTTAAACAGAGGCTATTTAGCAGCGGTGATACATCATTCTTCTATGCCGCCAACAATATTGAAATAGAATTTGGAAGTAAAAATTTCCTGATCGTCGGCCCTACTGACTTGGTACGAAAATACTGGTAAGAACTTCTAGTATCTTGTGGTCGCAGGCTTGGGCGGCTAGCGTGAGTTACTGTATCCAAGGTGTGATTTATTAGAGTTCCGGTCCCGCTAGGCACTTCCCGGTTCCACAACATCAGACCTCATTTCTGCCGGTGGCTGGGGCACAACCCGCTCATGAAGTGCACACATCACGAATGCCCTTGATAGGAATCACATAGTGTATAATGGCCATCATGGACCATGATGACGATTGGGTCTTTGTCTCGGACGTTAACGACGAGCCAGAGCCGCCTTATCTCCGCGATATCAGCTCCTACGTCGATAACATTGCCGACTCTTTGTGGCCGGTGAACAAGACGATCCACGATAACCCCGAGCTGGGTTACGAGGAGCGCATTGCCCATGATACCCTGGTCCGGTTCATGAGGTCCCGAGATGGTTGGAAAGTGACGCCCTCGGCCTATGGTCTCGAGACAGCATGGATAGCGGTGCACGACACTGGACGTAAAGGACCGGTAGTCTCCTTCAACGTCGAGATGGGTATGAAGACACAGGCATCGTGCCGTGGTCCAGGACCATGTGCTAACATCTTACTACCAGATGCTCTTGTAGGGATAGGCCACGCCTGCGGACATAACCTTATCGCGACGGCCTCGCTGGCAGCCGGCCTCGCAGTAGCGGAGCTGATGCAGCAGCGCTCCTTGCCCGGGAAGGTCATTCTGTTCGGCACGCCCGCCGAAGAGGGTGGCGGCGGCAAGATCAAGCTAATCGACGCCGGCGCGTACAAGGACCACGGAGTCGATATCAATCTGATCTCGCACCCCGGCATCACGCAAAACAGCGCGCTGATGCGGACGACAGCATACACGCGCTTCAAGGTCGAGTACTTCGGCCGGGAGGCCCACGCGGCCGCGAACCCGTGGCTCGGCATCAACGCCCTCGACGCCCTGATCACGGCATACAACTCGTTATCCGTGCTGAGGCAGCAGACCATGCCGGGCGACATCATCCAGGGCCACATCACAGACGGCGGCGCGGCGCCGAACATCATCCACGCCTACGCCGCGGGCGTCTTCGTGGTGAGGGCAGACACGCGCTCCCGGCTGGAGGAGCTCAAGAAGAAGGTCGACGGGTGCTTCGAGGCCGGGGCTACGGCCACGGGCGCGCGGCTCAGGATGACGGAGGAGCAGGCGTATGCGGACCACGTCCCCAATCGGGTGTTGGCGAGGAGCTACACCCGGTACTTCAACTGCCTGGTGCCTGAGAAGGACGATCCGCACGAGCCGCCTATCTCGAGGATACCACTTGACCAGGATGTGGACGAGGAGAGGGGAGTGACGAGGGCCAGCACGGATCAGGGTGATATCAGCTACCAGATGCCCAGCTTGAGCGTTGGCTTTTCGATCGTTGCCGGTCCAGGGGGGCAGGGTCCTCATAACCCTGAGTTTGCGGACTCAGCTGGAACGAGAGATGCGTTTGAGAGGTGTTTGAGGGTCGGCAAAGCAATGGCAGGGACAGCTTTGGATGTGTTGTCTGAGAGGAGTTTGCTGAGGGATGTGCATTCTGCTTGGGAGAAGGATATGGAAAGATATGGTCCATCTGACGCCAACCACAACTGCTACTGAGCACAATGCCGACGGACGCATGTGTTCGAGGTTTTGTGGCGCTCATTCATCATTGGAAGTGTGTAAATTGACTGGAGATTAGGTCCCTCTCTATTTCACCATCAAGACGGCCTCGCCTTGTCAAGTTACAATGTCTCCGGTGGCCAGAAAAGGGTACACTCATGGCTCCCTGATACTAAAGTAATTGGTTGATTGGGACTCGAAGAATACATTATCATCGGTCTAGGGAACCTTGTGGTATATTGAGTTGATCAAGCGTCTCAAGGCTGATCTCATTCCAAGTCATGTACAATCTGGTATTTACGTACTTAAGCATTGGCTAAGGTGTTGGCCCAGAGCGTCAGGGGGTAGTCTCATGTCTTCTAGAACTATAGTTGACTATTTCAAGGACACTGACATTTTATATAACCTTTGATATGAATGACAATGGTGGAAATTGTTTTCTTCTCCATTGTACCAATCTTACCAATGTCGCAGAACACCGGGAACTCCG
Source organism: Diaporthe vaccinii (assembly GCA_039880775.1). NCBI lineage: Eukaryota > Fungi > Ascomycota > Sordariomycetes > Diaporthales > Diaporthaceae > Diaporthe > Diaporthe vaccinii. The sequence continues at coordinate 293,329 of JBCEDN010000033.1, forward strand.
GACCAAGCACTTCAACAGTGTTCAGCATTCACCACACTACATCGTCTTCTCTATCCAAAGGCCTTTCTTGACCCAACCATCAAACCCACATATTCACGCTAGTCTGAAATATTTCACATGTCAGAAATAGCACATGCAGCATAAGAATATCAAGCCCCCCTCGTTTCAGTGCCTCATCTGGATGGGGTTTAAATACTCCATAATTAGAGCTTACTAAGAATTATGAGCTGACTCACACTAAGGTCTCGGCGGTCTGGGCAGCAACAACCTGCCACAGCAGAAGTCTAAAAGCCGGATAGCGTCCAGCTGTAACCTGCAATGACGAGCTAGATCCTTACGTGCGTTCTGTATACAGCCACATCATTTCGACTCACGGCCGCCATTGTGCTCCAAGACTTATATGGTCATCGACTTTGCATCGTCACTTCTCGATAAGATGAGCCACTCATCATGAGTGACTGTCGGCCGGACCGAGGCCGTCCTTCCACGTCGGCCGATAACGCCACAGAGCGGTCACAGGAGAAGAAGACCGCTAGCAGTAAACGAGGGAAGACCTTTACGGGCTGCTGGACGTGTCGCGAGCGGCACGTCAAGTGTGACGAGCAGCGTCCAAAATGCAAGCGTTGTATCGCGGGCAATTTTGCTTGTCAAGGGTACAGCACGCGACTCTCCTGGCTCACGCCCATGAGCCAAAGGGTATCGAAGAGCAGTGGTCGGACTCGGTACACGGCTGAGGAAAGCTCTTCTATCGACATCGGTGTTCCAACACGCGGCTCATTCTCAGGTTTTCGAGCTTCGCAACCAGGGCTCACTCCAAAGAGACGGAGGCGTACAGACCAGCGTAGCAGACTTACAGTCGCGACGGAGCAGGCGTGCCAGAACGTTCAACCAGCGGAGTTTCGGGACGTGGAAACCATCCAACCCAGCCAGATCATCAGAACCGTGAACAATCCAGCCCTGTTTGGAGGAGCTCCCAACGACACAATTATTCCATCACATGACAATGAATTGGTCTACTCAGAGCAGCAGAACCGGGACGCTAACCCATGGCCAACAATCAACAGCTCGAGTTGGCCACCGGAAGTGGACCAACTTCAACCCAATTGGTACGCGTATTCTCGGCAATTTCCCAACAGTGGGAGTGCCATATCTAGCTTTTTCGATCACATGTCTATGCCGCGTATTGGTAGCCCTATAACACCATTCGGAGCGCCATCATCTGCCGCTCGAGAACGGGAGCTCATCAGCCACTGGGCGACAAATCTCGCGGACAAGCTGGTCCCGTTCCGCAGCCGGGTAATCCTTTCCTCACGGTCGTGTCACCCATGGCACTCGAGGGGAGCCGGATAGCTCGCACAGAGTCTACCTGCACGGTCGCGTTATTTCACGCTGTCTGCGCCATCCCTGCAGCCCATCAGGCAAACCTCAGAGCTTGGCCTTCGGAGGACGATGGGTTTGTTCTTCACCACAAACAGCTCAGCTTGCACCATCTCATGCAGAACATAGGACGCAGAGACCATGATGAACGGATGGCATGCCTTGCCACCCTATGTCTGTGGATACTGATCCACTTCGTCACGGGCACGCCAGGGGCCTGGCGGGAGGTGACAAAGGTGACTCGGGGTCTCCTCGAGGGGATCAGCGCAGAGACCTGGGCCCAGTCTACTACTGCTGCACTGACATACCAGTCATTCTCCTCGATCTTTGCGCTAATCCAGGCCCAGTACCTCGGACGACAGGAATCTCTCGCCCCTTTAAAGACTACTCTTCCGGGTGACATGGTCAAAAGTCAGATCATGCCGGCGCGTTCCCTCGAGCTGCTGTCTTCGTTCAACACGAAGCTAATGCGCGCCCATGTCCTGTCGGCCGACGAGCTTGATCAACTAGAGATCGAGTTCTCTCTTTCCACGCCAGAGCCGTCGACTGACTTTGACGCCGGCAACACGGCCTCGGCAATGGTGCACCACCACCGCTCGCTGTTCTACTATGCCTCCCTGCTCTACTTTAGGGGCAACTCCGGGAGGCGCGGCCCTGAAGAGGAGGTCCAGAGCCTGGTTTCCAGGTGTCTGGACCACATGGAGCACCTCGAGCTGCTGCAGAAAGACGGAAATCCCAAGACGTGGGTCTACGCGGTGTTTGCATTTGAGGCTGCGACGCCGGAGCTGCGGCATAGGACAAGATGTCTGTTTGCCAAGCGCATGTCGCTGGGCATTGTCACATGGGGTACCTTACTTCTCGCGGTTGAAGAGATTTGGAAGCGCCGCGATGCTACATTTCCAGGGGTTGAACCAGAGCCTTGGAGTCGCGTTCTCGCCAAGATGCCAGAGTTGGACGTCATATTTTATTGAGCCCAAGGAGGACTACCTCAACAACGGTTCGACTAGGCGCCCTAGACAATCACTTTCGGATCCCGTTCGACTTCCGCCATCAAGTCCTTCGCCGTCCGAAACTTAACCCCAGAGAAGTACTTCTCCCGATGTGCGGCGACCTTGTCAGCCGGAAGAGATCCAGCATGGCTCGCAGAGAAGATCCGGTACTCCGCGATGATACGCTCCTCGCCCTCAGGCTTGGCAACAATATCCTCAATCAGCTGGTTAAGGCTGCGGTGCTTGATGTTGATGTCGGTGTATTTCTTCTGCACTAGCGCCGCAATATCGTTCCAGGCGGACTTCTCCCCCAAGATGTACGTGTACCGCTCCCACCGCGGTGTCTGGAGCAGCTTAGCGACCGCGCGGGCGACATCCCTCACGGCAGTCAGGTCGAGCGGCTCCTTGCCAGAGCCCGGGATCACCATGCTATTGCCCGCGAGGTTGACCGGGATCGCGTCCCCGGCATCCTGCAGCCTGCGGTTGCGGCTAGGCACGACGTAGTCCACGAACCAGCCTGTGGACAGCAGCGTCCACTCCAGCTCGTCCTGCGCGGCAAGCTCCCCGCGGATAACGCCCTGGAGGCGAGAGTAGAAGCCCGGCTGGTCCGGGAAGTCCTCAAGATTGCCGCCGTACTCGGCGGGGATGAAGCGCTTGCACGTGGTGCTCTTCCTTGCGGCCTCGATGAGGCGCCGGTGCACGTCGATAAAGGCGGGCGTATAGTCCAAGATGGCCGAGATGAGGGCACTGCTGCCCTCGGTGCCCTCGAGCAGAGACGGGACGGAATAGTCTGTGACGAACTGTTGGACGCCGGGGAGGTTCTCGAACTGGGGCTTGGTGGACCTGTCAGGATGACGACGTCGATGCCAGCGGCTGGGAGTTCTTCCGCGAAGTAGCTCGTAACGCCCCCAGAACCAGCGATAGCAACACGCATATTGGATGATATGGAAGTAGTAGGTGGAGGAGTGAAGACGTATTGGAAATCGGTATCGATTTATTTGTTTAAATCGAAAAGTGAGAGCTGGTGAACTTGATGGTTTCTCAATTCCGGGAGCGCCAACACCGTCCTTTTATATCTGCCATGATGATCTCTCCACCCCGTCTTCTCGTGTTGAGTTTCCAATCCCGGCATTTTCAGGAATGCTTACACAGGTGAGCAGTGACCAAGTCTTCTGGCATTGTCAGAATGAGTCTTGTGTGTTTAAAGTGGAAGGCAAGCTTGCTATGTTTATAAGCAGGATACCACTAAGCTGAGCCAAGTCTACCCAATGGCGTCAATGGAGCCGAGCCAGAGGTCAGCGAACAGTGTAAGCATGCAGATCATTTCCTGATCAGGCATGTCACCGCGAGCACTGTTCTGGGCGCCTGGGCATCAGGGGAAACACAGTGCAAGCCAAGTGCCGAGTCGCCGCGAGTTGCAGATCTCAAACCTAATAATAAACCCACACATTTTTGACAAGCTCTGTCACACAAATTCGATTCTCTCAGATGCTGGCCATCTGAGGCCGAGCGCTTGGGATTGCCCATGCGACTTTCTGTCGTGAGAAACCATTGACCTAAGTTCGTTTCCAAGTGGCATCAGCATCAGGATGAATCTCAGGCTCCTCGATGTACTCCCGAATCTCCTTCTTCCTCTTCCAGTCCGCAGCACCAAACCTCGAGTCCCTCTCGCCCACCACCGTCTCAAAGTCCGGCATCTGCTCGGCCTTGGTGAAGCTCGTCATCAGCTTCGGCTCGCCCAGCGGGATCTTGTGGCCCTTGTCCACCTGCCACAGGTGGTAGACCTTGCCGTAAAGCTCGATCACGTCCTCCATCTCGGCAGATTCGGCCTGCTCCCACGCGGCGGTGGGCACGAGGGCCGACGGCTGGGGCATGATGAGCATGCCCGACTTAACCTCGAAGACGTGGCTATGCCAGAGCTTGCGCTCCTCGGCGTCGAGCGTGGCGTACAGCTTCGGGGTGATCATGTACTCGATTCCGATGAGGCGGGCTCCTGGGTTCGGGCTGTCGTAGAGGATGCACTGGCGGACGTCTGTACGACTCGGTGAGTGACTTGACTACGCCTGGTGCAACGCATGTGTATTATGACGTAGAATGCATACCTTCTGTCAAGTGACTGCAGTAGTGATTTGCCTCGACGAAGCGCTTGGGATCGTCGGCGTAGACGTGAAAGGCATTGAGGTGCGCGCAGATGCTCTTGACTGGGGCGAAATCCTGTGCAGCACCATTAGTATTTGCATACTCCGACGCATTCGGGACTATCTTGAAGGTCATGGCCCTCACCTGAGTCATGCCCGCACCTGCTTCCAGCACCTTGCTCTTGGTGGTGCGCTCATCGCCCGCTACGTCTGTTTGGGGTTCCGTCATGTTGGTAACTAGATTTGGTAGCCTTTGAGCGGTGCACAAGAGATTTAGAAAATGGTCGATCAGTTTTTAGCCGTTGGAGCAATTGGACGAGCCTTACGGTCTGATTACTTTTGAAGTGACGGGTCCAGTGTCCGTAATGATGATGCACGCTTGAGGCAGAGGCGATGTGAGGTTTGAAAGTTGGGGTGGTTGCGGTCGTGTCCGGACGTTACGTCAGTGGACGTCATCACCAATCCATCCATCCAATGCTTTTAAGAGACTACAGAAATTGAATGCAGAACTCAAACCTTCAAATCATGTGAATTTAAACTCACACAGAAGGACATACTGGAAAACATTCATTATGTTACTGCTGATTTAAGACATGCCACGTAGCAGCTTCATATTTCGTTTCCTCGAATCACTCGACCCGCATGCAATAACCTTATCTATCAACAGTCCAATTGTGAGCGCTTCACAAGTCAATTATATATCTAGCTATTACACAAGTAAAATCCGAAATGAATCAGAGTTTGTTGGTCACATGGTGACCAACAAATTATTGCATGAGAAACACTCAGGCTGTACTCTGGCTTCACCGAGACTATGCGCTGAGATGTCCGGGCCGATCACGTTCGCTTCTTGACCATCAGCAACACTCCAGCCTCCCCGCCTCGGATGAGCTCCTTGCCCTTCTCAACTCCAGCCTCATGCAGAAGCCTTTCCACCTCTCTGCGCATCCTGCGGACCACATCGTTCTCCGTCTCGGCCAACTCCGGGTGAGCTTCTCGCCATCTCGTTACAGGGCTGGCGGTGCCCAACAACTTCTCCAACGTATCCATATCAAATATCATATGCTTGTTCTCGAAGAAGGATTCCTCATTACCCTCCACGCCCCACTCTTTCCTGTAAAAAGTGGTCTCGTCAAAGTCTGGCACGGGAGGACTGACTGTCCACGGGAGCCCAATCGTCGAGTACAGGTTTCGAGTCAACTGGTTTCCCGCCCCGAAGAAAGGCGCCAGGTTCTCTTCCTCGATCTTGCCCGTCGCAGCATTGATGGCAGCCGCGTTTGGGACAGAGGGATGGATGGTGTTGGCTTTGGAGCACCACATCGCCACCGTCCCTCCCGGCCGAAGGACACGAGCTGCAGACACCCAGAACCGAGGCATGTCGAACCACTCCACAGTTGAGGGACAAGATTAGAGTGGTTGGATTTATCAAGGGGTGGTGCGGAGAGCGACTTACGTGGGCGCACGTGGCTGCGGTGATGAGGTCCACGCTACCAGCCGGGACCAGGGAAGAATCAATGTCTTCGGCTGTTGACACCTCGAACCTGACGTTGCTGCTGATCTGTTCCCGGCTCAGGAAGGATCTCGCAGCGCTGACCATGCCCTCTGAAGGGTCGAGGCCAATCGTGCTGTCGAAGGTCCGCGCGATGGCGAAGGTCGCCGTCCCTGGGCCGCATCCTAGGTCCAACGCATTTTCAAGCTTTCCGCGCGTGGAAGTGTGGTGCGAGATGATGTCGTTGTAGAGAGCCTGGCTGTATTTCAAGCGGTGCTGGGCATAGTTTTGGCCTTGATCCTTCGTGTATGACCGGAAGGTCTTCTCAGCGTCTGTAAGGCTCGCCATCTTCGTGCTTTGGGGGATATTGATCACAAATGAGGGATGGCAGGAAGTACAGACGGCCGAGTAGCTCTGTCAGGAATCGCTATTTATTCCAGTACGCGTCGAGTAATCAAAATTCATTTGCCAAGGTAGTGTGACTTATTAAAGCGGGCTAGATTCGGCCCACCCTATATTTTCCTTCAGCCTACCTATACTTTTCTATCCGCCTACCTATATACTTTAAAATGGCTGTGCTATATATTAGAAAAGAAATATTATAGGGCTTAAAGCTTAAGCTATCTTAATATTAACTTAAAAGAAATATATTAAATACTTAATATAAAGCTATATTTATTATAAACTTAATAATAATATATTTATTAAATAGAAAGCTTATTTAATATTAAGGCTATAAATAGGTAGAAAGCTTATTTAGTATTAAGGTTATAAATAAATAGAAAGCTTATTTAATATTAAGATTATAGGTAAGTAGAAAGCCTATTTAATATTAAGATTATAAATAGATAGAAAGCCTTAAAAAGCTATAGAAAGCTTTAAAAGGTGCTAAGCTTAGAATAATAAAGGTAATATAGATTTATTTATAAAGGTAGTAAAATTAACTTCTTAAAATTATATAAAGCTTTACCTTTCTTCTTCTTTCTTTTTCTTCTTCTTTCTTCCTCTTTATTTATCTTTTATATAAGTAAATTAAGGTAGTTAACTTAAAATTAATTAAATTATATTAATTAATATTAACTTTTATAATTAATAGAAAAAGAGAAGCTTAAAATATTAATAAAGAAAAACTTAAGATTTAAGATTAAAAATTTAATTATAATATTATTAAAATTTAAAAAGATAATTATTAAGAAGATAGTTATTATAAAGATAGCTAAGAAAAAGGTAGCCTTATCCTTAATAACTAGCTTAATAGCTAAATAGCTTAAGAATCTATTAATTAAAGAGCTTAAAACCTTATTAGCTAAGATTAAGAATATTTAAGTTATAAAGAAGATTTTAATTAAGAAGATTCTAGTTAAGAAGATTAAGAATTAACTTATAATATTAAAGCTTAAGGAATTATTTAATGCCTTAAAATAAAAGGAATTTAAGTTTTATATATTTAAGATTTATTTTAATATTAATTAAAATCCTAAAGATTTCCTATTTATATTAAGTTTATAAGATTACTTAAAAGTTTATAATAAAGAAGTTAAGATTAAATTTATTTTAATTAAGGTTAGTTATATTAAATATAACCTTTTTATAAATTATAGCTTTCTCCTTTTTTATAAAGTTATAAAGGATAATAAATATTTTATTTTATTATAATAAGATATAAATTAGCTTAAGTAATTAAGTTTTTAAATATTAATACCCTAAATACTTATTAAGGAGGATATTAAGAATAATAATTATTTTATTAATAAAAGATATAAAGATATAACTTTATTTTATTTATTTATTATAGATAAGCTTAATAATAAGATATTTATTAAGATTTTAAGTTTATATAAAGTTAAATATATTTATTAATATTTAATTTATTTAAATAAATAAAGTAAACCTAAAGAAATAAGTTGGTATTAAATAATATAAACTTTTATTTAATAATATAATATTATATTAATTTAATTTTCTTAGCCCTTTCTTAATTTATATCTTTTTATAAATTATTTAATATTAATTAATATTAAATAGCCTTATTACTTTAATATCTTAATTAATATTAATTAATATTAATTAGCTTAAAATACCCCCTTTAATTTACTTATTATATATATTATATTAGATATCTTCCTTATAATATTTAATTATTACTTAAGAGGCTTAATTTTATATTAATAAATATTAATTCCTTTATATATTAATTAGATTTAATAATATTTATTATAAGGAGATATTAACTTTAATATAGCTTATAAATTCTTTAAACCCTTTTATTAAGCTAAAGTTATTAAATTTTAAGGCTATAAAGTATTATTAATTAATATATATTAATAAATAATAGAATTAATTTAAAGCTTTTTAATGCCTTAAAAGTAAATAATTTTAAAGTTTATTATAAATAACCTTAATTAAATAAATTATATTATATAAAATAAGAACTTAAGTAAGGAGCTATAAGATATAATTTATTTAAATATAACTATTAATATAGCTATCTTATAATATTTAATATATTACCTTAATAATATATATCTAGATAATATTAATATAAAGCGATATAAATATAAGGAGCTTAATATTATTTATCTTTATAATTTTTCTTATAATAACCTTTTTTATAATATAATAACTTATTATACCTATATATAATAAAGAGAAAAATCCTTATATATATAAGCTAAAAAAGGTATAATTAATAGAATTAAATTTCCTTAATATAATAAATAGCTTATATTAAGCTATATTAAGGTAATTATAATATAATATAAATAATTCATTATTAAGGATAATATAAATAATAATATATTTAAAAATACTATATAATAAGTAATATTAATTATAATAAAATATATAATTAAGCTTTAAAGAGAGTTTAAAGAAACTTAGGTTATATTAAAGGTATAAGGTATTAAAATATAAAACTTAAATAACTTAAATATAATTATTAAAAAGCTATAATATCATATTATATATATATTCTATATTATTAATAAGTATAATATATTTAATTAAGCCGCTATTAAGAGCTATTAAAGTAAATAATATAATATAATATAACTAGATATAAATAAATAGCTCCTACTTATTAATTATAAAATTATAATTAATATAATTAAAGAGCTTTACTTTTAAGGCTTATTTAAAAAGCTAATAATAATAAGTAATAAAGATATTAATATCTTAGATTAATTTTAAGTATTATTATTAAATATATAAAATATTAAATAATATATTATATAAATAAAGTAGAATATTAAAGTCTTTAATTATATTATTAAGAAGGGTATATTATTTAAAGATAATTAAAAGGTATTAAAGTAATATATAAAGAATTTAAAATAATATTATATTATATTTATATTAATATTTATTTAATTATCTATTTTAACCTTTTTTAAAGAGATATTTAATAAATTAAGTATAATATAATATAATATTAAGAATAATGCTAAATATATTAATTTATAAGTTAATTAATAAGATAATAATAATAATATCTTAATGAATTTTAATAGCTATTCCCTTAAGCTTAGCTAAGTTATTAATAAGTTTATTAATAAATTAATATTAAATAATATTAATTTAATTAGCTTACTTTATATTATTTAATATTAATTCTCTTATATCTTATTATATATCTCTTATATTAATATTAATTATACCTTTAAATATTTATATTAAATATAAGATAAACTAAAGTATTATAAAAAGTATTTTATTAATTAATAAAGTTAATATTAATAAGATAATAATCTTCTTAATAAAGCATAAAGTAGCTTTAAATGAGCATCTTAAGTAGCTTTATATTGTAAACCTTATAAAGAGTAATGATATTATTAAAATAAGCTTATTATTAATAATATTAATAATAATCTTTACCTTTATTAGTATAATTAAGTAATATTTTAATAAGATCTCCTTTTATTTCCTAGTTAATATATTTTATATATATATTTATTATAGCTTAGCTAATAATATTAATTATAATCCTGTATTTTAAAGCTTTATTATAATAATTAAATAACTTATAATTAAAATAAAGGTTATTATATTATAATAGAATTTATTATAAGTAAATATTACCCCTTATTAATATTAATATTAAATAATGCTAACTTTATTTAATATTTCATATCTATTAATATTAATTATATTTAATATTTTATATCTATTAATACTAACTACCTTATATTCCTAGCTATAGCTAATCTTAGGTATAGAATATATATAAGGTATAGCTCTATTTATATTTAATTATAGCTTATTATCTCCTTTATAAAGATTAAACTATTTCTTATATAAAGAATAAGATTAATTATCTTTATAACTTTAGCTTATAGGAGTATAATATATAGGACTTTTCCTTTATATTATAAGCTAAATATATAAATCTTATTTATAAAGCTATTATTAATAGCTATTTAAGTAAATATATTATTAAGAAGTAAGCTATAAAGAGGGTAATATTTCTTATTAATTTAATTAAGAATAAGGAATTTATAAATAAAGGGCTTTTATTAAATAAAGAGGATATGCTAAATGAAAAAGATAAACTTAGCCCTAATAATAAATACCTTCCTAATATTAATAATCTATATTATTTAAATAAGCATATCTTTAAGAGTATTTAAATTATATTTATAAATAATTATATTATTAATAACAACAAGACCACTTAAGTTAATAATTTTAAAAAGGTTTATTTATTAATACTATAATTTATTAAGAAATATAAGCTAATAATTTTCCTTAAAGGTTTTTACTTTTAATATATTATTATTAATAAATATTAGCTTATCTAAAATCCTTATATTAACTTTTCTTAATTATTAAAGATATTTATAAAGCTAAGTTATTACTTATATCTTAATATAAATAAAAACTAAATAAGCCTAATCTTTATTTTTATTACCTTAATTATTAACCAACTCTTAAATTATTATAGATTATCAGCTTTATTTTAAGAAAATATAAATCTACCTTAAGGATTCCTTAATAATCTTAATTTAAATTTTAATATAAATAAGTTCCTTAAATGCCTCTTTAATAATATAAATAATAAATAAAAGGATAAACTTATATAAATATATATTAATTAAAAATAAAAGTAATAAAAGCTATTACTTAATATATAATTAATAAATATTAAGGATAAGGGTAATAAAGCTTATAATTATAAGGTAATCAAATTAATGCTTAAATATATCAATATATATTAAGAAATGGATATTATATTATAACTACTTAATTATATTAATAGCACCTTATAATATATTAGCCCTTAAGATAATATCCTTATTTATTATATTAAGATATATATCTTATATTATATTAAGCTAAAGCTTATAATTAATAAGTTTATAAATAAATATTTTTAAAATATCATTATAAGCTTAAATATTACTAACTTTATTAATATTAATATTACCATCCTTTATATTAAAGAAATTAATATATTTAAAGATGGTAAGGGTAAGGGTGAAGGTAATATCGCTCTTAATAGCAGCCTACTTTAAATCTTTAATATTTACTTTATTAATTATTTAAGTTTAATAGCTATAATTAAAGAAGATTAGATTAATTAAATACCTATTAATATTTACTTAAATAAACTTATTAATATAAATAAATATATTAAAAAGAAGATATATAAGTATTATAATATAATAAAGGATATATCTTATAATATAAAAGGTATATTAATATTTAGCTTTATTTATATAAAGGTTATTATATAAGGAATTGATAATTTCAGCCTATTTTATTTATAAATCTTTAAGTTAAGTAATAAGATTTATAATTTCACCCCTTTTAAGCATAAGATAATGCTTAATTATATATTCACTCACTTATTTATTTATATTTATATCTTAGATTTATATATTTATTAAATAAAAGATAATAAAAGGATGCTAATTATAATAGCTACCCTTTAAATATAGTTATAAGTATAACTTATAGTTAATATTAAATAATGCTAACTTTCCTTAATCCTATTAATATTATTTAATATTAACTTTTATCTTAAATCTATATTATTTAATATTAACTCTTCTTTATATCTTATTAATTTATATTTAATTTAAGTTATTATATATTATTATAAAGAAGGCTTCCCTTAATATCTTATCTATTTATATTAATATAATTATTTTTAAAAAGGTTATTATATTTACTTAATTTAACAATCTTAAGTTTATAATTAATATATTAATTTTAAATATTATAATTAATATAATTAACTTAAATCTATATTATTTTTATTATATTAAGATTTAAATTTAAATATTTTAAAATTATAATAATTTTAAATAATATATTAATTAACTTTTTTAATTATAATAAAAGTATATAATTATTTAAATTATAATTATTATTAAGGATATTATATATTCCTTCCTTAAATATAAAGCTTTTTAAAAGAAGGTTTAAGCGCTTATAATTATATTTAAGTTCCCCCTTTATTTAAATACCCTTATTATTTAAATAATTATATTATATAAGGTATTTAAAGTTATATAAAGCTAATCCTTTAATTATTTATTATAAAAATTTACCTATTTTAAAGAAATTTAAGATTTTATATTAAAGCTAATTATAAAGTTTATATATTTTTATATTTTCTTTACCTATTTATTTCTTAAGATTAACCTTATTAACCTTTTTAAGAGCTATTATAAAATCCTTAAATCTATTAATAAGCTTAAGATTATACTTTTTATTATTTATTTAAATAATTATAAAAAGGGGTTTATATTACTTAATATATTAAATTAAAAGGAGCTATAATCTATTTATAATTTAGCTATACTTAATTTTAATATATATATTATTATTAAATACCTAGCCCCTTAAATAAAATTTAATATTATTATTAAATTTAAATATACCTTTATTTTCTAACCTTTATTATATATTAATAAGATAAAATATATTAATAAGATAGATTTAAAGGGTATTAATATTAAGCCTCTTATTTTTATATTAAAGGGTAAAGGTAAGGGTAAGGCTTAGATTAAGGGTAAGGTTAAGGCAACCTTTAAATAAAAATAGGATAATAATAAGGGCTTAAATAATTAAAATAAATATAATTATATATAACTTAAATCTAAGCCTATTATAATAATATTTAATAATAAATTAATATTAAATTTTAATACCTTATTAAAGTTAAATTATAATAGCTTATTAAAGTTAATAAGTAATTATTAAATAAATAATTAAATAAATAAGATAAATAAGCTAAGCTTTATATAATTAAAGTTAATATTAATAAATATTAATAAGATATTTAAATAATAGATTAGAAATTATATAAATAAAATATATTAATATTATTATTAATATAATAATTTTAATATAAAGTATAATAAAATGTTTAAATATATATTTTAATTATTATATATTATATCCCTTTTTATTATTAAAGATAATAATATTTATAATAAGGGTATATTAAAAGGGATATAATAGTTATTTTTTAAAGAGCTAGATATAATATCACCTAATATATCTATATAAATAATTATATTATTATAGCTAAATTAATACCCTTTAATATTAATTAATAAATTATTATCTTTATATTTATATCCTTTTATATTAATTATTTATAAAATCAAGATTTTAAGCTTAATAGTTAATATATTATATATCTCCTTATATCTTATTATTAATTTAAAGTAAATATTAAAATATTATAAAAAAATATCCCTTTTTTTAATTATATATTATTAATAATTATAATATATTTATATATTAATCTATTATCTAGCTTTATTAATAGGTTTAAGAATATACCCTCTTATATATAATGCCTTTATTTATTTAAATTAAAGCATAATATCTCTTAAAATAACTTTTTTCTTTTTATCTTAAGCTTAGCCTTTAGCTTTTTAAAGGTTTAATTATTAAAATTTATAATAAATATAATATAATTATATATCTTATATACCTTAATTATATAATATAATATAACCTTATCTTTAATAATCCCTCCTTATTTATATTTCTAGGTTATAAATTTAATTAATAATAATATAAAATTAAATTATTTTAATTCTTTAAAATATTTATTATTAATTATATCCTTACCCTTAAATATATAATTAAGTTATATATATTTCTTAATATTTAATTATTTTATTAAACCTTTAATTATAATCCTTTTTATATTAAGATCCCTTTTATATATTAATAAGTCTTTTAATATTATATAATCTATTAATATTATATTATAATAGCTTAAGGATTATATATATAGCTTATATTACCGTTTATATTATACCTTATTAATCCTAAATATACCTTATTTAAAATATTATTAAGCCTTTTCTTATATATAATTAATAATAATAACCTTAATATAATTTTTATATATTATTTTATTTAGGAATATTTAAGTGAGTTAATCTCTTAAAGAAGTAAGATTAAGAGGTGGGATATATAATTATAATAAGCTTAATTTAACTAAGGTATAAGGCTATTTAAGATTATTAATAATAAATAATATATATAAAGTAATATATAGCTTTAATATAAGGCTTTTATATAATAAGGATATTATAAGGTAATATAAAGATATATATCTTAATTAAGGTGAATTAACTTATCTTAATATATTTAATAGGTTTTATATAATCTTTAATCCTATTATTAATATTAAAGAGTTATAAATAAGGTTTATATTTAACTTTTAAACTTTAAAGAAGGAGTTAAGGGATAATATTACCTTAATTAATAAGGTGCTTAAATATTAAGGATATCTTTATATATATCTTAATTAATAATAATATTTATATCTCTTTTAAAATATAGCTTTTCTTTTCTTTATAACTTTATTTTAATTAAATATCTATTTAATTAAGATAGTTAATATCTTAAATTTATAAATATAATAATTTACCTTTACCTTTTTAAATTTAATTTAAGCTTATATAATCTTTTATTTTCTTAAAGAAATAAATAAATTTATAATATTAGATTTCTTTTAATTTACTTTTATATTTATAATAATATACTTATTTTAACTATATTTAATATTATATCTATATTTTAAGGTATTAAAAGGGGTAAATATTATATTAATAGTATTTAATGAAATAAAGGAGGGAATAAGAAGCTTAATTTTAAGGATAACTTCTTTATTAAATAGATTATTAAGTATATTTATATCTTATAATAATTTAGTTAATAAAGAGGCAGTAAAATATATTTTTTATATAAATTTAAACTTAAGGTTAATAAACTTATTAATATTAAATATAAAATCTTAAATAAGATTATTAAGGATTAAGGGAAGTATTTATAAATATATAAATAACTTATTAATATATTGCTATAAGTAATAGCTAGATAATAAAAGTTCTTATATAGCTAGATTTAATTAATATTAATATAAATAGAAATTAATAAGGTAAAATATGTTATTTCTTTATAATATAATATAGGTTTTATATAAATATAAGTATCTTATAATATATTAAAATAAGCTTATATAAGATATATTTAAATAATTTAAAAGCTTTATATTATTATAATAATAAATAATTAATTTAATTCCTACTTAAGTTATTATTAATAATAAGCTATTAAATATTATAATTATACCTATTAAGATATTAAATAAAGACTTAGCCTTAAATATTAATATATCTTTAAACTTATAAAAGGTAGCTATTATAAGATAATAAAAGGTAGTTATTATAATTATATATATATATTTCTAATAGCTAAGCTATATCTTTAAATAATAATAAAGATTTTTTATAATAGATATATAAAAGATATTAAAGTATATAGCATAGATAAAATATATTTAATAAATACTTTTCTTATAATAATTAAATTATATTATCTTAATATAATTAATAGCTTTATCCCCCCTATTAACTTTTATTTATTTCTACTAGAATAGCTTTTAAAGGTTTTCTATATTACTTTTATAAATAATATTAATTATATTTAAAAAATCTCCCTTAATTTCTTTAAATATAATATTATTTAAGATATAATTTATAATATAAATATTATACTTAAATACCTTAAAAAGGTGCTATTAATATATAATAATATATATATTTAGATATATTATATAAATAATATTACTTTTAATAATCTTAATATTTATTATTTAGAAATTATATTAAACCTTATAGTTTTTTAATACCTAGAAGATTTAAATATAATTTATAATTATCTATTTATTAATAAGGGTTAATAAATAAGTATATAAATATTACTTAAATATTATCTTAATTATATAAATAAATAATAATTTATAATAATTGGTATTAAAGGTAGTATTTATAATAAGAAATAAGGGGTTATTAGGGTTTTAAAAGTATATTACCTTAGCTAGGGAGAATATTATATATTTAATATGATATTTAAAGTTGATTAATAAGTTAATTAAGTAGTTATTATTAATTAAATAGTTAAAAAGATATTTAATTAATAGATAACCCTTAAGAAGATATATAATTAAGGTTTTATAATAATTATTAATATCCTTAGGTATTATTTATTAATATAAGATTAATTAAAATAAGTTAATAATTAATTAGCTTATATAAAATTATTATATCTTAATATTTATTTATTCTTAATAATATAATAAGAAGGCTATTCTTATATATATATATTTATTAAATATTTTAAATCTAGGATGATTATATAATTCCTTAATTTTATAAATATAAAAGAAGTTTATTTTTAATTAATATTTAAATAATTAATATATTTTAATAAACTTATTATTAATAGATTTATCCTTTATTAATATAAATTAAAAGGGATAGGTAATTTTATATAAGATAAATAATATTTTAAGCTTCTTCCTACCTTTCTTTATTATATTCTTAACTTAATTTTTATAATAATAAATATATTTAGCTTTAAATATATCTACCTTAGCTTTATAATATTTTATTATACCTTTAAATATATATTTTATAATAATTTAATATTAAGATTAATCTTTATTAATATATATAATTATTATTATATAATTATATAGTTTAATTTAAAAGTTAAATATATTATAAAGGTTTAGATTATAATCTATCTTATAAATATATTTATAAGGGTTATAATTATTAAATATAGCCTTAATTAATAGGTATTAAAGTTATTTAAATATAAATATGATTTTATAAGCTATATTAAGTAAGTATTAATTAATAGCTAGATTACCCTTTAAGGTATAAATAAGGTAATATAAATATTATATTAAATTTAATTAACTTTAATTAATTATTATAATTATCTAGGTTTATAATAAATTTAGTTATATAATTAATAATAAGGAGATAATATTTAATAGTAAGGATAATAAAAGCCCTTTAACTTAACTTAATATATTATTATTAAAAATAGTTATTATTTTAAATAATTAATAATAGGTAGGTGAAAAGCTAAGTAGTTATATAGATATAAAGTAAAGTAGATATTTAATAATAAAGTTAATAAATATATAAGTAGGTAAAATATAAATTTAATATTAAGAGATTTTAAGAAGAGAAAATTTTTTTTTTATACCCTAAGTTAATATAATAAATGCAAAATAAATATATCATATTACTAATAATAGGGTAGCTTAAGCTCTAAGCCTTATAATACCTCTTTTTTAATATATAGTATAGCTATTTTAAAGTATATGGGTAGGTGGATAGAAAAGTATAGGTAGGCCAAAGGAAAACGTAGGGTGGGCTGATGCTGGCCTGTTAAAGTATGCGATGCGAATGGAAACGGAGTTCGGATGGAACATGGAATTTGGCTGCCTGTATGTAAGCTTTGCAGACGCGCTAAACTCTTTCCAGGGCAATGGTGCGAATCCCCTCATTCCTACTGATCATCCGGGTTCTAGCTGGGAAGAGGAGACACGGTCGTCCCATGTCACTGAAGCAAAACCTCCATCGGTGTGCTTCGCGTGGATGGATTAAATTGTGTGGTCATGATTCGAATTCTGTCGAGCTTGAGAGGGCCAGACTCGGCCCACATACGGTTTTCATTCGGCCCACCTACGTACTTTGAAATGGCTGCGCTGCATACCTAAAAAGAGGTACTGCGGGGTAAAATTTAAGAATTCTCCAATTTTACCCTTTATATATATACGCCCTCCGTAGCCTCTGCAGCCTCTGCAGCCTCTGCAGCCTCTGCAGCCTTCTGCAGCCCTCCATAGCCCTCTGCAGCCTTTACAGCCTCTGCAGCCTTAAAGGGCTATAAAGGGCTATAAAGGCTGCAAAGGCTGCGGAGGGCTATAAAGGGCTGAGAAGGCTATAGAGGGCTTAGAGTACTACAGAAGGCTATAGAGGCTATAAAGGCTATAGAAGCTACAGAGGCTGCAGAAGCTATAGCGGCTATAGAGGGTAGGGGCGTAAGAGTATAAATGGTAAATAATGGAGTAATCTTAGCAAATACTTCTTTTTTGGTATACAGCATAGCCATTTCGAAGTATGTAGGTGGGCGGATAGAAAAGCGTAGGTGGGCCGAATGAAAACCGTATGTGGGCCGAGTCTGGCCCAGCTTGAGACATCTGATCTTGGCTCAATCTATCTCGTGTAGGACCTGTCGCTGAACTCGCCGCTGACAGGTTCCATTTTGGTTGCCCAGGTCTCAAGACGAGGACTGCAGCAGAAAACTTGTACGTATTGCAACTTCGACTCCGAAACGCCCATGGCAGATTAGTGTTGGGCTACTTAAGCGTTTATCACTATATGGAGGGACTGGATGCATACTGCTTAAGAAGCGTATGTGTACAGATTAAGAACGAGACCACTAACGAGACCATTGCAACTTCGGATAAGGCTGCGAGGTGGTAATATCGTAAATCGATGTCTATCATTTCCTGGGTCGACCCAAGGTAACCTATCATTCTACTGTCAACCACCTCATCTCACCGATGCCTAATGTGCATCCTGAAGTCCCTGTAGATTCGACATGTGAATAATCTTGCCGCAAATATCAACTGCATAGGCGCCCTTAATTCTAATATCCCAAGAATAAGAGTCTGTCATTGGCCACGAAGGAGTTACCCGAGCAGCAACATGGATCCTGTATCTTTGTACAAGGGTTGGAGTGTGCGCGAAATTCCCGCGGACCCTGATGAGTTGAGCTTGTGAAGCCAGTCGTGCAGCCATGAGGTCATTGAAGAACTCTAGAGACTACACCCTTTGCCGCAAAGTGCAGAAGCAAGCTATGCTGCAGCGTTACATGCGGCAACCAAGGCAAATCAGCATGAGCATATGCTCTCCTGAAAGGCGTGAATGTTAAGATGAGACGTATTATTCAAGAAGACACCAGGTTCGGTTCTGGAGCTCACTGAAAGCTCGCTGAGGGATTATTACGGCCTGGTGTGGGTGGGGGTGTAGGGCAGGTCGGTCAATGGGTATAAATCATGGAAACGCGGCGATGTTTAGCACTGCTCGTGTCTAGTTCGAAGCTTCCCAGCTGAGCATGGTCTTCACTGTCCTGTATTCGCTCATCGAATGCCTTTCAATCATAAAGAAGCTCCGTGACTATCTAGAGAGACCAGAAACGGAACGTAGTGATGAACAAAACAAAGATCAGGAGGCTAACAAAGACGTTTCTCGCGTTCAACGTCTGTATACGCCCGTTATTCTTTGTGTCATAAACTCTTAGCAATACCGGTCAACGTCATGCGCTAGTACTAGAACAGCTCTCAAGTGTCATACAAAGTATGCTACATTGGAATAAGTAGACAGGTCGTGTTCACTAATTTGATGTTGGAATTATCATACCGGGCAGCCAAAGCACAACAGCCCATATGGAACACTAAAGCGAAATAATTATCAACATCTCGTTAACATTCGACATGCTTGACCTTGCAAAATTTTGGATTTGGGCCGTTCGCATCGGCTTGTCTGGCTCATTTTTAATCGCCTTAGTTAAATACAAAACCTCGAAAATCGACAGTTACTCGCCCGCTTTTGTTACTTTCACCATTGTCGCCGCAACCTTTCTCCCTCGTAAATACTACAACTTATTTCAGAGATACGCTCCGCTGATTTTGCTGAACACCGCGGCAGTCCTTATCTTTATCTTCATCGCGTTCGCAACAGCGGTACTGGGCCTCCTCATCAACGAACAAATTCTCCCCGCTTTCGCCCCCCTTCTACGGAACTCACAGAACCCAGAGTTGCCCAGCACATGGGCTATAGTAGCCCTCTTTTTCCTAATCGTTCCGAACATCAAATTACTTTATCATATCTTGAGCACTCAGATACTGTAAGTAAGCACCCCTAGGGCGACCCAACAGAGCTCTGACACGTTGTATGACTTTAGCACCCGCAGGGTTCGAATCCAAGCTCGTGCACCTGCTGCTCCTGCAATGGCTGAGTCATCGACCCCTACCGGTACTCCAGTGCCTGCTGCTTCCGCAATGGCTGATTCATCGCCTCCTACCGGTACTCCAGTGCCTGCTGCTTCCGCAAATAGGAGTCAATGATCAGCATAATTGTCCAGTACTCGGCCACAAAGGTGCCTCGAGAAAACATGGTTTACGCCAGCGACACTTGCAGGAGATGCCAGATGACGACGACTGGCGCTGGCTCAGAAGATCAATGGCACCATGGCAGCCTATTTTCAAATACCGTATAGCTGAGCACAACGAACCAATTTCTCCTTTTCCTGGCGGGGGAAATGGAGGTAACGGAAAGATCCAGCTTCGACGTCCTCGAGGCATAGCGAGTTGCTTTCTTACCTAAGTAGATTCACGACAAACACTGAGGTGGCTTTTAACCTTGACTTTCGCATGCCATTTCCACCCACCTCTTAGGATTGACACCGTCTATGAGAAGGTGTCCAAATGCGGGCGGTTTCATGGGTTAAGGTGAGGACCAAGATACATACACAAGAGGTTTTGTAATCTAGAGATAGACCTGGACTCACGGGAGTAAAACAGGGGTTGGGGTGATTATGGCAAATTCCTTTGAAGCTACCATGCGTTTCCCATGTCTCTTGCGTTTTCTTTAGGTTCTCAGTCGAATATATTACTCGAATATCATGATAACAGGAGTGAGTTCAGGAGTAGATCTGTTTGTTGGTCTTGTAATTATAGAACTTGGTATAAGAGAATCCCAAGCCTTTCCCGATGTCTATTTCTTGTTGATTATGTTTTTCTGTACATCTTTCCGTCTCCCGGTCACTGAATACATCTGTCGCACTTATATCTCCCATCTAAGCATGTCTTCACATGGCTCATTAGGACCATCGTTGATGTGATTCCAGTACTCCCATGTCCGGTACGTCCCACCTTGGTTGCCTCTCGCCTGCTTCTCAGCGTATTCTTCCTCGCTCTTCACGATGTAGTGGTGCAACACAACCCTGTCTCTTACGGGAGGCCGGTGCCACCAATGCTCGAGGACCTCTCCGTTCTCTATGACCGTGACAGAGCCGTTCAATGTGTTGAAGTCGTGTGGCGAGTCTCGGTTCTTGTTGTACAGCGACGGCTTCACCATGCTCTTGATGTGCTCGTTGTCGACCCCATACTCGTCCTCGGGAATATTGTCGTGTTTCCTGTCGCTCATACACTCCGTGAAACCGCGCCGGACTGAGGGCTGGCGGTGTAGCTGCTTGTTAGAAGTATGCATCCACCACATCAAGCCCACTGCTCCTATGCTTGGGTCCTCAGTGAAGGGTTGTAAAATGTCCTGGAGAGTCTCATCGGTCAAGAGACCGACGTATTCGTCCACGTCGAAGTAGGCTATCCAATCGTGGTATTGACCCCATCGTCGGTTGCACTCGTCGTTGAGATATTCCTGCATCATCCCCCCATGTGCCGCACGCTCTGCCTCATTGAACCATGTGAATGTGATCGCCGACGACGGGATGCCGTAGTATCCATCGATGTCATAGGTGGAGAGCGGAGGATGGGAGACATCGTCCATGATGTAGAAGTGCTTGATTCCAATGTTGTAGTAGTGGTGGATGAACCACTCAGGCATGTCCATGCGCTGATTTCGGACAGATGAGCAGAAGGCGATGCTCATGTTCGTGTCCGGCGGTGTCAGGTGCTTTGTCGACTTCGTCTTCCCAGTCGTCGGTGATGTGATCGTGGAGGACGAGTCCGGAGGGACCAGGCACCTCATGCGGTCGTAATACTCGTAAAAGGCATCGCTGCTGGAGTGAATGAACAATCCGCTGAAGAAGATCAAATGGATGATAACTAGTCCGGCGGCCACAAGCGCTACGTGTCGAAACGTCACAGGTGATTGGAAGATCATGATGCAGCAAGGCAAGTTTGAGTTGATTTCTCAATCTTGAACATGATCAATGTTGGCCAGGACAACACCACTCACGCTGCCGGTTTACCGGTTTTAACTTTTTCATCTCTAATTTGAGATACAGGTCACCGGAATTCAGGATTGGCGATCGCTTTTCCTGCCTAGCTATGAGCCTTTAGTTCGTTCAGAAAGCGTTAGGCTTTCATTCCTTGAGATATGTGTTACTCCCTGAACCCTGCAGCGAAACCTCACACAACTCCCTTACAGCTTGGTCGAGAGGTTACAAGCTCGAGCTCCAAGGAGACTGAGAGTGCAGGGTGGTACATCCGTGACAGTTTGTACGCACCGCCACACTCGGGGTGCGTGTGGGCTAGTTAGGTGGATGGATACAAGTTACGCTAATCGGGGAGCAATCTGAGAGGACTTGCGATCTGTTTGCTTCTACAGGAATGCTGCATGCTGTGGCCCATTTCACATGGCTGAGACAATTTGCCGGTAGGTCCCTGAGCTATGTGGGCAGGGAGAGACAACCGTTTTTTCCTGTGTTGTGGGCCGGTCGGGTCTAGATTGCCAAACACCCTCTCTCCCTTGCGAGTTATAGGGTTGAGGATTGCCACTGGTTTCTGCCGCCGTCACTTGCCTATCTCCTTCACAGGTCCTACGACAAAATTTCAAGTGCAATTGATATGCCAGGTTTTCAGATACAAACGATCTTTCGCAGAGATTCCGAAAATTGAGACCGAGCTCCAGGTCAGAGTGACCCCGCTGAGAAAGACCAAAATCACGTTTCATTCCTGGTATCGGAGGGAAGTCGGCAACCAGTTCGACGTTGAGTTGACGTTTCCCTGACGGGAAAGGCCGCTATCGATAAACCAGTCAGGAATGCAGACACCATATGACCCTGCATTGGTTTAGCCTCGATCGAGAGTAGACTACATGAGACATGTGTAACCAGATGCTAACCATCGGCCACGTTTTTGTGCGACTGCTCGTCGTTTTGATCCTAATTCGCATAGATATGATCGAATGTACAGCTACTTGGGACTGATTTGCGTGGGCTGAAAGGGAAGCAACACGTCAGCTATCCTCAATTACCCAGCTGTGGTGTGTGACTAATCATCAAATATCGGCCTTTCCCACCAAGTCCGCCCACAAGGCTAACTCCCCTGGCATCATGAGTTCAAAGGGAATCACTCTCTGATCAGCACAGGGGATGGTGGCAATGACCAGACTCTCGATTTGAAATAGCCAGCCAGCGTGTTCAAGTCGAGATACGATCTGCCATTGAATTCGCCGAGGAAACAATTGAATTCGCCGAGGAAACAATTGAATTCGCCGAGGAAATAACAGAGCATTGGAACGGACAGGAATTTTCTTTACAGCCAAAGATTTTCAGGGCTCCTATAAGAGTGTTTACCGACTTAAGATATGCAATTGCTCCCCAAGTGCTTGGGGGGGGGGTTGTGACGATATGGCTTATAGGCTGCTGCGTGTATTTCCAAGGGATTGGAAATTACTGGTCTTTTAGCCGAGCGGTTTCTTTAGCCAGCAGCAAATAGCTAATCCGTTTCAGTAGCCCAGGGAGACCTTTCCCTAGGAAACCCAATAGAGATATTCACTGCCCTTTACAATTCGCATCATCTGCATGAGGATGGAATTGCGACATGTAGTAGTTTGAAGAGTGAACAGTTAAAATGTAATTATTCATACTAAGAAAGTTTTATTCCTTTACTGGCTTCAAATCGAAATATGAAATGAGGATTGTTCTTCCGTTTATGAAATATTTTGTGTTGAATATGGTCCTAAGTGCTAAATCCAGAACTTACATCCTCAATGGCTTACGTTACATCCTGCAGCTACTAATTTTCCTGTCAAAATCACCTGAGTAAGGTTCTTCATTTGTCAGTTTTCCTCGGTCTAAGGTTTTCTGGATCCAGAGTGGTCACAAGTTGTGGTAGCACAAACAGCCAGTGACTGTGAATATAAATTCAAGATATGAGATTAGTCAGTGTCAGCTCAGCTTCGTGTCACATGATCATACCACGTATATGAACCTGATGTATCCGAGAGGAAACCACAACAGCCAGATACTTATAGCGTTCGGATCTATTTTAATTGCTGAAGAGAACTACGAGATATGTTCTGCAGACTCTCTGTTTCGGTTTCTCGAGCATACGCAGCTGAGTTTCACATGATTTAATCATCAAGCATTGGCCTCGAGGCTCTCAAGCAGATGTTATTTGGAACAGAGCACCCTGGATCGTGTAGTCGGACCAGGGTTCTCTTTCATAGCGCACACAAGAAGAGTTGCAATGAGCTCAATGTATTAATTAAAGAAATGAAGATGTCACTAGCAAACTACCAGTTATTCATTGCCAACTAGTCTCCAGCAGAAGCCAAAAGAGGGGATGAAACAGGGCATCGTCATGCCATGTGTCTTTCTTCATTGCACCGGTTGCAGTCCAAGTCATATGACATCCCTGGCACTCCGTCACTCCACAGTTCCCTGTAGCGGTCTTCCTCTATTGGTCTCTTAGAGGCCAACCGGGGTCTGGCAGACAAGGGAGACTCCGACCTGCCACGATTGTCAGCTAATCAGTAAACCCATGTGGCCAATTGGACAGTGTACTTACGACGGTGGCAGTGCAGCACATGGCAGTCTGGCCACTCTCGGCGCAGATGTCCTTGAAGCTGTCGGGGGAGGTCGGGATCGGAGCGACTGTGGGACGAGATATTGTCAATATTGCGAACATTGTTCAAGGCATATCAGACTTGTCTCAAGCCATGTGGAATAGTCTTACCCGACGCGCAGGTCAGGTCGGCAACCCCACCGACGTCAGCGGAGCAGCACTGAGCCTGGGAGTACAAAAGAGACGTGCAAGCGGTGTAGGGGGTGCTGCCACCGCCGCCGCCGCCGCCGCCTCCAGTGGGAACAGCAATGGCGAGCGAGGCCATGAGGGAGATGAGAAGAGTGGACAACTGCATGTTTGCGGTGGGAAGAGGACTCAAAGATTGAATAGTAATGGAGTGAGTGTTTGGCTAAAGACTGAAGGCTGCTGATAGATGCTGATGATGATGATGAGAAGGAAAAGAGACAACAGATAGTGGAGATGAGCCTTCTTTTATAATCGAAGTCTGACCATCGTCTTCACTTCGAATCGCTCAGAACGATGACGATCGTCGACCATGCCCAGACCATCTATCCAGCGGTCAAGACAAGCTGAAGGTCACGGTCGACCTCGCCGACTCTGAATTCATCGCGGTCCAACGGATGCTGCCACCTAGTCGAAGGATTCATGAAGCTTCTTGGAAATAGGAAACGATCGTCATGGGAGTCAACCCAAGTGGACGACTGGCGCCGCCTGCCATGCGAACTGTCGTCACATTCGCATGGTGGGCCCATTAATCGTATCTGCTGTACATCATCGGCAGCGCATCGAGGCGGTCTCTATGCTTAGAGGCATGCCAAGCACGGAAAGTATGCTTATTTTCAAGCTTTCATGGTTGTACAGCTGGCCTCGGTTGGAATCTTCCCATCCTCCCCCACCGCTCATGCCGGGATAGCGCAGGCGACCATCCAGGAGGACTAGGCGAGATGGCCTGGCGCAGGGGGAGTTCGCGCCACCAAGGTCCACAAACGAGTGGCTGTGATCGGGACTGGCGCCAAGGCAATTGTGTGCATATATGCCGGACTGAGCAGCTCTTACCCAATTCTACAATTTGATTCGGAGGCGGCCAGCCTCCAATACTCTCAGCTACGTTGAGAGCGGTGTTGCTCTCCATGAGCAATACTTCTCCACGCCACGCTCGATTCCCGCACAGCGGATCCGTATAGGACGAACATATCAGTAATCAGCCATTCAGCGCTCGGTTATTCGGATGCTACGGTGTTGACGTCGCCCTGGATTTCACATCTCACAAGATTTCCTCTCGCCAATCTGATTGCCCCGGCGCAGCGACATCCGAGCCGAGTTGCAGAATCCCATGTCAAATCCTGGGTACGCGCGATCCCATCTCCGCTCGGGGGACTGCCCAGGTTGGCATATTGCCAACAGCCAATGACTGCAGCCGCACTAGGAATGTGGTTGGAAGACGGATCCGGCCTGACAGGGGGCCAAGCTGTCAAATTGTTCTTGCGTTAGCGGTGCGCAGCCGCTGCAGACGCAGCCTCGTGATTTGGCACGACCCTTGCTGCAGCACCATGTAATTATCCGCTGCATGGCGCCGCGGCCCTTGCAGTCAATCAGCTCTGGGCCCAGCGCAGACTCCCGAGGGGCGGGTGTGCGGTATGTCAGACTGTGATCGACGGTGGGGCCCGGCCCACGGTTGTGGCCGGGGCTGTGCCTGACTATCACCCGACACAGCCAAACTTTTTGATTGTTGATATTCTCATGCGAAGATCCGTTGGGGCTCTCCACCAGAAATTCAAAACTGTGGGCTGCATGACCGGTCAAAGTTCAGCTACTCTGACCGAGTAATGATATTCCTATGGCAATGCGGCAATCTCGACGACATTCACCCTTGGCACAGTGTCATCAAGGGACTACCTAGGTACTTGGTCGTTGCACAGTAAGCAACACACAACATGAAAATTCAATGTTAATACAGGATTTTGACACCTGCACACATGTACCCCAATAAATCGAGGCTCGGCTTTTCTGCAAGCCACACCGTCAGCACCACCGCATGAAGTTGGCCTCGGACGTGCTGGTGCGGCTAGCGCCCTTCAGGATAGTACACGCGGCAGTTAAGAGGACAAGCATCCGCAAAATATGATTGGCGGGCATTGAGCCGAAACTGATAGCCTACGATCTCTGGTTTTTCTTCCTCGGAATTTGAATAATTTATCAGGGTGAAATATGGCATTGACCGGTCTCCTTTGCCGCGCCTCGTCCGATGCGTGGCGCCGGTTATCCTGATATTGAGGTGTGGCCCAAGGGCTGCAGATGGTGATACGCGACGGAAGTACGCAAATCTAGACGCGCCGATGGCTTGCGGCGGCATGGGGGTTCCATTTTCATGCAACATGTAGCGCGACGTCTAGAGGACCAGGATGCTCGATGTATAATGTCGTCGTTTTCCACAAAGACGGACAAGGTGTTCCGCTTCAGGATGTCTCTGACGAGGTGGCTTGGAATGCAAAGGGCGGTTACTCGAGATCCTCATTTACTCTACATATCTCAAATGAGGTTATTCCGAGAGCCTGCACGGTAGCGAGATATTAAGCGGTCTGCACTCTTCTCAGACTGGCTTTTGTTGATTGTGTGTAAGCTAGTGACGACGATGAGCATGAATCTTTTATTAAATGCATCTTGGGGGCTGACCCGTGATGGCACCGGCAGGCCGTCGAGAAGGAGGCTACAGAAGTCTCCAGGTCGTTATCTGCCCAACCATCTCCGTTGCATTTTGCGATGTTACATCGGGTCATGTGGCCATTGCCTCGCGACTGCAACGGCGGGCCATCGGATGGTGGGCTTTGAGATGCTGTCCTGTGTCGGCCGCCTCAAACTGCATACATAGTATTCATATATGGTTAGTATGGGGCAGATCTCATTACACGGCATGAAATGACAGTAGAGTGACTGCACATACATTACATCCTCAGAGTCCTTTTGCATGGCACAACTTGAAGAGCTCTGGGAGCCGAGACTTCCTGGTAGCGATGTTGATAACCGGGCTTCTCCAGTGAAAATGACTATTTCGGGGTACGTCGTTACAAGACCCGAAAGCTAAATGCGGCCCGCTCCATAACCCGACAAGGAACCTCCCATTTTCCCCGCATGTTCCTTGTCAGCCCACAGTTGGACCCACCGCACCCGCCTCCTCAACCACGGTTGGATCTGTGCCGGCCGTCCGGAACAGACACTACATCTCGACTTGCGCCAGCGCAGACTGAATGCAGGCCGTCCAGGCAGCAGGGAAGTGCGAGATTGTCCCAATCGCCACTCCACCATGAACAGGTAGCATCCGCAGACCCTGTCGAGGCCAATGCAGAGTCTGACTTCCGGGGTTGCCGTGCTGGGGGCATCCACGCTTGCCATGAATTAGGCTCCCAGGAAATCTCTATCGGGAATCTTGCTGGCGAATGGCCCACACAGTGCACCCAGACCGAAGCTGAAAGGTTGAGGCTAAGGTGATCCTCTTGCCGAATAGGCCACCCCCGTGGAGCAGATACGACGGGCCCACTCTGGGCGCACATGTAGCTATGCACACCAGCTGCTGGGGCCCAGTGTTCAATTTCTGAAATGCGGCTCATACATAGTGTTATTAACTTCATCTGTCCAGGTGGAGCCTTCATTGGGCCCTGCGATGCGGGGACCTCGGGAGGGCTGGCCGCCTTGATTCCCTGCCGCTTGGCTTGCAGAGCTGGATCGAATCTGGTCGCCTACTTGCTAGGGGCCAGCGTTCCCTTCGGTAATCCTTTCCGCGTTCCTAAACCTCAACATAAATCGCTGTTGTCGAGACTGATCGGCTAGGTACCTAGGTACCAGAGAAATGCTACGGTGCTCGACCTGGCCTGTCTCTACCTAGGCACCCACTGCCTATTCGTTTCCGCTGCCGTGTTTGCTTTCCTCCTTCCCTCTCTGTTTGTCTCACTCACTCACTCTCTCTCTCTCTCTCTCTCTCTCTCTCTCTGCGAAGGGTCCAATTAGGTTCTCAACTCGGTTCCCGCTGCGGCTTAGTCTCGGGCCTCGGAGTTAACGTGGTTCGGCTGCACCTTCCCTATTCAACATCAGTGACTTTTCCATGTACCTAGGTACACTGTTGTCTTTTGAGGACGATCAATTAGATTTGAGAAACTCCCCCCAATATCTCTTCTTTCAGTTTTCCAGCTGGAGGCTGGTCTAGAACAAAAGATCGGCGTCTTGGTCTCTTTCGTCGCAAGTTTGGCAAGGCTCATCCTCAACTCAAGGTGCGGTGGAGAAGTACTCCTGAAGTCGAACAACCCGATGGCAAAATAAGTGCTGAGACCGAGCTTTTAGAAACCCGGCAGGGAGTACTGGGGTACGGTGTTGGAAGCTACAAGAAGTTCGCTTAACTATTAGACAGGAAAATTATCAGAGTGCATGTTCTCGGCACGCGAAGTCGATGACTGAGGTCACTCAATCGTCATTCTTTGAATAATGCAGGGAAATAAAGCTGACTGCATGAAAACCGACGGAATGGAAATGAGCTGAAATGATGGAGGCTTTCGGACCACAACATCGGCGCCGTACCCAGGAACACTGCTGTGCAGGTAAGCCTGGGTATTTCCTTACCCGAGTAGACAGGCCAGAAGTGCCTTGGGTTCACACACCAGCTCCCCGCAGGCGCAATTTATTTATCCATTGAGCCTGAAGCATTACAACGCACTAGGTATGCGTAGTAACTCCAGCTGTCTTGGTTTAATGAAGTCATTCTAGTTACCACACGCTCTAAATACGCTTCGCAATACGTTCTTAATTTGGAATCTAGATGTGAAGCTTTTGAAGACAACATGCATTCACGACTTGTAGATGGTTTAGCTGTTTCTAGTTTAGCCCCGGCCCTTAACAGCGTTTCGGGCCATAGTTCGTCCGAGCTTACCTTGTTGGTCGCTAGGTCCCGTCAAGGAGCCCGTTGCTCCTCAATTCTTGGCATCGCCATCTACTTTCCGCGCTCTTTGCATTCTGTTTCTCCTCCACTTGTACAGCCTGTAGTCGAAGAATATTAATTACTGTCCACGATGTCATGGACTTGTTTTCTACTGGCAAGCCTTGCTGGGCTTGGCGTGGCTCAATTCCCTCCGAAGCCAGAAGGAGTGAAAACATTGAAGTCCAAGCTCCATGAGAACGTCACGCTCTCTTTCAAGGAGGTTAGTGACGTTTTCTGCACACGCTTCCAATGCTGCCAACGGACTGACAGTCATTTTTGTACTAGCCTGGCATCTGCGAGACTACTCCAGGCGTCAAGTCATATTCAGGATATGTGCACTTGCCGGAGGGTTTCTTGAACGATGGCAGTGGTGGGGAGAAGCAAGACTATCCAATCAACACGTAAGCTCATCAAATCAAAGACGCATTGATCGACCTGGACTGACTGCACTCTACCAGCTTCTTCTGGTTCTTCGAGTCCCGAAAAGACCCAATCAATGCACCCTTGGCGATTTGGCTCAATGGCGGCCCAGGCGGCTCGTCATTGATGGGGCTGCTCGAAGAGAACGGCCCATGCTTCATCAGTGCGGACTCGAAGTCGACGTATCTGAACCCTTGGAGCTGGAACAACGAAGTCAACATCTTGTACATTGACCAGCCGAACCAAGTGGGATTCTCATACGATGTCGCCACCAACGGGACTATGGTCGCGGGCAAAGATGATTCCTGGGTTGGATACCAGGCCATACCGTGGGACTCGACCGACAAAGTGCCTGAAACCAACCTCACTGCCTACCATGGAACGTTTGCGAGCCAGAAGCCCCTCAACACTGCCAACACGACGGCCTTGGCGGCACATGCGCTTTGGCATTTTGCCCAGACCTGGTTCTTCGAGTTCCCATACTACAAGCCCCATGACAACCGCATCAGCCTCTGGGCTGAGAGCTACGGCGGGTGAGCAACCCTAGTCTCCCTGCCTAGGAGCGTTACTAACCTCTCGCAGTCACTATGGGCCTGGCTTTTTCGGGTTCTTCCAGCAACAGAATGATAAAATCGCCAATGGCAGTATCAACGACAAAGACGCGCATTATCTTCATCTAGATACTCTGGGTATTGTGAATGGACTGATTGATGTCGCCGTCCAAGGAGAGGCCCTGATCACGTATCCCTTCAATAATGTGAGTTTTCAGTGCCAGCTGGCGGCTGTGTGCGTGTACAACATCTAACGCAAGACTCTTGGCAGAGCTATGGAGTGGAAATCTTCAATAAGTCTTTGCATGATGAGCTCTTGCACAACTGGACGCGGCCCAATGGCTGCAGAGACCAGGTCAAGGCCTGCCAAGATGAATTGGAAGGCCGAGGGCCCATCTTCCTCAGCCTTGAAGACAAGAACCTGAGTCAGATTTGCACCGAGATTAGCCCAGGTTGTGAAGAAATGCCAGCTACTCAGATCTATCAGGATATACTACCAGGTGCCGGTTGGTACGACGTCGCACACCCCAAGAACGACCCCTTCCCACCGCCCCACATGTATGGCTACCTCACGCAAGGGTCCGTACTGGCTTCGCTGGGCGTGCCAGTCAATTTCTCAGGGTCCTCGGGAGCTGTGGCGCAGACCTTCCAAGGAACCATGGACATCATCCACGGAGGCTTCCTGGAGTCCATTGGGTATCTTCTAGACTCCGGCGTGAAGGTGCACATGATGTATGGGGATCGCGACTATCCGTGCAACTGGGTCGGGGGTGAGGCGGCTAGTCTCGCCGTACCCTACTCGAAGGCAGAGGGGTTTGCGGGTGCAGGCTACGCTCCTCTCGTCACACCTGAGGGTGTCAAGGGGATGACGCGGCAGTTTGGCAACTTCAGTTTCACGAGGGTGTTCCAGGCGGTAAGTCATGTCAAAGATTCCGTCCTCCCTCTGTTCTCTTCAATGCTAATGGCTGGTCATACAGGGTCATGAGGTGCCGTCATACCAGCCTGTAGCCGCGTACGAGATATTCAAGCGCGCCACATTTGGCTTGGATGTCCCGACTGGGTTGATCAGGACGGACGATGACTTTGCAACCATCGGCCCCAAAGATATTTGGTTCATCAAGGGCGTGCCGCCCATTGCACCCAAGCCAGAGTGTTACATCTTGAGTCCAATGACTTGCCTTCCGGACGTGTGGGAAAAAGTCATTGCTGGCGCAGTCAAGGTCAAGGGCTGGTTTGTCGTCGAAGAGGCTGGTGAGAGCGTTGGTCAGCCGTCAGGCGCTGATCCTGAACAACAGGTTTTGGATGAGTTGTAGTGGCTAGGTGACCTCCGTCGCAAATAGATAAGGGCGTGACAGGGCAAGATTCTAGCCCTGACGGTTCGTAGCCTTTTGCTTCGGGCGTTTTGCACTTTGAAAGCTGGTTGCGGTTATTTGCAGCATCCTGGCAACAATTTCTATTGAATTTTGGACACAAGGGAGATAGAACAAAGAGGCGGTATAATAAACATACGATGTATTGTGAGCTATAGTGGAAAGCCAACTGAATTGATCTGCCGCCTACACTCATTACGGCTGTAAATCTAGCGAAGTTCAACAGAGACGAATCCAATTAAAACATATCACAGAATCATGGATGAGAATTGTTCAGGATGGATGACCAATGCTGGTGTGTTACTTCGTCTTTTTGCATTCTTAATGCATGCATATAACGCACAAGGGACGTGATACCCATTGTGTCGGGTTATGCTGAGAATATATCGAAATATCTGAGATCACTTAGCTAGTTCACCCTTCACAGCATACGCCGGGGCAATGAGGATTGGTATATAGGTATGAGAACAAAGAATTGAATGCGAATTGATGCAGTTGCATCCCTGAGTTTCTGCCACTGTTGTATAAACTGTCAGTGCGTTGTTAGATTATCGATCAGTTGACAAGGCCTTTCTGGACTGGGTCTTACTTTTTATCATCACACAACTTTCACCGAAACCGGCCGTAAGCTGATTTAAATCTGAAACCAAAAAAACACTCAATGCTTAACGTTTTCTTTGATGCACCGCTCTTAATTTAGACAACATATGCAATGGACAGTATTGGTGACTCGTGGTTTTTACCAGGAGGCACAGAGGGGGTTTAGTAAATAGTGGCATCGGCTTTCCTCTACTTCAGGCAAAACTACGCGGAGTCTGAGAATAATCTGGAACAGGAGTGAAAATATATACTTGTTTGGACTAAATAGGTGGGCAATTGTCAGCAGCTGATTCCGCAGCATGCAACCGCTCCTGGCATGATGAACATGCAATATTCATGCTACTTGAAACATAATATGTAATGGATTATCGGCCATAACATTGGTAACTGTGCGATCTACTTCGCACTCATCGGAGGCATCCACAGTCTGACGGCTGAAGTTGGTTTATGGAAGTGAAGCAGCTGCCGGAATTGTATGGCAAGGGGTCAGATGCCACCAGCTGGCGGCAGCTGTCAGTCCTGAGACCCCCATGCCGCCATACCGCCGGCTTCCCCACTTCCTTACTTCTCGATCCACCCGCACCATTCTCTGACGGTAACAGACCCCCCCCCATAATCCATTTTATCAGACACCCGACGGCGGCCAGACCAGTCAATTACACTTCCCACGCCTCCATCAGGACTCCATGAAGTCCAGG
Source organism: Diaporthe vaccinii (assembly GCA_039880775.1). NCBI lineage: Eukaryota > Fungi > Ascomycota > Sordariomycetes > Diaporthales > Diaporthaceae > Diaporthe > Diaporthe vaccinii. The sequence continues at coordinate 326,813 of JBCEDN010000033.1, forward strand.
ATGCAAGGCACTTGAGGCTATTCTATCCCTCCGGTCTTGTTACGGCCGAGATTTTACAGATCTTCAGGGGCCGTCGGGAGGTCGTGCAAGTGACGCACTGGATTCATTCGGCAAACCGGCGGGCTGGCCAACCGCCCCGACCACTTGGCGCCCAGCACTTGGCACTCTGCCCATCGATCCGGCTCATTTCTCGCTCGCCCTTCTCTTGTGCCCACTTGTTCTCGCGGCGCCTGACAGCCAGTCCTGTGCCTTGGTGACCGAACCCGAGGCTGTGGAGCAATCGAAGACTGGAAAAGATGGAGAAGGGTTGCTGCGAGATCTGGGGCACCGCAACTGGCACCTTGGCAAGATCGCGCACGGCAAAAGGCAGGGCAGGACAGGCGGACAGAGCATTGGACATGACACAGCCTGAAGCTAAAAGAAATCATCCCTTTGACGGCTGGTCGAGCCAAGGTGCTCGGCCAAGACGCGGCCAAGCGGGCCAAGTGCATAGCACGCTGTCACTGCCACCACTGGGCGCCCGTCTCTGCTTTGTTGTTGGTTCTTCTGGTCCCATGCCGGCACACAAGTCGCCTAACGGGTGCCAAATACGATTGCCCAGGAACCACCCCTGAGTCTGCGCGGCAAGACGGGCTTCAGGCCTGGTTGCCACGGGTTTTGCGTCCATGTCTTGGGCACTTGGCTGATGACGGCCATCGGTCCCTTTCATCGTCCGCTGCTGCAAGGCACAGTGCATGCTGATACTTTCTCTTCACATCTGCCGTGTTTTTCTATTTTCTCTCCCGTATCACACACTCGTACACCTTCCCCTTCCGTCGTTGCTACTGCCAGCCGTTCTTTCACGATCTGTAGCGCTGCCATTGGCCTCGCTACTCTCAGCAGTTGCTGTAAACATGTCACCACGCTCGTTCTTCCTCCTAAAATGTCTCTCCATGGTTGGGGTTGTGTCGGCTGCGCTGGATGTGGACCTCACCGATGCCCGTAAGGATGTCTCGTGACTGCTCACCCCGGCTTCTCAACTGACAGTGACGCACAGAGTCTATCAGAGATAACGCAGCTCTGGTAGCATACGACCTCTTGACCTTCTACAAAGGCAACCAGTCTGGCCAGATTCCTGGAATCCTGCCAGGTCCTCCGCCTGATGGCGACTACTACTGGTGGCAAGGTGGTGCGATGTGGGGGGCGCTGATCGACTACTGGCATTACACAGGCGACATGTCGTATGTGAACACGACCACCGAGTCGCTACTGTTCCAGACGGGCCCTCGCAATAATTATATGCCACCGAACTGGACCGCATCCCTAGGGAACGACGACCAGGCCTTTTGGGCACTTAGTACGATGGCGGCTGCCGAGGTGCGGTTCCCAGACCCGCCCGAGGACGACGTCCGGCAGTGGCTCGCCCTCACGCAGGCCGTCTTCAACACCCAAGCACATCCAGACCGGCACGACGACACATGTAATGGCGGATTGAGATGGCAAATCCCCCCCAGCAACAATGGTTATAACTACAAGAACAGTGGGTCCACTCCACTCTATCTAATGTAACCCAGCACTAACACGCAGTTCAGCCATCGCCAATGCTTGCTTCTTCAACATCGGCGCCCGCCTCGCTCGCTACACCTCCAACACGACCTACTATTCTTGGGCGTTCGACACCTACGACTGGATGAAAAGGGTGTCATACATCGACCCCGAGTACAATGTCTACGACGGCGCACACGTGTACCACAACTGCACCGACATCAACAAGGCCCAGTTCTCGTACAACTCGGGCATGCTGCTCCAGGGCGCGGCATTCATGTACAACTGGACATCCTCGCAGACGGACAACACGACGCTGAGCGAGCAGGAGGCGGCGTACTGGGAGTCGGAGGTGCGCGGGCTGATGAACGGCACGCTGCGGGTCTTCTTCCCGGACGGCATCGCGCACGAGCCGGCGTGCGAGGACATCGGGACGTGCACGAGCGACATGCTGAGCTTCAAGGGCTACGTGGCGCGGTGGATGGCCGTGACGGCGCAGCTGGCGCCCTTCACGCGCGACTCGATCATGCCGGCGCTGCGGTCCAGCGCCGAGGCCGCCGTGCGGACGTGCACGGGCGGCGACAACGGCCGCATGTGCGGCTTCAAGTGGCACCAGAACGAGTGGGACGGCACGACGGGCGCCGGCCACCAGATGAACGTCCTCGCCGCCATGACCAGCCTGCTGATGACGGACAACGAGATCACGGGCGACGCGGCCGGTGGGTCCGGCGGGGCGCCCATCACCAACGCGACCGGTGGCACGAGCGCCGGTGACTCGGCGGCCGGGTACGGCGACGAGAGGCCGTGGGATGATATCTATGAGCCGATCACGACCGGGGACAAGGCCGGCGCGGCGATCCTGACCATCATCCTGGTGAGCTTCCTCACGGCGGGATGTGTGTGGGTCAGCCTGGACGAGGGCTTCAGCATCGGAAGGTGACGGGGCTGGTTGATTGAATTTGTCCGAGGAAGGGCGGATGGATGGAGTTTGGGAGTTGATACCCCTCGTGGAGCAGGGCAAGTCACATTTTCACGGCCGCAACATGAAACAGCGTATTCTGTTTGAATATCTAAAGTAATATCATCACATTTGTACAAGCGACAACTTCAAATTAAACGAATCAAGAACTTCCAAGATTGCTTCCACCTTCACATTATGCTGTCATCGTGCCACGGAGACGATTGACGTGTGACACATGGGAAGCGAGGTGTCACAGGGCCTAGACCAGTTGCTGTGAGACTAAGTTGGCGTGTCGTGGCTGACTTTGTGCACATGTGAAGTCGCTCAAGTGATCGGCATCAGCACGTGTGTGGTGTGGTGTGGGTTGGGGGAGCCTGTTACTGACAACCCAGTCGAGGGGCCGATAAGGTTATCGAGACATCGGACGATGGGTGGCACGTCCCACGGTCGCACCCGCTTCCACGGCAATCCCTCCACTTTGGTGGGCCACTTTTTCTTCGGACCCGGGTACGAAGGCCACTGGACCTCACATGTCTGTCCTGCAAAGATCGGGGGCACAGCAAATGAAGCAGAGAAAGGGGCACACAGAAGATTTGAATCGTAGCCAAATCTGTGTCTAGCTCTGAGCGAGTCAAGTAGCGGCGGTTGGTTGTTCGACGGCTTTGGCGCAGTCAGGGGAAAGCCCCGACGGTGCCACTAGGAGCCGTTTTGGTAACTGAGACAGAGGACTAACGGATGCGGCGGAACGTGGTACAGTCACTTCGTATCGTTAATATTTTGGCAACGGCTAATAACAATGACAGGCTGAACAATGAAGTCCATAGATGTTGGTCTAAAATGGAAAGCGCGGATATCCTTGTGTAAATTCGATCTAAACCTCCGCTTTTGTGTGGTCTTACTGCATAACGCATATTTAAAGAGGATGTGTTACTTTTATGCCATCAGCGCAATATGTTTGAGCTCGCTGCCAGGGCGTCAGCATAACGGACCCACAAATTATTATGTAGTGGAATTCAACTTACCTCTGAACCTGCTCCCCGACCTTCATCGCAGGGTACTGCACCTCGTCACCCTCGTCTCTACCCAGATTCAGCTGCTCTAGCCTCAGGGCCTTGGCCTTCTCAGCCAGCTCCGTAATGGGGTTGAGGTCGAAGTCGCTCGCCAGGTGCCAGAAGAAGGTGCTCGATATCCTGACGAGCGGCCTGTCGGGAAGCTCTTTCTTCCTCCTCTCGATCGTCTCGATCGTCTTCTCGTTCACGACGACCTCGTGGTAGCCGGCCTTGACGAGCCCGCCCGTGATGTGCTCGAGCTGCTTCCCCGCCTGGACGAGGAGGTAGTTCCCCGGCGGGATCTTGACCGCGATGCGCTTGCCCGTGTTGCGCGCCCAGATGTGCAGGCCCGGGTAGCGCGAGCGCCCGTGGATGGTCAGGAAGTTCAGGTCCGTGTGAAACCCGGCCAGGATGGTGTCCTTCTCGCCGTACTTGACGAGGTCCGACGCCGTCGGCGCCAGGATGTGGGGCCCGTACCGCCCTGCGTCCTTGAAGGTCGCCTCTGGAATGCCTAGGCCGGCTGCTGCCATCTCTGCGAGGCCTGATACGCTGTTCGTGTCGTCTCGTCAGTCCCGTCCTATCCGTGACCAGGCGAAAAAAGGCACATCCACTCACGCGTTCTTCATCGAGTTGCCCCACAGGTTCATAGTCGGCGTCCACCTCTCCCTGATCTGCGGCGCCTCAGGCACGACGTTCGCGGCGTTGAGCCCGGGGAACTTGGTCTCATACGGCGGGTCCTCCCTCATGTTCCAGAAGAAGCGGCACTTGGGGTCGGGCTGGTGGCCCATGATGTCCAGGGGCCTCTGGTCGGGCGCGAGGCGCCTGATGACGTCCAGACACGGCTCGTCGACGGCGCACTTGGGCTTCTCGGTGTTCTCGAGCGTCGCGCCTATCTGGTAGCTGAGCTCCGGGCGCTCGTCCTTCTGCAGCTGCTTCGTCGGCTGCGCGAAGTAGTCCTCCAGCAGGTCCAGGAAGCCCTCGTTATCGCTCGGCGACACGCGGCTGTCGTGCAGAACCAGCGCCCCGTAGGTGATGAGCGCCTCGGCCGCCTTGCGGCACTCGGCCAGCGCGGCGGGTGAGTCGTGAGGCGAGTTGAGGAAGACGTCCAGGTCGATTATCGGCAGGTCCATTGACACTTCGTGGGTTGCCATCTTGGCGGCTTTCTTGAATCTTAGATTACCTCGGTACTAGAGTCGTGATGCCTATTTGGCGAGCTGTCTTCTTCGTCGACAACTCCTCCGCTGATCTTTTTGTCACTGTGTTCACAGAATATTTAATCTGAAGCCCGAGGATTTGAAATTCCCCTCGCGTGAGTCGATGAGTCGATGGCCCGCCGGCGCGTGTGCCGTAAGAGGGAGGTGCCTGTGATACTGTCCCATGATCCCAGCCTCTCTAACCTCTTTTGGCAGCACCGTTCCCTCGGACGGTCTTGGCCCCACGGTGCTCGCCGACAGCCGCATAGAAGCGGCTAACAACACAACTACGGCACGCGTTACCACAGCGGCTTTTTGTTAGTACTTCAACATTGCTAGTTTTTTCATGTCAAGTTATAGATTGATCATGCTTGTACTGTATAGGATCTCCTTACGAGATAAAGCCTTGTTGAATCCATACTCGCAAATAACCCATCAGGCAGATCAGGTACAGTAACTTGAGCAGGTCATTTAAATACAGGCACCTTCTCCCTTCTCTTAATTCTTGTAGTAGCATTCATCGGAGGGAGAACATTCAAGCCAAAAATAACATTCTCTGGCCGTTCCTCCTGTATCTCGAAATCATAATGCACCAGGATTTAGGCCAGCATCAACTTGACCTTCGCAGCACCAAAAGACCGGCCCGGACAGGCACTCCTGCCCGCGCCAAAGAAGGCATATTGAGGTGTTGACTCTCACGCATGGTCGAGTCGAGCTTGTCCATTTTGGAGAGGGCTTGTTTGCTCCATGCGCCGCCATGCTCTGCAAGGACGGCTGTGACTTCCTCGCGAAGCTCATCGATGTACTCTTGCTTGGATGAGGCTAAGTCTAGTATGGCGTGGGTGATGGCGAATGTCGACGTGTGAATAGAGGCGAAATTGAGCAGCAGTTGCAAACCAGCAAGGGTTTCCACCTTGTAGAAGTGCGAATCACCGGTCCTCATCGCGTGGTTGATGGTCCATTGCAGGGAATCGTTGGGCTCAGGGTCCTTAGCGGTTTTCTCTGGATCACTGGTTAGCCTTTTCTCGTGTTGTTTCAGCCTCTCCTCTATACCAGGCCGAACAAGGCTAGTGAAGGCTTTCTCATATCTTCGAGTCGGAAACGTGGCCAAAGGTGCCGCAAGAATCTTGAATGGCTTGGGCAGGAAACCCAGAAAGACTCCAGAACCAAGAAATGACATGATAAAGCCCTGCTTGAGTCGTCAGTATTTCGAGGTGCCCACCGCAAAGCTGGGGACTCGCGGAGAAAAGGGCCAGTACCGACACAAGCTGTGCCCTAGAGAGATGAGGACTTGAAGTGGAGGACACGAACCAAGGCTGTTTTTGGAAGATCAGGATCACGGCATACAGGAAGGCCTGAAAAGACACGAGCCGAGACTTGACACTCAACCGCTTGCTGTGCCTCGTACACGCAAACATCATGAAAGTCATTCGTATCACTCCCCAAGACACGAATGATGTGGTTATTCAGTTCCTCCAGGACAATGGGGATAAGGCTCCCGGTCTGGCCATTCAGCTTGCCGTTGATAGTTTGGTTTGGGGTCGACGTATGGAACGTTTTCTCATCAAATTAGGTGCCATAGTCGATGGCGACTTCCTCCCTAGTCTGAGCATGTCTGCTCAAAACATTCTGCGGCTGCTTGATGACCCACTGCAGTACTGATACTCAGCTATCAGAGAATCAACAAAAGACACTTGTTCGGCACTCACTGTTGTTTCGTGATTCGGCAGCAGCGCTAAATCGGTGTGGCCACCCACTGCCAACAGCACGGTCTCATTCTTGTGCTTTTCACTCGCCAGCCTTAGGGCATCCTTGAGCGCAGTGGTATTTCTGAACCTTGTGCGGTAATATGGAAACCACTATCCTTTTCTCGAGTTCAAAAGTGGAAGGTTGGGTAGTTTCGATCTTGAGAAGTTGTGAATGATGAGGCTCATGAGGATGAGCAGAGGACCAAAGACCACCGGGCGGAAGAATGCCTCGAACATTTTCACGCTGGTATTGATGTGCAAAGGTCTGTATACAGCCTGAAAACATTCAATTCGCCATAGTAGTCAACTCGTCGATGGAGAGACACGATGTCGAAGTTCGAAGGCGTCAACACCCAACAGCCAGGTAATAGGGCCATGGACAAAATGATAGAATATGGAGAACAACAGGGTTAGTCTGAATCAGGCAATACTTACTTCATGAATGACAACGCGGAGTCTCGGACTGTTAGTTCCACCGTCTGCTATCTTGAAATCAGTGGGCTGTGACGCATCCTCAATGTTGGTTCAATCTAGGACTTAAAACCACGAGTCGCGAGGTGTGGATGTCAGCACGGCGAAGTATTTGTGTCACACGGATGCGCCTGGCATACACCCATAGTCCTTCATCCGAACCAACTTATGCTGATGAATAGTGCATATGAGAATACCACATTATTATGCTCCTTCAGTTTAGCTTGCAGTAGTATGGTAATGTCTTATATGCAATGTACCTGAGGGAACTTAAATCATGAAGTAGATTGATGGACTTGCCGGCCCATTCCTCCTCCCCGCTAATGTGATCATAATATGATCTGCAGTCAGCTCGGGCACCCGAAGAGCGGTTTGAAACTTGGTGTAACCAATGAGTGCTATTCAGGAGGCGGTACTTCTCACGGTCTGTTGTTCCTAAGTCTATGGCATGGTGCATACGATGTCGGGGACAAATCCATGTCCGGATTCTCATGCAAGAAGGTATGGTGTTCAAGGGTGTTGTAACTGCCCAGCTCGGATCCTGATTACGATTACAGCAGGGCAATGGTTTCGTATTTCTAAAATCTTGTCTGAGCCTCCGTTCGGACAACATTCATCAATCGATGCTTTCCTCAACTCTGTCCTTGATTTCTTCGAGTTTCTCCATCACTTCACAACTCGAGGCACGAGCCGTGATGTCTACTACCAGCATTCGCTCCGCCATGAATTCAAGAATTTGCCCAACGAAGAGACTGCAGTTCTTGTCTTCTTGGAGCCTCTTGATCCATTCTGAGACGACATGCCTCAGCCTGTATGGATTTCCGCACCCGCTGGCATCATCCATGTGGACTGCTTCAAAGAAGCCACTTTGTGCAATTTGCCCATGCGTAGGGACATGTGCGAAAATCTGCTCAAATTCAAGCGTTCCATTAGGGCCTAGAATGTACCAGGTAATCAGCTCCAGCCAGACGACTCCGAGACACCAGACATGGAATTGAGATGCAGAAGTTGGAATCCTGGGTCCTGGACCACCGAGGGAAGTCTGTGGGTTGACGTTTGTGCCGTCGTCCACTGGCTTGCCGTCGCGTAGGCGATGTCTTGAAGATCCTGAGCAGTCTGTTGCTAGAGGATCCACCTTTAGTGACTGCGGGCGTGCTGGTGCCACCATAGGCTGCACATTTTCTTGTCGCGGCTCGACATATGTAAGCTCACAGCAACTAAAACTGGCTGGGGGTTGACATTGGAAGACCGATTCCTTGTGCAGAGGCGATTCCAACACTTTCTCTTGATGAAAGGAGTATTCCGGGGCTGATTCGGACATCCCCGGCGGGCTCGAATTGTGGTCAGCTATAACCAGTGTCCCAAGCTGGTTTGTCGAAGACGACAAGCAATAGATCACGTCAGACGCAAGTCTTCCAGATCCCAAGAAACGTATTCGAGGTATGTGAGGCATTTTTAGAGCTGCAATCCTGTGAATTTCCCAAAGAGAAGCTGCCATGCTGTAACATTGAGAAGCCAACCAGCGGTCTGTGAGTTCTCCTGACCTTTTGAAACAGTCCGAGTCGACACGAGCTAAGTCCGATAGGTTTCCAACTGGATATGGGAAAACAAGATAATACTCGACTTCGTAAGGAGTCTCTGGGCTCGGTCGCTCGATGGTGCATAATAGAGGAAGGACTCCCCGTGTTCCGGTATGGCCGCGCTCGCCGACCAATTTCAATGCGTACACAATTGATAGGAAGCGCTTCCAGGAGATGCGCAAGCGCCTCAGCAGAAACCATTCTGAGAATCCGGACATTTCAATTTGAACCTGGTAAAACGTTAGTATTTGGACCCAGTGTGGTGATGAATTATCATAGACTCACCCCGTAGTTCCCAAAATCAAAGCTTTCAGGATGGAATCGAACTTTGGTCTCGGATTCCTTCTCAAATTTAGTCTTATGAACTGTATACCTTGTTCTATCTTCCTCCACCGAGCGCTACTGTATCACTGGGATCGGCTCCCTTGCCGATCCAAGCTTGTAATGTTGAAGGCGACCGGCCGGCTTTGCCAAGAAAGGGCTCAAAAACCACCACTGAAACTCTTCGAACATGCGAGACTCGTTTGCTGTCATTCCTTTCAGGATCGAAACACTCTTTCCCGGGATGTGGGAAATCAGCAACACTGTTTCGTCTCCATGGTGCCTGTGAAGCCGCAACGGAAGACATCTATCGTCCACATCTGTATCAAGAATTTGCTTCATGTAGGGCAATTTCTTGATCAAGATAAGGACTCCACAGATTCGGATATACGAGTTTCGAACTTTGCGGGCTTTCTTCGGGGCTAGTCCAATTTCTTCAACCAGTACGGCCGCCAAAACTGTTTCCGTAAGTATAGACCGAAGTTGTCGATATGGGATGAAACTAGAGCGTTCTCCACCACGATGATTCTGGATCTCGGCTGACCTAAGGCGATCTTCAACTAACTCCAGAAGAGAGTCCGATGTCGCTACTAAGTCGTTGTCAGAGTCTGGGTCGGTTGGCTGAACCAAATCCAAGGACTCGAGCCGTTTGATGAAACGGCGCCCCCCGTCGAAGCAGTAATTCAGAGTGACGTCGATATTGAACCGTCTCTTATTTTCAAGCAAGCTTCCACTGGCAGAATCTACGGCTGTGTAGGGTTTGTCTTTGGCGCGGGACAAATATTTCATCCACGAATGTAGATGTTGGGACTCTGCCCATTGCTTCAATGACGTTTCCGCCGCAATCTCCTCTGAAAGACAGATCCAGCGATCCCATAGTCGACCCTCGCGAAGCTTAACAAGGACGATGCTGGTGTCAACACCCGCGGCCTCCGCAGCTGAAGCGAACGCAGGAAACGCTGTCAGAATGTAGGAAAGCAGGTCTGAGTACCAAATTTCCCATTCTCTGTTTCGACCGGAGAGTTGCAAAGTTGGCCCAATAGGTGGGCTTGGGACATTTTCGGGATGGACCGGGTCTCCTTCAAGGTTGCGCCAGCGGTCAACATTCAATCTCTCGTTGCGAAGACTCTCTGAACAGCGCTCTGTTTCCTGATTCAAACGCACCAGGGCGGGCCTCATTTGCGTCCTGTCTTTGTTCAAATCGCTTTCTTCCGTCGATGCTAGGCTTACATTGCGCTCCGTTGAATGTGACCTGATCTTACGGTCGAAAACTTTGTGTCTGATAGATCGGGCCGAGGAGAAACGACTGATGCTCGTCCACGCGGGACCGTCGCCATCTGAAGGCCAAGAAGCGCTGCTGTTGCAAGACTCCGGGGTATCCTGACTTGCCGCTGGTCCGACAAATCTGGAAATTTCCCGAACCCCGATGAAGTCGAGGCAAGTGATCATTGCCATAATCAACCCCTCCCCATTTTGGTCTATTGTTGTAGGGTCCAAAGCAGCGAAGCCATCTTCATGCTGGAAGAGTTGCCTCACAGACTCATGTATCGGGCGAACAATTCGCGTGTCTCCGTCTGCAGTGTACCAAGACCCGGCTTCTCCTGCGACTGAAATGCGATCACCTGCTGACTCTTCGGGCCACTCTAGACGGTCGGACACCCTTGCGACTTGGGCAAGTCCACACGAAATTTGACAAACGATTCGTTCGAGATCCTGTATCCAAGAATCGTCTCCGATAAAATCATCCAGTCCAATGGCCTAATTGTCACGATTCCGAGCAGGGCATATCGAATAGAGCAAGTCAACTGGTTTTCTAACTATTATAAATAAGCTTCCAAGCTTATTATATATAAGAGAATAGAGCTTTATAATAGCGGAGCCTAATATTTATAATATACCCCTTAGATAATTAGATAATTATTTAAATAAAGCATTATAGGTTAGCTATTATAATATTATATAATAACCTAGCTTTTAAGCCTTTAAATAAAAGATAATAAAAGCAATTAAGCTTTTAAATAAATATAATAAAATAAATAGCAATTATTATATACCCTTTAAATATTCTTATAACTTTTATATAAACCCTAATACTTCATTCCTTTATATACTTTCCATAATTCTAAGCATATATATATATATAATATTATACCTTAAAAGCGCCTAATATACCGCCTTAATTATTAATAAAATATATATAAAGCTTATTTTATAATATAATTAAGCTCTTAAGCTAATGATTTAAATAAGGAAAACTTATTAAAAAGGTTAAATAATTTAACCCATATTTTATCTTTATCTTTATTAATTAAGTTAAATAAAAATACCTTAATAATATTATTATTTATATATATATCTATATCTTTATTAAGCTTAATAAATTTAAGCCTAAACTTAAACTTAAGCTTAAGCTTAAGTTTAAGCTTAAATTTAAATAGCCTTATAATACTTATTATATTATATCTTATCTAAATTATATATATTTCATATTAACTAGCTATTTAAATAACGCTTACTTTAATTAAATAAAGCTTAATTACTTAAACCATTATATATAATATTTATTTAAATATAAATATTATACTCTCTCTATTATTATTACCTTTATAAATATAAAGCTTATTAAGCTTTTAAAGGATAGCGCCTTTTATAAAATAAGTTTTTATATTTTAATCTTATATTTATAATATATTAATCCCCTGCTCTTTAAACCATCATAGCAGCTCACTTATTTATCTATAAATAGCTAAAGCTTAATACCATTACCCCTACCAAGCTTATTAACTCAGATAATAAGGAGGAGGATAAGGATAAAGATAAGGATAAAGAGCCTACCAGCATTGCTATATTATATATTAAATATAAACATAAGGTTATAAAGGGGGTTGCAGCCCTTTTAGATTTAGTTTTTAAATAGTTTTTTATTATTATTATACTTAATTATATTACTTAAAAGGCTTTGCCTTAAAAATTTAAAACTTCTATACTCTTTTAAACACCCCCTTTATATTATGCAAATTAAGTATATATTTAAAATATTTAAATTATACCTTTAAAAATACTTTTATTAATTTATCTATTAATATAAGCTTTATAAATAAATAATTAACTTTAAAAAAGCCCTTTATATACTTTTATTTAAGCTATATATTATAAATATCAACATATTAAAGCTTTATTAATACTCTCTTATATTTATTAATAATTAGCTAAATCATCTATTTATTATTATTATAAAGTTTTTATATACTTTTTATATCTAGGGCTAAATCCCTAAGCATTTATTTTAAAGCTATAAGCTCCTTTCTAATATATATTATACTTAAAAGCTCTACCTTTATAATAAATATAATAATTATATTTTAATAAGCAGCTTTTTAATAAATCAAATTATTATAAAGTATTATAATATACCTATAAAATAAATATTTTATTTCTTTATTATTTATAAAAGAAGCATTTATAATAAAGATTAAAGCTTTTAAATCCTTATTATTATGTTAAATAATTAAAGAATATATATTATATAAATAAGTAATATATTAATTAACTATTCTTATATATTTAAGCTTAAGGTATAAATATTAAGATATTTAAGTAGCTATAAAGGCTATATCTACTTAAATTATTACTATAATATATAAAATTAAGCCTATATACTCTTAATATACTTTAATCTCTTATTTAATTACCTAGCCCTTATATTTATTAAATAGGATCCCTAGGATTAATATACTTAAAAGCGCACCCTTAATTAAGCTAAAGTACTTAATAATCTCCTTAATATATAGATTATAAACTAAATAAAGCCTCCTAGCTACTTAATTATATATAATATATATTTTAAGATATTATTTAATTACTTCTTAATCCTTAACCTTATATATTTTATTTAAGTTATTAATTATTTTTTAAGCTTTTAATTTATAATCTTAATAATAAAAAATTAAATAATTATTAATAAAGAATATTATAATAATTATCTTATATTTATTTTAAAAAAGATATTTATCTTTTCTATTTAAATTTAAATTAAGCTTTTAAAATATCTTTATAAACTTTAAATATTATAATAAAGAAGCATTTCTTAACTTATATAAAGCGCTAAATAACTTAAGATATTTCTTATATTCCTTAAACCTATTTAAAAACTTATAAAAGATAGATTTCTTATTAAGTTTAATATTTAAAAAGGTATTAATGATATTAAATTATCTAATTTCTAAATTATATTAAGCAGTTATAATTATAGCTATTTAAAATAACTTTATAATAAATATAGCTATATATATACTTTAAAATATATTAAATAGCTATAGATCTTTATATATATAAAGATATACTTTATTATATTTTAAAAAGCCATCCTAATCCTATTTATATATGAAAACTTAATGAAATAGGAGGATCTTTCTATATATAAAGCTTCTTTTTATTATATATTATATTCCCATTTAAATCTAAATATATAGCTCTTCTTATATTACCTTTTTAAAAAGGTCTACAGCTAAGTGATTTAAAAGCTCTTTCTACCCATTTAATAATAATTTTAATAGCTTACTTTTATATATCTTAGCTTCTTAAATTAAATTAATATTCTTTTAAGCTATTATATATTATTATATAATAATAAAGATCATTATATATAAAGTTTTATATATTTAATTACCTTCCTTTAAAGCTTTTTATTAATTAAATAAAAAGATATTAAAGAAATATAATTATTTATAAGCTCTGAATATATTAATTAATTTATCTTTAAAAAGTATTATAATAAAGATTTTATTATATTTAAGTGAAAGTTTTTATTAATATTAACTTACTTTTATCCCTAAATATTACTTTATTTATTTAAAGCTACTCTACTTAAGTTATATATATCATAATAATAAATTTATATATATTATAATAATATCTTTAATATACTCCTCTTTAGGAAAAGGGCTTAATATATTCATTTCTAAGACTTATATCAGCTTATTAATTAACTTATTATATTTTATATTTATAAGCTTAATTTACCTTACTTCTTTAAATTACCTATCTTCCTTTAAAGCTTAAATCTTTAAGTTAAAAAGTAATATTCTATCTTTTAAATATTATAATATTAATTTTAATATATTTTCTAAGCTTAATAATATTAATAAATAATTAACTCCTACCCTTAAGCTTATAAGTAATATATTTAAAGATTTAAATATTTATTAATTCTTATTTATATATTATTACTTAAGATATTATTTAATACTAAGCACTTAATTAATTAATATAACTTTTAATTTTACTTTTTCTTTTATAATATTAAATAATAAATTATCTTATTTTGCAATATTAAAGCGCTCCTTTTCATCTATAGCTTTATAAAAAAGCTATTTATTAAAAATAACATTTTATATATAGATAACCTTATTAAATATTAATACTTATATTAAATAAATATTAAAAGCTTTATATTTAATAAGATATCCTTTATCAATATATAAAAATACCTTAAAATTATACCTTTAATGCTTTACCTTATAATCTTTCCTTAATAAATATATTTAATAATTATAAATAAAAATATTATCTTAATTTAAATAAAGCTCCTTTATAAGTTTATAAACTTAATAAAAAGTATATTAATAGAAATATTATATAAATTATATCTTAAAAACTTAATATAACAATTATTATACTTTCGCTTATTATAATAATTTATTAAATAAATAGGTTGTTATAACGCTTATATAAGGCTATAATTATTTAGGAAGATTTATTCCTATATATTTTTTAATAAATTTAATAATAATTTCTTGCTTAATATACTTAATACCCCTATTTAGCTTATAAATATATATTAATATAAGTTTAATTTTTATTCTTTTATTCTTATATTAATATTTATGAAGAATATTATTATATATAAAGATTATAAATATATTATTATCTTACTGAATTCTATAAATTATAAGCTTATATTTAATCCTTATTATATTTATAAAGTTTTTAAATATTAAGAATATATCTTTAATGCCCTTTATATTTAATAATATTATAAAAAGTATCTTAGAATATTTATCCTTAATTATTAATAGTTAATTTAAGCCTTTTAAATTATATAAAAAGTTAAAAAGATCTTAAAAGATATATTAAAAAGAGCGCTTTATATAATTTTTAAAAATTTATTTTAATATAATATACTTTATATATATTATTATATAATACTTATATTTAATATATAATATATTATAAATCTTTATTCCTTAAGCTACCTAAATTAATACCTTTAAAATATCTAATTTTAAATACCTTAATTTTAAATATTAAATATATTTAAAATCTTCTTTAATTAATTAAAGCTATTTAATTACATACTTTAAAGCTATAATTATTATAAAAATTATAATATTTATATCATTTATTAAGATTAATAAGAAGCTTAAATAAATGGAAATAGGCTTATATTTAATAAAAACTAAGTTATATTTATACTTTAACTTTATAAATATTATGCTTTTTTTTAAATATCTTAAGGCAAAAGATATAATCGATATTTAAATATTATACCTTTATCTTATTTTTTAAATAAACTTTTAAGATAATATTTATATAAAAGCTTTTAATAACTATTATATTTATAAATATAAGATTTATAATTTTAAATCCCTTTTTTATAAATAATATATTTTTAAGTATTTAGGTATCTTTTTTAAAGATTAAAAATAAAGTAATATCTGCTTTTATAAAATCTTTATATTTAATAAAATAAAAAGACCTTAGCTTAAATAAACCTTAAATATTAATAAAATATAAGGCTTTATAGTTATTTAATAAGATATTTTAAGAAAGTTAATATAAAATACTTTAAAATATAGAATAAATCTTAAGGGGCTTTAAAGCTTACTTTTTTTAAAAGAATACACTTAATCCTTTAAAATAAGAAAGTTTCTATTATTCTTTTCCCTTTTTATTTTATTTATTAATATAGCTATTTTTAATCTAACTTATATTAAAGAATTAAATATAAAGCTTAATATATTTATTAAGCTATAAGCGCTTTTAAATCTTACTTACTTAAATAAGGCTTAAAGTATCATAGCTAAGTTTATAAGTAAATAATAATAATCCTTTAATTACTTATTTTAAAATAATATATTTCTCTAAAGATTAATTATATTATTAATACTTCTTTTCCTTATATAAATAATTATATTAAGCTTTATTTTAATTATTTTATAAAGTTTATTATAAGTTTTTATAAAATATAAAAAATATAATAAATCCCTTTATATAGCTTAATTCTTAATATTTAATAACTTTAAATTATCTCTTAAGCTTTTTAAGGGATAATAATATCCCTTTTAACTTATCATCCTTAATTAAATCCTACAATATTCTTCTTATTTAGCTAAAAGCTATTTAAACTTTTAAAATATTTAAAAAGTCTTTATTTATAAATATACCTTTAATATTAAATAAGTAATATATTTATATTTATTTATATACTTTAAGCTATTAAATATATTATTTAAAAGGGTTAATACCTCCTATTTATATAATTATTAAAATTATTTAATATTCTTTAATAATAATAATTATTATATTTTTATATAAAGATATAAGAGTATCTTTTAATATTTTAATTAATATTTAAAGTATAAAAAACTTATTAAAATTAAATATTTTAATTTATATAAAAGAGAATAGGTAGTTATTAATTATATAGTTTATTTAATTTTAAATTAAATATTAATAACTTATAAATATATTTAAAAATAAAGAACCTTTAATTTATTATTTAAGCTATTTAATAAGCTCCTTTTAAATAACTTTAATGATATACCATGGGAGCTATTCACGGTGCATAGCCCATTAATTCATGGTATATTTAAATATCCACGGTGAATTCACCGTGAATATAAGAATATACCGTGAATTCACCGTAAATTCACCAGAAACTTATAGCTTCGCATAAATTTACAATATATTCACCATATATTTACTTATATAGCTATTTCCCGTAAATTCACTATAAATTCACAGGGTATTAATTTATTACTTTTCCTAATATATGATAGCTATAATTGCACGCCTTAGCTATACATACTTTACTACTTTACCCTAGATTAGGGAGCAAGCTTATTATTAATAAATCAATGCTGCCTTGCTATATAGCTTTAGATGCGAAATATTTATATATTTATGGTTTATTATATAGTGCTGCTATTTAACTCTATGAAATACTTAAATATTAACATTTAGATATACCTAGATATAAAATACTTATATTCTTATGATTTAATATAATAGCGCTATTATTTAACTTTATAGAATATTTAGATATTAATATTTAAATATATTTAAGAAGTAATATACTTTAGATTTATAATTCCTATTATCTTTCTTATTAAAATTAATTAACTTTTAACTTATTTATTAAATATAAGCATTATTCTATCTTTAAATTATACTTAAGCATTACTCCTTAGATTTCATTAATTAAATCTTTAAGAAGGACCGTAATTTATTATAGCTAGCTATTAAATTTATTAATTAATAAACCCTTTATAAATAATATATTATAATATATAACCTATTAAAAGATTTATAATAATAATTAAAGGTAGCATTAAATTAAATATGATTTAAGGAAAACGCCTTTATACTATTTAATTAATAATAGAAAGGATAATTAATTATTAGATTTATATCCTTATTACTTAGCTAAAAAATAAAGAATTATTAATTTATTAAAGAATATAATTATTATTATTAATATTATTAATTTATTATTAATAATAACTTATTTATTTAAAATATTATATTTAATAAGTTATAATTCTTATAATTATTATTTAAATATTAGGAATTTTAATAAGAAATCAATATAACCTTAATAGCTATTAATTATAAAATCATTATTAAATAATATTTTAACTTTTAAAGTAATATTAAATTTAACCCTTTTATATATAACTTATAAGATCCTTAAGTTATAATATTTAGTAATTAAGGTAAGAACTTTAAAGTATATAAAGAAAGGGGGATTATCTTAAACCCTTAATCTTTATAGGAATTAATTATAAAACTTAAAATACTTTATTTAACTTACCCTACCTTAAATCTATTAGATTTAGCTATAAATATTAATATTTAGGTCCTATATTAAGGAATTTTAATATAAGGGTATTTCTTTTTTAATAATCCCTAAAGATTAATAAAAGACTTCCTTTAATCTAAATATATTATAAATTATTTTAATAATTTACCCTTAAATTAATAAGTTATTATATAAATCTTATTCTTAAAAGCCTTTAAAGCTAAGTAAATATATTCCTTAGCAGCTAAATATAATACTTATTAAAAAGGTATTCCTTATCACCCCTACCTTAGTTTATCTATATAGGGTAGATAAGGCTAAGGAGCCTCTTAATCGCATTAAAAACCCTATTATATAATATCCACTACCTATTTTAAAGATTATAATTAAATTAATTATTAAAGCTAATATAAAATTAATAATAATTATATATATAACCTTAATTAAGATGATTAAAATTAAGGATTAATTATATATAGCTAAGAGCTTTTAATATTATTAAAACCCCTTAATAATAATAAAGGCTTAATCAAACTTTCAACCTTTTAATAAAATTAAGATTAAAAAGATATTATTATTAAATAATTTAAATTATATAAAAATTAGAATGATTATATTAAGCTTATTTATATATCTTAAATTAATAGGAAAATTATAATATAAAAAGATTTATAAGGTTTTATTAATAGATATAAGCTTTATATCATTAGAATTTTTAATTATAAGTATTAATTATATTAGAATCTACTTATAAGCCTCTTAAGTATTACCTATTTATAGTTTTAAATCATATTAATAAGCTATAAGTAACTATCTTTAATTATAAATTATAATAGATAATCTTATTAAAAGAAATACCTCCTAGATAATTTTAATATATTAAGAGATATAATAGAAATATTATTAAATTAATAGCGCTATAGCTAAATTAATATATATAATAATTAAAATATTTAAGAATATATTTAATAAGTTTATAAGTTTATACTCTTAGCTAAGTAATTAATAACATTTATAGCTTAAAATATATAAAATAATATCGATAAGGCTTTAATTATTTTATATTTTAATTAATTATTAATAAGCTATAATTTATATAGGTTAAAGATTTACTTATAAAATAAATAGGAGACTTAATATTTAAGAGAGAAGGATTATATAAAACTTTAGGCTTAATAATCTAGACTTAAGTTAGCTTTATAAATAATAGCTTATAAACTAATGGATTTATAAATTATACTATTAATTTATATTTATATCCCCTTTAATTTATATAAGGTAATAATAAGATTAACTATTATATAACTTTCACAACTTATAAATAGATTTAAAGTATATGTATTAAATAATGTATATTAATGTATAAGCTAAGAGTAAAGATGGAAGTTATAAGAGGTATAAAGGGCTATATATGAATATAATATATTAGCTCGCCCTTTATTAAAACTCTTAATTAATATATTTAATTCCGTTAAGATAATAGGAGAGCCCTAATATATATATTTAAATTTAATGCCTTAGTTAAATAAACGCTTTAATAAGTAAGATAATTATAATAATATTATAAATTATATTATATAAGCCTTTAATATTAATAATAAAAGCTTTTAATATAATATATCCTGAAAAATTAAATTAAAATAGGAAGGATATTACCTTATTAATAAAAAACTTAAAGTATAAAAGGAGATTAATTAGCCCTTTAAAGATATAGCAAAGTATAAAGAATTAATTAAGTTATTAAATAATAAGCTATTAAAAGGTATTAAAGAAAAATATTATTTCTTAAAAGATATATACTTATTCATTTTTAACCACCTAAGGAAATTATTTATAGCTTTAAATGCTAAGCTATATATAGATTAATATATATATTATATATTTAAACTTATTTATTATAATTACTATATTAACTTTTAAAAAGATAAGGTATACTGCTAATATATAGCCTATTATAATACTATATTTAATAGGCTATATCTAGAATGCCCTTTATAAGCTAAATTATTCCTTTAAATAAGCGAATTATCCTAGGTTTTATTAATTAAAAGCTATAAATATACTTATACCTATATATAGATTAAAAGATCCTAAGAAGGAATAATATTTATTATATATTATAATATTAAAGCTTTATAATATATGATATCATTATTAATCTTAAAGCTTATCTTAAATATTAATATTAATTAAAAGGCTATTATAAATATTAAAGGTATAAATAAAATTATAGTAAAGGGATAAGCTGAATTTAATATATATTATTAAGCTATTATTAATAGCCATCCTATAATAATTATTATTAAAATTAAAGCCTAGGTTATAAATAACCTTTATATAGGGTTATTAATTAAGTAAGAATTTATAATGCTTTATAAAGTAAATATATTAAATTCAATTAATGAAATCTTATTTAATTACTTTAGGAGAGTTATTATTAATATTATAATCTTCTTAAAGGTCTTAAAATATATTTATATAACGAAAGCTATAATAAATATTATAGTTTTATTAATGTTTTATTATCTATTATTTATTATATCTCCTTTATAAGAAAAAATATTACCTTTTTATTTTAGCTTAAATAGGAAGGCTAGGTTAACTGCTTAATGAATTATTAAAATATTAACATTATAACTGTTAATTAATCTTTATATCCTTTATATATTAAATATAATATTATAATAGATATCTTGATATTATATACCCCTAAGTATATATATTCCTGTAATTAAAAACTTAGGATAAATGCTTTGCGAATTATATATTTAAATAAAGAATGATTATAAATTATAAATCTATTTATATCTTTTAACTTAATTATACTTCTTAATATTATAAATTAATTATAACTTAATATTAATATAGCTTACTCTTTTAATCTATATAACCTTAATTTAAATAAATTATCTAACTTAAAGAAATTAAAGTTATAAGAATATTTATACCTTAATGATAAGTTAAATATTAGTAAAACTAAAGATCTATTTAAGGCTTAATTCAATAATAAAATTTATATATACCGTAATTCCTTATAATTTATCTTTAAAGCTAATACCTTAATAAAGGAATATAAGGGGATCTTTAAAGATATTAAACCTATAAACTTATTAAGGGTATATTAAATAAAGATCCCTTTAATTAAAGGTTAATATAATTAGAAGATTAAGAAATGATTATATTATTTTAATAAAGAAGATTATAAGGTTATTGATAATATAATAACTAACCTTTATAAAAAGGGTAGAGTTAAATAGGTATATAAATCTATATTATTTAGGTCCTTAATATTTATAATATAGCGTATTATTAATAAATAAAGGAAGGGCTATATAATCGTAAACCTATAAGCCTTAAATAAAGTTATTATATTTAATATTTACTTATTGCTATTATAATCTAAAGTAATATAAAAGATTTAAGGTAAGAAGTATTTATCTATAATTAATATTAGCTTATTTTTCTATTAATTCTTAATATATCTACCTTATTAGGATTGATTTATAATGGTTAATTATTATAGATAGGAATAATTTAAGGTAATAATTATAGGCTTTAGGAACTCTCCTACTTATATATAACGCTATATAAATTATCTATTATAATTATTGCAATCCTTTATAGCTATATTTATAAATAATATAATTATCTTTTTAAATATAACTATTAATTATCTTTAATACCTATATATTATCTTTAAGCTATTTATTAATTAAAATATCTTATTTTCCCTTAAAAAGTTATTCCTTAAATATCTATTTATAAACCTTTTAAGATTTAAGGTTAATAATTTTAAGCTTTATAATACTATAAATTAGGTGAAAACCTTTTATAAATTTTAATTCTTTATTATTCTTTAATAGCTTAAAAAGTTTATAAGCTTTATAAGATATTTATAATATTTAATTCCTTAATATAATTAAAGGATTAATTTATTATAATAATAGAAAATTAAAATACTATTTATTATATAGGTAGAAGGTAAGCTACTCTAAGGTAATACTTAAAAGTAATATATTAAGTGAATTAACTTTAATTTAATTATTAAAGAATTTTAAATATTTATAAACCTAAAGATAATTTTAATTAAAGAGAATACCTTATTTTACCATAACCCCTATTAAGCATTATTTATCTAACTTAATATATTAAAAGAAGTTGGATTCTTTAGAATAATATTTTAATTAGCTAATAAGTAAGAATAGGATGGTAAATTATTAATTCTATGGTTTTAAATATAGTTAATTACTTATTTTAATAAAATAATTAACTTTATAAAAAGGAAATATTAATTAATAGAGCTTAAGATAGCTTACTTAATATAATTAATGAGGAAACTTTAGATAATTATTAATTTTAGCTGCATTTAATTAATAAATATCCTTATTAACCATTTAGCCATTATTAATATTATTAATTAAATATCTATAAAGATTATAGATAAGATAAAGATAAATTTAAAGCTAATATTAGCCTTAAAGTTTCTTAATTAATACTAGCTGAATATCCATTATATTCTAAGGAATATAAATATCGTTATTAATGCATTATTATAACTCTTAATATATTAAAAATTTATAAAGGATAAGGGAATACTTATTAAGCTATATAATTACGCCCTTTACTTAATAACTAAAGTAAAAATAGATAAAGACTTTTATAAGATTATATTAGATAATTACTTAATATATAAGAGATGATTGATTATAATTAATTAGCTATAAAACTTAAACCTTAAGGTAAATCTATCTTTTAAGATAGATAAAGATAGGTTGCTTTACTTTAAGGAATATAATAATAAGAGATGGCTATATATATTATATAAAGCTACTATTATTTTAATCGCTAAAACTTATAATTTAAAATATTATTTTAAGGAAATTAAAGTTTATTAGGATTTAATTTTATAATATATTATAAATAAATATTATAAGCAAATCTATAAGTATATCTAGAACTATTAAGTTTATTAAGAGAATTAAAATAATAATTAATAATTATTTAGGAAGCTTTAATTAATCTTATCGCTAATATAAGCCTTCTATATTATTATTATAGATTTCATAATAAGCTTATTAGATATACTTGCAGTATAAATAGCATGGGAATTAGATATAATACCTTTCTTTAATATATTCCTAATAATCATTAATAAATTCTTTAAAGCTAAGCTTATCATCTTAGAGAATATTATTTATATAGCTAAGGATTAAGCTAGAATTATACTTAAGATCCTTTACCTAGTGAATTAGGATATTCCAAAGCATATTATATTAAACTAGGATCGCAAATTCTTATCTGAATTCTAGCAGGGCCTATAAAAATCCCTTAATATTAAACTCCTCTTCTTTATAATATAGTATTTATAAATAAATAGCTAATTTAAAATAAAGAACTATATAATCGAAGTTGCTATTTATATATAGGCAGCTATAAACCCAACTTATAAATAGATAGATATTATATCGGCTTTTTAATTCAACCTAGGAAACGCTTATAATAAAGCTATTAAGTATTTAGCTAATTAAATATTATATAGCTTTAACCTAATAAGGTTAATAACGATTATAAATATTACTACTATAGAACTTTATTATATATATTAAGAAGAAGCTTAACTTTCTATTATTAAGGCTTAGATATTTATTAAATAATATTATAATAAAAATCACTATTAAGTATATTTAAATCTAGGTAATTAAATATATTTAAACCTTAACTATAGCTATAACTTCTTAAGTAAACCTCCTTATAAATTCTTAAAATAATAAATCAGCTTATTCTTTATTAAGAGTAAGGTTGGTAAGCTAATATATTAGCTAAAGCTACCGCCTAATATAAATTAGTACCTAATAATATTAATAGCGCAGCTAATATTAGCAAAAGTACTACTCTTTAATTTATATAGCTGCGATTAAGAAGTAGGAAGTAAAGTTAAAATTAAAGATAATATAAAAGGCTTAGAAGTATTTAAGTATTATAAAGTTAGCTATATAATTTAAAGAAGGGATTATTAATAAGGCTAAGGAAAGGTAATTATTAAATATTTAATTAAATAAGTAGGCTATCTTAATTATTATAATATATAAATACTTAAGGAATATCTAAAAGTAGATTAATTGATAAAGGATTTTAAGGTAAGGTATATAAAGATAGAAATATTATACTATAGCTTATCCTTAAAGGAGGATAAGGAACCTTACTTACTTAAGCTAAGTAAGTTATTTAATCTTCCTTAGAAAAGGGGATGGCTTAAGGGAGCTAAAAGTAGCATGATATATAATAAATAAGGTATAAGTATATTATTATAGTTATAGATTTAAAGGCTTATAATGCTATATAGCTAAGTAGATAAATAAACATTAAAATATATAAATTTATAATAAATATATTATATATTATACCTAATTATATTACCGATATATATAATTATATTACTTAATTCTATTTATTATATATTTATTATATTATCCTATTAATTTAATTTAAGCTATTATTATTACTTATTAAATATCTAAAGCCATTTATATTCGCTTTATCATACTACTTAGCTACTTATTATCTATCTTTATATCATTTATCTATATTATTTCACTTAACGACCTATATATATATTACTCTTCTATATATTATTCTATTATATATTATTATTTATATATTTTATTATAATATCTTAAGTAAATTTATTAAATATACCTAACTTCTATATTATATTATACCTTATAAATTAAGATTTAAATCATATCTTTTTATAATAAAGCAAAACTATTAAATATTATTATTAAATTACCAACCTATATAAAGTAAGAAAGCTTTTATTTAATAAATACCATTAGGCTATATACCTTTATAAAGGAAAGATAACTATTATTAACTATATATATATTATTTCCACTTAATATAATTCCCTCCTTATCTAATGAAGCAATAATTATACTACTTTTTATTAAGCTTTTTATAATAAAGGCTATAATAACCTACTTATATAAGAGGTTAAATATAATATTTATATATTATATAATATTTTATTATTATACTTAATAAGTATATTTATCTTATAATTAAAAGCTTATATTTACCTTATAATATTCCTTATCTCAACATAGATTAATCGTGATAGCTTATTATATTAAAGCTAGGATTTAAATAAAGATACTTAATAGGGAGAGCAGTAATTTAAAAACCTTAAGCTAATTATAAATAACTTATAAGAACATATATATAAAGCTTTTATAAATAGCAACCTATTAAGCCTATATTTATATAATCTACCACCCAATATATACTTATAAGGTATTCTAAAATAATACTTTTATTATTATATTATAGATAATATAGCTTCCTAGCTTTATAATAAATATAGATAATTTACATTTAATATAGAGAATTAAATCTCCTTAATTAATAAAGAGGTTAATATTATATAATTCTTTATAATTACTTTTATATTCTTATCTAAGAATATTAATATTATCCCTAAAACCTAAATTATTAATATAAAGAAATATAAGTAGATTATAATTAACCTTATTAAGAAGGCTAATAATATAATCAATTCCTTATAATAAGAGATCCTATCCTAAGTATTAAAATATTTATAGCTTACCTTAATTAATTATAAGTAATAGGCCTTTATTAACCTTATTAACTTAAAGAAATAGTATATTTATAAGGATATATTGAAGTTTAAGCTTAAGGATAACCTATTTATATCCTCACCTAAAAAGGCTATTATATCTATTATTTTTAATAAAGTTAATCTAACTTCTATTATTATTATTATTAAAGAATGAAATTATTATAAGGAGATTATTAACTTCTTTAATTAATTTATTAATATAAAGATTGCAGAATATATTAATTGCGACATCTTATAGTGTACCTAATAATATAATAAGGCTATTATCTTTAATATTATTATTATTATCTAAAACTTATATATTATTATCTCTTATTTTAAGGTAATTAATAATCTTTATGCTTTTATACCTATTACTTATATTAATGGCATTATCTAAGCAATTAATATTATTTAAGTATTTAATAAAGATTACTTATTTATTACCCTATCCATTAACTTTGTTTTTATTACCTTATTATAAATAAATCTTAATTTTAATTTAATTATTAAAGTATATAATAGTATTGCTATAATAGATAAGCCTATAACTATTAAGGCCTAATAAAATAAATATAGATTTAATATCACCTATAATTATTTTAATACTCTCTATTATTATATTATTAACCTAATAAATTATATTATAAAGCATAGCTTTATTAAATATTATATACTTAAATAAATAGAGATTTATTAGCTAATAGCCACCATTATAAATAAAATTATAACTAAATTTTAAAATAATATCTTAAATAATAAGGCTTAATATAAATAGATATAAAGCTATATTAATAATATTTAAACTTATTTTACCTTTATTATTATTCCCATTTTACTTTTAATTTATTATAATTATTATTACCTTTATTTTATTATTATTATTATTTTATACTTAGCTTATTATAGCCTTATAGATTTTTTATATTTATTTATTATTATAATACGCCCTTTTATTATTATATTATAACACCTTAGGTAGCCCCTTATTTATTTATCTAATATTTATTTAAAATAATAATTAAGAATAGTTAACTATATTAATAAATCTTTAATAAATAATATAATTAACTTAAATTATAATTATAATAAATATATATTACGTTATATTAAGCATATTATTTAATAATAGCTATACGCCTATCCTAGCTATTATTATTATAGCTAAAGGTTAAGCTTTTAAATTAAGCTGCTATTACTACTGCTACTATTAATACCATTAATATAAAGTCTAACTCTTAATTTATAGCTATTATTACTATTATCACCGCTACCATAGCTAAGAGTTTAACTTCTAATTCACAGCTGCCGCTACTATCGCTATTAGCACTATTAGGTATAAAATCCAACTTTTAATTCATAACTACTACTGCTACTATTATTACCCTTATAGCTAAAAATCTAACTCCTAATTTACCACTATTACTATTATTACCGCTATTATAGCTAAAAATCTAACTTTTAATTTATAGCTATCATTATTACTGCCACTAATACCGCTAAGCATGAAATCTAACTTTCAATTTATAGCTGCTATTATTATTGCCGCTACCCCTATAGCTAGGAGTTTAACTCCTAATTTATCACTACCATTATTACTATTACCATTATAGCTAGGAGTTTAACTTCTAATTCACTGCTACTATTACTACCGCTATTAACATTACTAAGGGCAAAGTCTAACTTCCATTTCACAGCCACTATTGCTATTATTAAAATATATATAATCTTTACTATAACTCTAATATTCACTTAGAAGCAGATATTTCTTTAACAAAGGGGGGTAATTAATATATTATAAGAGCTATTTATAATATATAGCCCATTAATTTATAATATATTTAGATATCTATAGTGAATTTATTATAAATATAAGAATATATTATAAATTCATTATAAATTTACTAGAAACTTATAACTCTATGTGAATTTATAGTGTATTCACTATATATTTACTTATATAGCCATTTCCCGTGAATTTATTATAAATTCACGGGACATCAATCTATTACTTTTCCTAACATTTAATATTTAATTTTATAAGCTTAATTAACTTAAGGCCGCGCTTTATTAATAGCAATATAAATATCTTTTATTTATAAATAATTTAAAGAAAGTTAATTTAAATATCTATCCTTTTCTTTTTAAGAAAACTATTTAAATTAATATATTTTAAAAGGCTTAAATTATTAATTTTTTAAAAAGGTAAATTAAAGTTAATAATTAATTAAATCTCTTTAAATCTATAATAAAATTTAAGCTATAAATATTATAATAAAAAGCTCTTTTAATTATATAAAATTATTAAATTAATAGGAATATAATTTATACCGCTTATAAATATAATAAATTTATATAAAAGTGAATTAGATTTAAGAAAATAAGCTTTTAAATAATAAGAAAAGATACTTAAAATATTTATATTTTAAGGGATTAATTAAAGCTAAGCTTATAATTATCATAATTCTAAATAAGGTATATTAAATAAAATAAGTTAACTAATTTTCTAGCTATTATAAATAAGCTTCCAAGCCTATTATATATAGGAGAATAGAGCTCCACAATAGCGGAGCCCAGTGCTCATAACACCAATCCTCGGAATTGTGGCTTTTCTTCAGTGATCGAGGTGGCTCTTCCTGCAAAAAGGGAATGAGATCTCTCCAAGCACGAAGGCTTAGATCCGGCGCCAGGAAAAGCCATTGGAAGAACCGCCACGTCTTGGCACGATCTTCTGCTGTAAGCAAAACATCAGTGTAGAGCTTCTTCAAACCACCTGGGATAGGTTGTAACCTAACGCCCAAATGACCATGTTTCGTCTTGCGCAGATCCTCGACCACGCGATCAGTAATTGATTCCACCCAAACGAAATTGCCCATGGCCATGTTCTGAATTTTCTCCTTGACTCTTCTGAGCTCAACAGCTTCAGCACTGTAAAGCTGCAATCTCTCGTCAAGGTATGCACTTATTGCGCCACAATTTTCTCTCTCAACTTCAATCGTCGGACTGTGGCTCTTGACTGATCTGCCGTTTCGGGAAGTACTGAGCTGGCCAAGCCAGAGCCAACGCATGCCGCCAAGGTTCCTGCTGGAGATACAGATTTTCAAGTTGGCAAAGTCGTCGGTAGTCACAATATCATGGAAGAATTGATCCAAATGAAGGCTGTGACTATCCAAGCACTCATCCAATGCATCGATGAAAATGGTCGTACACTGAGAATGTTGGCAGTTATCCCTGAACGTATCAAGTAGCAAGCCTCGGTAGTCGTATTCGGAGTATTGATGGGTTCTCTTCCCGCGGCCTCCATTCACGTCCGAACAATACCTTTTAATGACTCGGTGCATGATGTCTCTTCGACCCTTGAGGATCTGATACAGTAGCGCCCGGTACATGCCATTGGGATTTCGTAGAAGCGGCTCGTCATTGTTGTCAAAAAAGAACACCGCCAGTTGGTGTCTCCCCTCACGCACATCTTGTTGCCCGAGCATTTGATGAAATGCGCCCCGCATGGCTGTTGACTTCCCACATCCCGGCGCACCGGTGACCCAGAGAAGTCTAGAATGGCTAGGTCCATCTCGGTTTCTAGCCCAGTTCTCAAAGGTGTTGTTGCGAGACAACCACTGATGGTGTTCCGAATCATGCTTATATCCCAACCCGTCCAACATGCGGGGGAAGCATAGTGTATCTAGAAAAGCTGGCGAGATTCAACCATTAATATTCTGCCGACATGTTCAATGGTGCGGCCTACCATCTTCTTGGTCATCTATCAGGATCGTCATCCAATTAGCAGTTGCTTGGTCAAATTAATATCAAATACGTCACTTACTCGTATCCACGGGGTTCAGGGCAAGTTCGATGATGTCACGCAATGCATTCCTGACAGGTCGGTACTTTTGACTGTTGTCAGAAGAGAATCTGCAGATATCTCGGTGATTCGCCCCTTGGATTGGAACGGCTCGCTCGTGGTTCAATTCTAGAATTGCCGAGCCTTTATCAACAATCTAGTGGCTGAGTCAGGATCTATCCAAGTATCATTGCGCTCCTTCCAACTATGGCAGGACTTACAATATCGTTTCCAATTTTCGCCGTCTCATAGAAACTGAAAATAATCTTCAACCTCGATGCTGGCTGAATAAAGGCATTGGAAATTTTCCAGAACTCTGATGAATTACGTTTCAGAGCTTCGACGAAGTTTTTGTTCCCTGCAAAACCCAAGGTCGCAAATCTGTACACGTTGGCAGCCACTGTTGCTAGATAGGCAGCGTCAGCTCCGCGATGTGGCACAGCAAAAAGGATAATGCTGCAGACGCTGTCAACAACATGTTTCCACAATTCTGAACGCTCATTAGCCAAATTCATAGCCTGTATCGATTTGTTAGACTTGTTCTGCGTATCGCTATCCCTTGACTGGACTCTGCGGCATACCCGTTTCACTATGATCCCCCCAAGACTGTGGGCGATGAAAATGATCGGTTTCGTTCTTGAATTCTTCGTCTGCCGCTCTCCGTGCAATGCATTGACCAAGGCCTTGGCCGCATCATCTATGTCCGCGGCGCTGTTGGTGAAGACAGTGGCAGAATCATATCCAAAGGACCATACTCTCAAACCAGTGCTCGGGAATTGCGATGGAATGAAATCCCTGAGCCAGAGTTTCTTGCTCTGAGGATCCGTCCAAGTTGACTCCCAGTCTCCCGACAAACCATGGACAGCCACGATGCTGTTATTTTGGATTTAGATCGACGTGTTTTGGTTTCCCGACGGTGAAAGCGGCTTACTCAAGGGAAACCTCATCATCAGATGTGGCCGACACCAACTCAAATAGACCATGTTTCTCCCTATTATTCTTTTGGTTGTATCAGCTAGTCATTACAACCGGAACGTGCAGTGAGACGAGGTTTCATGATCATACCTGAGGCTGGACATACGATGGCCCTCCAAATGTTTCGGCAGTTACTGTAGTTCCTGATCCGTTTTCAGAACGCGTCTTAGTAGACCGCTTGAAGGGCCTAAAAAGCCTTCTGGACAGTTTACGCATGCTTAGAACACTTCAAGCAAGGTGTGGGCGTACACGCCTCGCCGCTCCGAAAACTGGAATAGACCTCGAGAGCCGAGAGACCCCTTAAGACCAAGAAAGGATCAGGTTTCTCTTTAATGCAAGGTTAGCAACCGTGAGGGGTCGACAATGCGAGTGCCTCTTGATGGCCGCCTGAAATGGCCTGTGGTACCATATGCAGGGGGTGCATTTGAGCTATGCCTGATACGTAAATGTGCAGATCAACACTTGAGCTGTTCTTGATAAGAGTAGCTTCTTAGTTGTATAACACTTAGAAGTGAGTAGTTGTCAGCCAGAAGTGAATAAAAATTTTCTAGAACAGCCTATCTCTGACCTCGTTGGACATCACGCTCTCAAAATCGATCCTTCATACGTAGTAGTCCCTCCCACGGGGAAGTTGGCCCGCAAAGATCAGGCTGCCGTTCACCACGCGCTTGCAACGAGGAAGCTGTGTGCATGTCCCGTCAGGAAGAGACATTGTCTGGGTAACACGAATTTCGTCAATTAGCTATTGCCATTGGTTTAGTCTTTATTGATTGACGGGAGTAGCTGCACACAAGCCTGAGCAGACCTCAACACTTGCTGGTATCGTTCCGAGCGCCAATACAGTGACATGTGCCCCTTACGCATTCGGTGGGAACAGAAGTGACTTAATAAAGGGAGCAATGATTCAAGGAAACAGGGGTTTACTTGGCGCATAATTCCTGATGTACCAGAAGCATCAAAGCGATGTGTCCTATCAAAGCAGTCTGCGTTCTTACCGACCTGTGGGACAAAGCTCACTGTCGGCATCCGTTACAAAGTTAAGAGCAGAACAGCCATCAACAACATTGTAACGTAATCTGTAGGTGTGGGATCATGCAAATACTCCTCAACGGGACATATTCTGGGATCTCCCATTCGCTTTTGCTCCGGTAGCACGGCATGTCAGCCTGCATCAGAACTATCCGAATCCGACAACTGGTGGAGAAGCAACCAGTAAGCGGATGGAATTCAGACCTCCCAGTTCAAGGCATGATCTGCATTTAGTGCAGATTGCTAGTCTACGTTCTGCCAGCTACCTACTCA
Source organism: Diaporthe vaccinii (assembly GCA_039880775.1). Taxonomy (NCBI): domain Eukaryota; kingdom Fungi; phylum Ascomycota; class Sordariomycetes; order Diaporthales; family Diaporthaceae; genus Diaporthe; species Diaporthe vaccinii. The sequence goes on from JBCEDN010000033.1 coordinate 358,478, forward strand.
CATTTAATGGTCCAAGACCTTGAAACAGGACGCTGTAGGACAAAACCCTCTACCCTATGATAAGGTGCAACATGAGGTGCTCTATAAATTCTGAACCTGAAAAGGGAAGGCCATATCCCTGCTCGCCTCTGTGCTTCCTGCCGCTCCAGCAAGGACACCAGGTTCCAGGACTTCGTGCTCAGAGACGAGTCGGCACGCATTCGCAATATACAAGAAACGCTTCCCAGTCACACCTCTCAGAGACTCTATGATGAACCATCCAGAGCATTAAGGCGTCTCCTTTTGAATCTAATAAAGGGTCTATTTTTTATAGTCAGGCCTGAATGATTATTTGTGTGACCAGCTTACCCGTACTCTTGAAGGTCAAAACTCTCAGGGTGGAATCGGACTGTTTCTTGAAGATCGTGCACATTTCCACCAATGCCATGTGTGCGCCAGGATTCATCCCGCTCAATGATACGTAATGGATGCCTGTACGCCTTGAGATTATAGTGCTGCAGCTGGCCTGATGGTTGAGCCAAGAAAGGGTGATATATGTGCAATTCCCTTCTGCCGAATCTGTATCGTGATTACGCAAGGTATTCTGTCGGCAGTGACAGCACCTGGGTCTCTTAGTAATCAGTCTTATTATCTAGGATCGTATTGCTGGTGTATACTCATCCCCCCATCCATCTAGAGCCTCACCCGACAAAAACACCAAAAAGGCAAGGCCAAGATCACGGGGGTCGACAAACCGACACCCAGGAACTCCAGATTGAGATCATTGCAGATCTGAACTACTCTGGCCGCTGCGCACCCAAGGGGTTGTGGCAATTCTGATTGGACCATCCCAAAAGGTGGACTTTACCCACGGTTGCATATTTCCAGGGATTTACCACAGCCAGTCTACTCTCCTTGAATGACACAATCAGGTTTCCTTCGGATGATCTGTGTAGATTGTCGTAGAGTGGGGAAAGAGGCGGCTAAATTAAGGAAGCACCCCAACGAATCATGCTTGAGATGCCACTTGCGTCATAGTATATGATAGAAATGCTCCTCTCCTTTACCATGGCCTATATAATTACTATGGGCTCCCATGAAACAAAACAAAAGACTTTCTCTAGTCTAACATTGTCACCACGCTGCCGCCAACATGCAAGTCTCACTACTGTTCTATACCAGCGTCTTGGCGCCTGCCATTGGCCTTGCGGCTCCAGTCGCACAGAATGAAGCCCTATCAAAGAGAGAGAATCTTTGCAATCTTCCAGCACCCCCTGCTCTATGCCAGCCGGACCCTTCCGTGACGGTGGAAGAGACTGCAAAGAGAGCTTATGCTTTCTACCGGTCATTTGTCGTCGATGGCGATCCGAGGACCATGTTTTCGCTCATTGATTCGACCTACACGGTACGTCGGCCAATCCAACTCCAATATGCGCGTGCCGTGAGATGACACACAAAGAAAATGACGTGGATGACAATATTAACATTTTCAACGCATGGTAGCAACACCACCCAGGCTACGCGAGTGGTCCTCAAAACATCTGGCCCCTTTTCTGCAGCGGGAACAAACTGGGAAGCGAGGCCAGCACCGCCTGGTGCTTTGTTGAAGCTACCAACATGTCATACGCGCGATACTCGACCACGGACAGATGGCGTTGGGTTGATGGCTGTGTTCATGAACACGTAAGTTCCTTGCATCATAGGCGGAGCGTGAAAAGACTCTAACTTGCGTACTGCAGTGGGACCAGGGCGAGAGGATTCCAAGTGAGGGATGTTACAAGTTGCCAACGAATGCATCTCAGTAAGCCGGTGAGGTGGGCGAGTGGTCAGCTGTCGATTTGAAATTTTGTCAACTCAAATGGAGCTACTCAAAGTCTGTAAGCGCCTCGGAGCAACAGTAATTCTCAAATATTATTAGATACGTATATGATCTGGTGTTTGATGAGTGAATATGGGCATTCTGAGACACCGTAAATCCAAAAATGCATACAGAGCTCTATGCATCGTTTCTTTACAACAACCCCCTTAGCTTATATATTTCTTTTTTGAGCTCGGGGGATTCTATTTGAGCTCGACGTTTCCTCTCATAAGAAGCATCAAGTGCATATCTCCTAACTGGGCAAATTGCATCCCGCCCAGCTTGTGGGACTAAGGTCAGTCATTCATTGGCGATCGCCAAAAAGAAACAAACATAAAAGCCAACGGTTCACAGTGCACGGGATCTGGGTGAGAATGGGACGGTGCGAATCGGAGCCTGAATTCGTGTGTGATGGAATCAACTGAGCGGCTTTGAGCTCCCCTGTACAAAAGCCATGATCCCCGACCGTTGATCTGACCAGCCGGTGTGAAAGTAGCAGTCAGCACATAGCATTCAGCTAGTCCAATTGAAGGAAAAGTCTGCAGATGGTACAAATTGCCACCCCCTGCTGCTCACTTTGGGCGTCCAGAATCCAGCACGGGAGGCGGTAGGACGAACATCTCTACCCTGTGATAGGCTGGAATATGTGCTACTATATGGAGCCTGTCAGTCAAAGGGACTGGGGGGTTAAAAGATTTGTCGAGATTATTGAGCTGAATAGGTTATGCAGTTTGTTGATCCTGCGAGATCTGGCATGTGAGTGGCTAGTTACCAGGTTGTGAGATACGCCATGGATTCTCGCTCCGCTGACCGTAAGTCGAGAATACGAGCGCTGTCAGTCAGCTTATACCTCCTATGTCCTACGTTGCATTGTTTCAGCTCGAGACCGGTATTACTTAGTACCCTTACGGTTGATGGGATTTCGCTACCATTTATTACTTAAAGAATGAACCTGGTCTGCATCAAGGTATAAAATGGATGGATCCTGCACAGGCAACTCTTCCTCGCCACATCGCCAAGCCCAATAATCACCTTTTTGACGTTCAACACTGGTCTTGATCCACAGGTACATTGTTTACCGACACACAATTCTGTTGTACACTGCTTACTAACGAGATCTTCAGACTCAGCCTCATTCACAAAAGCTCCCCGAGAAATCCACCACAAAATGAAGGCCGTATCCCTGCTCGCCTCTGTGCTCCCCGCCGCGTCGGCGGTGGACTGGTCCCTCACAGGCTATAGCTCGGACAGCTGCGACAGCGCGACTGCTGTGTACGAGAACGGATCGGATGGCGTCAACTTCACCTGCTATTCGTTCGAGCAGACGGTTCACAGCGCCGACTTCGAGGGCAATAACTTCTGGTGCTTGTATCTCTTTGCGGACGGCGAGTGCGGGCAGGAGACTAAGTACTTGGCGACGGGAGCGACTGGTTGCCAGGTGGGAGACTGGGCAAGTTACTCGTTTGCGATTCCTTCTCATGGGTTCCCCTGTTGAAAGGCGGCCATGGAGATAAGTGAAGACCATAAGAAATGACAGCTAGGTTCGGCCGAGACGTAGCTGTATCTTTCAGGGTATTTTGAAGCAGTCCATATCATTAATGCTACCACTTGCAACTATTGTAGCTCAGAATGCCAAGCGCGCACAAGGGCTTCCTACCAGGGGGAGGGGGGGTTTCTGATCAAGTCATGCAATGCAATCAAATTTAATAATAATACTGATATTTAATCAAAATTATAAAATAATAGCGAAATATTAGAAAAAGGCTAATGAAATGCTATTAAAAAATAATAATATCATAACTTAAAATTATATTAGCAATTGATATAATATTAGCATATATTAGCATATATTAATATATATCAGAAATTTCTAAATCTGCGCCGGTTTTGGATTTTATAAATCAGTAAATTGGAAATATTTCCATATTTTCATAATCCCATAGCCTACCATAGAGTATATAGATAAGTTAGAAATAGAGGAAAAATAGTTGGGTTAGCTATAAATTTAAAAAAAAAAAAAAAAAAAAGTTGATTATAGCGGGAGTTAAACTGCCCTTTTTTGCTCCTATATCAAGCGCTGATATCATATCACAGCATATCAGAAGTGATTTCATATTAATTCTGTTTAAGTCATTCAATCCATATAAAATGAATATAATTTAAATTATTAAAGATATATCAGCACTATTTTAAGACCCTTCTATCAACCCTGCAGAATGACTTCAAAGACCCCCCCTCCCCCTGGTAGGTTTTTTGGACCAGGCCGCTGGGTTTGGTCCACAATCATTGCCAACTCGCCAAGAGCGAGCCTCAAATCAAAGGAATAGGTGTTCCTAAGGTTCCGACGGATAGTTACAGAGGTGACTAGAGCCATCACAAAGTGGCCAGAGCCACTCTCCCTTCTAACGCTCGAAGGAATTCGTCACTCCCGGGGCCCATGACCCGAAGCGTCGCTATCTCATCAGCCGTGAGATTCTGTTGGTTTGAAAGTAAAATCGTTTCTTCAGACACGCTTTTGCATATCGAGAGCGAACCATTCTCACGGTCTTGTGATGCCTACTCTTTCTGTGTGCCTCTTTTTCCGCGCGCCTGAATAAATGGTGTATTAGGTGGGGACGCGGATGACCTCAAGGGTTAAACCCTGAACTCGAGGGTGGTGCCACCATCCCCGCAGCACAAGTGCTTTTCGGCACCTTAACGTGACGGTCCGGTCCACCCCTCAAGTCGTCGCTGCATCTCAAATACGTTGGACTTGCCCCCGGGTCGCAACTCACAGCACTCCACTGATATCCAGTTGCATCACAGAATGGAGACGTCTACCTACATAATCCTGGCGCTACTCGCCATTTTCTTGTTCGGCCCGGTAAGTCTCAGCACCCTGCTCCGCCACCGATGCACCCTGGGATCCGGTTCTGCGTACGGCATCCTGTCGGGGCCGTAGACGCGGGGATGGCAGCTCCAAAGGAGGTGCCTCGACAAAAATGCGCCCATTTCATCTCATTATGGAAAGTACTTCGCCTGGTGGCCAGGCTGACCCCTCTCCAGGCCCTCTTCAGAGACAACTCACCCATCCCGGAGACGTCAGGCAACGTGCACAAGATCACCAAGGCGGCCGAGCTCGACGCGCTGCTGAAGTCCACCAGCAACGTGGTCGTCGACTTCTACGCCGACTGGTGCCCGCCCTGCCGCTCGATCGCGCCCATCTTCTCCAAGCTGGCCGACAAGCACGCGCTCAAGGGCCACCTCGCCTTTGCCAAGGTCAACGTCGACCACGTCAACGACGTCGCGGGCCGCTACGGCGTCTCTGCGATGCCCACGTTCGTCTTCTTCGAGGGTGCGAAGCCCACGCCCGTGCAGACCAAGTTGGCGAAGCAGAGCCCTTCTGTTGTGCTGGTAGACGGGGGCGTGGAGAGGATCCGGGGGGCTGACCCAATGTCGCTCACGGCTGTGACGGTGGCGCTGTATGACAAGGTTAAGGGCGCTGCCGGTGTCACCGATGCTGCAGATTTCGATGAGAAGGCGGCGGAGTCCTAGGGGGATTCGAAGGAACTCATCGAGTTTGTGTTGCGGGCGTAAGGAGTCGGTTGCCGTGCTGGCTGGCCTGAGGAGAAGTGGCCACAGGCACTCGGAGCCGAAGGTGGGGTCCGAAACGCTGGCGCGGAGACGGTGACCGGTCCTCAATTCTGCAGACCACCGCCTTGCTTCCATCCATCTTGCGAGCATGCCCAATAGGCCTGATTCGATTGCATCTTAAGATGATGGTGGGAAAACTTTGATGTGTTCGTAATGCACAGTCTACTTCTACAATCAGGGGCTCCTTTCTTCCACGGCCTATTTCCGGGTTGGAGGATCGGTGCACCACACTAGGTCCAATGCCCTACGCACGGAGCCAGCCCAGGGGCCGTGTTCAAAACAGCAACCGTTACAGCCGAAATGGCAGTGAGCAGGAGACGACATCCCCCAACAAACCATGAAAGAACACCTTGCTGTAGAGTTCGTCTGATCAGATCCAATTCTCCACCTGATCGAGAAATAATTCCTCGCATTGATTTTCATCGCACACTTCCTGCGCATTTGTGGTTGCCATCAACAGATCGACTTATCATGGACACGTACCAGCTCAACTTCACTGGGCTGCTGGGCCTGTGCGCCGCCCTGTTCGTCGCACAGAGGAGGAAGCCAGCCCAGCCCAAGCAGGATGCAAAGTCTACAGAGTCAAAGAAGGACGCCAAGGCCAAGCAAGATACAAACAGCAATGAAGCATCTCAGTGGCCCTTCCTCGTGGTGTTCGCCCTGGTGATGGGCTCAGACTGGTTACAGGCAAGACTCACAAGCCCACGCCCCCAAGCACTCGGGACCCAAAGCTAACTCACCCACGCAGGGCCCGTTCCTGTACTCCCTCTATAAGGAGGAGCACGGCGTCTCCTCAGGCATGGTGTCAACCCTCTTCACCACGGGCTTCCTCTCCGGCGCCGTCTCGGCCTACGCCACCGGCACCCTGGCAGACCGACACGGCCGCCGGCTCGCCTGCCTGGTGTTCTGCGCCGCCTACGCCCTGAGCTGCGCCCTGACCATGGTCCCCTCGCTGCCGCTCCTCTTCGCCGGCCGCATCCTGGGCGGCGTCGGCACGAGCCTGCTCTTCAGCGTCTTCGAGAGCTGGATGGTCACCGACTTCCACGCGCGCAGCCTCGGCGAGAAGGGGGGTGACCTCTCGCGCACCTTCGGCGTCATGAGCACCCTCAACAGCGTCGTCGCCATCGCGAGCGGCGTGTTCAGCGAGTGGGTCGTCGGGGTGTCGGGGACGAGGAAGGCACCCTTCGCCGCGTCGGTGGCCCTGCTGGCGGCGGCGTTCTGGGTCATCTCCACGCGTTGGGAGGAGAACTATGGGGATTCTGCCAAGGACAAGAAGCCCAAGACGGACGACGGGAAGGGGGAGGCGGCCCCACGGCCGAAGCTGTGGGAGATGCTCAAGGACCCGCGCATCGTCTGCCTCGGGCTGTCGTCCACCATGTTCGAGGGCTCGATGTACCTCTTCGTCTTCATGTGGGGCCCCGCGCTGCAGTCCGCGCACGCCTACGAGTCGGCTGCCGCCGCCTCGTCGGGCGCCGGTCTGCCGTATGGCATCATCTTCGCCAGCTTCATGGCGTCTGTGCTCGCCGCGTCGCTCCTCTTCAACATCGCCATGGACAACAAGCTCCTCAAGTACACCTACCTCCTCGGCGGCATCCTGGCTCTCGCCGACCTCGTCTTCTACCTCCTCGAGCAGCCGCGCTCCGAGCAGCTCACCTTCTGGCTCTTTTGCCTCTTCGAGGCCTGCGTTGGTATGTACTGGCCGTGCATGGGGTACCTCAAGGGCCAGCTCATCGACGACGGCGTGCGCGCGCAGCTGTATGGGATCCTCAGGGTTCCGCTCAACGTGTTTGTCGTGGTTTCACTGTACTTCACTGGCGATGGGGATTCCTATGCCAAGGTCTTTGCGGTGTGTTCGAGGTTGTTGCTACTGTCTATCGGGGCCCTGTACGCCATGGTCATGAATGAGGATGAGATTCCATAATTGGAGTGGGAGATGGTCTTTGGTTTCTTGATAGCTGCCACGCCATTTGGCCGCAACTGCAGGAGATGGTAGGTTTTTGATACAACTCATGAGCTTCAACAGGAAAACATATCGCATTAGAAACAGTTACTGTCTCTTGTCTGCACAATTGTAGCCGTGCGTGCACATCGGCTTGAATGGACATCGCCTCTATGTTCCTGCTGACCTCTCCCGTCTTCGGTATGCTCTATACTCCCATGTTTGAGGTCTGTCAGTTCCTCCAGGCCTTGAATCAGAGAGAGAGGTGGCAGACAGTAGCGCATCCTGCATTTGAATCACGGCCCCTGTGACTCACTCATGTAGTTGACGTCGGTAGCTAAATCCTTGCCAAGGAATTCGGACTATCATCCACTCCTCCTGTATCTCCATGCCAAATGAGGCGCACTAGATGACCTCATCAGTCTCTCAGCTTGCGATTTCGCCTGCTGTCTGACGAGGCTAGCCGCCAAGCTAAGCTCGGGGTTAAGACACCACTCAATTCCGGAATCCGTAATCGATCTATGCATCTAGTGTATCGCAATACTTGGTTACTACAATATTGCTCGATATTCACCCGTCTTATATTGAGATCATGATTCGGGTTCTCGAAGTATTCTCTGCTTGGCGGAATACAAAGTCACCCCTCTGCCTCATCCTCTTCCCTTCCTCTACATATGTAGCTCAGACTCTTGTTTGGACATTTTGTATAAATAATAGTTAGTGCACCGTCTTCTTCGTTCTGGCAGTTCATATTAGCCGCAACATAGCCAGCTCAACGATGGCGCCGTTGGAGATCCTCATCGTCGGCTGCTCCATAGCAGGCCCAGCACTAGCCACCTTCCTCCTCCTCTCCCCTCTGCCAGCCTCCCAGAAACCGCACATCACCGTCCTGGAGCGTTCGGCAGCCCTGCGCACAGATGGCCAAAATATTGACATACGCGGCGTTGGGGTCACACTGATCCGGCATCTGGGTCTTGAGGGCGCCGTGCGGGCCTCGACAACGGGCGAGGAGGGCGTGCAGCTCGTCGACAGCGATAACACTGTGTGGTCACAGTTTGCGGCCGATAAGACCGGGAGGTACCAGACGCCCACGAGCGACATTGAGATCTTGAGGGGGCGGCTGTCTGAGCTGCTTTGGAAAAGGAGCAAAGATGTTAGTGACGAGGTTGTGAGGGATGGTGGGAAAGGGATCGAGTGCCTGTTTGGGGATTACCTGGACGAGATTGAGCAGATTGGGGACAAGGTCAAGGTGCACTTCGCTAAAAGCGGGCAGCGGCGGACTTTCGATCTGGTTGTTGGGGCAGACGGGCTACAGAGCCGGACGCGAAGTTTGGTCTGGGGTAGTGACGGCGAGGAGGACAGAGTGAGAAGGCTGGGCATGTATGCGGCATTCTTCAGCATGCCAAGGGGGAGTACCGACTCACAGTGGCGCCGATGGTTCCACGCCCCCGGTAGGAGAGGAATCATGATCCGGCCGGATGAGCAGAGGGACAAGATGACGGTGTTTATGCACGTCATCAACGACCACGACGAGAGGCTGCCCAGCCTAGCAGGGAAACGAGATGCGGTCCAGGCGCAGAAGGACGTCATGTCAGAGTACTTCCACGATGCTGGATGGGAATCTGAGAGGATAATTAAGGAGATGATGGCGACCAAGGACTTCTACTACGATATGGTCGGACAGGTCAAGATGGACAAGTGGAGCAAGGGCAGGGTCGTCCTCGTCGGCGATGCTGGGTGAGTTTTACCATCTCGGACACCCCTACAGTAAACGCGATCGTGACTCACTCGGCTAACAAACCCCTAGATACTGTGCGTCGCCCTTGTCTGGCATGGGCACAACGCTCGCCCTCAACGGCGCATAGAATCTCGCCGGCGCCATTCTCCAGCACCCGGAAGACCTCTCTGCGGCATTCGCCCAATATGAGACGACCATGCGCCCCCTTGTGGACCGTGCCCAGAAACTGGCCCCAGGTATGCCACGTCTCGTCAACCCGGAAACTGCATGGGGCATCTCGGTGTTGCACTGGATCGGCTATCTCGTTTGGGCATCCAGAATCCATGTCCTGCTATTTGCACTCGGTCTTGGACCACCGGCAAATGCGGTACCTGTGAAGGACTATGGGCTGAGGAAACTTGAGGAGGTTGGATAATGTGGGCAAAACCCTCAACCTACAGATCGAACAAAACGGCAGCAAACATGCAAGCGGGCGGTGGTGTTAGCAGCTTGTTGGCGTGGGAAATTCGCATCTCCGTGTGCTCACAATTAATGCATTGGGTCAAATTCCCATACTCAAGGTTATACCGTCCCAAGTGCTGCCGTCCCAAGTGCTTTTATCGCATGTCCTGTCGTTTTCATGTGCTTCCATCGAATGTGCTTCCATCGAATGTGCTTCCATCGAATGTGCTTCCATCGAATGTGCTTCCATCGAATGTGCTTCCATCGAATGTGCTTCCATCGAATGTGCTTCCCATCGCAACAATGGATGCTCCCGTCGCAAGTCCATTCGTCTCAAAGTCTCTTGATCTATATTCAACATCGATGTCTTCCCACAATCACAAGGTATAACCAAGCAGCCCTTTTTATGATGGCTTTGAATTTGTTTGGGAGTCTAGACGCCAGGTGTGATAACATAGCTTATGTAGTGTGCATGACAAACGCTGATCTCACCCAGGCGTGTTGTGAACCATTGTAATTGGGAATCTGAATGTGCTGGCTGATCAAGGACTCAAACCTGAATCAACAACAGATGGCTTGTGTCAACCAAATCCAATCTGCTCATTCCGGGTCAAGAAAGCTTGGTCAATACCATGTGGGTCATTGTAAACCGTAGGCCACCACTGTTGTCATGGTACAATGGAGACTGGTAGCCATTGACTCCAACTCCTGCATCTGACGCTGCAGTGGTTTGGCGAATTTCACTGAATTTGGTGTTTTCTATTATCTAATATGGGATGAAGTCTTCAATGGTCCATTGAGAGCATTCCAAACAATCCAAAATACAATTGAGACTCGCACCTTGTGGCTCAAACACCATTATGTCCCTCTGCCTTTCTCACTGCTATAAAACCCCCCCACTCTGCCTTCCATCAGCCTCGAGATCTGCTTTCTTCCTTACCACCACATTCAAAAGCTGGACCACCAAATCGAGCCTCTGTCTTGATGCTTCCTCAAATCTCACCCGGGTCGCGCTTTATCTTGAAGGCTTTGAGCAGTGTCCCGTCCTCTTCCTCCACTTGATCCCCATCCACAGAGGCAGGCATCCGCACTTATCGCCAGCTCTGCATCCTCTCACCACCAAAGTTGAGGAAGGCCTCAAGGCAGCTATAGATATAACATCCTCCGTGGGTATCTCTCCTCCAGTCGACCACTCTCCGCATACTGTTTGAAGACGCCTGTGGTGGCTTCACCCGCTTCTCACCAGACCCGAACACCACCATCACCACACACAAGTTCAAATTCAAGGCAAAGACCCAAGAGCAGAGCTTTGAGGTGCTACGAGGTTTCCAGAAAACTACGTACGCGTCAAAGGCGAGCCTTTGGCAGGTTACCCATGGTTACACCATTTTGTGTCTGGCTGCCCCACCAAACAGACCTTGGGACATGATGCCTCATCTCTTTCCATAACACTCAAACACTTCAAGGCAGCACCTCACTGCATGATTTTGGGGGTTTCCCCCCTGCACAGGATCTCATTGTTTAATAAGATGTGCAACTAACAAAATTTTTAAGTCCTCTCAGGCTTTTCCCCAAGACGCCATGTCTTCAACACCCTCGACCCATGACAACAGAGTCTCTCCCAACGACGAGATCGACGCTGGCTCTATTGGTGCGATTGTTCCTAGTGGTGACGCTGTTCTCCATGGCTTGCCTGTTCGCACTAGTACGAATGTCACTACAGACACGGCTGTCCCTACAGGCACGGCTGCCACTACAGACGCGGCTGTCACTACGGACGAGGCTACCACTGCTGGCACCGCTATCACTTCCATATCTGGAGTCCACAGCAGAAGTGTACAGCCAACAAAGCCACTGTCCTCGCTGGATGGTGAGATGAGACAAATCCAAGCCGTGAAGAGCTCAATCCTCGCCAGTCCTGGCAAACACACGATTGGTTAGTTCAGAAATAATCTTAATAAATTGAAAAGAAATGCTGACACAGTTTCCTATTATCAAGGTGACACAATGCCTCAGATTCCGTTCGCGTTCACTCCTCACCGGCAAACCGGTGATGAAGCCACCACTACGATTCCTCGAGTCGAGCCACGAGTGATTACGGACCTCCCAAACGAGATACTTCACAAGATCTGTTCTTATCTCTCTGGTGGAGATAAATGGCGTGACGTCAATAAGACTATGTGGGATTTCTCTTCCACTTCAAAAGTGGATATCAAGAACGTCCGTCTCTCTTGCAAGCAGCTGAGCATCATCGCCTCAACACACTTCATAGGCCATGTCACTGTTATTCTTTCCCACAGCTCCCTCGAAAATTTTGAAAGGATAAGCAACCACCCAGACATTCGCTATGGTGTGCAGGCCGTTAGGATTTCTCTGGCACAGTACGATGATGCCATCACCAGTCTCGAGGATTTTGCCAGATACCATGTGGACAATCTCGCTCTTCCTTACGAGGAATCACAAGAGACGAGAGCCAAGGCTGCGTCAATCGCACAGGCTTGGGACAAATATTTGAGAATCCGTGATGCTCATAACGACATGTTTCTACTCAACTTTGACCACGAAGAAATCGACCACATCCAGGCTCTAGTGCAGGGATATTACGCATATCAACATCGCCTGCAAGAGCAGAAGAACTTGGTCCAGGCTAGTGGAACCGCTGGCTTTACTGTCAGATTGAGCAACGCAATGGCAAGATTACCACTTGGCAATCACCTTGAAGTGACTGATTGGGATACTATCCACTGGGGACCTCGATCTCGGTACCCGTTGCGATGCCTCGATATTTCAGACCAACAGTCACTGGTCAGCAGTTTATCACAATGGCGCAACCCGTTCGATATGGTTGGGGGGACTAAATATTTATATCTAGTCCCAGGTGTCACATGCATAGGCATACGTCGGTCAGCTGAGGGAGGCATTGCCTCGCTGAACATTCAAATTTCCCTGCCGATTTACATCTACGCACAGCTCTCGCTTCTCAATCTACAGGAAGACAATCTGAGATTCAGTCTAAGGAACCTGTGGTCCTTCAGGTTCGAGAGTTGGGACCAATCGCCTCCAAACCCAGAGCTCGACCCACAAGGATACCGAGCCTTCGCACGCTTCCTTGACGCTTGCCTAGATTCCGAACGCCTTGAGTGTCTCGTGGTCGATCCCAATCTTGCTTTCTCTTCGGAGGAAAGCCTAATTAGATTGCGGTCATGGCCGAAATTGAAGTACGCCGTACTGAAGCGGCTCCCGGCCTCGGAGTCCGACCTCGAAGGATTGACCGCACCGATCGCATCCCGGCGAAGGGGATGTCTGATCATGAATGATGTGCGCCTCTGCGGCGGTGCATGGGCCGACGTCCTTGAAATGTTGCGCAACAGGTGCATCCGCGTGAGCCTTGGCAGCTTTCAGACCGGCGCGGAGTGCGACACGAGACCTGATGGGGGGATCGGAGTATTCTGCAGGAATCGAGGTCTCCCTAGCTTCGCGGAATACTACGTCCGGGGAGAGGACATGCCTAATCCCATTCTGAACGCTCCGAGTAAGGAAGTTCAGAATGCATTGTTTAGCCTCGTCTCTAGCCACCAAGATGGCCTTGAGACAGTTGATCAGGACTTTTAGACAGTATTGGAGTTGAAGGAATTTGATGAAGTCCCTTTCCAGTTGATGAAACTCTTGGAAGCCATCGTCAAGATAGGCGTAGATTTGAGCGAGTTCTAGATCAAGAAAGAATCTTTTGAGCCTGACTTCAAGTCCATAGTCTCAGAAGAAAGAATTACAACTCAAGTCTTAATACACCGAGTATGTGGCTCTTAGTTGTCCACAATGAAACCTTTGTGAAAAGAGGACAAGCAGCCACTTTTGAGCTGAAATATCTCTAGCAAGACTTACACTAACACAGCTTGACATTTTCTTTCTAGTGCGATACTGGATTTAAAATCTACGCAATGTGGCTCAACCTCAACAGAACACGGGGCAAAGACTGCCAAGGCAGTAATTTTGACTACTCAATGAGTTATTCTTTGAACATAACCGTTTTCGGGAGTATATGCAATGAATAAATCCTAGACACTTGTGGAGTTCTTTGTAGCTTTGCATGATTCGTCCCTCGATTGCATTAGTTACGGACTGATGGACCCTCGACTAGTCTGACCTAATATTGCATACTGATGCCAAACCGCCATTCGCACCGTTACACAGCCTTTTGTGATCAATTATTCCTATTTAGACCTGACAGAAGTACCTTCAATACATATCATCTCAATATCTCAATTGATTCCGGCTGCGAAACCTTCAGCTACGTGTCCTGTTGCAGTGAGTCCTGATCATTGCTCCTTCTAGTTCCGCCCACAGATACCAAAGAGATACCCATCTCATCCGGATTGGCCACAGGCATTTCGACTGCCCTACTACTGTCACCGACCTCCTGGGGCCCATTGTGAGCGAGTACCTCAGATGGAACTTGATGGGCTGCTGCGACCTGACCAAACGTCAAAAGCGGCTTGGAGCTTGGCTCAAGGTAAGGCGGTGGCGCGTCTAATGCGGAGCGAGACTGAATTTCGAGGTTCTTGTACCGTAGTCGTCTCTCAAAATAAGAAACCATGGAAATGAGGAATTGGGATAAACTGGCAGCGGATTAGTTTGAACACTCCTGTTGTCGGCACCCAGAGTAGGTGTCATACGCTGCAACCAGGGCCATGCCAGACCACATGTAGACCGTGCTCATCCATTGATCCAAAGTCAGTATCGCAGAAAGTAGCTCCGAGCCTGTACTAGTAAATTCCCCAATAAAATAGAACCCTAGGTCCTCATTAACACCACCAGTCGCCAGTTGAAAGATAACTGCGAAAGCTATTGCAAGTACAAGGCCGACTACCCCAAGGAACAGGTCACAAATCAAATGACTTGCTGCAGGGAAGCTGGTATCTCTGTTTTTCCTAGTGGCTTTGAAGAATTCAGCTGACTGCCATAGGAGATTGAGGATTGGCTATACACCGATTAGCTACCATCTTTGAAACACCATCATGGAATGCTTCTCACGCACGCAAGGTAGCCCATACAAATGAAAAGAATATGGGCCCCAGTAGGTAATTGTCGGCATTTTCGCCCATGCCAGTGATATTGCAGCACACGTCAAAGAAGCAAGCATGATCACTGATCCTAGAGCAAGCTTTGTGGAGCTCCATTTTGTCGTGGTTGATGCCGCTAGGCTGGATTCAGGTGTCGTTGAACTCCCAGTGCGGTTCTCAGACATGTTCAGAGGAGCCATCCAAAATGATGATCTCTCTGAGATATTAACTTGAATTGCTTGAATTTCTGGAGAACTAGGAAGGTAAGACTTTAACCACGATTGTAGCAAATAAGCCCCGAAAATGAGACCGAAAAAGCGGAAACAGCATAAACAAAAGCCTTCAAGATGATGGGGGTGTTGAACACCCGTCGGTCCCTGCCGTCTTTTAAAGCCGTAGCCTTCGAATGTCAAGGCACTTGTCTCGCGTGTTTTTGGCTGCCCGACTTAATTGCTAGTAGCACCACTACTTTTAGCGCATTGTATTCAGATGGCTATATGACTGCTTCACAGTAGTGGTACCATAGAGCAAACAGCATTGCTATTGTGTAAGTTACGTGTGATGGCTCCGGCGGCTCTTTTGAGAAATGAGTTAATCTAATTCACAACACGTGCCTCCGCGATTCCGAATGACACAAAAGCCATTGCATTGCACGAGGAAGCATTTTAAAGGACGTTTGCAAAAGAGTTACTTCCGGTGTTCCATAGCTTCTAGATAGAACTTGTGAACTACATGAGGCGAAAGGGAGAGAGGGAGGGGGGACTGACATTAGAGACATGACAGGGGATGTTATGTTCCACATGTAGCGAAACACTTCGCCCGGTACGACCTTGAAAAGCCATGCGGTCAGCTCAGCCAGGGTCGCACTACCCAGCCAGTGCCAGCTCCGAGCTTTCGCCCACTCAGTACAAGAATAGTGTACTGAAGTGGTACAAATCAACAGGCAGCATATATGTAGACTGCAGGGAGGCTGCGTGTATACCTAGGTAGGTCTCATTTGGTCGAACTTCATTGGGTACGCATCGCAACAAAATAAATTGAGCGGCATCATGCAGTAGCTCGCGACAGAAAACTTGGTTATAGATGCCATGGTCCTACTGCGCAAGGAACGACTGATCAATCAGATCATCATGGCGGTACCATTTTCACTCACAGTGACTGCACATTGCAAAATGCCTTGAGGCCGTTCAGTTCCCACTAAAACCACTCTTCTCGCAACCACCGAAAGGTGCTATGGGAGATGCGTCGAAGTAAGTATTCAACCACAAGTCTGAGGGGCAATTGAAAAGGAAGCCGAACCCCGTCAGCGAATGCTACTATCAGCATCCTAGAGTTCCAATCATTACCACGACTTAATCTATCAGAGGCTTCGGCTATACTGTTTTTTAAATCAACTGTTTATTAATCTGGCTGCTATCTACTCAGCTTTCCAACTATCCCTCCCTAAGCTTATATATAAAGTCGCATATAGCTTAATATATTTACTTATTACCCCTATCCTCTTTTAAAGAAATATTATAATATCTCTTTCTACCCTTATTTTTTAACTTCTTTTTAATCCTTTTAAGGGTTATTATATTATTAATAATTAAATAATAAATTTAATAAAGTATAATAAGATTATATTCCTTTATATTATTAATTTTATTATAAATATTATCTTTATTTTTATTAAAAAGTTTTATATTTTTTTTATAAAAATTATCTGGATATAATGAATTAAAGCATTTTTTTATTTTAACTTTTATTAAAGTTAGCAGCTTTAGGGTTAAGTATTAGCTATAATGGTAGCTTATTTAATAAGGGTCTTCTTAAGAGCTTATGATATATATTAATATAAATAGAAAGAGATTAAGTTTTTAACTAGGATTGTATTTATAGGATTTATTTTATAGAAAGATTATTTTAATCTTCATTATATAATTATTTACCTAACTTTCTAGTTTATAGCGTTATTAAAAGTGATTTTTATTAGCCTCATCTATATAGCTATCACTATTTACTTAGCTATAAGTTATAGATAATTATATTTAAAACCTATTATTATTAGCATTATATTTTTTTTAACGCTAGGTGCTTAAGCGTTTATTACTATATGAAGGGATTGATATATATTGCTTAAAGAGGCATATGTATATAGATTAAAAACGAGACCACTTAATCTGTCAGAGATTGACTGCCATATTCTGATAGTATTGGAAGTGTTTACTTGAGGTTGTAGTCCCCAGTAACGGCTCCAAGCTCACAGCTGGACGTCTGATAATTTGTACCCTCCAGGGCATAGTTTCTGGAACACCTCCTTAGGATCGTACTCAGCGGCAACCTCCTTCATGAACTTGATGTTGTCCTCGCCATAACTGGCCAACGGCGATTGGCTTGGGTCAGCGTAATTGAGGTACACGAAATCAGCTAGTCCGTCAGGGATCTTTTGCGCAAATTCTTTTACTCCTTGAGCCCAAGCCTGGACTTTTGGGTACGCGAAGTCTCGCAGTTCCTTTGTTGGGAATAAAGCCGTCGCCAGGAAGAGTATACCATCGTGTTTGTAGCGCTCGAGACCAATGACGTTGCCGCCAGCTTCAATGGACTTCTCGGCAAACAGTGTTGGCATTGGCTGGAAGGTGCATTGTGTGATGAAGTTTTCGTCAGGTACCACGGCCTTCAGGTCCTCGACTAAATTGTCATGTAGCTCCGAGGCTTTGGCCATGATGCTCTTGTCATTTTTGAAGGCCGAAGTAAGCCAGATGACACTGTGAACAGGACAATTAGTGTGCCAAAGTGGGGGGGGGGGGGCATTTGTAGAATACCGACACCAAAAGACTGAGAGAAAACTCACTGATGATGGGTTGACTGAGTATACTCCACCGTAAACTCGCTGACCGTCTTAATACCGAGTTGGCTACTGATCGTTGGAATTTCCAGGAATTTCTCGAAGGCTGGCGCCTTTTACTTTCCCACCATGCTTGCATCTTCCGGCAAGAACAATTAGCACGTTTCAAATGTCTATAAAGGGAAGTTCCTGTCAGCCAGTCTCCTCAGAAGTGCTACTCACGGGCTGTCGCAATGACAGTATCTTTAAGCTCAGGTGAGTGCATGAACAGAGTCCACACAGTCTCGTCAGGGCTGTCCTTGATTTTCGTGGTGAAGTCGTGCATGGCGTCAATGGAATTGGGGATGAACTCCTTCGAGGAGATTGTCAACCCGCCCCAAATCTTATTGTTACTCAGCATGTTCATCTTGAAGTTTGTGACAATGCCAAAGTTGTTGGAGCCGCCCTTGAGGGCCCGGAAAAGGCGAGCATGATGGTTTTTGTCGGATGTGACGACGCTTCCGTCCGCCAGCACTACCTCGTACGAGATAACATCGTCGCATGCAAACCCTCTTTGCGAGTTCAAAAACGCCATGCCACCTCCAAGGAGAAAGCCAGCAACACCGACGTTCGCTTCCCGACCACCTACGACTGTGTAGTTATGCTTGTGCAACTCGTGGTAAACATCTCGCCATCGACCTCCGGGTCCTATATCGACCGTCTCAGAGGCAGTGTCAACGACTACGTGTTTCATCAACCCCAGGTCGATCTATGGCCGTCAGAGTCAGCGCATTAGTGGGTTGAAGGAGGGAGGACAGGTTTGCATACGGTGACTCCGTCGGCAATATTGTTTGATCAAGCCCAATTAGTATGGCCGCCGCTTCGAATACCGAATTTCTGTCCCGCGGATACCAGGGCCTTCAGTGCTTTGGAGACATCTTCTGTTGAGCGTGGTCTGACAATACAGGCTGGCCCAAGCTTGGCATCATTGCACCAGTATGAATCCTCGCGAACGGCGTAGTCAGGGTCCCTAGGCAGAAGGACTTGGGACGCCAAGCCGGCCTCGTAAAGGCAGTCGGCCGGGGGAGGGGGGGATTTCTTGGACACGGCAGCCATTATGATGCCAGATTATCGTGATTGGAATGCGTTCAAGATAGAGGAGCTCGAGAAGTCGAGGTAGGAACAAGTGACAAGAGGGCACAGCTCTTTCAAATCTAAACTGCAACCTCGCTAGCCCCACACACCCCGTAAGCATTGGCGCATACATGTTGTACGGTGGGTGATAGGAGCACAAGTGGAGAGAGTCCAGCTCTTGATTGGCCTTGGCAGTACGGATCTACATACTGGTAATGCGTTCTTGCGGAGGTGAACCCCGACCACGCTTGGATCGGTCGGCATCAGGGAAAGGCTGCATTACGAGCGAGCTCCTTGTCCCTGATGCGATGTTGCTAGGGTGTCATCAACGTGACATGCCTGTCACTGAGTCAGGGCACTTGTATGAGCCACGGCAGAACCTGTAGTCGAAGATGATACCAGGTAACACCGTTTCTACAGGCATTGGAGAACATTTTGCAAACATTTTCTGTTCAGAGAATGAGGCTCCCACTGGGTGGTTTTGTCAAGAAACACACAGTCCTGCGTAAAGTTTTTATAGATAATACTATCTCGTGGGTTCACCGACATCTCTGAAGGACTTCGTGCACATACACTTGAGACTCCATTTCAAGAAGCAGCGATCTCAAAATAGGAGGAAGCAAGACCTGTGATTTCCAGTGACCAAGCTAAGGCAGAATGGGGGCCAAGGTCGGTGACTTGACCCAGGGTGCGATGAGACTTGCTGTGCAAATCGAAACTTTTAGACCGGTGTATTACGCGTCCTAATTGTTGCGGGCTCCCTATTTTTTTCACCTGTTAGGGCAGGAAGTATAGAATCGCAGTTCCCCACAAGAGAGGGTCACCTGCGTAAAAGTTGCCTCCCGTTGGTAAATGGAATAAGAAATCCAGATTGTAACCCTGCAACCTAAGGCGGCGTCGTTCAAGTGGCCAAGCAATGTGTCCTCGATGATGAAGCGTTTGTTCTGGCCCAACAGCAATAGATGACCTAGCTGAAAATTCCAGGAGGATTTGTGCTACAGGAGATCTCAACGGCAGCGCGGCAAAGCTTAGGGCCTAGACGCGGCCAGGAGTCGCACAAACAGCCGGCTAGTTTGGATACCGAACTCGAGTCTGGCCAGTGCACAGCTCGCCATTGATATTGTCAGCCTAGAGAGTCCATGGCGGTGGCGCTGCTTTGAGCAGGCAGTCTTCCCAAAAGATGACTCTGAGATGCTTCGAGTGCTATTCCTAGCGACGAGAACCATGCCGATGGAGGGTGTCAGAGCCGACATTCCAAATTCATGACCACTTATCTGCCCAAGGAATGTTCAACTGGACCTAGGGAGCCTGATTTGGTCAAGCATAATGGTGGTGTACATGAATCCAACGAGTACGTGGCCGCACTGATGTGAGATTCAACCGTGCTCGGGGGAACTGCCTCACCAAAAGTAAGCGACATGCTTTCATCTCTTGTGTACAATGCTGTGATACCCGGAAATCATCTAGCCTCAATTAGCCCAAGACATCGAGACCTGTACTACTTGTCCACAATCTCAAAGTGGGAGATTCAGTTAACCCTACCACTGAGTGTACTTAAAGCATTTATCTTCTACCGCTCCTTGTCGAAGGCAGCCATTTGTTTGTTTGATACCACATATCTCTTAGCCACCACTTACATATCATCCGAGTCACCACCGAGTATCACCAACAAAACCATCAGTCGATTACTACCTAGGGAGTAGCCTATGAGACGTGCATATTAAGACGTCTTGGAGACACCGCGATGTTTAATCTGCGAAGCAAGCGCGTCACCCGCTTCCTCCACGTTTCTGTTCTCTGGTTCTTGTTCGCAGTCTTCGTGGCCGCTGGCACAGGCACCTTCGCCGCATCGTGGCGCCTCCAACCAGCTCAAGACAGTGGCCTTGACAGCGGCTTCTACAACCTCCTCAGCCAGACCTTCCTCACCTTGCTCGCGAGTTGGTGCACTGTGCACCCTGTTCTGCACAACCACCTCACCAAGCGGCGTTCTCGCGTCCCGCTCCCCGCCCCTACCGTGGTCTTCATCTTCTCCTTCGTCGCCACGTTCTGTGCGGCGATGGCGGCGCCGATTTTCTATGCCAGGCTGAGGAATCGTGCCTTGGCTGAGAATATCGGCAACACCTTGAACTTCGTCTCCGGTTTCTTTACGGTTGTGACTGCGAGCCAACTTGCCGGAGGGGTGATGCGCATCGAGGATTAGGTTGTAGACTTGCTGACAGCAGACGGATATAACCTTTCAATTATGGAATGATTGCCATCTACGACTGTGATTATTGGGAATGTTTGAAGCGAAGTATCTGGATTGGTACATTATCATAAAATAACTCCATTTCATATTGACCCGCACATAGGGAACCTGTGGGAGTTGCTAATGTTCCTCATGGAGAATTGCGCTTCAGACACGCCAGATTTTCTACCCAAGACAGTTTCTGGGACTAAACGATACTTGATTCAAGTGCTGTAGGCTTCTAAATTGAACATTATGGTACCTAGGTATCCTTGGCTATGTTCGGCCACGGCTGAGGATATTCTAAATACACGAGAGCAAGCGGGGAGCTGAAGCAAAGAGATCATGTGTGTGTGGGGGGGGTGGGGGGGACTAGGTACCAAAATCCAAATATCGGTCTTTCTCTTCCAGAAAAACACTGAGGGCAAGTGACCTGAGGTGACAAAGAAGACCAACTTCCGTCTCCTTTTCTAAGATGTGTAAGGCGGTCCCTTGAGGTTGGAGATGACACATAGTTATCTACTCGCATTTCCAATTGTAGATTTCACCTCCCTCAAATGTCTTGATGAATTTCTCATTGGCGTAGAAAGTCCCAAGGTCGTCGAAGGTCGCGCGCCCCAGCGCAAAAGCCTTGCATGCCCAGAACCTGTTCCGAGGGTCGTGCGATAGGATTACGGTCGCATCGGTGTAGAAAACGGGCAGGACGTTCAACGGAAGCTGGACTAGCTCGTCAAGCACAAGCTCATGCTCGTACCTATCTCCCTCCTCGTTGGTGAAGACAACGGTGCCCTGAACCACGTCGTCGCTTTGGCGAGCCTTGGTCTTCTCCTCTGAGCGCTCGGCCACAGCATTGTCCTTGCCAAAGTCGTCGTAGCAAGTGATTTGGCTGATGAAAGGCTGCTTTCCCTGAGGGAAGGTCAGGGCTCCCGGGCCGGTCAGGTTTCCAACCGGTTGCAGGGCCCGGTCGAACAGTTGGCAGTGGTAGGCAAGTTCCGGCATGCAGATCTCCGCACAGCGAGTTGAGACGACACTGACCGTGAAGTCGAAATTGACCGGCCGAGGCTGACCATCAGCATCAAGTCTAATTGTCTCGGTGACCTCCAGAGGGTGGTTCGTGAACCCCACCACGAGGCCTCCCTCTCCCTCAGCCTGGCGCTTCGCTTCGGCCTCAGTAGGGAGCCCAGGCGCGCAGGAAACGGCAGTGATCTTTGCGAAGGCATCGAAGATGAACTTGGTCTCACCAGGACCGACCTGAAATTGGGCGTTCTCGTTCTCGCCGTGTAATGTACAGTGGAATCCGATCTTGCATCCGCCAGCACACTCGGCATCGACGACGTCGGCAGTGAAAGGCGGATCGACAGGAACAGAAACGTCGGTCAAGGGTACATTATCTAGTGTCTTGATAACGTCGAGAATGCTGTGCTTCAGCTGGATGTTGATAGTCGTGGCCTGGCGGGGTTCTGCTGGAGCTGCGGATGCGAACCCCAGTGCTAGGGCCGAGGAAAAAAGATATCGGAACAACATCTTTCAGACGCAGCGTGCCTGCTATTCCGTCAAATTGCAATATAGCTTATTGGGATCAATCTAAGCCCCTGGTTTCGTGCGTCTTGTCGTCTTGGAAGATGCCTTGATATCTTCTTCATCTCATCTCCCAACGAGGTGCCTCGTGCCACCCTTTTATACATGAAGCCTTTCCGCTCTGTTCATCATCTGCCTCACGAATTCCAATTCCTACCCCTCACACCCAGAGCACCTCATAGATTGTAAGGGTCGAAGGACCAATTTCTTTCGCGACGATGCTCGTATCTTCTTAAGTCAGCTTAGACGATGGCTGAAAACGCCAAGACAGAGCGTACACCAATGCGATGGCTGCAATCCCGAGATTCTTTGTTATGTCTCTGACAATCTACAGAGCACAACGGCTGCGCAGCAATCCTCTCTCATCTCAGCTTCCTGCTGCAAATTATTTCTCTTCCTGGAAAACGAATCAATCAGCTGTTGGAATGCCGAGCTCTGTGGGGCTGAGTGAGACATAGGGCTGACTTGTGAAACGTGAGGCCGGCATCATTCAGAGAACGAGTTGTGAGGCAGCCTCCTCCCGGGCACGACCGGATGACTCTGAATATGTCTTGCATCTTCCCCAGATATTTGAAGCACAGATCTTCTATCAAATGACTTTAGGGATCTGTGTCGCCATAGTTGGTGATTTCTAAACTACCTAGATACACAGACACTTCGGTGAATCTTCATCAGTACATTCGTTAATTACCAACATAAACTTGATTTCCGATTATTACTCATAATTCGATAATTATAATGGAAGCAGATACTTCTCTCATCGTCTGCTGCTCACCGGTATCAAATATGTCGCGGCGCTGAACCTACTGGTAGATATTAAGCTGGCCTGGGCAAACGTTCTCGGGTATGTCCAATTACATGTGGGTCTGTGTTGGCCATTAGCAGTGTCGAATAATTTTACCCAATTTCGAAATAATTATTTATGTTAAATCTCATCGTCTGAGACGATGCCAGGCATTTGGATGGGAACTCGAAAATTGACGAATGACAAAGTGGATTGAGACTTTATAAACATTTCAGACTCGCCCGGTATGATTGGCTTGCCCAGGGTCCAGCGTGACCGCCTTCCATGATTACTGTTGCCTGATTTATGTGAGATTGAGAATCTGGTTCTGAGATGAGACGCAAGCTGACAACGAATGATTTGATGATGCTCCGAAGGGGCAGTGGTTGGCAGATCTTTGGTAGTACAGCCCCACCAGTAAATCACTTTGATCTCCATGGCAGAGGCGGGGCGAATGGTCCTTTCGAGGTTAACACTCTCTTCGAGGTGATCCTCCTTGCGTCCCCTTCAGGGGTGGAGTGAAACTAGTTGGAAAAGCATGCGTGAGTGAACGCATTTGCCCTCTCAAAATGGCCCCTTAACAGCTACAGTGGGATAGCAACGCCTCGGGACGCTCTTAAATCTCCCCACCCATATATCTACAATCTGAGGGCAAACTGGGCCTCGGGTATGCAAACGGTCTTCAATCACCCTACCCACCCGGGAGCGGCTTAAGTAGCTCAGAGAGACCTTTTCTTAGGAAATCCAACGTAAGCATCCCCCCCCCCTTTACGAAATGCACCACTAAGAATGCCTGCATTGGTGTATACAAATTTGAGATTCCCTTCTTCCTGTAGAAAAGCCTCGTCAAATGCTGAAAAGATCTTAGCGGGCTTCAGCCTCATGAGGTCTGATATTAGGCGCACTACATATGTAAGTTTGCTTGCAGGCTTGAATAATGCGCAAATACGAGGACCGCATCTAACCGTACGTTGTTCACAAGGCCATGCGTCTCATGGCATGTGATCAACTATGACATCGGTTTCTCGCACGATGACCATCCCATATGGCGGCATATGCTCCGCCTCAACGGTGTCACCGTTCCTCCACCTGTCTAAGGCCGGAGCTTGTCAGTGACCAACCATCCATAGAAACTTTTCACATTATGAACCGATCTCACGGCTCAACGCGATCTGCAGAGTCCGGAAACTTCTGAATCGACCCATCCCATGCCCCGCAACTCCGTCATGCCCAGCCGATGTGGATGTCGAAAGAAGTGGACTGACTCGGAATCCGGAGCATGCCCTGCTGCGACCATGGCATCTGGGAGAAAATTAATCCTTGCTTTTTATTAGGATCCATGTCCCTGTATAGTCGACAGCGCTTTGGACTCTTGGATTTCTAACTCCAAATTGATCAGATCATTAGCCTGTGCAACTTCACATAAATTTCGAGTCGGTCTCCGTCCCATTTTGGGGCTTCACAGGCCCGAGGCTCAAGCTCGAGGCGAAAGTCCAAGGCTAAGACTTGGAAAAGACTGCTCCTCACAGTCTCGAATTTGGTGATGCCTTGAGCTCATGGGAAGCTCATTCTGTCTCTTCCCATTAACAACCTTATACTCACATACCCCCAGTCGGGATGCTGAGCCAAGGAGGTACAGCCAGATTCCAAAGTCGCCTGGGCATACATGCTTCGACAAGTATGCCTTCAACTAGCCAGTTTCACAAATCTCAGACAGCACATCCATTTATGCTCACTGATGTCAGCAAAATGAAGACCATAGGGCATGATCAGTTCAGGCAGGTGAAAAGTACGTGGCCATGATTCCCAAGGCCCTCTTGCGAAAGATGATGAGCAGGGAAGTCAAGACGTAGCAACGATGTTGGTCACGGTGTACCAGATGAGATACGTTGTATTGATTGGTGTCTGTTTCGCTTGTTCGGTGTGAACGCAGTAAATAATCGTAGGTCCCGCAACAAAATACATGATTTCCTCGTGAACTTTGATTAGTCCCATCGCTCAGACTCTACAACTGACAATAGAATGTCAGCAGCTTCTCCGCTCCGACCTCCCACTCAACATCATTTTGCATATGATGCCCTGCAGAGGGCACTAAGCAGAGCCTGACACCATCACCGCAACTATCCACGCCCCGTTTCACACCGTCCTCCTCTTGCTCTTGTTGCCCCACAGGGCCATCCACTGCATCCAGTCTTTTGTTGCGTTTTAGCAGTCTAAATGACTGACGGTAAAAGCCTGCCAGCTTCTCCATGACATCCATCGTCATGGGCCTGTCTCGTCCGCCTGCTAGCACCAAAATCCGCTGCCCACCACCATGGGCCCAGCCCGTAATTCTTCGGATAACGCTGGCCGCGTTCGCGAAAGGCACCATCATGCCGAGAGGCCAGAGGAAGGACTCGTAGGCGTTGATATGCTTCTGGAATTCCACCACATACGAGTCTGAGACGGCGTCGCTGAAAAATGCCCGCCGGGTGAGGGCTGGATGGGACAGTGGACTGTTAGGATGCCACCCGTGGAACAGCATTCTTAGCGAGAACCATGGGTCTATAAGCCACCAGTTGATATAGACTCGCATCCTGAAGAGATAAGTGCTTGTCAGTCGGTACCGCCCTGCGATAGACAGGTGAATACTGAATAAGACACGGCGAAGAACTCACGATCCAAAGCCTGGCACCGCGCCCATGAGAACTAAGCCCTTAACAAGAACGTCCCGCTCCGACAGCACAAACTGGCTGAGCCCTCCTCCACTACTGTGGCCGCAAAGGACGACCTTCGACCCTTCCCGCTCCTCGGCCCATTCAATGCCGGCGACGAGGTCATCGGCTAGGGCGCTCTTGGTCGTACCATACACCATGCGCAGGAAGAATGGGTGCCAGCTCTCGCCATGGCCTCGGAGGGAGAGAGCGTAGCAAGGGATGCCGTGTGACGACAGGAACTGAATGTACTCGAGCCAGACCCATGGGCTACCCATGCCACCATGAATGAAAAAGACGGGCGTGGTTTTCTTCTTATTTGATGGTCCCGGTGCGGCATAGAGAACCTCGAGCGGGCCTCCTCTGGTGGGCACAAAGAGGCGCTCGATCCCTTGGGGAAGTGCAGGTGGTGGGCCGGCTGGCTTGGTCCACCGAAGCCATTGATAGCTGAGATTGAAGTTCATCATCTGTGCCTCAGGCTGGTGTGTATCAATTGGAAAACGAGCGTCTCCTCCTATACTTTTGCACCTCTTTTGAGGTTCCAGTCGGGCCCCTGACGTCGGCAAGCATCAGAATACACGTAGGCAGGCTATCACTTGTTGTGTTCAATGGTTGAGCGGCTGTTAGTAAGCAATTGTCTTGTGACTTAGGCGTCCCGAGGAATTATCGACCAGCTGAAACTTCACGGGCATTCTAAGAATCTTGAATTAGCGGGTAACTCTCGCGTGGTGCTTTAAGGGCTGCCGAAGGGTCTGAAAACCAAGCAAATGATGAATTCGCAAACGTTTTAATATACAGCTACATACGAATCATATTCAAGTTATTCACGACCATTCAGCTTTTGCCTCGAAATTTGCACCAGCCTTGTTAAGTGCTCCGTCCTCTCCGTGTTTCAGGAATATATGTAATCTGAGATATATCGTGTCGGGGCTGTTTCTCAATACAAGGCCATCTCTTCCTTCCAAGAATACTGATATCGTTGTAAGATACTGCTTGGTTGCATCACACTTATGTGCCTGACTTTGGCCAATGACTGTACACTCCTACGGCATGTCGTTTGCCTCCAGAAATCGTGTGGCATGATTCAAACCTCTGGGTCAGTCTCTACCATGGTCAGTCAACTATGTACATCTGGAGTCGTGGAGTGAATATGTGATCAGCTTTGATAAGAGGGACGTACTTCAAAAATAACAGCATAGAGGATAACTGGACACTTCAAAGATAGACTTAGTTTCGCCGTTGGCTGTTTTCCCCCTCTGCTTTGTCCTTCCTCCACACCTTCTGTGGTGTTTTGCTGATTATTTATAACGACAAGAAATGTCCCAGTGCCTAAGCCCTGTGGCACATTAGAGCTCAGCCTGCATCGCCATACAGATGATGTTCAGCTCCCGCGTTACACCAAAACACAGCCTCAGCGGTCAAGAGGAATTTAAGGCAGCAACCGTCCCAACATCCGGCGGACTCATTTACGATTCACGACGTTCGCAGAATTGACTGAGTTTGCAAAGATACTATTTACAACTAGCAAGGATGTCGTCCCTTAAACCGCCCCACGGTCAGATATTTACATCTGTCCACTTCTTAATGGCCGGTGGTCTAATCCTCGGGACAGTCACTGCCGTGGTTCACCATGTTTTCGCCACTCAAATCAATGGGCATGCCGTCCAAAGCAGCGAGCAACAGGAGTGTTATATCGCAATCGTGACCGGGCTTGCCTTTCTGACTAGGGCTTTCCTGACAGCATCGGCTGGACTTGCTTATACTCAGCTACTTTGGCATATTTTGAGATCCAAAACGTTCACCTTGGCTGGAGTGGACGCAACATTTTCTGTTGTCAAAGATCTGTGGAGCTTCTTCAACTGGGAATTATGGTTAAATGGCTTGCCTCTGGTAGTCATGGCAATAATTATTTGGTAAGTCCAGGCTAAAGTAGTTCCAGCAGGCTATCAGCTACAGGAATTTTTTACCTAACATCCTTCTAGGGCCATCCCTATCATCGCTATCTTCACACCCGGAACACTGACTGTTCAGTTGAGTACAAGAGCCAATATTACAAGCGTGGAGCGTCCAATATCCAGCCTGAATTACTCTGCAGTTCGACAGTTTGGCCAAATTGGCATGGGCGCTGATTACCGTTTCATGGGCCCATCTAGCGGAATTTCACGCCTGGTGGCAACAGTAGCAGCCCAAGGTTCTATTCTCAACACCCCAGCTCCATACGCCAACTGCTCTTATCAACTTGAATTTCATGGGCCATCCCTCTCCTGCGGGTCTGCAACATCTACCAACACTACGAAGATAGCCAAGATCATCAGTCCTCAAGGCCAAGAAAATCTAAGGCCTTTCGTCAGCTTCGTGCCATTCAGGAGAAGCTATGAGAACGAGACGGATGGAGCACTTAGCGGCCTGCGGTATACCCTCGAGGGAGGGTCAACTGCGGCCCAAAGCTCGACATATGACGCGGTGTCTGAGGATCATGGAAGAATATACGTTGTCATAAATGACAATTCAGGCGGCAATTTTGGGTGGGCAGCCAACAAAACCATCGAATGCGGCCTCTATAATACATCCTACAGCGTGAATTTCGCCTTCAGCAACGGGCAGCCCAACCTGACTATTGTCAACACCACACGTCTGAATGGTGTAGCCAGCGATGCCGCACTTGCCATGTGCAATTCCGGAATCAGTCTCAATGAGGCATCGGTCTGCTCGCCGGAAGCGGTAGCGTACATTGCTTTGTTGAATGCCTTCGGTCAGCAGCTTCTGGGATACCTTGAACAGTCACACTACGGTCACATCTGGTCTCTCCAAACACAAGTCGCCAAGACTGTTTTCATGGACACCAAAGAGTTATACGAAGCTCAATACTATATGAACAACGGAAAGGATGCAGATACGCAACCCGCCAATGCTATGGGAATGGCCGAGACATTAGAAGAAGTATTCACCAATGCTACCCTCAGTCTCTTTAGCAAGACGTCATTTTTGTACGTATCGAACAGATGGTTTACTTTTACTTTCTCCACTATAATACTGCAAATTGTCTAACGTATCCGGTAAATAGACAAAACGAGACAGCTGCGGCGATTGTGCCAGTCACAATCCTCACCCCACAGAACGCATTTGTGTACCGCCCTCGCAACCTTCTGATCTCGTATATCAGTGGAGTGACAGCCACTGCGATATGCGTGGTACTAGGCTTCATCTGCATCTCGAAGTCCTCGGCAGAAGCTTTCGGTACATCCTTCTCCACAATCTTGAAGACGACGCGGAATCCAGAGCTGGACAGACTCGTGCCCCCGGTTGAGACCAGTGGCGCTGAGCCACTAAGTAAAGGGCTTGCGACAATCAAATTACGGCTTATTCGGGGGGAGAAGCCGCTGTCACAAGACCAAAGTGACATGGACGGTGATGTTGGACTCGAGACTACCAGTGGGGACGGTTGGAGCTGCTTCGCTATTCCTGAAGATGCGAATGATCTGGAATCAGCACTGTCGTCGAAGACGAGCAGGAAGGCGAAGTCTCCTGCCTCCGAAATCGACGTTGATTCTCTGCTGATGCCGGGCGACCGATAGACTTACTTACTTTAGATGCTTGTGTCAACATAATTAGTCCAAGCGATTGCCTGCACAGCCTTTTGCTAAGCCCCCGTTCGATCTGAATAACAAGCCGAAGATCGAGGTTTGAGGCTCTTCGCCGTCGCCGAAGTCCAAATCAGCTTTGTCGCTGGCATCATCATGGTTCAGCATCCGAAAACGCCGGCCTGTATACTTGAGAGGACACAACCGGATCTATCCAGATCTCTTCGCCCAGGGAGTAAATGGTCCAGCTCTGGGAACATCTTTGCCGACGTGATTTGGAATCATCAACTCAGGCGGTGACACTGGTCGCGTCAGCATGAAGAGCAACTTGGCCTCCTCGGTACGAGGGCTGGTCGCACACCTCACCTTGCGTCTCAACCATGCTTGGGCGGTGGAACACAACTGCATGTTTTATATGTTGTCATCCTGCCATGCCAGGAGGGATCAACTGGACGAAGTCCAGGGTGGACTGACTGTGAGTCCGCGGTTTGCCCAAATTTGGGTTGCACAATGAACACATACTAGTAATATGAAGGGAGTGACGACTTGTTAAGTGGTACTGAAGCTTGATCAAATCATTGACGAGTATTACCTGGAGGTCACTGCCATGTCATCACTCGAGAACCTGTCGCCTGTTGAGTTGTATTGATGCGCGTGTAAGCCTGTCTGGGCATTTCTGATTTCACAAATTCAACTTATTGAACATCCGGACCAGGGGGGCTAAGAAGCAAGACAATTTCTTTTAATCAGATAGGCTCACCCGCAGGGGTCGCAGGTAGGGAGACTGTTAATATGGATGTGACCCGTGTTGGTGAGATGAATAAGGGAGCCTGTGCAAGATAAAACGAGGTCCGTGGGAGCAGCCTTGTCGATGGCTTTACACTACGCTCGCAGAAGATCTTGGGTTCGGCCCACCCAGATGTCCCAGGCACATAGCTGGTGAGTGGGTTGTCGTGGCTGGAGGACGTCCGCACCGCGAAGATGCGCGCATCGCGCTGTAGCGTGGAGCTGGCCCGACAGCTCCTCTCAAACCGTGTACGGCCTTGTCAATTGGGGAGTTTGGATGCATCATTAGATTCCACAGTGGTGACAACTTCTGCCTGTCGTATGGCGCTTGGAAGGTGGATGTGCCTGGACTTGACGGCGCACGAGCAACGATAGGTCGTGGTAGCTTAGTCATCATTGACTTTTTCGCCGTTAGATATGAACCAGCAAACTGCAATACATGTCGCTAGTCGGCCTGTCGGGCCTGAGTACTGCCGGCGCTAGGAGGGGCGAGATGGAGGGGCGCTATTGGATCTGCACCATGCATACGCACAGACATGACCCTGTCAGGTCGACTAGCTCCCGAGATCCTTGCCTAGATCACCCGGCCTCACAAGGTAAAACAGTCACCACGCAGCCCGCGATGGTCACACCCCCAGCCGTGCCCACTGCTGAGATAAGTTATTACCGAGTCCATATACCGGGGCAATCAAGGTTGGACGCCATCTTGGCGCGGGAAACGATGGATGGCCGGGGAAAAGGTTGCTACTAGTCCCCAGGAAGCCCCGCGATTGGGTCTGTTGGGCCATGGTACCTCGGCCACGACGACGACCCCTACCGTGCTTGAAGGAAACCCTTCCCCGAGCCGTTCTACGAGATGATGGTCGGAACGGGAGTGACTTGTCTCGCCCACAGAGCCGAAATCAACGTCAATCCTGATGAACCGCCGACCAAGTCCTGAAGAGCAACCTCCAGCGTGCTCGTTCCGACGACGTTAGGCACATGAGCTGAAGGAAAGATGAGGCTTCACTGCAGCAATCGATGGCATAGCTCC
Organism: Diaporthe vaccinii; assembly: GCA_039880775.1. NCBI lineage: Eukaryota > Fungi > Ascomycota > Sordariomycetes > Diaporthales > Diaporthaceae > Diaporthe > Diaporthe vaccinii. The sequence goes on from JBCEDN010000033.1 coordinate 389,748, forward strand.
TCACTTGACGGCGTATGTGGCGCGAAGCGTAGGAGCGGAACCTCATGATGGTGGCGAGGCACCGTCGATGGTTCCCAGGGCCAAGTAATGGACCCGGTCCAGGCCCAGGCGATGGAGGCCCGAGGGGACGGTGTTCGTGCCGAGCAACGGAGTACAAACGACGTTTACCCACCCTTGCATAAAAGCGGCAGCTCAACGGACTGTGTTGTAGTCGTCGTATTCCTGCACCTGCAGTGAACTGCATGTTCTGAGCCGAGGTGTTGACGCAGGACGGGAAACCCGACGGCATACAGAAAAGAGTCTTCCGGACAGTGGATTTCCGCGACGGGACGATGACCTCGGGGCGGGAGCACTGCAACGTTCGGAAACAGTAGAGGCCTGCACTTGCGTGTCATCGGATCACAGCGGTCGAGGCGCGTGGTGAAGTAGGCCAAGTGAAGCAAGGGATTGCTGGAGAGGACCACCTAGCAGGAGTCAAGTCAAGAGACGTGTCTCTGGGGGTAGGAGTAGCGCCCACGCAGGATAGTAGGCAGTCGCGAAAACCCGCATTTTTGCCGTGGGGGTGTAGGCGATCAACGAGGATGCAGGGCATGCACATCACAATGCACGACGACCTGTTGCGCCGGTACTCTGGTCATCGATCTGGACAGACTGGCGAGATCTCTGACGAGATCCGGGCCGAGCCGCACGAATCGCAACTGTCGCCGGCCAGAGGGAAGAAAACCGACACCATTCCGTAGCGTGCGGCTTGAACCTGGTGCTGCCCACGCTCGCCCCCCGGGCAGAGAAGGAGCGGTGCAGTGAGCCCCGAGCAGCGGCAGCCACGACTCATGGCATTGCCTGCTCGTTGGAGCACGACAGCTGCCATGGAGGACCGTTTTGCTGTCCTTTTTGTCTCCCTGTTTGCATTACTGCGACGTTGCACTGCGTGTGCGGTGTGTGCGTATGTGCGTATCTGCCACGCAGGTCGGTGAACCGTGGCCCATGGTCCTGGCTGGAGCATGCGATACATACATTATGATGGCTATGAATGTGAGGAAGGATTGATCATGGTGTTTAGATTGTCAAGCTGTTATGTTGCGAGCTGGCCACGGCGATCCTTGCCTCTTGAGGGGTGCGGTAGAAGGGAAGTGCAGTAAAGAGACAGAGCTTGTTGCGTTTGATCGCTTGATCATTAAACACTATGCGATCTACCGTACGGTACGGTCAGGATTGTTAGGATGGTCTGCCTGGCTGTGGTTGAGTGAATTGAGAGAGGAGGATGGATTGTGACAGTGGCAGTGACAGTGGCAATGGGGGGCAGTCTGGGATCGTCGGCACTCGGCCAATAGACTTGCACCTATACCAAAAGGACGGAAAACCCAGAGGCTAAGGAGCTGTCAGGACTCAGGAGCACCCTGTCTGGCCCGCCTGCTCGCCTGGCTTGGCCTCCCCCCTCACACTCCCACAACCACTGGACCTAACCTCCCCTAAGAGCTGTCAAGGCAGGGAAGGTCTCTGGGCCCATGTCAGACTGCAGCACTGCAAAACAGCGAGGCTCGCCAATAGGGCAACGGCCCGCTCCGACAGTTGGGTAGCCCTCGCTAAGGCGGGTTGCCCCTCTTTGGGGCAAGGCTGTCGGAAAAGTGGTCTGATTCTGATGGTAAAATCGCCTGGTTTTTTGCACGCATTTCGTGACAAGTCTGTCTGGTCCCGTTTGCTTTTTCGCAGCGCTGGCTGTCTGTTGAGCAGCAGCGGCGGCGGCAGGAGCAGGGAGCTGGCTCGCAGTTGCTCTTTCCCTACTTGCCCACTCTCATTTCTCCTGCCTTAGGTAGTAGCCACAAGCACACACTGTCTCGCCGTTTCCCTGTCTGCCCGCCCGTCCGCCCGTCTCCCTGTACTGTACCACAGGACTCAATCATCAAATCAGGCCATTCTTGACAGCTTCTAACAGCGCCCATCCGCCCATCCGTCGTCCTGTTGACGTGCCGTCCCTCCCCAACCACAAACCATCAATCATCCAATCCAGTCCAATCGGAGCCCCACGCAGACACTCACTCACCAACCTCTCACACCCTCACACAAGACTCAGACAGACTCACTAGAGTCACTCACTCACCCACTCACTCACTGCATCGTCAGCGGCCCCGGAACTCCTGCACGCCCCCTCCTCTCGCTGTCTCTGCCTCTGCCGCCCACCAGCCAGCCTCGGATCTACCTGCCAAACTCGTCTTCGTCTGTCAACGCATGCGCACAGCAGCCGACCACGGACACTGGCATTGACATTGGCAGCACACTCAGACTCATACACGCTGCCTGCTACCCGTGCTTGACACTCGTGTATGTACAGCCCCAACCGAGACCAGCCCAGCCCACTCCGGTCCTGTCCAGTACCATACCTACAGTACACCTGTCTCCATCTGCCTGCAGCAACATACCAAACCCTATACGATCGCTGGTTGATTGACTTGAGCATCCCACGCAGATCACTGCCTCAGCTGTCACACACGCTCTCGCCCTTCTCCTTCACCACACTGCCAGGACTACCACTACGCGCCCTATCAGTCTCCTGACTGCTCACTTCTGGCCCCATCTCACCTGTTGCCCTCGTCACAGCGCTGTCCTGCGCTGTGGTTCTGCTGTGCGGTATACTCTCAACGGAGGCTCACACTGGCGCCTGACACTGTGACAAAAACCTGCTCAGCATTGGCGGGCACTTTTCCCATCTGATAACCACCGCGGCTCTGCCCAGGGTCAGCCCTCAACAATCCTATCGCCCCTACTGAACCCATCTGAGACCCCCAGTCATGACATAGAGACGAGCACCTCTGCTCTCCAGGCCCTTGCTCGCATACACATACTGTCTTTCGACTGACATCGCACCGACTGACTGGACAAAAGAAAGTATTTACCCGCGTCCCCGCTCACTTCAGCAGCGCCGGCAACCGAGTCTTCTAGGACTTGCTGCCCTTGCGCCGCGCCCGCACGAACTTTTGTCTCGGCGTCTCATCAAATCCAAAAATCATACGATCAGCCTCCAGGTCCCTGACCTGCGTGCCATGCCCGGGAAATAATCATGGACCCCAACCTCCTCAGACACATCGAGTACTTCCTCGAGCCAAATGGCCAAGTAAGGTCAACCAACCGTCCCCTCCACCCTCTCCCCGACCATGATCGCCGCTCTCGGGGGACACATGCCTATCCGGCCGCATGTCACTGTTGCTGACCAAGCACAGACAGACGACCTGGAAAGCCAACAGCAGCGCCGCTTCAACCAGAACGCCACCGCCAACTCGGCGCAAAGTTTCTGGGACATCGCCGGCCTGCCGTCCGACTCGGGCCTCGGCTCGCCGTCGAGTGCTCCTGGCAACTTGAACTTCGACGCCTTCGGGCAGGCCTCGAACCAGCCTAACAGAACACAGCAGCGCCAACAGATGCTTGGTCAGGGCTCCAGAGTAATCCTGCCGCCCCGAGCACCAAAGCCCAAGTCCGGCCATGAACGCAAAAGAACGAAACTGAGCACCGAGTCGACTCCCTTCGACAATGTCGACTATTGGATACAGTTCGACAATGAGGAGGGCGCCGGGGAGTCTGGCGGGTCGGATCTGAGCCACCAGAAAGGAAAGGAGGCGCAACAGCAGCAGCAACAGCAGCAGCAGCGGTAAGCTCTTCCTCGAGCCTCCGGTGGGAATGGACAAGCATCAAGGTGACCGACCTTCCCGCCGATGTGTGAGACACATAGCCGCTCTCCCCCGGCGCCCACCGGGCAGAGCCGTCGTGGTGTGGCGTGACTGACACGTGTTGATACAAAGACCCAAGATGCAACACTCGCAGACCGAGCCTTCGTCCATACCAACTCTCCGAACCGTTGAGCAGCAGCAGCAGCAACAACAACAACAGTCGCGGCACCGTCAACAATCGAGCATGGGGTCTGGACAGCCAGGGCCCAGCAACCCCCGGCGAAGACAGCTGCGGCCAGAGGACATGTTCGATGATAGCGCCCTAGACTACGCATTATCCGAGGAGGGCGACATGACGACCGAGGACTTCTCGGCGATGAACCTGGCCGACCAGATGTCTAATATTGATACGATGCCCCCTTCCGAAGTGCCACCCCGTGAGGGGTTGTACTCGACGCCTCTCAGCTGGGAGAAGCCACAGCCGGGTCTGCGACTAGACTCTCTGATAAGCACGCAAAACCCGCAGCAGCTCAACGAGGACGAGCAAAGGCGACTGATAGCCATAGCCATGAATACGGGGCCGGTCATGGGAGGACTAGGTTCTGGCCAATTTGGGATGGGAGGAGGGAACAGGGGCTACGTGTCGGGCAGCGGGCTACACGCGACACTGGGCTCGGGCCTTAGCCTCGGCGGCATGGGCGGCATGGGCGGAATAGGAGCGCTAGGCAACGGGATGGGGAGCCTAGGGTTCGGGCAGATCACCGACGACGCGCCGCTGCTGCGGCCCGAGACACCCACAGTCGCGAAGCCTCCGCAAAAACAATTTTCGCGGGAGAATACGGAGAAGAGCGGCGGCGGCGATGAAAAAGGCAAGGGGAAGGAGAAGGAAGGGTCCGTGGACCCCAAGGGCAAAGGCAAGGCCGGCGACCGGACCGCGCACAACGACATCGAGCGCAAGTACCGGACAAACCTGAAGGACAGGATCTCGGAGCTTCGCGACGCAGTGCCCGCACTGCGGACGATCCAGGAGGGCGTTGTCGATGAGGGCGACGAGGCCAACGGGCCCGCGAGGCCAAAAGTGAGCAAGGTAAGTTGTGCAAATACAGAAAATGAAGAAAATAGCAACAATGGACTGCCGATAATGGAAAACGTGTAAAGAGACTGACAAGTCATGACAACGATAGGGCACGGTCCTCACCAAGGCGACAGAGTACATCAGCTACCTGGAGAAGAAGAACAGGGCCATCATGGCGCAGCATCAGCAGCTGTCACGCCGGCTGGCCGCCTTCGAGCAGCTCCTCAGCCAGACGGCGCGTCCGTCCTTCCAGATGCCCAACTACAGCAGGACGCTTTTCGATCCGCGGGCTTTCTGTTAGACGGGGCCGACGTTACCGGATCGAAGCCACGTTGTCGTCTCCTGGGACGAGTATGGCCGAGAAGAGGAGGACGGAAGGACAAAAGAAGATTTGCATGCGGCTATCTACTCTATCTCTGCTGATACAGAAGAAAAAACATAGCCACCGGCGTTCACACATCTGTTTGGTTCGCGCGGCCGGGGGATGAAGAAAGGGAACAAATGGGGTGGACAGCGGGGTTGAGCTGACTGATTTTGCGGCCGGCCGGCTCTTTTGAATGATATGAAATAATCTCTTGCCTTTTTGTTTTCCTTTCTTGCGGTGGGTCTTTCTTCCATCCCAAACCGGCACCGCGAAAGAAAGCGCAGAACGACCCAACTCTCGCTCATAGACTCTCCTCTTTTTTTTTACTAAAGCAAGCAAGCAAAAGCGAAGCATGCGTGCAAACACCCGGGACGACGGCATCTGACGGGACGAAGTGATGTTCTGCCTGTCTGTATATATATCTATATTCCTTTTTAACATTGTCACAACACTGCCCGGGGTCGGGCGGCCGGCGGCATCATCATAGAATCGGCATCGAAGTTTGTGAACCACCGCATGGGGGATGTGGGTAAATAGGTGGTGATCACGGAGAATGGTACTGCGGGGATCCCCCAACGTCGTGGCATTTCAACGCATTGGGGGAGAAAATGCGTCTCAATATAACTGGGATCTCTTGCTGTTCATGATCCCGCTCAGTTGGGGAAGATGAAATGAGACGCCCATGCAATGCCGCTTGGTTCCCCGGAAAGGCAGCTCGCTGCTGCGGAGACAAGATATACTCTCAGTGTGTGTGCACGTATGTACAGAATGGACTACAGACACCGAGCCGACCTCAATCCCTCAAGGCCTCGATGTCGGCCACCTCCTTGACCGCCTCCGTTGTGAGGACGATAGGACTAGTATCGTCGACGGACACGCTGTCCTCGATGCGCACACCCAGTCCCCGGAAGTGCACAGGCCACCTGTCGTCGTCCTCTGGGACGTAGACGCCCGGCTCGACGGTGACGCAGTGGCCGGCGCGCAGGGGCACGTTGCGGCCATACCCGGGGCAATCGTGAACGTCGAGCCCAATGTAGTGGCCCACGTGGTGCGGGAACAGCGTCTCGAGGCGCCCGGAGCCGTTGGCGCCGACGTCGAACCCGAGCGCCGTCAGCTCCGCCCGCAGCGCCTTTTCCGTCGCCCGGTGCACCCCGTCCAGAGTCAGCCCGCTGTCTGCCCGGCACAGCGCCACGCCTGCCCGCTGAACGCGCAGCACCGCCTCGTATAGGTCGCGCTGTGGCGCCGTGAACTTGCCGCTAACGGGCCATGTGCGGGTGATGTCGGCGATGTAGGTGCCGTACTCGCCGCCCGCGTCTACCAGTACCATTTGCGACGGGTCGTCGTCCAGGCGCGCATTGTTGAGCACATAGTGGATCATATTTGCGCGGCTGCCCCCGGCCACGACGGGCACGTAGGCCGGGCCATCGCATCCGTCGGCGGCGAAGCCGTGCTCCAGGAAGGCCTGCAGGTCGCGCTCGCGGGCCCAGGGCCGGCGCATAGCGGCGGTGACGGCGCGCCCGGACACCCGGCCCGCGTGCCGCATGTTGGCCACCTCGGCGGGCGACTTGACCACGCGCAGCTGGTTGGCCAGCGGCTGCAGGCGGTCGATGCCGACCTTGTGGTCCGTCGCCTGGAAGACGGCGTCGCCGAAGGACGTCAGGCGCCCGTCTGTGGTGCGAACATCGATATCCGTGTAGATGCGGGATGAGCCTGCCAGGAGCGGGCCCAGGTACCTGTCCAGCTTCTTGATGTCGCCCGTCTGGTCGGCGTTGAAGACGTCCTCGGCCGCTTGCAGGCCGCTCCAGGGGCCAGACCACTGCTCCGCCGCCGGGTCCTTCGGCCGAGCGAACAGGTGGAAGATGTAGTCGCCGAAGTTTTCGCCCGTCTTTTGTATCACGGCCGTGGCCTCGGGCTCGTTGAACCCGGTGAAGTAGAGGAAGTTGGACTCTTGTCGGAAGGGGTAGAAGACGGCGCCGGAGCGCCACTTGATATCTGCGGCGCGGAGGACTGCGATGCCATCCTTGGGGAGCTCCTGTGCGAGGCGGGCGCGGCGGTCGAAGTACTCTTGGGCCATGATGCCGGGTGTTACTGGAGGAAGGCGGGTTACTATGCTGCTGCTGCGTCTGCTGCTGCGACTGCTGCTGCTGTGGGGCTTGGCTTGAGCTGGAGTCCTGGACGCAGGGAATTGTAGGCTCGCGGTGGACCGGTGTGCTTACATTCGCCGGGCTTCAGGATGTGCGGGTGTGTCTCGTGCACCGGCTGCCCAAATTGCAGTTGCGCCGCCGAGACGGAGGCATAATTCCTTGACCCCCTCGTCGTGCAGGCGTCAAGGCGGTTGCCCGAGTGCCTCGACACCAGGGAGGATAGAGCTCTGGGCCGGCAGCTGCGGGCAAGGTACGGCCCAGCCAGAGAGCTGGCCGCCGGTATTCGTATCCTCATGATAATTGATGACTGGCCCGGGTGTCTTGGCCGTAGGCTGGCATGTCGACCACGGCAAAAAAGTTGTGGTTCGATCGTCGTCGCCGAAGGGAAGAGCTGGGAAATGCGAGGAGCGTCATTGGCGTGCAGGGGTGATCGGCCGGTTCCGCAAAGGGTAGGGCCCTGGTCCCGCCTGCCCCAATTTGGTCTGTGGGCTTCGGCAGCGACAGACACCAAGTATCGACTTAGCTGTAGGTACCTAGGTAGCTTACAGTGTAAGTGAAGAACACTTAGCCGATTAGGCCAGGCATTAGATGCAATTACCTCTACTCAATCTGGGATGTGCACAGAATGGGGTTGATTGATATGCAGAAGAGTCTCCATGAGTGGTGCAGGTCTGCCGGACGAATATTGTCCATCGACCAGGTCATATCTGGACTACGACTCAGCAGCCATCGAGCCGTTGCTCTATGGAGATCTGTCTCGCCGTAACAGCTTGGTTTTGTGGTCAAAACCGTGAGATGAATCGACTAAGGAAGGACTGAACCCCTTGTTAAGCCTTACTTTCCCCAGCATACACCAGGTCAAAACACCGGCCCGCCTCTCATTTCCACGCAACATAACACTCAATGGTAGAGCTCTTAACGAGGGACAGTATACATTCTGTGGCGCGTCTCGAACTCGCAGATATCCAAAATGTATAAGTTGGTCCTGAGTTTTCCGCACTCCCCATATATATTGTTTGAACTCTGGATGTAGCACCGTTGCAGCTTTGCAACTGGAAAGCTTAGCCAGTTTGTGCAAAGAATCATTGAAATTACAGCAGCCCCAACAGTCACAGGCAGCACTCCTGAACATGGCGGCCGTGGCTGGCGATGTCTCAACTTTTCCCCGAACACCTCGACCCTTGACTATTTTCGATGAGACCATGTCTCACAGCGGGGACAGCCTTCCCTAGGCCAGATCAATTGATCATTAATATGTCCAACATTTAAGGCTATCGTGTATAGGCTATGGTTGCTGGTTTGATTTTCCAGTAACTTTCCTGTCTTGTTTAGCGGCCTTGTTGCGAGCAGGTGGCCCTGAACTCTACATGGGACCGCCTGTTTCGACAGTGATATGGAGTCATCTGACCGGCCGCGGGCGTGCTGCAGTCATGCTGCTTCGAAGGTGGCCGGAAACAATGGGTTCAGGAGTTCTTGGTTTGTTAAGTGATCCATGAATCCAATTTTCTGCTCAGTGACGAGGGTCTGGCGACGAACTTCAGTCATACGTTTGCCTACCAAGATAATAATGGTCAGGACTGGATAGCCGTATGCGAGACATACATATTCGGCACACTCGTTGCATTGTCACAATGCACAGTGTTATGCATGCAGCATGCAAACAGGGAGATCGATATCCGGGGGCATGTGAGCTCCTTGACGCGATAATCTGCGTTAGATCAGTCGTAGTGCAGAAAACATGTCCCCGAAATAAGAACCGAGGTCGTCCTTAATTGTGCATGCAGCATTCGTTGTTGGTCTGGAGATGGACTCGAGGAAGGGAGCCGGCATCAATGCGGTTGTTGGTTCCTCAGACCAGTCCAGTCGTCTAGGCATGGGCGCTATTACGTTGCCCCTGGGAGTTGGGAGAGAATGAAAAACATGTTTTCCCTATGTTTTCTTTATGTTGCCCAGGCGGGCGGGCGCACGTTTATATGTCCAGACAGCAGAGGAATTCATCGTCGTCCCGGATGTATCTGTTGCGAATGTGGCCGAGATTGGCGATGGGTGACGGGCGACGTTCAAATGACCGGAGCTGGAGCTTGCAGAGGGTGCCAAGCCCAGGCCGGCTAGGCTGTATCTGCTGTGCACCAGGACCAAACCAGGTAGGGTTGCCCGTTGCTGCTCCTACTGCATATAGTGGGGCCCACGGCCTGTGCGTGTATTTGTTGTCAGCTCGAGCGCCTTCCTTGGCAAGACAACCCGGGACCCCTGTCCCCCGTCCCAGCACCGCGATTTTCCCAAGCGTGTGTTTCGCTGCGTTGTGTGAGCGTGCGTGAGGAGAGAGTCAATCAATCCAAGCCTGTCTGAGAGCAACCTTAAGCTCAAACTTGGGAAGCTGTGCACCACCATCAACAGCCAGCACGACGACACGCCCCGCGCCATTCCCCCCTCCTTTTCAAGCCGTGCAAGACATACACATCTTGGTGCCTTGTCAGAGCCGTCGTCTGACCGTCTTGCCGGCCCCAATTGACTGCTCCTCTTTCCTTTTCTGCCCTCGTCTTCAAGCTCCATCCCACCAAACAAAGTGCATTGAGACGCGTGCCGTCGAGGTCAGGCATCACGCTGCACCTCACCTGCACCCGCCGCCCTTCCCCTGGGGCCATATCCCGACCGTTCCATCAGCAGGCAAAGACTCCTTTTCGCAGGAGCACTCTACGACGCGACTGCACGACGCCCGCAAATAGCATGTTGACATAGAACACCATCCTTACATGGCAGCTGTATCCATATCACCCTCGCCCATCTCCTCCTATCCCTCCATCATGTCCACCTCCACCAGACGAGCCCCTCTGTCTTCCAACCCGAATGTCGCCAACTCGCCCATCCGGAACTCGGCCCTTGCTGCCGCCCTGAACAAGCAGCGACAGCAGAAGAGAGCATATGCCAGTGTGCAGAGGGAGGAGCCCTATGGACAGCCACCTCCGTCCAAGAAGCAGATGCTCAACGACGGCACCGAGAAGCCTGCAAGATCCCCCGTCAGACAGGTTAAGGTCGTCCGCCGGGACCCTACCAGGCCACACAAGGATGAGAAGGCTTCCAACGAGAGGGGCTCCAAGTCCCAGCGGGAGGAGGAGAGGGCTCGCGTCCACCAGTGGAAGGAGGCTCAGCGCCGCAACTTCCCCGGCTTCGTCTTTTACTTCGAGAGCGTCCCCAACGACCAGAGGTCCAAGATCGTGAAGCAGTTGGCCCACTATGGTGCTGTGAGTGCAACACGCGTCCAATCAACACCCGAGGCCGTATGCTAACACTGCATTAACAGCGAGAGGAGAAGTTCTTTTCCAAAGACATCACTCATGTCATCACCACGCGTCTTATACCTCCTGCCAAAAAGACTTCTGGCCCAGACGCCACCGACCACACCACAGACCAAAGCAATGATCGACGGGGCCAGTATGATATGCCGAGGACTATTGATCCGTCTCTACTCAGCCGCGATACAGGTACCAAGGATGTCAGGAGGAGACTGCTGGAGAGCACCGGCCGGAAGCTGGCAGCACCCGCCCCCGTCGAGGACAACCTTCTTCGCCAGCCAACTGCGGCTCGGAAGACTGACATACTGGTGCGAGCTCGGGAGATGGACAAGAAGATCTGGGCATTCAGCAAGCTGGTCAAGATCCTGGAGATGCTGAATGACCCGGATCCTTTTGGAACTGCCGCTGCCCCCAAGGCAGCCGAGGAAGCCAACCTGGCCCAGCTTCTTAACAAGGAACGGACCAGTGGTCCCTCTGACAGAGATCCAACAGTGGCAACGAAGGAGCTCATCTTTTTCAAGGGGCCTTACATCTACGTCTACGATATCGAGGAAAAGCAGAAGCCTATAATGGTCAGAGAGTACCCCAAGGTTGCCGATAAGAAGGATGGGGATTGGCCACAGTTCCGGTCAACTCAGCACGGCAGATGCCCCTTCGTGGAGGATGACGAATTGAGTGAGCGGAAACGTCAGGCCGAAAAGGCCGCAAGGGACAAGGAACGCCAGGAGAGAGCTGCCAACGATACTGCTCCTACACTGAAGCCGCCTCCTGCCCCGAGTGCAAAGTCTGTGGTGCCAAAACGCACACTGACAGAGATGGAAGATGGCCACAACATCCGCTCCACTTCCTCCCGAGTTCCCGAGGTGTTTGACCTCGCCAAAGCGGCCAATCCACCAACCATCGATTTCTCCTCCCGGCCTCAGAACGCCTTTACCAGTCGGGCGCGCTCAGCTCGTCTACTCGCCGGTGAGCCCGTCGCGTCTGGTGTACAGAAGTCTAACATCACATCTGCCATTCGATCTCAGATGATCTCATCCGCCAGTGGCATCCGCGGTGCCAAGGCAGGGACTAGCAAGGAGCTCTACGGTCTCCAGCGCCAGGTTCTCGAGAAGAGCAATGCGCCATCTGCCAACCCTACTTCACAGGATATGAGTTCACGCCGCCTTGCGGAGATGAGCCTTGACACAAGCACCAACCAACGCTCGGCAAGCCTTGGGGTGAGTTCTCGCAAGCTCGCTCAGATCGAGGAGGAGCGCTCAAAAGAGCACAAGAGAACCCAGAGTGTGCCGGTTGCTGCTCCAGCCCCCAAACCCAAGAAGCGCGATCTGAAGCCTGGCTATTGTGAGAACTGTCAGGACAAATTTGCCGATTTTGACGAGGTGAGTTTAGCCCGGATTGTCCCGTCCAGAGTCAGTACTGACCAAGGTATTAGCATATTCTCTCAAGGAAGCATCGCAAATTCGCCGAAAATGATATCAACTGGACCAAACTGGACGCACTCCTGGGTCAACTCGAGCGCGTCCCGAAATACTCAGACGAGCTCGGTGAAGAACACTCGGACTGGTGACGGCTTAAAATCCATGTCCAGCTCAGCATCGCTCCCTATCTACACCACTTGGTGTCCACATGACCATTGCTCCACTTGCTCTAACACATCGCTCCGGCATCAAAAGCATCCTGCGCACTGCGGACGTGTTCCGCGACTACTGCATTTCCAAGATCGCCGCCATGCAGAACATCGAACCAATTTCATTTGTTTTACTTGATTCCTGTGTTGGCATTTGCAATCCAACGCTCCTTCGAAGCATTTACGGAGACGGGAACGCGATGATACCTCACCATGAGACACGTTTCAGCAGCACTTTTTGTCGCCTTTTTGGCTCGCTTTCGCGCACTTTTCTTGTGAAGCATCCTTCGTGCGGAGCATCAGTGGAATTTTGACAGGTTGGAGCAGCGCGACGGGGGAGCGCGCGAGGAGGTGTTAATGGAGTTTCTTCTCAGCAGATACTTGCTTGGACTCGAACGATGACATGAATGCTATAGGACGGTTTGGCATGGGTCGACATGGGGCCGAAATCCCCTGGTTGTTGACCACGGGGTGGTTCTAATCCCGACCGGTGACGGTCAGGTGAGGATCGCCCTACTTGCACAATCGATGAGATGTTGGGACGCGGTGGTTCTCGGTTTCGTGCACAGTACGAGGGCCTATGTATATTAAACCGTATCCATATACTGTGTCGAGGATATGAACATAAATCAAGCATCTTCAAAATGATCCAGTCAGGGACGTCGAGGTAACGAATAGCAGGTGGAAGGCTATCCGTGCTGTGTGGTTAAGCATCATCACGTCTACTATGGTAGATCCATGCGATTTCCTCACGGCATCGCAGGTAGTCTATCAACTGTCACTCAAAGAGAAACTGCATCTAAACAATGAAGGCGGCCCAACTGACAGGCACTTCCCTGGGGCTTATCGATAAGTATGGCTGTTGAGCTCATCGGAGCTACCCCGCGGTTTCTCAGCCTCGCCCATCCTCCACCCGCCCTATGCCTCTGCTTCCAACCGATTTCTTCCCAGGATGACCTCGTGTCATGACACCGAGCCTTCCTCCTTACCTTGACCCCAACGAACACCCAAGACCATCGCACACGCCTCCCGAGCGACGATGTCATCCCCACCACGAACCCCGTCCACCTCGTCCCCGGCCCCGGGGCCCGCCCAAGGCGCAGCAGCAGCAGGAGGACCAAGCCCAGCGACCCCTGACATCCCCGAGCCCGACCGGGACCGGTCCCCCTCACCCGACCGGGACCGGTCCCCCTCACCCGACCTGCCCTTGACGATGACGGCCTCCCTGGTGCTCACGCATCTCCCGCGCGACGCGGCGGCGGCGCTGGCTGAGGTGGGCACGACGTTCGCGCAGGAGAAGGTCATCGTGCGGTTCAAGCCCGTGGGCGGGTCGGCGCCGCCGATGCCGCCGCGCCGCGAGCGCAGCACCATCAGCGCGACGAGCAGGTTCGAGGCGGTCGTTGCGTACCTGCGGCGGACGCTCAAGGTCGCCGAGTCGGATAGTTTGTTTCTTTACGTTAATTCTACGTTTGCGCCGGCGCTGGATGAGGTTGTTGGGAACCTTTGGCGGGTGAGTCTTTGCTCTCTCTCTCTCTCTGCCTTAGTCTACCCATGCTTCTGTGAGGGTACATGGGCTGTGATGCGGGCTTATGCTGACTCTTGCTTGTTGGGTAGTGCTTCAAAGACTCGAATGACCAGCTCAACGTTGGATACTCGATGACGCCGGCCTTTGGATGAATACGGAAAAACAAAACATGACGAGATATGACGAGACGACGCATACGCTTGAGATGATACCACAGGATAAGACGTGGCTTCTGAATAAGTCTACTCTACTGGGCTGGCAACATTTATTAGCCAGCAGGCTTAAGCCAGACACGCTACCGAGGTGTCGGCCGAAACTTTATCGAACAACCGCAACGCCATGCATCAAACCGATGTATCATCGCGACAATCCTACAAGGATTTCTCGAACGCTTCAAGCTCCTCCTTCGATATCGGGTATGTGTGCTCCGGCGCTGGGTATGCGCGGCTCTTGACCTCGTCCCGGTAGGCCTCGATGGCCTTCAAGCTCTCGGACCACACGTCGCCGTACTTCTTGACGAACTTGGGCAGGAACCTGCCAGGCGGGAAGTTGCCCAGCATGTCAATCTGCACGAGCACCTGGCCGGAACACCCATTGCCGGCGCCGATGCCGATGGTGGGGATGGACAGCCGCGAGGTGACGAGGGCGGCGACCTCAGCGGGAACGGCCTCGACAACGGTCGCGAAGGCGCCCGCCTCCTGCACCGCCAGCGCGTCCTCGAGCACTTTTGCCGCGCCAGACGCCGTCTTGCCCTGCACCCTGAACCCGCCCAGCGCGTTCTGGCGTTGCGGTGTCAGCCCTATGTGTGCCAGGACCGGGATCCCCGCGGAGGTTATGCGCCGGATCGAGGGGGCCATCTCGCTGCCGCCCTCGAGCTTGATTCCCTGCACGCGGCCGGTCTTGATGAAGCGGATGGCGGTCTCGAGGGCCTGTTCTGGTGAAATCTCGTAGGAGCCCATGGGTAGGTCACCGACCTATGTCATGTTTGTTAGGAAGATGTGGTGGCTGAGACATTATGAAGAAGGATGAGATAATGGTGAACAAGGGTGAGACGGTGGTGAGCAATTATGAGAAGTTTATGAGGAAAGCTAAGATGTTGATGACCAAGGGTGAGATGGAGAAGAGGATAGGCGAGTGAGGGATGAGACAAGACGAAGTAGAAGAATAGGACTAACAGTGAAGGCAGCCTTGGTGGCCCTGGCAACAGACCGGCAATGCAACAGCATCTCCTCGACCATGACCTCGCTAGTGTCCTCCATACCCAGGGCGACCATGGCAAGGCTGTCGCCGACGAGCACGATGTCCATGCCCGCCGCGTCGGCCACGTGCGCCGACGGGAAGTCGTGCGCCGTCATGACGGCGATGGGTTCATTCCGCCGGTGCATCGCCCGCAGCGTGCCGAGCGTGACCTTCTTCCGGTTGCTGCTGGGGCCTTGCGCCCCCAGCGGCGAGTGCGAGCTGTACCTGCTCTGCGATGCCTGGTGGAGGGACACCAGGGGTCTTCTTAGTGCTGTGGCGGCGGCGGCGGCAAGGGAGGACGACCGCCTCGTCGCCAGTGAGGACGCGCAGGTACGCAGGGCTGTGGGGAGGTGGTGCATTGTATGTGGTAATGGTTGTGGCGGTTGTGGCTTGCGGCGGCGGGAGAAAGAAGTAAGTGATATGTGAGGAAGTGGAAGTGGGCTGCACTAATATATCCCAAAACGGATATTGGTGATGCAGGCCTGGGGAAGTCCAAGGCTCAAGTCGATAACAGTTGGTGGAACCCTGGAGTCAATTGCGCGCAATTTTTTGGGTGGATCAGTCGAAATTGCTCGTCAGCTGCGGAAGAGAAGAGGACCAAGTTCCAGCAGCGGCGGCCCTCTGGCGCGGGTGAGAATTGCGAGTTGTTTTATTTGAGGCGGGCATGATGATTACTGCCGTGTATTTTCAAGCCCGGCCGGTGTGGTGTTTTCAGTCCTTGTACGTCCCGACCGGGGCCGTGTCTTATGTAAAATTTGGGGCCGCGGTCTAGCCCCCTGTCGCGTCGGGCCAAGCCTTACTGGGGCTGGCTGACTGGGCAGACAGAAACTCCGAGTCGGCTGCTCGGCTTGTCCGATGGAAGCTACGAGCCGCGGCAATTCTCAGGGGTGGGGCACGTGCCCCTGGTTGTCGACATCCAGTAGACTGCCTGTGTATCTCAAGTCGGCTGAGAGTCGGCCACTAGGCTCTGCGACTACCAGCCGCATGCAAGAGCTTTGTTGTCGTTACACATATCGTCGAATTAGCCGTCTATGGCTCTGCACTATGCTTCTTACATTCACTTCGTGATATGCAAGAGGGACTTTACTGCGTTGACACTGGTCCTCATGTAACCTGTCGAGGTTCTCTCCTGCTTAACGTGTCTAAGACTTGGGATGCCCTAATGACCTAGCAGAAGTTACTGCTGGTATCCAATAGTCGCTGCGGGTGATGTTTTGTCTCGAGCCTTGGCTCCGGCAAGAAATTCATGACTATTGGCAATACTCAGGTGAGTGACTTAGAATAGTTGCTGTGGTACTTGAGATGTCGACAGGTGAAATAACCTTTATCAGATAGTCAGGATAAAAAAAAGAGCTATTGTCACGACATGAATGATGGCAAGATATCTAATCATCTCACCATTTATCATTTACCCTCTTCGCCTCAATCGCGCATCAAGTTCGCCTAAACTTTACACATTTATGAGCAAAGAATTGCTAGACCATCGGGTGACAAACTGGAAGATGCTACTTGGATTGTGTATCGCAGGTCTCTCACTCATTACAGCAGTATCTGCTGCGTCATGCATCCGTGCTACTCTGTATTACAGTTATCATCTCGCTGGGACTCTGAGCGAGGTTACCACCAGGAGAACAAGAAATACAGGCTTGACAGTATTTGTAAATCTAGGTTGGCCCACCGCTGCGATCAACAACGATAACTGATACTACTGCTCTACTAGCAGTGAGGTCGAGGTCTTGAGCATCTACGGGGATAAGTGTCTGGGCCCAGGCGCCCATTGTGGCTAGGTTCTTTGGGATTTGGAAGAAATTGGTGTAGATGATTGTGGGAAAATATGCGGATGTTGTGATGAGAGACTCGGTGATTTTCGGGTCCAGGCGCACTGAAGCCACAGTTGAATCGAGCCTGTGGTATGTCAAATATCTCCTCTAGGAAGAATCGCATGCTTGGATTACTTGGACCCTGTCGCCTCTAGCTGTATATAAATATTGTTCGTTGACTGTGACGCCTCCCATGAGTTTACAATACAGACTTGAGCCTACTTCATGTATACAAGGGGGACGATGGCGGGACCAGTGCTGCTAGCAAGTGCCATCTTCTCATCAGATTGATTAGAACCGATAACACAAAGAGCTCGCCACCCCTGCGACAAGGTCGATTGGCTCGACCTCACGGGAATTCTTAATGTTCCTGCTGTCCATGACCTTCTTTCCAAAAATGGTCCACACCGCGGGATATTTACCCGTGCTTCCCCCGGAAGTAATAGCGCCGAAGGCTTCCTTCATCTTGCCATGTTGACGCAGCAGCTTGAAGTGCTTCTTTGCAGTATCCCTCTCTGCGTCCGTCCGGGATCGAGCAACGCGGATCTCTAGAGCACAGGAGAAAACGAATAGTCAGCCTCGATGACACCTTGCAGTGGGGAAAGCAGGAAAGATAAGTAGACGTACGGGCACAATACAATATCAAGGCTGCCAGTCCGGCGGCGAGCGCAGTGGCAACCGAGCTACCACTCCAATACTGCTGTTTACTGAGCGCCGAATCCGTCAAGTCGTCGCTAGCGACCAGTTGGCCCGGCAGGATAAAATCCACCATGGAGATATCGCCCACGCGGTCGCACAGCCAGCCGTTGGCATCAGCTCCGCCAATCTTGAAGATCTTGCCGGGCTGCGCCTTGGAGGGATAGGTGGCGCTCTGGTTGGCCCCCTCGTCCGACGCCGAGCAGAACATAAGGATGTTTTCTGCTGACGCCTCCGCGATTGCCGCCTCGAGATCCTTGATGTCCTGCTGCTCGCTCTCGGTCTCGTTGGATGGTGGGGTGATGGTCCAGCTCATGGATATGATATGGACTTTGCGCCGCGTGGCTTCGCGAATGGCCTGGGCTGCGCTCTTGATGGTGATCTGTCTCTTGTGAGACTGCGGGTGGTAGGAGTCCTGCAATTTTAAAAAGCATAGGTTCGCCTTGGGCGCTACGCGATGAATCTGACTGGCCATGATAGTGCTGTGACCTTTGCTCGATAGGTACCAAGGTAGGTATCTGCTCTTGTCCGAGGTTCTCTCCTGTGGCTTCGGATAGAAACTCCTGCCCGTTATCACGATGGACTTGTCGAATCGAATCTCGGTGACTTCGATGCCGTCGTCGATTAGTGCGACTGTAATCGGGCCGTCTGTTTCATCCACAGCCTTCTTCAAAAGCTCTTTGTTCTCGTTGCTCTTGGAAAAGCTCTTCTCGGCATTATATAGCAGTTGTCGAAATTCGGTCATGCACTGGATCCACTCGTGCTCCTGCGGCCGTTCCAGATAACCGTCTGCAGACTGTGCGGTGTGGTTGTACGTGCGGCGCGAGCCTCCTGGGTAGTATACTTCGATGTCAAGGTCAAAGTATGGCGACGCCATAGCCAGTGCGATGTCTTTGGCCTGCATCTTGGCCCGCTGCTTCGCCTGCTTTAACACGGTGTAGATGTCGTCATCCGACTCTTTCCTTTTCTCGCTGGACACAAATGCCTTGATGCTTTGCTTGGCTTTGTCTACCGCCGCCTTCTTCTCCTGTTTTCCACTGTCCTTGGGTGTCTCAGTCTTTGCACGAGAGACTTGGGCAATTGCCTTGGCCAATTCAATCTCGAGTGCGTCTCTGAACTCCTTGCCCGTCTCGGCCAATCGCTCCTTTACTCCCTCCTTGAGCTTTTTGCTGCTGGATTGGTTGTTGAATTGCTTGTCCATCTCCTCTTGGAGTTCTCCAAGGATGTCCGACGATCTGGCACGTGCGGTGTGGTTGATAAGTCTATCACGAAATGCCTTGATGTTTTCCTCGACTCGCTGATGGGGCTCGAGACACCCTTGCTGGACATGAAGTGCGATATGTCTCAATTTGGTCAACTTCGGCAGTCCTTCCTCTTCGCTCCAGGCCCGCAGTACAGCGTTCCTTCCGCTCCAGTATAGTTGTATAGACGTGACATCGCTAGCCACCTTGCAGATCAAGTCAGGAGAAATATCGATCTTCTTCCAGTTCCAGATTTCGACATTCATGGTCTGAGAAGAGTTCCCCCAGCAGAGCGCTTGCTCGATAGCCAAGTCACTGTGGGCCGGATGCTCAAGATCATCAACGGTGACCTCTAGAATGGTCTTGACACCCTTTTCTCTCAACAACTCAAAGACGGTCTGGACATCTGAGCGCCCATCTCCGTCCTGCTGATCCGAGATACGGGCTCTTTGGGCTCTAGGTCTTTGCTGTGCAACTTGCTCGGTTGAGATCATGGGGACGTCCACGTATTGTAGGATGTTCTCGAAATCAAGGATCGAAATGTGCTGTTTGATTTCGTTCTTTGTCAACGTTTCATATCCACTCAGGTCGAAGGATATGGCTTTTTCTATCAGGCTGAATGTTAGCTGTAGGTCCGAAAGGAACTTTTGTTCATGGGCACTGCTAACCAGACTTTGGGTTCTTGCCGTATAATATCTTCAGTGCAACGTCCTGGTCCCTTGAACGTAGATAGTGCTTCTTCAAGAACTCCCTGATTTCGTTCGCATGCCTCTCGTTGGAATCACTAGCCGCTCTTGAGCTCGCCCCTGGGTCTGGAGGTTGGACCTTCTCCGGCCCATCTTTGCCCTGAGGACCCATGCCAGCCTTTCCCCCTGCATCGGGCCTGCTCGGTTGGGCGTTCGTCATGGAAGCAGCAGTATTGGCTTTCGGCATGTGCGATGGCGAGCCTTGCTCTGGCCGTCTTTGTCGTTGCTCTACCATCGCAACAGGCTCTGCTGGTGCCATTTTGGGCCTGTCGGCAGGTATTGTGGCGACATGGTGCATGTAGGGCGACTCGTACTTCTCATTGAAGTCGAGTGATGGATGGTTCCGAATGAAGTGGTCTGACCTTTCTACAATGGCTTCAATGAGCTTGATCTGGCCCTCATTGCACCTTTTGTACTCGACGGCCAGGGCAAGTGGCGTATTGCCCTTCTCATCCTTGTCAGCCAGAGTCTCTGCCGATGCCATGTCAACCAGGCTCCTCGCTGTCTTGTCCTTGCCAGACTTTGCGGAGTCGATGGCGAGGTGGATACAGTTTCTCTTCAACAGCGTCCCCTTCTTTCTGAGCACTGCATCAATGTACCCCTCGCCCTTGCCTCCTTGCGCCGCGTCAATCTCGTCGCAAGCGGCACAAATCCACTTGATCATCGACCTATTTCTCCGGTAAATTGCTAAGTGCAAAGGCGTATAGCCAGAGTTGTCGTCGACTTCCAGGAGCAAATGCTGGTCAGATTTCACCAGGTACTTCACCAAGTCCTTGAAGTCTCTTTCAAGCGGTTTCTTGTCAGCTAGGATGTGCAAGGCTGTGGGTCCGGAAGAGTGTGTGGTTCTCTCGATCAAATACTTCTTGTCGGCGTCGCTGATGTTGTTCCAGTTTTTGCTGTCGGCTCTCAACAGCTCCACTACTTCTTCCAGTCGTTGCTCAATGGTCTTCTGCGGCATGGACTGCTGCGGCTTCACCTCCTCTTCTGCCTCCGACTCTTCAGAGGGGCTGTCATCATCGCTCTCTGCTCCGTCCAGGCCCTTTTCAGTCTCCGATACTCGGTCGTCCTCCTCCATCGATGCCATGATTTGGGCGTCAGTGACACAGAGCCTGTCTTGTAAAACCCAGTTTTAGAGCTCTTCGAACGGGCTGGCAGCGTTGGTCCGCGGTACTGCACCTGGTGACAGGACTGGTGTTGCTTCTAAGGACAGATAGAAAACGGACACCCATGGAGACGCTACCACGGGGTTGCCGTGCCTGTAACACGGGCGACTACTGTTGGAAGGTGCGAGGGTCGTATGCCCACGTATGCCCATACGCTAACGCTAGCCTACAAAGAGGCTCCTTCTGAGCGTTTCATAGCATGAGGATTCTTCTCCTCAATATAATAGAGGGGACCCCCAGGAAGCCGAATGGTCCCGGAAGCCGAATGCTCGTTTTTTGGTGTAAACCCCGCCAAAAATAAGCTTTTAAACTCTATAGATTCAACCCTTTATTTCTCATTCATTTTAACTCTAAATATAATAAATCAAATATTTATATTGATATTTAAAAGCTAAATATTAATAATAAAATATTTATATAATTAAATATTATTATTAATAAGTTTTTAAAAAAGAAAAATAATTTCTTATAATAAAAAATATAAAGAAAAGTTTTTTAATTTTAAATATTATATTAAAATAATATAATGAAATTAAAATAAAAATTTAATTTATTTATATATATAAAGATATAAAGTATTTATTAAATGGTCTCTGCCATATAGCGTTTATATATATATATATGCTGGTTTAATTGGGTTTATATTTATTATTGTTCTTAAATTATAAAATGAAAGGGGCTGCTATATAGCAATCCCTTTTAGGCGTATAAGCTAGCTTAATTATCCTCCTCTGCTAAGCTACCCTTATACAATCAGCCTTAATGCTATTTTAATATTAAAGGTCTTTTATTTTTTAATTATATTCTTATTTCTAAATAAGTTAAATAAATTAAATTACTTATATATCCTTTTTATAATAAAAGAAATTTCCCCTTACTTAGGTAGATTAAACTGCTATAATTTTATAGGTATATAATAATTATAAGTTTTTCAATTAATAGCTTATATTAAGCTTTTCATATTACCTTTTCAACCTTACTTTTATCCTACTTTTTAAATACTTTCCTATTTGTTTTTATATAATTAAATAAGCATTAAAAAATCTGCTTCTTATAAGTTATTTATATAAATAATTTACTTATTATTAAAGAAAAGTAATTTATATTTAATGCCTTTTTAGCGTTAATATAAAAATCCCTTTTTATTTATTTTTATTTACTTCTTTTCTTTTTCCTTTCTTTATTATATAATATATATATATATATATACTTACCTTATATATTTATATAATTATCCTTTTTTTCTTTTATTATTAATAATCTTAAAAACTCTTTATATAATATTTAATTATAATTTTCACTCTGGTTTATATAATTATCACGTTTCACCTCCCTTTTCATTTAATATACCTGCGCTTAATTCTCATAGGTTACTTCTTTCGCTATATAATATACCTGCGCCTAGCCCTTATATATTGCCTCTTTTAATATTAATATATAATATACCTGCGCCTATTAATCCATATAAGGCGGCTTTTCCTACGTTTAATATCGTAGCGCTTATTCCTATTCCTTAGGCAGCTCCCTCTTAAAGTCCTCTTTAACCTTTTTTTAATATCTTAACTTTTATATTTAATTTAATTATAAGCTTTTAAATTATAACCCTTTTAATTAATTACTTCTCAAATTATACCTTTATAGCTTATATTATTATTAATATTTATATAACCTTTTTCTATTTATTATTTTTTAATTTTAATTTATTATATAATTTTAAGCTATTAAATATATAATTATTATTCATTTTTTATATAATATTTAAATTTTATATAATATTAATATATAGCTATTAAAAGTTATTAATTAAATTATTCATTATTTAAATTACTTTTATATAATATTCATTTAATTATATAACTAAGATAATATATAATATATTAAGTATATATATAATGCTCTTAATATATATTAATTTAAAAAATATTATTAAATTCCCGAATTTTAAAGAGGTATTTATATAGGATATATTTAATAATTACAGGCTTATTAATGCCCTTATTATAAAAATTATTAGCTATATTTAGCTTATATTTAAAGAGGAAGTTATAAAGGTTATAATAATGGAAATAATTTAAATAATAATAATAATTTAAAATCTTTTTATAATTTAATAATTATAAAGGATATTAAGCAAGAAATTAAGGAAAAAGAAGAGGGTCCTTTAATTAATTTATATACCTTTAAATATTTAATTAAGCTTATTTTAACTTAATAACTTTATATATTAATTTTAAAAGTCTTATATAATAGGATAAGGAATTAATTTATATAATATAGGGATTGATTTATATAATATACTTCTTTATATATTATTTTTTATAATGAATTTTAAAAATCTCCCTTTATTATTCTTTTTTATATAATTATTTTATATAATAAATTATATTTTAAATATAGCCTTTAATATTTTTTATATAATTTTAATTATCCTTTAATATTTATTATATAGCTTGAGATATTTTAAGTTTAGCCTTTATTATTTTAATTATATCTTAAGGGATTTTGTTTTTATTTTAAGTTGATTTTAAGGGGTTTTAGTTATATCTTAAGTTTATTTTAAGGAGTTTTAGCTATATCCTTTAATTATTTTAACTATATTCTCAGCTTATTATTATATATCTTAGCTATATTTTTAGCCTATTTATTATATATCTTAGCCTTATTCTCAGCCTACTTTCCCTTTTTTTAAATATAGCTATTTAGCAGCCCTTCCTCCTTATTATATCCTTAATCCTTATATTCCTTTTTATTAAAGCAATTTATATATGCCTTAATCCTTATCTTTAGCTTATTTATTAAGATAAGCCTTTTTAAAGCTTTATTTAATATTTTCTTTATATAAATATCTATTAAATTATCTTTCCCCTTAATTTATTATATTTTAAAAATTTCTTTCTTTTTATATATTTTCTTTAAAGATATAATATTAATTATAAGCCTTTTTTTATTTATTATATTTAGCCTTATAAAATAATTATATAATAATTTTAAATTTATATAAATAATTATAAGGATTTTAAATATCCTTAGGTAAGTTATTATTTAATTTAATATTATATTTAATATTATATTATTATTAAATCTTATTATTATCTTATATAATTTATTTATTAATATACTTTTAATTACTTTTTTATATTTTATTAAGCTTTAATATATAATATTTTTATAAATTTTAAAGTTTTCTTTTATATAATTAATTTTTACTATTAATATAATAATAAAACTTAATTATAAGCTTAAATTTATATTATTAATAAAGGATTTATTTATAAAAATATAAAGCTTTATATATATAAGGTTTAATAATATAAAATTAATCCCCTTATTAAGGTTTTTAATTTATTATTTAATTTATATATTTAATGCTTTTATATCTTTTATAATAAGCTCCTTAATTTATATTATTATTAAGAAGTTATATATTGCTTTTAGTTAATAGATATACGTTATATATATACCCCTTATATATTATATAATATATTATTAAGATATATCTTTTATATAAATATTAATTATATAAAGGTTTATAATTTATTCTTTTTATATAAAGGTTATATTATCTTTATTAAATTTAATTTTATCCTTATTAAATTTAATTAATTAACTTAGGCTTAAAATATTTTTATCTTTTATATAAAACCCTTTTTTATATAATTCTTCCTTTTTTTTTAAAAAAAATTAATTTATTATAAACTTAAAAATATTATTTATTTATATTCTTATAATTTTAAAGTTATACAGCTTATTTATTATAAATAATAAGTATAAATTATATATAAAGATTTTTATTTTTAAGGTTTTTATATAATATATATAATATATTTTATATTAATATAAGCTTAATTTTATAAGCTTATATAATAATTTTTAAATTAATAAGATTATCCTTAATAAATATTTATTATATAACTTTATTAATAATTTTATTAAGATTATATATATAAAAGGATTATATAATTAAATATAAGCTTAATTAATATCTCTTAATTCCCCTTGGTAAATAAAATATAATATAAGGGTTAATTTTAATGCTAGAATTAATTTTTAACTTATCTTTTAAATTATTAAGGCTTAAATTAAAATAACTTCCTTTTTTAAATCCTTATATTTTTATATAATAAGCTTAGATCTTTTTATTAGTTTAATTAATTTATTTTCTATTTTTTATATTATTTTTATTTTAAAGTTTTATAGCTTTTTATATAAATCTAGGTTATATTAAATAAATTAAAAAATATCTTTATTAATTAAAGTATTTATTTTTAATATATTTAATTCTTTAAATAACCTTTTAAAAGTAATAATAATATTATTTTAATAAAACTTAATTATTAATTTATATAAACTTTTCTTTTTTTATATTATAAAGATATAAGGAAGTTATAAATATATAATAAAAGTTAATTATATAATAACTTTATAAGGGTATCCTTATCTTTTAAGTTAAATAGCTTATATAATAACCTTTTTTAATTATCTTTTCTTTTAAGCTAAGGTTAATCTTATATAATTAACTTAATAATATTTAATTTATTTTATATAAGGGCCTTTTTTATATAATAATATAGCTTAATATATATTATATAAAATAAGATTAAGCTATTAATTATATTTATTATAATTATATAACCCTTAATATTATCTACTTTATATAATCTTCTCTACCTTTTATTTTCTCTTTATATTAAGATTTTACTTTAAATTAATAAAAAAAAAGGTAGAATTAAGATTTAAGCTATTTTTAATATTAATTATATAATTAACTTTTACTTTTACTTAAATTATATATAATATTTTTATCACCTTTTATATTATTAATACTTATTATATAATATTTAATAAAAGATATAAAGGGCTTAGGCTTTTACCTAAGCTATAATTTAATAAATAAGGGTATAAGCCTATATTAAGCCCGCTTAAAGCTTAATATAGGGGTTCTTCTAAATTATATATATATATATAAAACTAGAAGAAGCTTTATTAAGGCCTTTTCCTTTAAAATAATATTATAATTTATAACTCCATTTAAATACCTCTTTAATAATAACCTAGGGCTTAACTTATAATATTAAATTATAATCTTTAATCTTAATAAAAATAGATAACTTAATATTATAATATTAAAGCTATTTAGCTTTATAAATAATATAATACCTTTCCCTTAAGATAATTAATCTAAGATCCCTTAATAAATCTTAAATTAAAATATAATAATTAATTAAAGTTTATCTTAATTATTATATTATACTATTAGATTCTATATTGCGTCATAGTTGATTATAATGATTTCATAAATAAAATTATAGTTCTTAATATAGTTATATTATTTATATTCTTTTATTAAATCCCTATATTATAAGGGCTGGTTTTATTAAGTTAATAGATAAATACCTTAAGTATTTATTATAATGATTTATAAATTTATAATGAATTTATAATAAACTATCATTTTATAGTGAATTTATAATTTAATAGTAAATTTATGATAGATTTATTAGGAATTAATTATTTATTATATAATCTTTAATCTAATATACCTCCTTAAATTAATATATAATGGTAGGCTGGACTTTAGCCTTCTTTTATTACTTCTTATTTATACTTTATGGGATTTTCTAATAGATTCCAATCTTTTCTTTAATTTTTAATATCTTTTAAGTTTAATTATTAAAAAAATCCATTTTACTTTTTAGCTAGTAATACTTTAATCAACCTATTTGTTATTATTTACGTTAATAGGGTATATTTTATATTGATAGTGCCGTTTTAAATTTCTTATTATAATTAATAGTTGTGAATATCTATATATTATAATTTTATCTTAAGCTAGGTGATTTTGAAATTTATTAGGTTTATAATTTATATATTATTATACTTGATCTTAATTTTCTTCTCATTTAATTTTATTGATAGTTTTATAAAAAGTTTATTTATAAATAAGGTTTTTTTTGTTATTTATATTAAGGTAAAGAGTTCTGCCTTTATTATTAATATTGTAATTATATTTTATTTATTAGCTTTTTATTTAATTATTTCTTTAAATAACTTTATTATAAATATTTAAGAATTCTTTTAATTAATAATATTATTAATAAAGGAAGAGTTGCTTATTATTATGAATTCATTTATATTTATAAAGTAAAGAGTAAGATATTTAATATTTTTAAGATAAAGAAATATTTAATTTATAATATTATAATATCTTTAATTTAGATTTATAAGGAATTATATAAGCCTTGATATAATAAATATAATATTTAGTTAGGTGGATATTATAGTGAATAATATAGATTTAATCTTTTATTAATAAGAGTTAACTTTAATAGGTTTTATAATATTAATTTATAGTTTTAATTCTTTAGTTATTATAGGGACCTTATAAGAGAGATTTCTTTTATTAGCTATCTTAGTAATCTTCTTGATATATATAGTTTAAGTTAGTTAAATCCGGTGATTAGGATGGTTTTTATAGATTTCTATATTTAAGAATTATTAAATTAAATCCCTTTTATTAATTTTATATTTTTTTTAAAGTTATTAAGTAAATTTATTAACTTATCTTTATTAATTCTTTTAATATATTATAGTAATATTATTAATATAAAAGAAGATTAAGATGCTATTCTTTTTATAATAATAGGGCTTATATAATATTTATTAATATCTAAGTTTAGTAAATATTTTAGTGAATTCCTTTTATTATAATAATAATAAAATCTATAGCTTATATAATACCTTATTAAGTATTAAGATAATATCCTTCTTTTTATAATTATAAGGTATTTTTATAAAGATATCTTAATTAATTAAAATATAAATAAATATATTTATTATATTATATTAAATTAGCTTAAGATTAAACTTTATAGTAATGGTAATTAATATATAAACGACTATCTTATTAGAATCATATAGGTTTCTTATATTTATCTTTATGCTTATTAATCTCTTTTGATAATAAGCTATATATTTCTTAAAGATACTATATTTATTAAATTTATAAATATATACTTATATATAATTTAGGATTTGCTTTCTTATTATATAGGGATCTTTTTTATAGATTTTGATTTAGGATTTTATTTTAGTATGATTTTATAAATGATTTACTTTAGCTTATTTAAATAAATTATTAAATAGGTAGTTTATTAAGTCTTTATATTATTTTAATAGCTTTAAGAGTTATCTTCTTGGTATCTTTATCCTTTGATATAGATATCTCTTAATCTAGGCTTTATTAAGAATATTATTATCTAACTTTATTATAGGTATTGCCTTTATTCCGGTTATAAATGCAGCTTATTATAATAAATTTATTAAAGATTTAATAGTTAATAGGATTTCTTCTTTATTTAATTATATTTATATAATATATATTAGGAGTGCTGATAATAGTGATTAAGGTGGTATGGGGAGTAGTATAAATTTAATATTTATATAGGGGCTATTTTATTAATCTTTCTTAAGCTATATACTTTCTGCTTTCTTTATATTTCCTTCTTAGATCCTTCCTTTATTAAGTTTTTATAAGCTTTTGGTTTTAAGAAGGTCTTCTCCTTTTAGATTAGGTATTTTATTATTATCTAAAAATATATATTTTTTTATTTATTTAGCTAATTACTTAATATTTATAATAAGGAGTTTATTTATAAAACCCTTTTAATTTCTATTAAATATTTAATATTTATTGAAAATTATATCTTATATATTAATTATCTTTTTAATGGATGGAATTTATATCTAGTAGATATTTAATAATTAATATCTTATAAGGTAATTTATTTTGGCTTATAATTTTAGGTGTTGATATTTCCTTTTTAAGTTAAGTATTTAAGGTTATTATATAAGCTTTATAGCTAAATATTTTTAAGTAAGTTTAATTAAGTTTTAGATTTAGCTTTAGAATTCCCTGCCTTTTAATAATAGTAGAGAAGAATTAATAATATAATGTTTATTAATTTAATTTATAAGTTGGTATTTGATTGTTAAGATAGATGGTTATTTATTTAATTTT
Source organism: Diaporthe vaccinii (assembly GCA_039880775.1). Taxonomy (NCBI): domain Eukaryota; kingdom Fungi; phylum Ascomycota; class Sordariomycetes; order Diaporthales; family Diaporthaceae; genus Diaporthe; species Diaporthe vaccinii. Next base: position 418,357 of record JBCEDN010000033.1, read on the forward strand.
TAGTTATAGGGAAGTTAGGAGCTTTAAATTTATCTATAATGCTTATATCTTTTTTTTAATTATACCTTTTAAGCGTTCCGCTTTATTATTTTATATTTATATATTAGATGTAAAGGGCTTAATTTAGATATATTTTAATTTAAGGTAATTTTTAATAGTTTATCTTTAGTTAAATATTTTATTATTATATTTAATAATCTTGATTTTTGTTTTATATTGGAGTTTTATTATTTTAAAAAAGGATTTAAGTATTTTGAGTATTATATTATTATCTTGGTTTATAAGATAATAATCTTATATATATCTTGAAATTTTATATATAAGTAGGAGTTGTGAATTATAATTATAAATATTTAGCTTATAATTATAAAAGTTTAATATTATCCTTTTATTTTTTTATTTAAGGATCTCCCTTAGTAAATAATGGATTTACCTTATGATTTTAGCTAAGGTATATATTTTATATTTAATAGTTATTAGTTTATGGATTTATATCTTTTAAAATATATTTATTAGGTATTTTAATGCTTTAAGTTTAAGGTGGTTAAGTTATCTATATTAAAGAAGGGCTTTATTTATTAATGATTTCCTTTTGATAAATATTATATATTTCTTCTTTTAAGCGTTAAATATAGCCTTTAATTTATAAATTAGGTATTTAATAATATATTATTTATAAATATTTATAAGTTTATAAAAGATTATTTTATCCTATTTTTTTAATATAATTAAATTCGCTTTATTATCCTAAAAGATCCCTTTTTTCTAGAATTATTTTAAAGATATTAGTATAATTAAGAGCCTTAAATATAGGGTAATATTTTCAATTTATAAGATAATTCCTTTAATATAGATTAATATTATATTATATACCTAAATAGGGAGTTATTAGTTACTTATTTATAAGTAATTATTATATCTAATTAACTATATATTAAATAGCCTTTTATAATTATTAATAATTAATATTATATTTATTAAATTTAATATAATTAAGTGTTTTAAAGGGTATTTTTTTATATTTATAATGAAAGCTCCCTTAGCCTTTATATTAACTATATAGTATTTTAAGAGTTAATCTTTAATTTCTTTAATAAATTCTTCTTTAAAAGGTTTTAATATCTTTAATTTAGATTTTGACCTTAAGCTTTTTATAATTTAGATCTTTATTTATAGATTAGCATTATCTTTAAGGGCCTTATATATCTTTTCTTTAATAATTTTATTCCTCTTAAAGCCTTTAAAAGCTTTCTTAAGGAAGATATAATAATAATTTATAAAGGTATAATTCTTAATATATACCTTATATATATCAATAGGTTCTTTTACCTTAGATTAATTATATTTCTAGCTTATATAGGTCTTATATGATTTATTTATATCTTATTAATTAAGATTCCTTTTCTTAATAATATAAGCATCCTTTTTATTATTATGGTTTTTTAAGCTGTTATAAGTAGTTGCCTATATTCCCCTTATGGTTTTTATAGGTTTATTTTATATACTTAAAGCTTATAATTCTTTTCAGAAGAGGTTTTTAATATCATAATATATAAGGCTTTTATTTATAATTTTCTACTCTTATATTTACTTAAATATAATTATTTATATTAATAGCATCCTTTATAGGGCTTATAATAAATTATAAATTTAAATAATAAATTATCTTATCTCTATAATCCTTTATTAGGTAGCTTTTATTATAGCGGTTTTCCATTAATTTATTTAAAATATAATATCCTTTAAATTCTATAGTAATTTAAAAGCATTTTTATATACATTTCTTATTTTTAGCAGATTATCTAATTACAATTATTTATATTTTTATTATAAGTTTTTATATTATTTTTAAAAGGGTTTTTTTAAGATATAATATATTAATTTATATATTAAATTAATAGTTTATATTATTTATTTTTTAAGCTTTTAGATTATAATCTATTCTTTTTTATATTTTAGCTTAAATTATTTATACCTTTATAGGTTAAGATTATAAAGCTTAAGGCTGGTATTGATAAGATTGGATAATTGCTATTAACTTTATTATTTTTTTTAAATAATTTTAGCTTCTTTAATATTATCATTAAACCCTTTAATAGTTTAGGAAATGGCGCTTTTTATAATTATAATGATTTTTATATATTTTTGTAATTATAAGTTGGGTTTCTATGGCTTTTAAAGGAGGTTTATTTAGTGGTTTATATAGTTTTTAAATCTATAGGTTTTAGCTTAAAGAAAGAATTTATAATTCCAACCATTTCATTCTTCCGCCTTTATAAGTATTGCATTTTAAGTCTTTTTATTAATTTCATTAGTTATATTAATTAGCTTAAGGTAATAAGATTCTTAATTATTAGATTTTATATCGCGTTATAGTTAATTATAGTGATTTTATAAGTAAAATTATAATTCTTAATATAGTTATATTGTTTATATTCTTTTATTAAGTCTTTGCATTATAAGGGCTGGTTTTATCAGGCTAATAAATAGATACCTTAAATATTTACTATAATGATCTATAAATTTATAATGAATTTATAGTGAACTATTGTTTTATAATAAATTTATAATTTAATGGTAAATTTACGATGGATTTACTGAGAACTAGTCATTCACTATATAATCTTCAATCTAATATATACCTTAAATTTACTAAATTAAAGCTAACTTAATTTCATAATATATCTTTTAATAGCCTTCCTTAACCACCTTATAAACTTAAAAGGTTATATAATAATACCTACCTTAATATTAATCTATTATAAATTACTCTTAATTAAGGCGCCTTTTAATAATAATTAAGATAGCTTCCTTATTTAATAAATAATAATAAAATATAAATTTATTATTAATTATAAATTTATTAATAAGGCTTAAGAATATTAAGTTTTCCTTTAAAATAATTTATTTATTAAAACATAAGCTTATATTGCTACCTTTTATAAATAAAGTAGTCCCTTATATAATTATAATATAGATAATTTCTTCTCCTACCTAGAGCATTATTATAATAATCTATATTAATAAGCTTCTACCTTAATAAAATTAAAAGGCTTTTAAATAAAGGATTATAATAACTTTTCTTAATTTTATATTTAATTTAAATAATATTTATCTTAAGCTAAAAGCTTTAAATAATTTAATATAATTAAGCTTAATTACTTTTAAAACTATCTTTCCCTTTAACTTTATAATAAAGCTATTAAATCCTTAATTAATATTATAAACTACCTTTAAATTATAAATAATTATTATTAAATTACTTATTAATTAAAGGCTTAAAACCTTAAATAACGCTATTTAGCCTTAATCTATCTTTAAAATAGCACCTTTATTTCTAAATAATCTACTTTAAATTAAGATATTATAATAATAAATATAACTATTATTAAGGTAACTTAATCTTAAAAAAAGCGCTATAACCGCCCTATTAAGATTAATAAAAATACTTTATTAAAAAATAATAACCCTATATTATATATTAAATAGATTATATAAGATACTTTAAATACTTAATATAAATCTAAGATATATCTTTATTATAATTAATAAGGTTATTTTATTTTTAATTATAAACTTTAACTTATTTAAATATTTATATAAATATAAATTTTAAATATTAACTTAAGCTTAAATATAAAGCTTATTAACTTAAAGGAAAAAAAATAACTTTTAAATAAAGTTTTATATAAAAATAATAACCTATAATAAAGATTTAATTTATAAAATTATAACTTTTATAAATATAAAATAAAATAAATAAACCTTTTTTTTAATATTAATTATTATAAATTAAAAATATATAATTAATATATAAATTAATAATAAATATAGCTCTTATATTATAATAAATAAGGGCTAGGTATAATATATTAAATTATAATATATTCCCTTTTCTTCCTTATAAAACTTAAAAATTATAATAAATGCCTCTTAAAACTATTATATTACCTATATAATTCAATTCTCTTTAAATTTAAACTCTTAATATACCTTAATTATAATATATATTATCCTAAGGATAATAAGGTTTATAATATTAAGGCTCCTTTAATTTTATTATTATTAAATAATTATAAATATTATTTAATATTAATTAATTATAAGGATAATATAAAATTAAATTATTTTAAAATAAGATATATAAGATATTATAAAATTATTATAATTAATTTCTAAGGTAATAATAAATACCTAGATATAATAATAAGCCTATTTTAAGATATTAAATATTAAATTAATTAAAATTAATTTATATAAAATAATATAGATCCTTTAAGTTATAGCCTTATATATAGCTTTTAAGATGCCTTTAATTAAGGATATAATTACTTCTTTATTAAAGGAGATTTAAAATTTTATAAGCCTTTTTAATAAAGTTAAGGTATTAAAGCTTCCCTTATATTATAATTATTTTAATTATTATATTTAGCTTATTTTTTAAAAAGATAAATCTTAATTAATATTACCTTAAAGCCCCCTTTATAATATATTATATAAATAACTCTTAAAATTATATAAATAAGTTATAAATTTATATAATAAAGGATGGGTTTAAGTTAACTCCTCCCTTATAATAATATTAATCCTCCTTATATATAAAGTTAATAAAAGATAATATTTTTATATAAATTATTATATCTTAAATAAGCTTATAAAATAAGATGAATACCCTTTTTTATTTATTTAAAAAATATTTTAATTTTTAATAAAGGCCTATTAATTTATAAAATTAAATATATAGGCTACCTTTTATTATATTTATATTATAAAGGGTTAGGAATACCTTATTATATTTTAAATCTAATTTAACCTTTTTAAATAGCTAATTATATTATTTAATCTATTTAGCGCCTTAATTATTTTTTAATAATATATTAACTTAATACTTTTTAATATCCTTAAGGATTATATTATAACTTATTTAAATAATATCCTTATCTTTACTTTAAGATTATAATAATATTATATAAAGAAGGTTTAAAAGGTTTTCTTATAACTTTAAAAAGCTAATTTAAATCTTAATTAAAATAAATATAAATTTATAATAAAATAAATTAAATACCTTAGTTTTATTATTAAAGTAAGGGTTGGAATTTATATTAACCTTAAAAAGATAAAGGCTATTTAAGATTAAATATTATTATATATATAAAAAGGGGTTTATAGCTTTTTAAGCTTTATTAATTTTTATTATAATTTTATTTAAGATTTCTTTAATATAATAAAATCCTTAATTTAGCTTACCTTAAAAGAAATATTATTTTAATAAAGCTTAATGAAAAATACTACCTTTAACTCCCTTAAATAAGCCTTTATTTAAATATTAATATTAATTTATTAAGATTTAAACTTAAAGGTAGTTTTAAAGGTAAATTGCTTTAAATATATTATAAGCGCTTACTTTTTAATTTAAAAAGGGAATATATTATACCTTATTACTTATTTCTTTATATAACTTATAATAATAAAGTAAAATTACTTAACTTATAATAAAGAGCTTTTAATAATTATTAAAGCCTTTTAAATATAATTATTTATACTTTAAAATATAACCTATTTATTTATAATTTTTATAAATTATAAAGAATTAAAATATTCTATAAGATCTTATTAATTATTAAAGTAATAAGCTTAATAAATAAAGGCCCTTATCTTATTTTAATTTTACTTTTATTATTACTTAAGATCTTAAATATAATACCTAGATATTTTTTTATAATAAAAATAAGATAAAGTTATAAAGAAAGATAATAAAGATATTTAAATAATTATCTTAATCTTAATTATAACCACCTTAATACTTATATTACCCTTATTTAAATCTTAAATCTTTAATAATAAAATACTTTATAACCTTTAAAATAAAAATATAATAAAAGATTATTTATATAAGGTATATTAAGTTATAATTTAATAAAACCTTTAATAATTTCTAAAGGAGGTTAAAATTATAATCTAGATTATAAATTATATATTAAGTGCTTATAAAGCACTTTAATTTTAAGGCTGCCTTTAATTTCTTAATTAAGAACCCTTAATTACTTTAATTTTATAATAAGTTTATAACTTTCCCTTAATAAGCTATTTAAGGTAGAAAGTTATATTTAAAATCTTATTTAAAGATTTTTATTAAGATAATATATTATTAATAATATAAAAGTTTTATTATAATTATAATATTTATAAAAAAATCTATTTAAGTTATTAATTATAATAAGGTTTATTTTAATTTATTCCTTTTTTAAATTATTATTAATCTTAAATCTTTATTAATTTTATAATAAACTTCCTAGCTTATAAAAAGGGCTTATATTATCTTATAATTATTATTAATTAATTATTTAAATAAATTCTCCTAAAAGCTATATATTTTATAATAATAAAAGCTTATATTAAGTACTTTATAATATCTAAATAGCGTTATTATAACTTTTTAATATTAATTATTAATAATTAAAGGTTTAATTAAATAAAGGTATTTTAAGTTATATTTTATATTTAAGTAAATATTATTTAACTTTTTTTAATTATATATTACCTTAAGATAAATAATGGTATAAAATAAATAAATTAAAAGATTTAAAAATATCTATATTATATAATTTTTTTATATAAGATAATTAGCTTAATTACCTATTAGCTTATTAAATAGTTATTAATAATTAAGATTCCTTAATAATTAAATAAAGCCTAAATTAATTAATTAATAACTTTAAATTATAAGTAGTTTTAAGGCTGCTTAATATAATAATATTAATAATTAACTTAAAAGGCAGGGTTATAGCATTTTTAAACTATCTTTATATAAAGATAAATCTAGCTTAAACTACTATTATTTTTACTTAATAATAATAAGAAAAGGCGATAAACTAACGGTAGTAATTAATTAAGTTATTTTAAATTAAAGATTATATATAGCTTTCCCTTTATTATATATAAACCAACCATTTTATAAAGAAGTTAAATTAGCTTTATACGAAATATATTATTTTATTAATCCTTATATCTTAAATAATAATATATAATATTTTAAAAAGGTTTTATTTTACTTTTAATATAAATTAAATAAAGAAAGTAATAAAGGATCCTCTCCCCTTTTAAGAGAAAATTAATATATATCCTAACCTTATCTTAATAGCTAATAAGGTTAATAATATTATTAATAAATACTTTATTAAAGAGATTTTTAATATAAAGAATATCTTAAGCTAACCTTAAAATAATTATCTATAATAATAAGTTTTAATTAAATAAAAAGGTTAAAATAACTTAATTTAAGAATTATTTAAGAGTCTTATAAGGATTTTAATATTTAAAGAGTTTAAGGTATATTAAGGTGATATATATATATATATTAAGTCGCGGTTTATCTAAGCTATTTATTAAAGCTTATAAAGGGTTTAACCCTTCCTTTATTAAGGGAATAAGGATAATAAAGGGGGGATAAAATAGGCCTAGCTAGGGAGAAATATATTATAAGATATTAAGCTATTATAATATATAAAGGGGCTAACCTTTTTTATTTCTTTTTTATTTAATATAATTTATTATAAAAATAAATTAAAGGGAGAAAGATATTAATAATAATAAGAATTAAATTTATAAACTTATTTATATATAAATGCTTTTAATTAACTTAAATTTATCTTATTTATATTTTAAAGTTAAATAAAGGAAAAATTAAATAAAGTAAGATATATTAAATTATAACCCTTTTAAGATTCTTCTTTTATTATTTATTTAAATAAGCAAGCTATATTATTAACGCTTAAATTAAATATAAAATAAGATAAAAGATAATATATATTAAGATTTTAATAAGCTTATAATAATGGGAATTAAATCTATTTTCTTATTATTAAATAATAATACTCTTAATTATTTAAACTTATTATAAGTCTTATAAGGGGGTAAATTAAAACTTATTATAATAATAATATTTATAGCTTTTAATAATATAATATATAGGTAATTCCTCCTCCTTATTATCCTTATTATCTTTATCATCCTTATCCTCTTTAAAATAAAGGTAATAGCAACTTAAGTTAAAATTAAACTTAAGGTATATTATTAATATACTAAGGGTATTAACTAATATAATTAATTTAATATATTATCACTCCTTTATTATATTTTAATGCTAATAGAGTTTAATTATATTACCTTAAGATTAAAATTAATATTAAAAGGAGCCAATTTAAGCCTTTATAAGTTATAAATTAAGGGGGGGAATATTTATATATAATTAGGTTATATTATTTATTATATTCTAAGTAAATAAATTTAGTTATTTTATAAGCGCTTAAGGCTATAAAGTATTATTAAATTAATATAATATTATATTAATAATATTAAAAGAGAAGATTTAAATAAGCTCTTAAAGAATCTAAAGTAGAAATAAAGTAAAAGGGTATTAATATAAGGTTTATATATTATTAATAAGGTTAATAATAAGTATTAAGCTATAAATATATTTAAATAAATAAATAATTAAGATAATTTAAGGCAGCTCTTATTAAGTAATAACTAGCTAGCTTTTAAAATATTAAATAATATAATTAAAATTATATAAAAACTTTATTATAATACCAGCGATAATATTAATTTATTTAATTTTTAGTTTTAAGATATAGCTATTATTATAGCTTATAATTCCTATTAGGTGATAATAAGTAGCCTATAATAAGGTTAACTTAATAAAGAAATATATATATTAAATATACTTTATCTTTACCTTATAATAAATATAATAAAATATATTATAATTATTAGCCTTATAAGGAGGGAATATATTAATCTTAAAAAGCTTTTAAAAATAAATATTATAAAAGTAATTTACCTCTTTAAATAATTAATTATTTTTATTATTAAAATTATTAATAATTTAAAAGTTATTAATAGCATAATAACCTTATTTTTAATTAACTTCTTCTTTTTAATATTATATTAAGGTTATATTAAGTACTTTACCTTTAATTTACCTTTATTATTAAAATAATAAGATAGCTTATTATTATTTATAATTATAATATTAAAAGTATTATATTATCTTTTATATTTATTAATAATAATAAATATTTTAAGTTAGCTTATTATAAATATAAGTTAATTAAAGGTATGAATTAAGTATTTATAAGGGTAATTATAAGGGTAAGTTAGGTATATAAAGGAGTTGCTAAGGGATTATATAAGTATTAATATATTAAAAAAGGCTCTTCTTAATAATAATTATAATAATTATAAAATAAATTGTGATTAAGGTAATTAAGGAGGTTATTAAGGGATTATAAAGGTATTAATATATTAAGGGAAGAATTTCTTAATAAACTTATAATAATTATAAGGGAGTTATAATTAAGGTATAATTAATAATTATATTATAATTAAAAAGGGGCCTTAAATAAAGTAATTAAAGATTATAATAATTAATAAAGGAAGTTAATATAAAGTAATATAAAGTATTATATATTAAAAGAAAATAAAGAAAGTTATAAAGGTATAATATTAAATAGGGATAATAAATAAAGGAAGTTATAATTAATAAAGTATTAATTAATAATTTAAATAAATTATATATAATTATATTATAAAATAATAATTATTTTAAATTAATGCTAATTAATAATTAAGATAACTTATATATAATTATATTATAAAGCTATGATTATTTTAAGTTAATATTATATTAACTATTAATATAGCTTGCTTATAATTATACCCTAGAATAATAATTATTCCGGCTTAATAAGCAATTAATAACTAAGATAATTTATATATAAATAATTATAAGTTAATATAAAACTTAATATAACGCTATATAATATTCCCCTTTAAATAATATATATACTTTATATATTATTAATAATTAATAGATTGATAATACTTTATAAAGGAGGTATATTATATAGAAACTTAACTTAACCCTAGTATATATTTATATTTAAAGGGAAGGGTTATATAAAGGGCTTAGGCTTTTGTTTAAATTATAATTTAATAAATAAGGGTATAGGCTTATATTAAGCCCGCTTAAGGCCCAATATAAGGGTTTTTCTGAATTATATATATATATATATAAAATTAAAAGAAGCTTTATTAAGGCCTTTTCTTTTAAAATAATATTATAATTTATAACTCTATTTAGGCACCTCTTTAGCAGCAACCTAAGGCTTAACCTATAATAAAAGATATAAATTATATAAAACTTATAAATATATTTTAAAAATTAAAAATATTAATATAATATTATTTAAGCTTATTATATTATTTAAAGCCTTTATAATTATTTAAAGGATTATTTTATTATTTATATAATAATTAAGTTTAGCCTTTAAGATATTAAAGGCTTTCTTTAAGGGTTTATATAATTATTTTACTTTTTTAATAACTTAATATATCTTTATAAATATTTTTTTATATATAATTTCTATAGTTTTTATATTATTTTTAAAGTTTTTTAAAATAAAATTAATCTTTAAATTATATATAATATAATTTAATAAGCTAATATATATATAAATTTAATATTTATATAAGGTATTTTAAGTATATTATATAAATAATAAATTTAAAAAAGTAGTTATTTAAAAGCTTATATTTAAATTAATTATATAAAGGCATTCTTTTTATTTAATTATATATTATTAATTATTACTTTATAATTAAAAAAGTTATTATTTTTAATTAAAAATTTAAATTTTTTAAATAATAAATTATATAATTAATAAAAGTAATAAAGTTTTTAAATCTTTTTAAGGATTGCTTTTTTAATATTATTATACTTTATATTTTTAAGAAATTTTTATAATTTACTTATATAAGGGTATTTAAAGTATTTATAAAGCCTCCTTAATTATAGTTTTATTAAAAATATTTTAACTTTTATATAACTTATATTAAAAATTAAATATCCTTATTTCTTTATTATTAAAATTATAATACTTTTTTATATAATAATATTTGAAAAGTTATTAAAATATATTCTTAATTTATTTGTATTATATAATAAAAATAAAAAGGGGATTAATATATTTAAAATATAATATATAATATTCTTTAATTAATTAATAATATTAATTATATTAATCATTAAAATAATATTATTATTTTTAAATTTAACTTTTATTATATTTATATTCTACTTAATTTTTATATTAAGGTTTTCTTATATATAAGCTAATATTTAAAATATCTTTATTATTAAATATTTAATAATTCTTATATTTTAAAGCTTATCTTAATACTTTATATTATATAAATTATATAATATAAATTAATTTACTTTTATTATTTTAAAGATAATATAAATATCTTCCCTTATTATATAATAATTAAAGGTAAAATTTATTAAAATTTATTATAAATCTCTTTATTATCTATATTTTATAAATTAAAGATTAAATCTTCCACCTTTTATAATAAGCTCTTACCTTTATATATAATTAAATAAATAATGAAATTCCTTTCTTTAAGGATAAGTTTTTAATTAAAATCTTTATATATTTAAAGGTATTATTTTTATATATTTATCCTCTCCTTATTTATATAATTAATTAATTAATACCCTTCCTTTTTATATATAAAGTATTTCTTTAATTCAATTATTATATAATATAACTTAAAGGGTAGCTTTAAGACTTAGCCTTAAGCTGGTTTTAAATAAAAAGAAGTTAATAATATAGATTAATAGTTATATAATATCCTTTAGCAGTTCTTGAAATTTAAATTATATTACCTATTAATAAAATTAATTCCAGGATTTTTATATAATATAAATTACTCATTGAAATTCCTCTTCATAATAACTTATAATGCTATATATAAGTTAATAAATAATGCTTTATATATAAGTTTCTAATTAATTATTATTAACTTTAATTCTAATATTATATAATAAGCTTTAATTATTATTATATATAATATAATTTTATCTTAATATCCTTCCCTAAGGGTTTATTATATAAGCTGGAACTTATTTAAGAGTATTTTTAAGATTTTTAAAAGAGTTTTATTTAAGTTTTCTTTTTATATTTATATAAAGGATAGAATTATCTAATCTACTTAATATTAGCTATAATCTATTATTATATTAAAATATATATTTATTAAATTATATATTTTATCTTACCTTTTATTTAATTTAATATAATATATATAAAAGTTCTCTATATAATTAAATAATATATCTAGAAAAATTATATAATATTAATCTTTTATAATTTATAATTATTTATAATAATTAATAAAGATTTATATTTTATTATATAATAAGTTATATAGCTTATTAATATAATTTCTATATTTTTTTTATCTTTTTTAAAAAGTAAATATTTATTAAAGCTTTATTGGTTTATTATAAATAATTTAAATTAAAGGTAGATTATATAATATATTATTTATATAAATTAAATATATTATAAATGCTATATTATGCTATTATAAAAAATTACTTATCTTTTATATATATCTTATCTTTAAAAATATTTATTATATAGCTTATATTTTAATAATAAGTATTTATATATTTTATAATATTTTAAATAATAATATCCTTAGGGGTAATTAAAATAGTTTAATTAATTATCATATATAAGGTATTAATATTTAAGATAATTAGTTTTTTAATATTTTTTTAATATTAATGATTTATATAATTTAAAATATAAAAGGATCTTTTATTTAATAAATTCGTTTTCTCTTAATTATATTTAAAAGTATTTATTTAAATATATAATTTACCTAATTAAATTAATATATCATTTATCCTTTAAAGTTATAAATTAAGGAATTTAATATATTATTTTAATTTAAGTTTAAATTAATTATATTTATAAAGATTTATATAAAATATATATTAATTTAAGTTTTAAATAATGGGTTTTTTAAATTAATATCTTGATTTTAAAGATATAGATTTATTATATTTTACTATATACTTAATAGGATTATATTTTTAAAGCTCATCTCTTTATATATTATTTAAGTTATTACTTAATTATTTAAATTTACTGCTATACTTAAAATAGCTAATTTTAATATATTTAAGGTAGATATTATATATGATTTTATTATTTTATCTATATAATATTTTTATTATTATATAATAATGCATATTATTTCTTTTTAATTATATAACGTTTTAATTATAAATATATTTTATAAGCATTTAATATAATGATTTTAATTTATATAATAAAAAGATCTTATTTTTTAGGTTAACTTTTTTTTTAATAAATAAAGGAATTAAAGTGGTTCCTAGGCTTTTAATATAAATATATAATTTTAATTACCTTTATATTTCGCGAGCATTTAATAATTATAATTATAATTATATTAATATTTATCTCATTACTCTTATTAATCTATAATTATATTAAATAATTATTAATTAATATTAAATAATCTTTATTATATAATGTTTATATATATATATATATATGCTGATATAATTAAGTTTATATTCTTTATTATTCTTAAATTATAAAATAAAAAGGGCTGTTATATAGCAGTCCCTTTTAAATATACAGGCTAGCTTAATCATCCTCCTCTGCCAAGCTACCCTTATATAATCAGCCTTAATGCTATTTCAACAATATTAAATATTATATATTTATTTAAATAAAAACTAAGAAATTATTTTTTAAAAAGAAAAATATAAAAAGGTTTTATTTTTTATTTTTATATAATATAATTTATTAATTAATAACGTATATTAATTAATAGCGTATTTTTATTAACTTTATTAACTTTTATTAATTTTAATATTTATTTAAAATAAAGGAATTAATTAAAATTAATATTAATTAATATTAATTATTTTTAATTATTTATTTTTAATTAATTTAATTAATTTAAAATAAGAATACAATTATAATATTAATTTAAAATAAATAGCTTTTAATAATGAAATTAATTTTTATATTAAAATAAAGCATTTTAATTATTTATATAATTTATTTTAAATTATTTAAAAATATATTCTTATTTATTTAAAATTTAATTAATTAAACTTTTTTATATATTTTTTATATATTTTTATATTATATTAAAGTTTATTATAATTATTATATTAATATTTATTTAATTTATTATAAATTACCTTTTTATTATTATTAATTATTTTATTAATTAATTATTTTTTATTCTTCTTTAATTATTATTTAAAATTCTTTAATAATAAATATTTCTTTAAATTATATTTAACTTTTTTTTATTCTTTAATATTTAATAAAATTAATATTAACTTTTTTAAAAATATAAGTTTAATTATTTAAAAAAAAGTAATTTAATATATTATTATTTATATATTTTTTATAAACTTTTTAATTATTTAAATAATTAATATAAAGAAATATCTTTAATAAATAAAGATTTTATTTAATTTAAATAATTAATATAAAGAAATATTTTTAATAAATAAAGATTTTATTTTAAATAAAATTTAATTTTTCAACTATTTATTAAATATTTAATAATATTTAAAACTTTTATTTATTAAAAAAACTATTTTATATTAATTATAAAAATCATTAATTAAATAATAAAGAATATATAAATAATAACATATTTAATTATATTTATAAATAAATAAATTTAAATACTTTAAAAAGTTAATATAATATTTATTAAATATTAAAAGGCTAAAAAAACTTAAATATAATTTAAAGGAATATTTATTATTAAGGAATCTTAAGCTTTTATTTAAGAGAAATAAAAGGGGAAGTAATTAACTAGTAAAATAAATAATAATAATAAAAAAAGTATTTATAGTAAATTAAATAAATAATAATATAATAATTATAATAAAATTAAATATAATATAAAAGTATATAAGAAAAATATAAAAGAGTTTAATTAATTAAATTTAAAATAAATAATAATATATTTTTAAATAATTTATAATAAATTATATAAATAATTAATTTAATTAATATAAATTAAGGTTAATCTTATATAATTAAAATACTTTATTTTAATAAAAAAGCTAATTTTTATATTTATATTAATTACTTTAAATTAATTAAATTAATTAAATTAATTAAATTAATTAAAAATAAATAGTTAAAATTAATTAATATTAATTAATATTAATTAATATTAATTCCTTTATTTTAAATAAATATTAAAGTTAATAAAAGTTAATAAAGTTAATAGAAACACGCTATTAATTAATATGCGCTATTTATTAATAAATTACGTTAGCCTTTTTATATTTATTAATATATATAATAATTATTAATATAGTTATTATATTTATTATTAATAATTTAATATTTAATTATTATATTATAAAATAACTTAAATTAATTCTTAATAATTTTTTAAATCTTTATAAAAAGCTTTTTAATAATTATATAAATAATTAAATTTAATTTTTAAGCTAAATTATATATTTATAAAGTATTAAGCTTAATTTTTATTAATTAACTTATTATTTTATAATATTAATAAAAAGTTAACTATATTTTTTTATATTAAAGAAATATATTAAAAATCCTTATATACTATATTTAAATATATATTAAATAAATATATATTTCTTTTAATTAAATTAAATTTATATATATTAATATATAATTTTTAAAATATTAAAAATATATATAATTTAATAGCTATTTAAAGGTTTCTTTTAATTCTTTTTAAATTTTTTAATTATTTAAAATTATAAAGGGCTTAAGCTTCTGCCCAAGCTATAATTTAATAAATAAAGGCATAAGCCTATATTAAGCCTTAAGCAGGCCCGGCATAAGGGTTCTTCCAAACTATATATATATATATATAAAATTAAAAAAGGCCCTATTAAGGCCTCTTCCTTTAAAATAATATTATAATTTATAACTCTATTTAAATACCTCTTTAATAATAACTTAAAGCTTAACCTATAATATTAAATTATAACTTTTAATCCTTATAAAAATAAATAATTTAACGCTATAATATTAAAATTATTTAACCTTATAAGCAATATAGCGCCCTTTCTTTAAGATAATTAATCCAGAATTCCTTAACTAACCTTAAGCTAAGGCATAATAATTAATTAAGGTTTATTTTAACCGCTATATTAACCTTTAAAGCCATTAAAGCAAAGTTAATTTAACTTTATAATATACCTTTTAATAGCCTTATTTAATTACTTTATAAACTTAAATAGGCATATAATAGCCCTTATTTTAATATTATTATATTATAAATTACTTTTAATTAAGATACCTTTTAATCATAATTAAGATAGCTTTTTTATTTAACGGGTTATAATAAAGTATAAGCTTTTTATAAATTAGAAATTTATTAATAAAGCTTAAGAATATTAAATCTTTTTTTAAAATAATTTATTTATTAAAATATAAGCTTATATTGCTACTTTTTATAAATAAAGCGGTTCCTTATATAGCTATAATATAAATAATTTCTTTTCTTACTTTAAATATTATTATAATAATTTATATTATTAAGCCTTTACCTTAATAAAATTAAAAGGCTTTTAAATAAAAAATTATAATAACTTTTCTTAATTTTATATTTAATTTATACAATATTTATCTTAAGTTAAGGGCTTAAAATAATTTAATAAAATTAAGCTTAATTATTTTTAAAGCCGCCTTTCCCTTTAATTTTATAATAAAGTTATTAAATCCTTAATTAATATTATAAATTACCTCTTTATTATAAATAATTATCATTAAATTATATATTAATTAAAGATTTAAAACCTTAAATAGCATTATTTAATTTTAATTTAACTTTAAAGCGATACCTTTATTTTTAAATTATCTATATAAAGCTAAAATATTATAATAATAAATATAGCTATTATAAAGGTAACCTAGCTTTAAAAGAAACGTTAAAACTATTCCATTAAGATTAATAAGGGCGCTTTAATAAAAAATATTAATATTACGCTATATATTAAATAAATTATATAAAATACCTTAAATACTTAATATAAAACTAAGATATACCTTCGCTATAATTAATAGGGTTATTTCATTTTTAATTATAAGCTTTAGCCTACTTAAGCATTTATATAAATATAAATTTTAAATATTAATTTAAGCTTAAATATAAAACTTATTAATTTTAAGGAAAAAGAATAGCTTTTAAATAAAATCTTATATAAAAGTAGCAATTTATAATAAAGGTTTAATTTATAAACTTATAGCTTTTATAAATATAAAATAAAATAAATAAACTTCCTTTTTTAATATTAATTATTATAAATTAAAAATATATAATTAATATATAAATTAATAATAAATATAACTTTTATATTATAATAAATAAGGGCTAAGTATAATATATTAAATTATAATATATTCCCTTTTTTTCCTTATAAGATTTAAAAATTATAATAAATATCCTTTAGAGCTATTATATTATTTATATAATTTAATTCTCTTTAAATTTAAATTCTTAATATATTTTAATTATAATATATATTATTTTAAAGATAATAAAGCTTATAATATTAAAGCTCCCTTAGCTTTATTATTATTAAATAATTATAAATATTACCTAGCATTAATTAATTATAAGGGTAATATAAAATTAAATTATTTTAAAATAAAGGGTATAAGATATTAAGGAATTATTATAATTAATTTCTAAAGTATTAATAGGCGCTTAAATATAATAATAAGCTTATTTTAAAACCTTAAATATTAAATTAATTAAGATTAACTTATATAAAATAATATAAATCTTTTAAATTATAGCCTTATATATAGCCTTTAAACTATCTTTAATTAAAGATATAATAGCCTTTTTATTAATAAAAATCCAGGATTTTATAAATTTCTTTAATAAAGTTAAAGCTTTAAGGCTTGCTTTATATTATAGATATTTTAACTATTATATTTAATTTATTCCTTTAAAGGATAAATCTTAATTAACGCTTTTTTAAAAACCCTTTTATAATATATTATATAAATAACTTTTAAAATTATATAAATAAATTATTAACTTATATAATAAGGAATAAATTTAAGTTAACTTATCTTTTATAACGATATTAATCCTTTTTATATATAAAGTTAATAAGGGATAATATTTTTATATAAATTATTAAGCCTTAAATAAATTTATATAATAAGATTAATACCCCCTTTTATTTATTTAAGAAATGCTCTAATCCTTAATAAAGGCTTATTAATTTATAAAATTAAATATATAAGCTACCTTTTATTATATTTATATTATAAAGGGTTAAGAATATCTTATTATATTTTAAATTTAATTTAACCTTTTTAAATAATTAATTACTTTATTTAATTTATTTAACATCTTAATTATCTTTTAATAATATATTAATTTAATATTTATAAATATCTTTAAAAATTATATTATAACTTATTTAAATAATATTCTTATCTTTATTTTAAGGTTATAATAATATTATATAAAAAAGATTTAAAAGATCCTTTTATAACTTTAAAGGTTAATTTAAATCTTAATTAAAGTAAATATAAATTTATAATAAAATAAGTTAAATACCTTAACCTTATTATTAAAGTTAAGGCTAAGATTTATATTAATTTTAAAAAGGTAAAGGTTATTTAAGATTAAAAGCTATTATATATATAAAAGGGGGTTTATAATTTTTTAAGCTTTATTAATTTTTATTATAATTTTATTTAAGATTTCTTTAAATTAATAGATTTCTTAATTTAGCTTATTTTAATAAATATTTTTTTTAATAAAGCCTTATAAAAAATATTGCCTTTAATTCTTTTAAATAAGCTTTTATTTAAATATTAATATTAATCTATTAAAACTTAAACTTAAAGGTAATCTTAAAGATAGATTATTTTAAATATATTATAAGTATTTATTTTTTAATTTAAAAAAGAAATATATTATACTTAATTATTTACTTCTCTATATAATTTATAATAATAAAGTAGAATTATTTAATTTATAATAAAAAGCTTTTAATAATTATTAAAGCTCTTTAAACTTAATTATCTTTATTTTAAAATATAATTTATTTATTTATAATTCTTATAAATTATAAGGGATTAAAGTACTTTATAAAGCTATATTAATTATTAAAATAATAAGCTTAATAAATAAAAGCTCTCACCCTATTTTAATTTTACCTTTATTATTATTTAAAATCTTAAATATAACGCTTAAATACCCTTTTATAATAAAAATAAAATAAAGTTATAAAGGAGGATAATAAAAAGGCTTAAATAATTACCCTAATCTTAATTATAATTACCTTAATACCTTAATTACCCCCCTTTAAGTCTTAAATCTTTAATAATAAGGCGCTTTATAACCTTTAAAAGGGGGGTTTAATAAAAAACCCTTTATATAAAGTATATTAAGTTATAATTTAATAAAGCCTTTAATAATTCTTAAAAAAACTTAAAATTATAATATAAATTATAAATTATACGCTAAATATTTATAAAATACTTTAATTCTAAGGCTAATTTTAACTTTTTAATTAAAAACCCTTAATTACCTTAATCTTATAATAAATTTATAACTTTCCTTTAATAAGCTATTTAAAATAAAAGGTTATATTTAAAATCTTTTTTAAGAACTTTTATTAAGATAATATATTATTAATAATATAAAAGTTTTATTATAATTATAATATTTATAAAAAGATTTATTTAAATTATTAATTATAATAAGGCTTATTTTAGCCCATTTCTTTTTTAAACCGCTATTAATCTTAAATCTTTATTAACTTTATAATAAACCTTTTAACTTATAAAAGGGGCTTATACTACCTTATAATTATTATTAATTAATTATTAAAATAAATTCTTTTAAAAGCTATATATTTTATAATAATAAAGGCTTATATTAAGCACTTTATAATATTTTAATAGTATTATTATAACTTCCCTATATTAATTATTAATAACTAGGGGTTTAATTAAATAAGGGCGTTTTAAGCTATGCTTTATATTTAAGCGGGCATTATTTAACTCCTCTTAATTATATATTACCTTAAAACAGATAATAATATAAAGTAAATAAATTAAAAAATCTAAAAATACTTATATTATATTATTATCTTTTTATAAAATAATTAGCTTAATTATTTATTTATTTATTAAATAATTATTAATAATTAAAACTTTTTAATAATTAAATAAAGCTTAAATTAATTAATTAATAATTTTAAGTTATAAGTAATCTTAAGGCCGTTTAATATAATAGCATTAACGGTTAATTTAAAAAATAAGATTATAATATTTTTAAATTACCTTTATATTAAAATTAATCTAGCTTAAGTTATTATTATCTTTATTTAATAATAATAAGAAAAGGTAATAAATTAATGGCGGCGGCTAGTTAAATTATATTAAATTAAGAATTAAATATAGCTTTCCCTTTATTATATATAAACCAATTGCTTTATAAAAAAGTAAAATTAACTTTATTAAAAATATATTATTATATTAATCCTTATTTCTTAAATAATAATATTTAATATATTAATTAAGATTAATTTCATTTATAATATAAATTAAATAAAAAGGGCAGCAAAGAACCTTTTTATAATGATTATATTAAACCTTTATAAGGTTTAATAAGTAACCTATAAGGTTTATATTAATAGTTCAGCGTAAAGGTAATACTTAACTATTTTAATATATAAAGATATTATTCCAAGGCTTAATATTCAATAATATAATTATTAGCTATAAGGCTATCTAGCTATTAAACTAAATACTTAAATTAATAACTAAAGAGTCTATTTTATAAAAGCTATCTATTATGGTGATGATTATATCCTTATATATTTCAACTCTTTAATGGCTTGCTGGCTTGTAAGGTAAGCCTGTAATCTATGGTATAAGGCTTAATACTCTACTTATTAAGCGGTTTACCTAGCTTATATATAAGTGGTGCGAGCTTAATCTTAACCTTGATATATGCAGGTCCTGTGACTCTGCACTTTAATGCTATTAGGTCTTTATTATGATATCCTTTCTTGGGTCCCTATGCTGCTAAGATCTGATACCCTGGTGCTATTTATGTTGGTTTATAATAAATACCTCCTTAAATTAATTATATATAAGACCTCCTAAGCCCTTTAATATTTAAATAATATTTTAAAGTTAAAAGCGCTATTTTATTATAATATTTATAAGGATTAGCTTAGAAAATTTATTAAATAAAAGTAAAAAGATTTTATATAAATTAATTATAAGGTTTTATAATAAATATAGTTAATGATTTCTTTATATATATAGTATTTATAAATATAAGGGAATTAGCTATATATTTATAATACTTTTATTTACTTATTTAATAATTAAAGAAGAGGAGATATTTTAAGAGATAAGGAAAGAGGATAGGGGGTTATAATATAACTAAGGTATATATATTAATAAAGCTAAAAAGTGCTAATATTTAAATAACATTTGCATTAAATTTATATATATATAAATATTGCCTGCTAATTTATATAAATTAATAGGGAGTAAGAGAATTTAATCCTTTTTACTTTATTTTTTATATTAAATTAAGGCCTTACCCAATACCTTTTAATTAAAATATCAATTAAATTTTATTATTTTTTAAATAAATTAATATAATAATTATTAATCTTTAATATATTAAATATTTAAATAAATAAAATAATATAATATTAATATTAAAAAGAATTTAATTTATATTAAAAATAAATTTATTTATTAAAACTTTAAAATTTTAAATTAATATTATAATATTATAATATTTTTAAATTATTTAAATTATTTAAAAATAATTAATTAATATTAGTTAATATTTATTTTAATTATTTTATTTAATTTAAATAAATATTAAAATTTATAAAAAATAATAAAAATAATAAAAAAATATGAATATAAATATATATTTAAATTTAATATTAAAATATTTTAAATTTTAAATTTTATAATATTTCTTTCAATACAATATATAATTAATTTTAAATATATAAATAGGTGGATGTAAAACTGTAGGTAGGTAGATGCTGCCCCTTATTGAGCTCTGTTAGCTCTTTAAGCCATGATTCGGAGTCTTCCGAGCCACCGAAACATCCAAATAATGTTCTGGTTCCAGTCCCAACTGAAACCCTCGGGCAAGCGACACTGTCACCGTCGGAAGGAGACTCGCAAACCGCGGAGGGGAGCATCGAAGTGAAATGGACGTTGCTAGATACGGACGAGGACGACTCGACCTCTTCTTCTTCTCTCCTCAAGTAAGTCGTATACGCGAGTCTTGACGGGATCACCGCTGAACTGGGCACAGCATCGTGGTAATTCATGGGTTGTACGGCAGCGGGAAAGAGCTGGCCAAAGAAGAAAGCGAAAGCTGGTCCCATCAATACTTGGAGTTATTTGACCTTGGCTCCAGGCTGATGTTATTCGAATGGAACAGCCTTAATCTCTTTGATGGGGTCGACACCGGCTCGTCTGTTAGAGCTCTATCTCGATGCCTTCTCCAGGATCTTGCAAACATTGGAGGGGAAAAGACCATGGTGTGTGTCTCAAGAGCTCCCGTTTTTGTATTAGAACTCACAGAAGAGTGTTTCAGAGGCGGTCCATCATGTTTGTGGCCGATCATCTTGGATCTTTGATACTGAAAGACGTAAGTGTTGAATGTTTGATCGTGGCCTGAATCCAAGAGGTAGAAAGCCAGAGGTTGAGAACAGAATCAAGCTGATTTGCCCACGTACAGGCCCTAGTGATGGCCATTGCGTCTAGAGAGAGGTCCTGGCTGGATATCGTGGACAGGAAAAGAGCCTTGGTAAGCCAAAATTCCATGACCAAGCTTCATACTGGTCAAACCTATACTAATACTGGCTTGTGACTCAGGCCTTTCGTGGATGCCCACATCGAAGTGCTGATCAACGAGAGATGGAGGACAAAATAGCCGAGTTCGTGTTCACGGCCGGAGTGAATGCTTTTTACCCTGTTGTTCGTCCAACACTTGCTGCCATGCCAGGATTAGCCGAAGCAGTGATCCATACAAACGGGCGATTCATCCTGGCCAAGATCAACATGAAATGTAGTCTCATCAGCGTGCACCATAGCAGTCGACATGTTTCTAGAGACTCCAGTGGCGTGAGTAAACCCCTGACTCTCTAGTCCATTGCTTGGAGTGAAACAGACGCTGACAGCGAAAAGGTTTTTGACGAGTTTGCTGGAACGTTCGGTCTTCCTTTTGAGCGCAGAATTGATGCCACAACAACAGCAAATGATGAGCAGCCATCTCTGGTTCTACGGCACCTTCAGTCTTTGAAAGACGCAGATATTTATACGTATAACCCTGAGAGAACTTCTCGTTTCTTTAGTATTAATGTTTCCACTCAGGGCCCGTCGACGAAGAGGCGGAGTGGCTGGAACGCCGGTACTAACGAACACTAATTAGCCTCTCTTCGCCAATCGCCAAGTTCACAACACCGCCGTTCGAACGAAATTTCATACTTCGAAACTCAGAAGTCTTTAGAGAATGGCGTGATGCGACGGATTCAGACTTTTTATATGCCCATGGGAACCTCGACATGACTGAGACCAGCGAGTAGCTCTTCTATGTCCTCGATCAGCAAGCGATCCGTGGAAAAGAACATGCGCCGGTCCTGTACTTCTCCTTTGATGAGAATGACACAACTCGAAACACCCTCAAAGATATGCTGGCTACATTTCTTGTTCAGATGATCTGCCATAATGCCAGGCTCTTCAGCAAGTGGGGACAAGTCCTGTTCGTGCAGTTGAACGAGGAACACGGTTGGACCGATCGAGACTTGCTTCAATGGTTCAGCCACTATAGCGACGTTTTTTTCTCAGGCTCTGCTTATTTGGTCATTGACCGATTCGACGAGTGTCCGAAGGCTGGTCGTGACCCCTTTGTGGAGTGGCTCCATCAGAGAATGACTTGTGGGGATTCAGTCTGGAAGGTGGCAGTTACTAGCCGCAGAGCAATCAGTCTTACCCAGGGACGGCAAGGGTGGAGAGACATCGACCTCACCAGCGTCATGGCCTCAGACGAACGTCTGAATACCGACATCCAGGTTCTGAATACCACAAGATCGAAGAGTATTCTGTCGAGATACCGACCAGAATTGCTGAACGATGATGCTTGGGTTCAGTCAGCCAAGCGAATTTCCAGCGGCGATACTCTAACACAAAGCATCATCCTCAAACACTCAATGTCTATACCAGAATGGCCTCGCAAGCTGTCCATGGAAGAAGTGTTTAGTCTTGTGGGAAATGAAGACTCCGGCGATGAGCTCCTCATGAAAATTCTGGATAGTATTTTCCGGAAGCTCGAGGATCAATTTCCAGTCCGAACCATGTTGACATGGATATTGTACAGCGCGAGACCGCTCTCCCTGTGGGAGTTCGCCTCGATCATGTACCTGGAAAGCCTGGAAAATCTACAGGCGAGCCCTGAACCAGAGAGCGTCCGGGTCTTTGAGCAGATCTGCGAGACCCGCCTCCGGGGCATAATTGAAATCCGGGATACCATAGTTCGACTTCGCGACCCTAGGTTGAGAGCGCTGCTCACCAGAACGCCGTCTGCATCTTCTGCATACCTGTGGAATGAAATCGATGCCACCCGAGCCGCTTACGACATAACCAAATCCTGCCTCCAGTTCCTTGGCAGATCCAATGTTCAGCAGGAACTTGAGTCTATTTTCAAGCAAGCCAGCCTGGAAGAACACAATCATGTGCCCGGTTCGGGGTATACGAACTTCTGCTCATATGCAGCCTACTACTGGCCTCGACATGCTGCCCTGATACCGGCCGAAATGGGGCTGTCTTCCCTCATGGATGAATACAAGCAGACAGTGATGACCGCCGCGTGGCTGAAGGCATATTGGTCTCTGGAAAACCCAGTCACGAGGACCCAGCAGCCTGCGGAGTCTGTGGACAGTCTTCTTGCTAGCATGGGGCTGCCCCATTCAGATACAGGAACGTGGGATTCACGCAGCATCAACTTTGCCACCCAGAGAGCAGCAGCTCAAGGTAGGCGCAAAATTGCCCAGAAGCTGCTACATCGATGCGAACAATCCAACTCAGCGCTTCTGGACGCTCTCGTCGCGGCTGCCTCAAGTGGGCAAGAAGAGTTGGTGTTGCACATCTTCGGTCACGTCAAGAAAACAAGAAGTGCCGGGTCGGAGGGATTCAAATGGCCACCGTGCCTGCTTTATCGAGCCGCGTGGTTGGGAATGGACAAGGTTGCGAGGGCACTGCTGGAGGATGGATGCTCTCCAGAACCAGGTGGCCCCATGACCGGAAAAACCCCCGTGTCGCCGTTGCACCAGGCGACGCGTCACGGTCACATTGCTACTATGGAAGTACTGCTATCGCACGGGACCGACACAAGTTTTAAGACTTTCTATGATCGCAGTATTCTCCACACTGCCACATACTCTGTACGTCCCGGAGTCGTCAGGACTTTGTTCGAGAAGGGTAAGGTGAGTGTGACGGAAGTCGACGAGTTCGATGACACGCCCCTTTGTTTTGCCGCAGCCTTCGGACGTTCAGCTGCCATAAAGTCTCTTCTTGAGATCGGAGCGGATCCGCATGACGACAAGGACCTCACATCGTCCGACATTGGATGGCTTCCCCTAGTGGATTGCTCGGCCCGAGGGCATCTGAAAAGCGTCCGCATTCTTCTCGACAGCGATGCAGATCCGAATCAGCCAGGGCCTGGAGGCGTCGACACTGCACTTCGGTTTGCAGCCGTCAACAGCCACCCACAGATTGTACGCGCCCTGCTCGAGAAAGGTGCAGACCCCAACCATCACTTGCTTCAACCGCCGATCCTGGTGGATCTGGTAAGAACTTCGAAAACTACAGCGCCTATCAAAATCGACTTGATCAACTTGATGGTCAAATTTGGTGCACTCGTTGACGCTGCGGACGGGCAGGGGATGACTGCGCTAATGCATGCCATTGAGGCCGGAGTTGAGGGCGTTGTCGCATGTTTGCTGGAGCTTGGGGCCAGCGTGGACACAGATGATGACTCCACGAGACGCCCTTTGCACCTGTCTGCCGAAAAGGGCTCCGAAACTATCCTCGAACTCATCTTAAACAAGCAACCTGACCTGGACTGCCTGGATACATGGGGATGCACAGCTTTGTCACGCGCCGCCAAGTATCCGAACCTGGCACGTATACTCCTAGAGAAGGGAGCAAATCCAGACTTGACTGAGGATTCTGGATTCACACCTCTTGCTGTCTCAGCCGAGTTCGGTTATTCGAGGACGGTCGAGGTGCTTCTGGCCCATGGAGCTCAAGTCAATCTACGAACCGACGTGACCGGAGACATAGGAGGACATACTGCTGTGTTTATAGCGACTGAATATGACCACTCGGACATAGTCAAGCTGCTAATTGACGCTGGGGCGCTTCTTTCTCTCAAAAGCAGTATAGATTCAATCCCTCTTCACATCGCGACCCTGTCAACGGCCCGCGTCCTGCTACAGCATAGGAAGCGCTTCAACATTGACGAGCAAAACAAGTTCAAAGCAACACCCTTACATGATGCTATTCAGTATTCAGAGAGCGCCGAACTCGCCAAACTCTTAATCGACAGCGGGGCCAATCTCAATTTGGAGAATGTAGACGGAGACACGCCCTTGGCTTTGGCTGCTTCCATGGGAAAGGTCGAAGCCGTCAAGATCCTCTTAAACGAAGAGGATTGCAACAAAGTTTTGGTGTCGCCTCGCGGAATTCCCGCTGTTCATCGTGCAGCCGCGGTGAACAAGACTTTGGACATAATCAAATCACTCCTGGAGAGCGGCGCGGATGCAAACCAAATGGGGAGCATTGTCGTTGGCTCGCCACTACAAGCAGCTTGTGAGAGCAAAACAGTTGGCAAAGAGATGATCGAATATCTGCTGGAACATGGGGCAGATTTGCATGCGCAGGTCGGCATGATGGGCTTCGCCATTTCTGCGGCGGCTTTGTTCGGCACGCCGGAGATCATCAACTTTTTGCTACAACGCGGAGCCACGGTCAACGTCGTAGACGCCTTGGGTCGAAGTCCCATCCACGTCTCTTGCGTTGGTGGCACCCTCAACTTTCAGGAGATATACCAGGCTGGCGGCAACCACAATCTGAGGGAAAAAGACAATCTTGGACGGACTGTGTTCCACTGGGCGGCTCAGCATGGATTGCCAGAAGTTCTCGAGGATCTGGTCAAGGAGCTGGGGACCGATCTGATCAACGAACCAGATATTGATGGCTGGACACCGCTGCTATGTGCTTGTTGGGGAGGGAATCGGATGGCAGTCGGCTCAGGGCCAGGGAACACCGAAAACGAGCCGGAACATCCCCAAGTTCGAGTTTTCCGCATCCTACTTGAAAATGGTGCCAGGCCCGACGTCACTGGTAGGATTGGAGACTCCGTCTGGTCACTCCGTGACGTCGCCTTTCAACAAAATCGAGAAGCGCTGCCTTCAACAGGTGGAGCATGCTCTTACTTCTATCACAGTACAACCTGTAGTGCTGTCGGAAACCATGGATCCAAAAAAAGGACACATTGGTGCTTTCAAGGGTTACATATGCAACGCATGCTACTATGTAAGTGACTTTGGCCTCGAACTCGTCAACCTTGTTCCGTCTACCAAAGCCAGTCTCTTTGTCACGCACAGCATGAATACTGATAATCTTTTGCTGGGTAGAAAGTCCGCGGGCTCGAGTACATCTGTTCCAAGTGCACTATGTACCTCTGTAACAAATGCTATTGGCATAGAGATCTCGTCCACGAGCCGCTTTGTGAGGGTACCTATTGGGAGCAAAAAGAACTCCAGTTTGAAGAGGAAGAGGTTCCAGTGGAACCGGAAAGCAAGGGGGAGGCTGACGAGAGTGGGGACGAGGACGAAGATTCCAGGTCCTCGATATCTAGCGAGTCAGAATCAGATGCAGAATCATAGCAGTTGGTGGCGTTTGTAATATATTGTTGATAAGAGCTTGAAGACACGCGATCACCTGAAATCGATGAGCCCTTTGAGCCTGTATGCGCTAAACCTTGAATGCGGCGGTGCTGCCTCCCCCGGCTAATGTAACGACCCGCTCTCATCACCAACCACCATAGCGGGTCTGGCTGTCAAGGGACACGGAGTCCGCAAGTTCTGTCAATATTCCAACAGGTACTACGATCTAAGATGATTCTATTAACATTTTCTTCGGAGAGTTCGTCAAAAACAGACTTCTGGGCCAGAGAAAGCAGGGCTGTCAGACCAGAGACTTTCTTTCTTAGTAATCCTACTATCAGGCCTTGACCCCTGTTTCAAAAGGTAATTCTGTGAGATGGATGTTTTGAATGGAGTAAACGGAGTTTTAATGGAGTGAGACGGACGGTCTCCTGAGAAGAATCTTGATCTTCAACTCCAAGAAGGCACCACAACGAAGGTCGGTCGGTCGTTCGGTCAGCCAGCCAGCCAGCCAGCCAATGCCGTTGCTTACAGTCACCATTGATATTATATGTTAGTACACACCTACCCAGGTGACCTGTGTAACAGTTACTCCAGGAGAACAGAGCTTTTGAGTTCTGACTTGATGGACCTCTGCCGCGGCAGCACTGCGCCTTGTTCTACAGTGACGACTTGGCTAATTTCATTCGAGTGCGTCTCCAGTGAAATGCGATGAACTACCGATCTGCTCTCGCTGATGCATCGAGATCTTCAAGTGTTGAGGCGAAATCGAAGCCACTGTTTGGGTATGCTTATGGACTTCAGGAGCAGTCATCTCATGCCCTTTGAATCATCCGGCAGATATCGATATAGCTCTCTTGCAATATTCATCTCAACGTCCTGGGGAAAGCCTCCATCCTATTCTACACGGCCGAAGGCAGGATGTACGCGATTATCGCAGCTACATCGTAAACTTTTGGCAAAAACGTATGTCTCTTGATTTACTACAACTTGACTTTGAGTGACGTTCAAATTTGCCATTTCATCCACAGATACACTTTGTCAGGCATGTCGAAGAAATAGCAGCTCGCAGCGCTGCTACTTTGCCCAGCTCAGACAATATCGAATACAATGCCGGTAGGCCCCTTTGGTTGGCTACCACAGTCGCCTGCCATAAGACCCTCCACATTACCGTGTCATGCCTTATATTGTAATCAAACGAAAGAAGACAGATTCCTCCAGCATCAGCAAACTTTGCAGTTACATGCACGGCATCGACCTCCGCCATCCTAAATCCCAGCAAGCCGCGCAACCGGCCGTCTGGGTCGGACGTCGCAGATGGATACCATGTGTCTTTTTGTGCTTTCGGGTTGATCGGTCTGAGAAACATGAATCGAGTGATTCGTGTTTCCGGCCTGCGCGGCACTCTTTCCCCTTGTGCAATGATCGGCATCGACCAGTCACCCTTAACCAAATTTGGTGGCCCAATCGCCCAATAATATCCCATTGTTGCCTGGACCCTCATGATCGCCATTTTTTTCACAGCAGACTGAATCCTTTGAAGGAGTAGTTTTTGATCGCCAGTCAGAGCCTGAGCGTTGTTCTCGTGGCCACGTACCGGACGGAGGCCTGCGCAGAGTTTCCTGACAGGCTTCCTCAGGCCGGGCGAAACATAGCCTGGAGATTCTCTTCCCGCAAGAACACTGACTAGTAGCGAGATGAGAGAATCAATCTCCATGTGGTGACGCTTACTTGCTTGGAACACCACACCATTCGTCTTGAAGCGATCTTTGACTATGCCAAGTCGTCTCTCCCGACGGCTGACCAGTCCCACGATCTCCTCCCAGAAGTACTCTGACAGAGCGGGGCAGACGACGTGATCCACAGTTCCACATCCGTAGGTGAATGTGAAGAAGTCGTAGTTGAGCCGCAGTCTGGATCCTGACACCTCGAATTGCATAGGGGCAGGGTTGCTGTTCACACCTTGTTCCGGGCCTTTTTCCCACTGGCATCGAGCTAGCTTCTGCTTCCATCGCTTTCTGGCTGAAAGACGAAGCGACAAGGTAGACAACGGATGCCATTGATTCTTCATCCCAATTCAGGTGCTTGAAAAAGTCTTTCGGTTGTCGTGCGTCGAATATTCAGGCAAGCTTTCCAATGCTTGAAATGGTATCACTTCCTTGCGGCTTATCGACCAATTTGGAACCAAAGATGGAACCTCACTCTTCGTGCTCGACTGAATTGAGCCAAAGTCGCAGAGATGGAGCAACAAGGCGTGTGCTGTGTCGGTGTCGTTTTTAAGATACCAGGATGCTATCTTTGTATACATCTTTTTCCAGTTTCCAGTGTCGTAATAAAGTGTCGGGCGCTCGTGATTATCAGCTAAATTATAAATCGCTGCGACCGGGTCCCGCTCGTCAGAGCATTCAGACTCATGAAGGTCTGATAGCAGGGAAAGCAACCCTTGCCTCTGTGTCTGACCAACCCCGATGCTCGTTTTCAGCATCCGAGAGACCCATCCCGGCAGCTCGCTCGTTAAGACGTCGGCATTGGCCAGTACAGCCATTACACAAGAAAGGCTGATCGTATGATGTCCACAGTGGAAGATGGCGTCATGTGCGAAGAATGTCTCTTGAATGATCCACCGCCTAGTGAACCAGGGCCTGTTGAAAAATCTCTCTAGGCAGAGGAAATCGTCGGTCCCAGGGTGTAGCATCCCGCCCCCTTTAATCTCAATTCTCCGTATAAGAGAGAATGCATGTTGAGCGTCAATTTCATCATCGCCTAGCCAGATATGGACTCTTATTGCATGAGCGTAAATCTGACCCATTAAAGGGACTTGTTGAGCCTTTTCTCCATGATCCCCTTGATTCAGGCAAACTCCGTCAATCTATAGGGGTGTTTCCTTGCGGGTGTCCCGAATGTAGCGAAGTAACAAATCGGCGTTTTTCGTAATTGGGAGGAGGCTCCACTTCGTTTTCCGCCTAATAAATAACTTGTGGGAGAGAGTTGGGTCACCCCAAGTGTACGAGACGGCAGAGTACAAGCAGCCACCCGGCTAGATTGATTCGAATGTTAACTGTTGCTGGGTCATGAAACCACGGAGAGGTGAGTGGAAGTCGTTGGCTGGCTCTAGGTGTGAGATGCGCACTGCATCTCCAGCGACCAGCGGCTCATATTGGTGTGGAAGCAATATAGGAACATCATTGGACCCCCAAATGGTTTGCTTCATTGTCGAGGTCTCGGCGGCTCAGCCTACCTACCAGGGGGAGGGGGGGTCTTTAAAGTCATTCTGCAGGGTTGATAAAAAGGTCTTAAAATAATACTAATATATCTTTAATAATTTAAATTATATTCATTTTATATAGATTAAATAACTTAAATAGAACTAATATAAAATCACTTTTAATATACTATGATATGATATCAGCGCTTAATATAGGAGTAAAAAAGGGCAGTTTAACTCCCGCCTTAATTAACTTTTTTTTTTTTTTTTTTTTTAAATTTATAGCTAACCTAACTATTTTTCCTCTATTTCTAACTTATTTATATACTTTATAATAGGCTATGGGATTATGGAAATATAGAAATATTTCTAATTTATTAATTTATAAAATTTAAAATTAATGCGGATTTAGAAATTTCTAATATATATTGATATATACTGATATATGCTAATATATGTTAATATTATATTAATTATTAATATAATTTTAAGTTATGATATTATTATTTTTTAATAGCATTTCATTAGCCTTTTTCTAATATTTCGCTATTATTTTATAATTTTGATTAAATATCAGTATTATTATTAAATTTGATTGCATTGCATGACTTGATTAGAAACCCCCCCTCCCCCTGGTAGGTAGCTGTACATACCTGCAGCTGATGATATTTGCCTGTCGTTGAATATGGACGTTGGCAAGAAGAATGAGGGGGAGGATGGAAGTTGCTGAAATGTCGAGAGCAGAGCCCTGTTGCTTACTTACAGATGCATTCTAGTCACAGCTTCATGCAGGCTGAGGGCCACTCAGGACCGAGGTGAATATGCATTTCTGCAGCCTGCATCTTGGTACTACATTGGCAGTGTTGCAGCAGGAAGCGGGAAATCAGCCTGTTGCAGCAGAGGGAGGCTATGTTAGACAATCATTTGAATGTTGACCTAATTCATTTCTCAACAGCAGTCAACACGGCCACCCAGTAGTGACAGTTAACTTGGAATTGGCTTTTGGTGGCTGCACTGCTTTCCATTTGCATTTCCTAATAAGCAACAACGCCATTACTAACAGGTCCTGTGTCGTTGCGAAATAAAGCGCCTCTCCCTTTCCGAGCTTGGGAAGGCGCCAGGGGGGCTAGACAAGGACAATGGGGCGGTCAGACCAAGGGTCCTTGTTATCTCTTATCCGAGGTGTATGTAGCCCACCCGAGCCCCTGCTCACCCTTCGTCATGGCAGGCTCTCCGTTATCCGCTCTCCGTCCCCCGGCCTGTACTGTAACGTCAGTTGCACGACCTCTGACCTAACCCAGCTAACTACACGTCAACTGACTGTGCTTGCGACTCAACCACAGCGGTCCACCCTTTCCCATCTTCTCGTTTTCCACAGCACATAAGAACGTCCAGCGCCTGGTCGTGTCATATTCAGCCCTTTCTGTGACTACCTACTCACCATCCCAGCGACAAGCCCTCAAGGTCCCCAGTGATCGAACGGCTTCCGTGCAGCCCCTCTGCGAACTTGTCACGAGCCTGAGATCTCACGACCAGAACGATCGGCCGTGACGACAACTGCCAAAATGGCGAGCCCACGCCGCAGGATCGAGACTGACGTGAGTCACCAACCGCCCACTCCTCCCGGCCACAAAATGTCCTCAAGATGCTGACCGTCTGTCGTCTCTCAACAGGTCATGAAGTACGTCCCCGCAGTTGCCGGTATGGTCTTGTGTTGCCTGGTCAGCTTGCTAACTTGCCTCTAGGATGTATGGCCCTACGATCGACGGTTCCTTGTGCTAGAAACTAATTGCGGCAGGCTGATGAGTGACTACGAGGTGACTCTGGTCAACGACAACAGTGAGTCCAACTGCTCCGGGCCTTGCTGGCCTCTTGTCTGACTGACTGGTTGCAGTGTAAGAGATTCGAAGCAAACGAGACTATTCCCCCCGATCTTCCGGCTCACACCTCCGAACAGGCAGGAATTCTACATCAAGTTCAAGGGACCCACAGAAAGTTAGTGACCACAGAGAAAGATGAGCACTGGAGGAAGGTCATGGCTCACAAGGGAATGCACAGCTCCATTTGAAGGTGGCGTTTGGAAGGTCCACGTCGAGTTACCGGACCAGTACCCCTACAAGTCTCCGAGCATCGGCTTCACGAACCGCATATTCCACCCAAACATCGACGAGCTGTACGTGGGCCCTTACACATACCAACTGGGGACGAGGATGAGGACGACAGATATGGAAACAAGCAAAGGAAAACAGAATCTAGGAAGTTGCAGCAGGCTAATTCCGGGAACGATGTTAGGTCCGGCTCCGTCTGTCTGGACGTGATTAACCAGACGTGGTCACCAATGTACGACATGGTCAACATCTTTGAGGCCTTCCTGCCACATCTCCTGCGATACCCAAACCCTTCCGACCCGCTCAACGGAGAGGCCGCGGCGTTAATGCTCAGGGATCCCAAGGGATACGAGTCCAAAGTACGGGGTAGGTTACGATATCCCCAATGTCGGAGCTCTTGGCTTGCCGTTGCGTGGTGTTGCGTGGCTTGTCATGTCAGATTACTGACGTACGGGATAGAGTATGTCCAGCGATACGCAAGCAAGGATGCCGCTGAGGAGGCCGGTGCCGAGAGCGAGGACGACGACGACATGAGCTCGGTGGGGAGCTTCGGCGATGACGACGACGACGAGCCTGCAGGTCAGATGGACGATGTGTAGGCAACGTCTTCCAAGGCAAAGGGGCCTGCTCCCTGATCATCTTCTTTTTTCGGCGTCATCGGTCTTACAACCCCTGGTCGGTTTGCATTGGAAGTTCTGGATTCTATAAGATGGCATGCGGGTTTTTTTGTCTTTTCGATTTCCGTTGGAGTGGAACGGGCGGTTGGTCGTCAACTCTCCGCTGCTTTTCTCCCGAGGTGAGTATGTGTCGTTTTCCGGGGAGAGGGCAATGAGAGCAAAGGCTTGGACTATTCTGCTGGGAGGAAATAGTTGACGGCAACATTCATATCGGCCCCTGCACAAAGGAACAACCCCTAATATCAGATAACTGGTCAATGGAGATAAGAATACTCAACAAGTCTGTAAGAGCTGCATGATGAAGTGACATTATTCGAATGAGAACTATATGGGGTATCATAACGCGATTAAAAACAAGTAATGTAAGTTGACTCTTGATCAGTCCGAGTCGTAATCCACCAGCGCTGAAGACGTTGCGGCTGCCTTTTCAGCTGGCCTGTCTTCTGGCGGTGGGCTGGGTTCAAGATCAGGCTGCCTCTTTCTTTTCAGTCCCGGTAGCATATAAGCCGTGCTCCTTGATGCATCTCTGCTCCGAGGCTCGAGAAAAGGATCGGTGGCCATCCGGGTGTTGCCGACAATTTCAGAGACCAGGGACTTCCTCATCTTTGTTGCCGCGATCTCCGACTTGAGCAACTTCTTCGCAGGAGCCTTGGTGTCGATCGTCTTCTTCTCCTGCACCACGGGCTTAGCACCGCCGAACAGAGGCTTTGCGAGGGTCTTCTCCCCGTCCTCACTCAGGGCCCTCGGCGCCGTCCCGAAATCCACCAGCTTGGCCCACCGGACATCCTCCTCGCTCTCGGGCAACAGTTCGATCCCCAGACTCATCCTGTCCTTCAGGTCAACAGCTGCTGCGCTATCTTTCTCCCGCTGCTTCCGGCCCGCGCGAAAAGTCTTCCTCAGCATCTGGTTCCTCGTGTACGGGTCGTCCCACTGCTTCGCGTTCGCATCCTCGATCTCGTCGATCCTCTCCCTCGCAGCAGCCAGCGCGGCGCGGTCCTCGATCGTCTTCTCAAGGTTCGAAAACGCCACCTCGCGCTCCTCGGCCTGCTCGCGCAACGTCTTGATCGGCGCCATACCGCTATCACCAACAAGAGAGTCCTCCATCCCCTTCCCCTCGCCGGTATCCCGCTTCTTGCCGCCCTCGACGACCACATACGCCGTGTTCTTGGGGTCGGTCCGCACCTCGATCCACCCGCCGCACGCGGGGTGCCGCATCCGGAAGCTGTAGACGGGGCTGCTGTAGTAGTTGCCGACCTTCTTCTTCTCGGCGTTGAACCGCACGCCCTGCCCGATCACCACGGGCGGGGTGCACGTCCCGCACCACACCGCGAACGGCATCTCGAAGCGCACAGTGAGGATGCCCTCGCTCCGGAGCTTGGACGCCCGCGTGCCGAGGGCGTGCCCCTTCCCCGACGCCTGGTTGGCGCTCGCGACGCCCTCCAGCTCGGGCGGGACGTACCGCCCCATGTTGAAGCCTTGCATCGTGGGCGAGCGTCGAGGTGTCGCCGTCTAGACGGCGACTTTGGGGTGTGGGGGTCGTGTGGCAGTACCGAGATCGGGGTTTTGTGTATGCTGCTTGGTTATTTGACTGGTGGGTGGTGTGGTTGCCTGGCGGCTTTTGGCATGTGGGATGACGATGCTTTCAAAGGGCGGTTTGTCAGAGCCTTGGCTTTGCTGCGGGTGATAGATGCAGACGGGGGTCTGACATTATGCCTTCTTATTGACCCCCACTTCTAGACCCCTTTTCACTAAAGACCCATAGCTCCTGAACATGAGTGACTTAGAGGCACGTGAGTGATTAAAGTCCAGACATTCTCAAAGCTGAGCTTTCAGAAATTGAAAAGTTCAAATACTGCCGATCACATCATGCCGGTGCAGTTCTCAAGACTGGCAAATCGCTCTTCGATACGCCGAGAGTGATAAGTGACGTCAGCTTGTTGATCATGGATGGTGATGTATTGTGACGTTGACAGTCTGGCCATGGCTTCCGTCACCTCAGGCCGTATATAAGGCCATCTGTAGAAGATGACATTTGACCATTCAGATTCTACACAACATCTTCGCTCGACTACCACATAAGCAACTCCAATTCCCACACACTTCGCCCTTGGCAACACACTCACTGGAGACGAAACCATGGCACCAACCAAGACAGCCGGAGGCCAAGAGCCCAGCGACAAGTTTGTGAAGCAGCAGGCACAAGGTCTGTTGATCGACCGTCCCAAATCTGTCTGAAGACAAGCCTTACTGATCCCATGACAGCCCAGGGTCTCGGCGCAGAGAACGCGCCTGCACACAAAGAAGGTCACGCACCCGGTGAGGCGCCTGTTGCCTCGGACAGCGGTCTGCCAGGCACGGGAAATACCTACGAGGAAGCAGCGTCCGGTACAGGGAATCTGACGACCACGAATGATGTTGGCACCACTGGGATCAAGTCTGCAGAGCCTGGAAGTGCTGCGCCGGGTCCGGATTTGAAAGGAGCTTAAGCGTTGGGGCGGAGGATTAGTAACTTTTGAACCGCATGATTAAAGAAGAGCAATCAAAATACAATCGTTTGACTGACTATTGCGTGGCTTGAAAAACAAAACGGGTTTTTGCACCTGCAAAAACAGAGCGTATGCGGGTACGTCAATTTACGCCATAGCTGTAGCTAATCAGAGCACATCACCCATGGGTAATTCGCCCACCTACACCCACAACTAACACCCATACGCCTGACTTACACGCCTATTCCAGTTGTGGGCGTGGGGGTGGGTGCAGGTTTTGGGTGTGGGTGTTGGGTGTGTAAACTCTTAATTGGTTTAAAGGTGGCGGCGTACCGGTTTATCCTCCGTTTTTGCAGGTGCGAAACTCCGTATTCATGAAGAATGAAATTCTACCATGCTTGTTCAGGTTGGTTTTAGTACTAACATCATCACGAACTACGTGTACTACGCTTCAGAATTTCAGGAGTAGTATTCTGTGACATTCTACCCACTTTCTCCAGGGATCTATACTATCAAAATCTGCTACTCTTAAATCTACAGCTAATGAGTTGTGCTTTTGAGTATTAATCCCAGGCCATATGAATATCCCATCAATTGGTAGAAAATAATAGAATTACGGGTAATTGGAAGGCTTGGGAACGAATTTTGTCTTGTATGGTGGTACGGCACCTCGCCGAAATTCTCGTACACCAATGATTGCGTCTTATGCCCACAAATATCTCTACTACGGTCCCGAAGTAGCGTCCTGTCATCACCCAGCCATGATATTTTCCCGGCCTGCCTGTCCTGTATGGTGGTACAAAGCAGACGCATGTCCAAAGTAACCTTGACCTACTCAGCCAGTAAGTTCCGTCTGCATGATAGACTCGCATGCTGACACCAGTCTTCAACCGCATGCAAATTTTGAAGGCGGGGTAGGCATCTCAAGACACGGTGAACTGAATCACCTACACATCGGAGGCAGACAACAGGCACAAGTCATATCGCCAAGGGATCATGTCTCTGAGTGACGGCGGCGACCATCGTGGTATGTCGCGACGGGGACGACAGCTATTCGATGATACCCAATCTCACGCTCATCAAATTCCATCACCACCATTATCTCGAGGACCTACCAGCGGATCCCAATCCACAAGGCAGCGCCCTGTGTCCTGGAACACCAATAGGACTGGTCGACGAGAGTCCTTGCTCTCACCCACCGATGCTCGATCCGTCAACCCTGTTCGTCGACCCAATGTCCTTGGATCTCGAAACGATGCGCCTCTGGGAAACAGAGGTCCTTCCCACCATATTTCTCAAAACTTGGCGGTCCCGAATTTGACGAGCGGCGGGGACGGCGGTGATTCCTTCAACCCTACAAGCTTCCGGTCCTGGAGTTCGCCTTCTGTGACCACGCTGAGCACGTTCCGCCAGATGTCGCCATCTATAGCATCGGCAAATACTACGGTATACAACTATGACTGTCTGGACAGAGGGGAGTTCAGACTCATCATGGTCTGTCCTCGACGGCAAGACGATACCGAGGATGTCGTCAGATGTGAGATGTTCACCTACAGGTTGAGTGAATCACCAGAGTACATTGCGCTTTCCTATGCCTGGGGAGACGTAGGCGACACGCGCAAAATACTTATAGGGCGGACGAACATAAATGCGAGCGTGTCTGCTAGCCTGGAAACGGCCTTGAGGGCGCTCAGGGATCCAAAGAGTGCGGTACTGCTGTGGGCGGATGCTCTTTCTATCGATCAAAAGAACACGCCCGAGAAGGCTGATCAAGTCCGACTAATGACACAAATCTACCGGAGAGCCAAATCAGTGGCAATCTGGCTTGGCCCACGGTCTGAAGACAGCGACCTCGGTATGGAACTCATTGAAAAAGTATCAATTGGGGCTAAGATGCCACGGGAGATAACGAGACGTACACCTGCGCCGTTCAGCGAACAGCATTTTGCCGCTGTAGTGGCTCTGTTTGACAGGGATTACTGGCACCGGCTCTGGGTCGTGCAAGAAGTGTTCAACGCGCAAACGATCAACGTCCACTGTGGACCGACCACGCTCCCGTGGAAAGCATTCCAAATTGCTTCGGACGTGTTCCAAGAGCACAGAAACGTCCTCGAACGAAGCTTTCACCCTGGGTACAGCAACAACTTCTACCAAGCACGCCACGGAAGCTACACACAAGTCTTGGTCCATGAAGGCCCTGGCAGTCTCGATGGTGTTGGAACTCCGGCAAAGTTCACAGACAACGACGGTCTATCTGACCGTGAGGTATTCCAGGATCTACTCGAGGTCATGCGCACTTGTCGCAGAAAGCTCAGCTCCGACCCCAAGGACAAAGTCTTTGGTATACTAGGCGTACTCGATGAGAGGATCCGCAATGAGATCAAGGTCGACTATGGTATTCCGGTCAAAGACGTTTATATCAATGTTTTCCGGACCGTCGTGGAAAAAACCGAATCTTTGGATATTCTATGCGAAGCCATCCACTTCCCAACGTACACTAACAACAATAACTTACCAAGTTGGGTCCCCGATTGGTCTCATATCTGGTGGTCCTCGCCCATTGCAACGAGTCACACTTTTCGGGCGTCAGCAAGTGCACGAGTTGATGTTGACTTCATGGAGAGGGGCAAGCTGAGGATATCAGCCATACCGCTGGGAAGTATCAAGGAGCACGGAACCGCTGTGGGCACGCGATGCACCGTGAACGACTATCTCATGGCCTTTCTACAATGGAGAGCCTCTATGTCACATTTCTTTGATGGTGGAACAGAGCATTACCTACGGTGGGTGAAACAGAGATTCTGCTTAGCGCTCAGCCTTCGCCCCACGCCAGAAGGCGAAGAGACGACAGAGGCTTGGATGGATACCTGCTACCACGTGTTCGCGTCCACAATACGCGAGCGCCTCCCCAAGCTCCACATAGATAATGAGCTAGAGCAGTACGTCGACATCCGCAGAGACTTCCAGATGGACCCCAGACAGCGGCGACTATTCCTACAGAAGAATTTCGGGAAGAAGATGATGGGACGGTGCCTATGCATCACCGATGAGAAACGGCTTGGTATGGGCACGGGGCTCATGACAAGAAGCGACGTTGTTGTCGTACCGTTAGGTTGCAGCACGCCTGTGGTCTTGCGGCCCGAGGGTGACGAGTACAGATTCATTGGTGACGTTTACATCCACGGATACATGGACAGAAGAGCAGTCGAAGAATGCAACAAGGAGTCTGAGGGCAAACAGGTGGGATCATATGTTATTCACTAAATATCAGTCAGATCTCGTTCGAATATCTTCATGAACTTAGAAGCACCTTGACTGAGTGGTATGCGGACATACCCAAGTAGTGCGTCATATAGCAGCCAAAGCACATCGCTTCCTAAACGCGAACATATCTGTGAATTACGTGACATGACATCAGGCAAAGGTGTTGGAAGATGGCAGTTAGGTGACCCGTGGTCAAGACCAATGTAGAGCCTGACAACTCATTCAGGGCCCATTCTAAGTTCGTGCTATGTGATCTGGTGGTGTACAACCTAGGATGAATGTTCTCCATATGATCAAAATTAAAGTCATATTTGCTGCTGCTAATGCTGACAATTCTCAAGGTCAAAATGTATCGGCCAGGAAGATAAAGACAAACCCGCCACGCGCATATGAAAGCCGTGTCCTTCGGTCAATGACTCAATACAGGTGGCAATACCAAAAACATTCGTAGAAACTGCGTCTAAGATCTCCAAAGGGCTTCTGCGAACTCATGGAATTCGACTACTAATACGCCTCAAGATTCAGTAGTTCAGCGGGATTGGACCCGTCTTCTTCATCTGTTCGACAGAGTTGAGCCTCCTGGGGGTGAAGTTG
Organism: Diaporthe vaccinii; assembly: GCA_039880775.1. Taxonomy (NCBI): domain Eukaryota; kingdom Fungi; phylum Ascomycota; class Sordariomycetes; order Diaporthales; family Diaporthaceae; genus Diaporthe; species Diaporthe vaccinii. The sequence goes on from JBCEDN010000033.1 coordinate 458,571, forward strand.
CCCACAACATGAGGAATGTAGTCCGGATAGGTCTCGCTAATCTGCTGCATCTGCGACCAGGAGAACTCCCCGTTGACATTGTACGCAGGGGTATCGCTGAAGCCGGTCGTGTTAACCGAGTGATAAATGATGGGCCGAGCAGGGTATTCTTCAGTGGCCTGAATCTGCGTGACGATTGTGCCGTTTGGTGAGAACACCGCAGCGGTGCCAACAGAGGGCATGAAGGTCCAAGTCTGGCCGGTGATGGCGTAGTATCGAGCTCCGGCCATGCTATTCTCTGTGCTTTCGAGGGAGGTGGACACGCCGAAATCGGGGGTGAAGGGGAAGGCAGCTATGTGTAGGTTTTCGTTCTGGGATTGCATGGCAAAGAACATTGGCGGATGCATGTGCCTGTTGGGTTCGGTCGCGTTAGCATGATGTTTTCCGGATTCAAGGCTGCTAGCTGCGTGGATGGAAGGCAGGGTGCGCTTCTAGGCGTCGAAGTTATAATCTTGTAGCGCGGATTGAGAAAAAGGAAGACGAGTTTGACGCTTACTCCCAACACTCAAGGAGGCCCAATCGACCAAACTCGGTCTGAAAGACCTCGAATTCGTCCACTGTCCCGTCGCTAAAGATCGTACGTTCGCCTCCGGAAGGGCGAAGCTTCCTACGGATCTGGACGACCTGTCCGCTTGAGTCGATGAGTGCTTGTGACATGTATATGTAGTCTTCCTCTCTCAGAGAGAATCCAAGCGCCACCCAAATTTGGTTTTTTCGAGCAGCTCCTACCAATCGGTCCCATTGTGTGCTGTTGACACGCAGTGATTGGTCGGCGTACCAAGCGACCGAGATGTTGCCTTCCAGAACGCCGGTGTGATACCTGATCGAGAAAGAATTAGTGACTACTCCCAAGAAAAGAAGACTTGAAATGCTTCTCAATTCTCGATGATGATCATGGAAGGCTGGGAGGATGCGCTTACCCTGGGAACCAGAGCTCAGGAAAGGCTACGAGGTCTGCGCCTTGCGACGCAGCCTGCTCGATGTATTGAACTCCAAGCTCAACGGTGGCATTCAAATCATGTTTCAGCCCTTTCCAGTCCAAACTAGGTGGAGGGTAGGGATAGTTCGCGGGAGGCGCACGAACGAGAGCAACGGTGAAGTTGTCGGAGCCATTGCTTGGGGAGAAAGCATTGGCATATGCCACGCCAGCGAGACAAAGGCCTCGAGACAAATGCATGATGCGTCAATATGCAGAGGACGAATTAGACAGTGCTTGAGGGGATGATTATCTATCTAGGCTTACATGCATGGGCAGTCAGAGGAGTTATGTACTCGACACGTCCGTCTGGACCCGGCAGCTTATCGGTCCCTCCCTCGTAGTGACGAACGTTGAGATGTCACCTAGAACTGCATCTGCTTCTGTGGCGGTTTGCAGCAGTCACGCTATCTGTGGAGATTTTCGAAATGAACCCGGCGATTAGGACCGGAGACGACTACGTTCACCGCGAAGTCGTGCCGAAGAGGGATTCAATCATGGAGTTATCAGGTGTATATGACATCGAGGCAGTGTTGTAAGTCTCTTAACACATTCAAAGCGGGGCCGAACCCACTCCTCGGGATTTGCTTCCCCCTGACTCTGCGGGATGAGCTCGGAGCTCAGAGGTCGGGTTGTGCAAAAAAAATTCATCTGTGGCGTCATGGGCCGAGAGTCTCTTTCGCTATCGCGTACTCGGATTATTTGACTGGGATTCGCTGCCGGTTCTTGGCCTAGCCGGGGGTGGAAGAGAGAAACAATTTCGATAAGTAGGTAGTGCTTCAGCACCTCCTGAAGTGGCATCATGCACACAGAGGTTCTCGGATTCAGATGCATTGTACAAGCCCTGGTTGTGGCCCCTAGGTTTCGCCGGCTTTGGATGAGAGCGGGGTTATACTCAGGCCGCTTCTTGTTTGCATAGTGCGGCGATACAGTTCAAGGCCACACGCAGTTCATTGCATTGTGATCATGATCATGCCCAGGAGCCTTAACTGCAATGGCAGGCGACATGGGGCGCTCGCTGCTCGGTCTCCAGGCCGGGAGTCAAAAGCGACATGCCGATCAGACCTGAGTAAGTAGTTAGCAAATCCATCTCAAATGCGGAATATCAAACACCGATCTGGTTGCAGTAGAGGTAAGAGCAATGTTGCGTGCACCACCAAATTATCTTCGATATGTTTCTCATTTTGCTTTCAACTTTTTCCTTTATCCTCCTTGCCACCGGTTGGGATTGCGATACCAAAGAGTGCCTGAATTGGGGGCCCCCCGGGGGGGGGGCGATGGCCCTAGCCTGCTCAAATCGCCAACGAGATACTTGAAATGCCTCCTCCCCATTCTAATCGCTCAGCAATTTTTCTGGATAGCGAAAGAAGCGGGACTTGGCCATTGGAGTCTGACTCTCAGGCGATAACGTGTTCTTCAATGGTAGCCCTCAGTGACCTCTAGCCTGTGAGTCAGCATTGGATGAATATGGGTGTGGCAGAGGGATGGTCAAAATCTTTTACTGTCACATTGTCCCTGGTCTGAGCCTCAATCAATCGATTTGTCCGCATCCGACCCGTTCCGGGTGTCTTACCCTATCTATGCCGCTGGCCAACTAAATAAGGCAGAAAACAGCGTGGAGTTGTCTGGAAGGAAAAGTCCATTATATCCAATGACCTGTGTAAGTATTGCCAACTCGAACATAGGGCCATCTTCTGGCGATTATTCAATGTGGGGAAACAGTATCACCATGTTGGAGTCATTCGAGTTGTCGGACAGTGATGGCAAATTGAGCCTACCAAATGTACAAGAACGAGGTTTCCCTGATCTGGCTGGAGCCATGTTTATATTGGTACAACGACCGTCCAAAATCGGTCAGATAAACTATACTTGGTATGAACAATGTACACCATCGTTTCCAGGACGCATCCGAATATTCTACGGATTTCCCTCCCATTTCACGTTTGCATCTTTCAGTGCCTGTGTAACTTGATCCGTAGTGAAGCTGGCCGGGGCAGCCGGAGCCTCCACCTCGTCAAAATAGTACACACCAAACGGGCCTTGGGCGCCGGGCTCAGCAGCTGCCTTCGCTCCGCCATTCAGCTCCTGCTTTCCGACCAGCCTGAACTTTCCCGAGCTGCCCTGCACAAAGTCCACCTCGCGCAGCCACTCACCCGAGAACGGCGCCGTCAGCCGACCCGACTTGCTGTTGATGACAAAAAAGTACCGCGCGTTGAACGTCAGCGCGCTATCGTCCAGCTCCATGGTGGCCGCCAGGATCTTGCGCTCCGCGGGTGCATCGGGGAGCATAGGGTCCTTATTGATGACCAGGTCACGAACCTCGTATACGCCCTTTTCTCCCTGGCTGATGATGCCGGCCGCACCCTCGTCGAGCATCTTGAGCGTCTCGGCGTCTAGGTTGGTAGAGCGGATAGCGGTCCCGGTGGCGTACGGCATCTTGGCCATGGACTCCTCGAGGCCGGGAAGCATGCGCGAGGCTTGCTTCGCCCCGAACCAATTCTTCAGCGCGTATGACTCCTTAGCATCGATTCCATACAAGTTCTCGAGGGCTCCTATCATCTCGGAGTTCTTTGACGTGATGGTCTTGGTAGTGCTGAGCAGCAGCTGACTCGTCTCGTCCACGCTGGCATCGGCACCCAGGACGGCCTTGCCCTCTTTATACCAAGTGCTGAAAGACGTACTCATTGAGGTGAGCACTTCGTTGGCATCCTCGCCAGTGACAGCGCCAAGGGTGCGCAAGTTGATGGGCCGAGGACCCTGTACAGGCGGTGGAACATCGAGTTTCAAAGTCAAGCCTGGGGCACAGCATAGCCTCCTCTTGAGAGGAGCGCGGGGCTGCAGCAGGTCGTCGTGCCGCCGCTGTCTCTTAGCCAGACCGGGCTCGATACACTCCACGCAGTCTCGGAAAGCCGACTCGTCGACTTCGCGGGCAAGAGCTTCACCCTCAGCCTCGGTTTCGATCAGCGCGGGCGATCCATCGCCCGCGTCGCGAAAGATCTGCACCGTGTTCTCGCCCTCGACAGCCTCCAGCACGAGGCCCTCTTCCTTGCCCAACTCGGCGGCCTTGAGCCCGAATTTGGCCATGACCCAGTCCACCGCGCTGACTGCCTTGGCGGCTTCAGCAATATCACCGACGGCTGAAAGCAGCATCGCCACGTCTGCGAAGATGCTACCGGCTTGCTCGAACGGTGTGCTGGGGTCGAGATGGGGAACACTCGAGTTATCCCATGTCGCAAACATCTTGTCGCAACCATCGCGTACCTTCTCGCCAGTCTCGTTGTTGAACAGGTGGGTCCACATCGAGGCCTCCTGGCACTTCCACCGGAGCTTTTCCATGAACGGCGTGGCTAGCATATTGAGAGTTGTGGCAGCGGTGTTGAACAGGTTCTTGGCGATACCCAGGAAGAACTGGCTTTCGAAAGGCAGCTCCGAGTCCGGGTTGTTCGGGTCACCAAACAACAAGGTGGTAAGATCAAGCTTGCGCTTCAGGCGCGCGGAAGCACTACCACTCCCGGTGCCATCTGTGCCATCCACAAACGTGATACCGGCGAATAGGCCTGACGCACACGCAGCGCCGCCCGGGTTGGCCACACACGGGCCCAGGCTCGCCTTGCGCAGGCAAGTCTCGACCGCGGCATTGCTCTCGGCCGCCGGGAGGTCTTGACCCAACTCGGGCAGGTCGGCGCAGAAGGCGAGCGCGACGTGCAGGATGCAGTCGCCATTTGTCGGGTCATCAGCGCACTCGGCCGGCATGGTGGCCGCTGTGCGCGCCAAGATGCAGTCCGGCGACGAGGAGCTCTCCTGGATGTTGGTCGCGGTGCCGTTGGGGCCGTCTTCGCCCCAGGCCGCCCAGTTGCACTGCGGAGCCTCGCTCTCGGACTTGGGGGCACCGTCCTTGAATGATGTAGACGTCAGGTTCGTATAGGTGACCTGCGCGGTGTACGCGGCGGCTTGGTCGGCGGGCGTGGTCAGCGGGACGCCTGTGTCGGTGTCGTAGATGCAGAAGGGGATCTGGCTCCCGTCGCCAAAGATAATGGGGGTGTCTATCTTGGCCGGGATCTCATACATGACCGCCATGCTGCTGCCACCGCTGTCGGTCGTGGAAATGAAACTTGTCGTCGTCTGGCCCTCGGCGGGCAGGGCTAAGGTGAAGGCCTGGTCCGGGAAGTCGGGACCACAGCGGCCAAGCCGCACGTTGCCGTCGTTCGCGTCACGGAACCAGCAGACATTTTGACCGTCGACCCTTATGCGCGTTGCAGCGTCTGCTGCGGATTGTTGGCCGAACGCCACGCCGTTGGTCAAGTAGAATGACTCGATGAGCTTGCCGTCCGGGTTGGGATTACTGGCGACAATGATGCCGAGGTCCAGGTTGGCTTGGACCGGCGTGAAGTCCCAGGGCGTCGCTTGGGCATCCGAGAGCTTTGATGGGCACGTCGTCGAAGCATCCGCTTCTTTGCTAACCGCCATGATACTTATTTTGGTACCGAGGGCCTGTCAACGCATATTGCTTTAGTGGGAAATTCTCGGGACTATGAGTTGACAATCTAATGACTTGCTTACCCATGGTTGTGACGCATCTTGGGCTTGGACGAGAATGCCTCCCAGCAAGACAGAGCTTGCCAGAAGGTTGAAGCGAGACATTTTCTTGGTAGTTATCAAAGAGTGTATTTACCCAGATTTCTGAGGAATCATCAAAAATGAATGACAAGGTAACAGACCCGTAAAAATAAAAAAAAAAGGAATGGAATATGGCAAATGCCAATGAAAAGACTGAACTTGTTGGTGTGAATAATTGCTTTCCGCCTTTCGCCAGATTGGACGAGCAATATTTATATAACTGTAGCTGTCCATCTTGAAAAACCACCGCCGACGCTACGGATGCACCGATGGTGATCGACAATCTTCGTTGTTTGCATCTCCTGGAGTTCTGACACATGCAAGCGCGCCAAACCTGGGCAGTGTGGCCTTGAATAGAATCCTTAGTCTTGGCAATGAGTTAAACAGAAACTAGGATCCTCGCCTTGGCACTCAATGCACACTGAGATTAGTAAATGGCAAGTCAGGTACATATCTGTCAGGGTTCGTCCTAAATTCTAAGTCAGGTATACATGGTCAGGGTCTATCGAGAGGCAGGGTACAGGATTACTTATATCACAGTCTGTCCCCACCCCCTGGTCAGGCCACAGCAAGGTGTAAGTGCTAATTTGCGCTCCCATTCGCATTCTATAGGGACGTCTCTGGCCAACCTGAAGAGCTCCTTGCTCCAGTCGTCTGTTTCCTGGGTTAGCGGGTTGTTGATGGGTCGGCTAGGGTCCCGTATTGGAAACCAAGCATCTTCCAACGGGTTCCTGCATCTGATACAAGTTTTCTGCACCTATGTAACTTTTTCCTGTAGCTGATAGCCATCACTCGTTGAAAAAGAGAAATTCACGTATAGCGCGCCCGTCACGAACCCATGAGATGAATACATAGGTATCTTTGCCGATTCTGGAACTTTGGGGGCAAGAGTCATGAAAAGAAATATGCAATGTTTCAAATTTTTATCACGACAAATGACTTCTCCAGCACTACCTACCTCAGTGACATCGCCGATAAAGACATGGAAACCATGGGCGGGGGGGGGGGGTTAAGTATTGGAAGCCGCTTTGGCTCAGAGAGCAGCTATCCCTCCTTTCGCCATCGAGCCTATAGTAGCAATTCGACAGTTGAGGAGCTCGAGAAGACGTTGTGTCCGTTTGCACTGAGTAACTATGTGATACTGGGACGGACACCTAAGGATGCCAAACTGGAAAGTGAAGCTCAGAAGGGACAGAGAATTCTGAGGTAGTTCGCTGGTCCCAATTACCTGCGGGCTTGCCCCCTGCCCCTGCCTTCCCGCAGTACCAGTACCCGGTGGCCCCGGTTCCGGCCCCGTTCTTTCCGCCGACCCAGACATACCTGCCGGCCGCGCCTGCCTCCCCGTGGTCTACCACCGAGCACGACCTGACCAAGATGCAGGCCGACATTCGAGCGCGCCACTCCTCTGGATGGCACTTTGAAGAGCTCTGAGCAGGGCTATCGAGAGGCCATTGCTCAAATTGGCGAGGGGACATCGAGATTGGGACCCTGAGAGCCCAAATTGCGGCCCTTGAGGCAGAGAAGAGCTCTGCCAAGAACAAGCGTTCCTGGAAGCCTTGGTGAATCTTTTGCTTACGCCACTTTTTTCTCTTTAAGCCCGGCATATGTGGCAGTGAATTGGGGGGTCACGTGAATGGGGGGGGGCCGTACGTCTATAAAAAGGGTGCTCTTCTGCAATCAGAACCTAACAGCACGCCCACTTCGAATACAAATAATCGCATATTTTCCAGACCCAGTCTTTCCTGCCACAAATTGGATGCATATGTTGGTATCTCTAGTACATGCCGTGGCCGATGCGGATAATAAAGGCTGGCACAGGGCAAAGAGGCTGCTGGTATTTATGGGTATACGGAGAGGCAAACCTACTGTTATCGGCATTGTATTTTTTTTAAAAACGCTAGGTGTTTAAGCGTTTATCACTGTATGAATGCATACTGCTTAAGAAGCATATATGTACAGACTAAAAACGAGACCACTTATAGAGATGTATGCGCAGAGGATTTCTCTTAGCATAGAAACGCGTTGACATGTTGTTATTCTACTTCCCATATGTATACAAGTTAAAGTTAATCGCATGTACATTTGACACAAGTCTGCACAAAGCTATGAGAATGATAGCAAAAACTATCTGGGCATGATTGAATACCGGGGTTGGACTGAGGTATACTTCAGTCTAGCGTGATAATGTCAATTGCATTTTTGTGTTCACCGAATGGTTAGGAAAGTAGCCCGCCCATATAGCATGGTCCCAACTAAGAATTTACTCAATCACTTGTAGCATATCAAAGTAGTCCCATGTCCGAGTACTTAGGTGTTCAGTAGTTTAAAATTGAACAGCCATCAGGAGTTCCCAATTCTTCAGCAAGTGGCGAACATTTTCAAATAGCGAAATTTAGAGTGGGCAAGTCTCATGGAGATATTAGAAGTAATATTATATCATGAATCGCAATTATTAGACAGAACACCTTATTATAGCAAACTGCAGGAATTTCAAGAAAGTTCGAAGTTGAATTAGATTAGAGCATTCTGGCGATCATGTTGTACCTACTTCAATCCTCACATCTGGGCCCCATATGCCAACACAGCTCTCATAACAGGTAGGGTTTCAGCTCTTCTTCTGTCCAGTCCCAGAGATTCACCGCTAGCTTCTCATCGAGGCAATATGGTGTGTATGATTTGGTTGGTATGCCCACAGGCTCGTAATTCTCTCCAGGGATCGCCTTTTCCTTGGATACAGCAATCCAGTGGCCTTGGTCATCATCAAGGAGCTGATTGATGTTGCCCAGGTAGACAATGGCTTTGTCAACGAGCCTATCAAAATTTTGGTCAGTATAAGTTTCCATACGACACAAGAATGAATCGGGGCGGGCATTTGTGACATGACCATGACCAAGAAGAAGGGTCTGTAGCCAGGAAGAGCTACCTAGGTAATGACTTCACTTACCCTAGGCCTGTGACCAGGCCAGTATTGCTTGGACCGGGATCAGCGATCAGTGTCAGTATCTCAGGATATCTCCTTGAGAGTTCCTTCCCATAGAGCAAGTTTGCTAATTTGCTCTGAGCGTAGCGCTGCCACTTGCCCAAGACCCAGTAAGCCTGTGTAGTCTTGAGGTCATCAGGTACGATACCACCAGTAGGCGCGAGGACCAATGCAAGGCTCGAAATTGGTATGATGCGAGCTTCGCCATGCGTCTTGACCGTCTTCTGGAGTAGTGGGAGTAGTTTCCGAATCAAGAGGGCGTGGGCGAGATGGTTGATTCCAAAGTGGAGCTCGTAACCGTCGGATGTCTTTGTAGTAGGTCTCGAGTCAGCACCAAGAGACATATGGTAATACTCAAACTGGAGAATATTTGGGGAGACCAGAAACGCTGAACAGTTCAGACCACAGTGGTTCTGGATCCACGCGTTGCCCACAGCAGTCCACGACTAGGTGAACAAGGTCTTGTGTTTAGGAACGCAGCTCCACCTCGATGGTCATAGGTGCGACTAGGATCACATTGGCGGGACCGGGGGCGGGGGAACAGGTGACTTACGCGCCCGGCGGGAGGGCCATGATACCGGCGTTGGCCTTGAGCACATCAAGGCGGGACTCCTTCGCCAAAATCTTGTCTGCGGCTTCCTTGACGGTGGCAAGGTTTGCGTGGTCGCAGCGAATCCATTCCAGCTGGGTGGCACTACCGGTGCCAGACTTGATGCTGTCGATGGTCTGCTGAGCCGCGGCTTGGTTGCGGCCGGTGATATAGATCTTGGCTGGGTGGCGGCTCGCCAGCATCTTAGCTGTGGCGGCTCCGAGGCCACTGGTACCTGCAGCCCACGGAGCGTTAGGGCGACGCTTGAAGCGACGGAGTATCTAGTCTACCCGGCCCTAGGTATGCTCACCACCGGTGATCAGCAGCACCTTGCCGTTCAACTCGGGCACATCCCGCTCGAGGTTGAAGTCGAGCTTGACCATTTTGGAGGCAGAGGCAGTTCGAATTCTAGGTACTGATCTGTAGAGTTGGACTGGACGACGGGTAACGCGTACAGTTCATGTATCGTGGGTCTTCGCGTCAAGAAACAGCTTCTCAGTTCGATGAGGCTGGACGTTGGTTGTTCATTATCGGCCAACCCAAGCGAGAAGTACCCATGTAGATATAATGCTACCCTAGATATATGCATGCTCAGCCCGCGGTCAGGATGACTTCCGGAAGTCCAGGTTCCAAAGTTGGCAGCCGAAGTATCTTTCCTGTGGATTACATTCGCGGAAAAACACACTACTACTATATTCAAATTACCACTGTATTCACACTACTCCTCTATCAAGCACACAGCCACTACCACAATATCAATGCTATAGAAGGCACCCTAAATGAACATGAGGCGTTCTAGCTAGACGTTCTCTTCCTACACAAAATCGTTGCAGCGTGATCTGGCAGATACTGCATTTCGACCTGTAAGCTCTGCGGCCGCTTTTGCCCGGCCGCAAACTTGATGTCGTAGTTATTTAGCAAGTAAATTGTGATGGCCTTGATCTCGTCCGAGGCGAAGAATCGTCCTGGACAGGCATGGCGGCCGTATCCCCACGCCATGCTCTGGGGGTTTGCAGCCACGAATTGAGCCTTGCCCGTTTTCGCTGGATCAGTGGTGGACCCGCGCAGTTTCGCGAACCGCAGACCGTCGAACTTCTCGGGCTCAGTATACAGTTGAGGATCCATGGATATCGCCTGCGCCGGCACACCGATGGTGGTGTGTGCTGGAATGACCATGCCGTCAGAAAGGCGCCAGTCTTCCGTGATAATCCGCTCAAACGTGACTGCGATTTGGTGAGCAAAGGATCCCGTAGAAAGGAGTGTTCAACGTGAGACAGTGGGGCGTACTCAGCAGTAGCGGATTAAATCGCTGGCTTTCCTTCATCAGGCTATCCATGACACGCATCTGTAAGAAGCCCTGCCGGCCGACCTTTCCCTCCTCATTCAAAATATTTCGGTGTTCCTCCCGCAACATTTCTATCAGGTCCGGATTTGCGCAGATGTCAAAAATCAATTGGCTATTCCCGGCGGCGGTGGTGTGAATGGCCGCGAAACTTATTTGGAGCAGGATCCCGGCAACGAATTTGGGATCGGTCTCTTCTCCCACGGCTGCGTCAAACATCCACGAGAGGAGATCCTTCGGACGCTCGCCTGTGCGTGCCCGTTCAGCAAGTATGGGGAGCGCAGCATTCTCAGCCTCACGATAGTACTTGCGCAGGTTCCTCACCTCCGGAATAAGGCGGGCAGCGACGGGTTTGAATATCTCGGGGAGCTTCTTGAGCTTCTGCGCACCAATAAATCCGTCAATGGCGAAAGCAATGGACGCATTGACCCAGGAGGCATTGCGGCTAAGCTCCGGTCCACCGAACATTCGGGACGAGACACGCGCGACAATGCGAGTGATAACATCCACCAGCGGAACCTCTGTCCACTCGGTCTCGGAGCATGCCGGGAAGATGTCGTGGAAAGAGTCGACTATCTCGTCCTGCACATCCATCATAACATCGGGCAGATATTTATTGAGCTCTCTTTTGAGAGTCCTTGGGTGCAGGGTACTCCGGGTACCAAACGTGGTGTACTTGCCCTCAAATATCTCGATGAATGTGCCCACAAAGTCGACTTTATCAATCGGTGCAGTCTTCAGGTCCTTGAGGTAACGAACCGGCAGCATGAGACGCTCGCCCAGTGGCGAAGGGACATAAAAGAGACCCCCGTTGATATTGTTGCGAAAATAACCTTCTGTGAGCATCGCCTTGGAGTCATGTCGAAAGCGTTCTCGGTTCCTGATGCAGTCCTCTTTATTTTCGCCGCCAATCACGGGAATTCCAGGTAGGAGGCGTTGCTTAGGCCCCGCAACATGCTTCCACGCAAGGACGAGACTGGCGACAAGGAGAAGGATGCCAACGGCGTAATGATGGAGTGGCGACGCCAATACGGTCCGACCGTCATTTGGGCTAGAGGCACAAAAAGTGGTATTCATCGTAAGAAGTGAGGACCTGTTGCCGGTTACAGATATCGAGATGGCATATACAAAGAAGCTCAAAAGGCCGCTTAGGTAGACTTGAGGGCAAAATATGGCTGCGTTTGAGGTCTTCGTTAGGCCCTGGTCGGGACTCTGGGGCCCAGGGAAAGCCCTCCTTATGGTAACCCCCTCCTCCACAATGTAAGCGAGCCTTGTCAAAAAATTCTTCACCACGGGGTTCTCACGTGTAACTTGCTTGTAAGGGCTTCCCCAAGGCGCTTACTGATCGCATCCACTTTGCGTGTCGATCGCTGACACTCCTATTCCTGGTGGACGGTACGTTCAATCCCATTTTCTCCTTGCCGACGGCAGGATTCGGTGAATTGTGCATACTGACTGATCTTCAGATTATCTCGAACACATGTCCCTTGGCGATGGTTGCGCTTACAACGAGCGCTTAATGCTGCTCTTCCGGGGCACAGCACAGCCTGATCGCAACAAAACCGTCGAGTATATCAGCTAAGATCTTTGGGAGGCTATGCATGCACATGACTGTGACATGGCTGACGAGGCCCTCGAGCCGACGTTTACCTTCATGAGATCGCAGACAGATCCCAGGAGGCTCACAACAATGAATTTTGGTCAATATCTAGAGTATCGCGAAGCTGACGTTGGGAAGGCGTGAGTAAACCCTAGTGTTCTACTTATATATAGAAATCGGAGATTCGCACCTGGAAAAATAAGGGTGTACCGGTGCATTAACTCACATCATAGCTATAGCTAATCAGAGCATATTACCCAGGCATAACTCGCCTACCGCGCCCAATATCGATACATCTAAATTGAATTAAGTACATAAGTTAAGTATATGGGTGATAATATATGAGTGATGGGTGGATGGGTGGATGGGTGTATGGGTGTGGGTGTGGATGTAGGTGTATCCTCCGTTTTTGCAGGTGCGAATCTCCGTATTCATATATAAAGACCAGGGCTCTGTCATAATTGCGTTTCGAATGCTAACAAGGTGAAATTACTAATCTCCTCGGCGCACTCATGCGATTTTCGATGGCGCTTTCTATCTCACCAGAAGACCTAGAGTTGGTTCGCCCTATCGACCGTAATTGCTCTAAACATCTCTCAATCGTGAACGATGTCTGGTCGTATGAGAAGGAAGAACTCGCGGCTCAGACTCTTCATGAAGAGGGCGGCACTCTGTGTTCGGGAGTTTCAATCCTGGCCAAAAAGGCTGAGATTGATATCAGGGCAGCGAAGCGGGTACTTCATCAGCTGTGTAGGGACTGGGAACTGAAGCACCAGAGCCTGGTGGCTGGACTTTTGTCAGAGAATAACTCGCCAGTTTTAAGAACCTACGTGCGTGGACTCGAATATCAAATGAGTGGGAACGAACTCTGGAGCCGAACAACGCTGAGATACCTCGCACCCACGGATTGAGGTCGAGGGCTGTTATGAACCTGATTTTTGCTGAAGCTCATGTGTATAGTGGCGGTCTGGGTCATAAGTTTTGCAATACCTATCCGAAAAGGTGTCAATTCTTTCATCCCATCTTGGATATCCTTATATCATTATCAATACAAAGCGATGTCTAATCGTCGGTTGAAATGTCCATGTCTGCCAATGATTGTCACATGATTCGTATATCTCATCGCATCTTGCCTCCCCTCATCAGAAAGATTCATCAAGCACCCGGAGCTAGTTACGTGTTGGTTTTTGGTGCGTTATGCGCGCGATTAAGAGGTGTACAGTGGAGCCTCAGATTCAATATGCCATTGCAGCCAGAGCTGCAAACCCGACTAATCCAGATAGACAAGTAGACCGACGCCCATGGTGCTACGTTTGTCATTCCAACCGTCTCAAGGGACCAACATGCAGTTGAGTCTTAAGGCTTGAGGGTTTCCTTCCCTGTTCAGCCTTTTTGTGATATAGACCCCTTACTGCTATAAGTTTTGCGGCCACCAGATGTGAAATCATGGCTGTGTTCATCTTGAAACGCTGACTTCAACCTGCTTCTTCACAATAATCGACTTGTCATCCATCCCACCTCCATAGATGCTGGCCTCGTCATCGTCGAGTCTTTCAAAGGTGAAGAGTCTAGGTGAGGAAGCGCTGATCTTGGTAATATTTACCGGGCCATCATTCCGGAAGCCAAGACGGCTGGCCCTCGTACCACCCGTCCGAGACGTCATGCCTCTTGACATCCCATATGAGTTGGCCATCGTGTTGCCTTTGCTGGCGAAGAAGCTGCGGAACAGGGGCCCCAGTAGGGGTAGGTTGCCGCTGATAATGGCGACGCCTTGCTCGAGGGTGGTCCAGGTCGCTGCATAGACTTGGGTGTAGCTCCCGTCCGAGGGGACGAACTTGAGGATCTCCGTGATGCGAATGACAGAGGCCACACAACCGCTGTAGTATAACATTAGCTGGGACTTTTCGGTATTATGACTGTAGTGGCAGTGTGCAAAGGTTACTCACAAACTTCCGAGCAGGAAGATCCCGACGACTGCCACCTTCTTCCTCGTGTTGATCTTCAGCTGCCACAACGCGGGGAGCGGCAAGACTAAGACGTAAATGTCGCCCACAAGCGACAGAACAGCAGCAGTGGTGCCTGAGACGACTTGGTCTCGGCAGGAGCCACCCTTGATAGTTTGATCATAGAAGAACGCAATTGGTGCACAAGTCGTGAGGTTGACGGCCCAGGTTGTTATTCCCCAAATTAGCGTGTACGCTATTCCCACGTATACCCAGATCCGGAAATGCCCATATGCCTTGGTCGAGAAGACTAAGACCCATCACGGTTAGTCAAGGCACACGTATAACATGTTATATGGACCCATGCGCTATGGTGTCTTGCCTCTTAAGTAGAACATCAGGATGGAAATCTTGACACAGCAAAGAACAGGCTGGTTGGCTCTCTGAAGAGCGAAGCTGATCTGAGGGTGGGTCAGCGGCAATGGTCAAGAATGTCGTTGGCCGACCAGCAAATTCGCGCTGGCTCATGATCTGTAGACATACTCTGGCAAAATGCGCCGCTTGGACTTTCGGAAGATTGCAAAGATGGTGTCCGAGGCCGTTGGCAACAACTGCAGCAATTGTTATTTAGTTTGGGGCTTATTTGGTGAAGACGTAGGAGTGAGAGATTGATCACTCACGGAGGTATTGGCAAATCGCTGGTTCGAGTGATAAGAGCAACCCAAGACCCATCAAATAGTCGTCCCATGAGACCTTTTGGCTAGTTTTGACCCGAGCAACAATCCGGAGGCCGTATGTCAACAGAGAAAAAATTAGGATGATTGTCGTGGGCATCACGCCGAAAAGCTGTCTGTTGTAGACATCTTCCGGGATGTCAGGGGGACAGGCGCCACCCGCGGCTGAGGAAGACATCTTGAGGCGCAGTGATCAGCCCAGCTGATATCAAAGGCACGGAGAGTATCTAACGACCGAGCGCTAGAGGACCGAGAAGCAGCAAAGGCATGGCACACTGGCGGGGCCAACTGCAATTCTCAGGGTCGAGATGGGGCGGAGTATATACCAATAAATCTTCACATGTGTGCCCCGTAACCACAGCAGTAGAATAGCCATCTGTAGATCCAGGATGCTACGGTAAAGTTTTCAGGGTCATTGACACTGGCGATAGTTTGCCGACAAGGCACGTCATTGATGCGTTCCCTTGCTGCGGCAGTTTTACCTTACCACGCAAATTGATCAAAGGGAACGGCTACTGGTAAATCCAGCGGATGATTCGAAAAGGTTCCCGCATTTGGTAAGTATATTTCACCAGGTCCCATCTCGATCAGTTGTATCAACCTTTAGCCTGGTCTGCGCGACGGGAAGTGGGAGCCCAGAAGGACTTTTGCAAGGCTCGCGTGTCTATGATCAGGCGACAATTGGCATTCATCCAACACATGTTCCAGGAGCTTGTCTGTCTTCTTTACCTTGCCTTCAGTCGCATCGGCTCAGATCTGACGGCATGATCCATGGACCCTGCGTCTATGCGGCCTGTCGTACGAAGCCCCTGCTCGTTTCAAGGCTTAGATGTCAGCCGAATCATTGGATGGTCGAAACAGCCTACAAGGCTAGACTCAAGCTTAGCTTGGCATCTCGTTATCCTCCTCTTCGATCGAGCAAATTGAATTTGGAGTTTCGACTTGCACAAGGGCAACTTGAGCAATTTTCGTATCACAAGGCAAGTGGTTTCAACTCTGCATTAGGCGGGTGGACCATCGGTTTCTAGACCACGGTAGATACTAGCCTCTACGATGCAGGCATTAGGGGGTTTGTTCTTCCGTCCAATAGAAGTTTTGACGTGCCGCGTCACTAACCGACTCCCGTTGCCAAACTAGTCAAGCATCGGCATTGGAAATTTAAGCTCTGCCGAGAAGGAGCTTAGCATTATGCCATGTTGGGTCTAGGTGCAAGTTGAAGACATGTTAAGCCCGCACATGAAGAGCGTCAAGCGTGCATCCATCCTCATCGCCCAAGTAAATCTGTCTGTGGGAGTCTCATCCACTAACCCACAGACCTTCGACCCACAGTCTCGGGAGCACGTGGTTTCTGTTCATGCTTTGAATGCGGGCAATGTCGCTGATGAATGTGACGGGTTCTTCTTGTCATCGGACGAACGGCAGTCTCATGCGTTCTAGATAGATGCTCAGAGTATCATTCTTCAGCGCGACATCTGCTGGAAGACCAGTCCTTCCCCAAATTTTTCGCGCTGCTTCAGATGCGATTGGTGAATATAAAGCCCATCAATCAGTACGGTTCGAGAGATCTGCTTCCCATGGATCTGTCAGGGTTTCTGTAACTTATAATCGCCCATAAGACGGGAAGGCGTCCGGGATGCCCTGACGCCTGTTCCTTGTCCCGAATCCCGCACCAGAGAATTGGCATCGATGGCGAGTTTACCCCGGGAGGGCCACTCTGTTAGCTCGACTCAACAAGATTCGCAACCCGATTCTGGGTTTCGTTAAACCTCCGCTCTCTCCGCAATAGATACGCAAAGCCAATTACTCTGCCGTGATAGGGCTGGGCGATCTGTGAGGTCTGCATTGCACAGGGTTGCCTTGACAAGAAGTCAGCATAGGGTCGTTGATAGTCACGATTCCATGTGCACGGAAGCGACTCCTCCAAACAACTCTAGTTGATATTGATGTTGCAACTGCTTCACAGGATTGGAAAGGTCGCCATGAATCATCATCCTGCAATTCGCCAACGGTGCTGCAGGCTACTGCGATGCTGTCCGCCAATCTCAGCCTTGTGTCAGCGGCGATGAAGCATTCTAGCCCTCCGGGTGAATGCTGACACCTTCGTTCGGTTACGACGTCGGCTTATTCTGTATGCTATAACTCCAAACTGCCGACTGCTTCGATACGCTATCAAGCTTGAAGTATGCGGAGAAGGACATAGATCTTGCAGCAACCCCAGACGTAACATTGTGTGTGGCCCGCTGCGATTTGGTTCACCCGCGTTTCCTTCCACACCGTTGTTTTCCTTCTACAGCGTTCTGTCCTTCGTGTTGCACACTCGCACCTATACACCCTAATTCAATTGTTTGTATTCAAAATGGCCTTCCATCAGGATGACGACATTTCGGGGCCGAGCAAGTCGTTCGAGATCCTCACCAAGGCGGAGGCTGTCAAAGTCACGGATGAAGGCGTCGTTCTAATCCCCCGCCCAAGTGACGATGCGGAGGACCCGTTGGTAAGAAGAATGGGATTCATGCAGAGACTTAATATCAGGAGACTAACTGAACAACGACAGAACTGGTCCTTCTCCAGGAAATCTCTGAATCTGGCAATTCTCTTCCTGGGCCTCTTCGTCGGCTTTGCGGCCCCGTTCTGCGGGCAGCTTAATCTCATACAACAAGCAGCCCTCTACCACAAGACCACTGTCCAAATCACATACTTCAACTCCGCCGCTTCAGCAGGTCTGGCGACTGGGGGATTCATCTGGTGGCCTCTCAGCCACAAGTTCGGGCGCACCTCGGTCATCTTCTGGTCCCTGTTCGGGCAGCTGGGCTGCCAGATATGGGCGCCGCTGATGACTGGTCCCGACGACTACGTGCCCTACCTCGTCTCCCGTTACTTCTCCGGCTTTTTCGGAATCGTCGTCAGCGTCCTCGGTCCGCGGTATCTGGTCGACATGTACTTCCTCCACCAGAGAGGCAGGGCCTTCACGTTCCTCCACTTCGCGTTGAACTTTGGCGCCTCCTTCGGCCCGACTGTCTCGGGATTTGTGGCCGGCAGGAGCTACTGGCCCGTCGAGTACTGGTGGTCAGTGGCGCTGTGCGCCTTCACGATCATTGCTGTGTTCCTGTTCCTCGAGGAGACGACGTACGATCGCGAGCCCGGCGCTGTCAACCGCATCAAGCCCAACTCCTGGCTCAGAGATCGCTATGAGACGTTCTTCTTCGGGTCGAAAGTGGGTGCCGGCGTGTCCTGGGGCGACATGGTAAGAATCTCTGCCTTGGAAAAAGTATGATACCAGGTACGTGTTGGCTAACTTTCTCGCAGGGCAGAGTGTTTATCCAACCATTCAAGATGATGTTTGCCCCAGTCATCCTGATCATCGCCGGCTTCGATACCATAGCCTTCGGCTTCTACGTCGCCCTCAACGCCCTTACACCAGTCTGGCTCCAGATGCCGCTCAAGGCCGGAGGCATCTACGGCTTTACCGTCACAGAAAATGCTGCATTCACATTTGTCCATTGGGCCGGCTTCATGATAGGCCTCGTCTACGGCCACTTCTTCAGCGACCGTATCCCCCTGTGGCTCGCGGCACGCAACAACGGGATCTGGAAGCCCGAGTATCGGCTCCACGCCTTGTGGCCCACCAACTTCGTCCTGATGCCTCTTGGACTGGGCCTGGTGGGCGCGGCGATGCAGTTCCGGCTTCACTGGGCAGTCATGGCCGTTGCTCAACTCTTCGTGACGATTGGCTCGCTTGTCAGCATCCCTACCACTGTCAACTACATCTGCGAGTGCTTCCGTGCAAACACGGTTGAGGCGACGTTGCTGCTTAATTCGATGCGCTTGTTCATGGGCTTGTCTATCAACTTCTATATCCAGCCTTGGATCGCGGCTGTGGGGATTGGTTGGGTCTATGGCCAGCAGGCGTTCTTCACACTGTTCGCGTTCTGCTTCCTCATTGTTCTGATGGTTTGGGGGCGTCAAATCCGGCAGCTGTCTCCCTTCAGCACTTCAAAGTCTGAGGAGGGCCAGCACATTCTTGACAAGGGGCTCGAGGAACACGGCTTATAGATATAGAATTATCTGCTTGGATTCCTCCTTGTGCTCTTAACACAATCTCATCACATGATGGGAATCGTGCAATTTGTTAGAAAGTGGAAGATGTTCGCAAGGATGGATTAATTACCTTTGAGTAATCTTCTCCGCATAGAGTACTGTTTCGCCTCGAAATTGTTCATTAGATCAACTTTGTGCCTCGGCCCAACGCTTAAATACCCAGAGCACTGCATCCACGCCAATCTCAGGCCCCGTAATAAGAATGCTATGCCCGTGATCCAACCGCGTGATATACCTGTTCACACTCGACAGACGAAGCTGGCTCGCTCTCAGCTCGTCGTCATGCAGCCTCAGCTTCCCAAGAAACGCCCTACACTCCAAACTCTCCTCCTCCGTCCCATTCCCCATCTCCTCCCCCGCCTCAAACATCGACCTAAACTCCTGCGAGAAATCCGCACGCACAACCGCAAGCGGTATGTCCCCCAGGGCCTGGTTGGCAAGCTGCTGCTCCCTCAGGAGCCGCCGCGCCGAGACCCTGCAGTCCTCGTAGTCGGTCGCCGTCGCCGTCCGCCTGATCATGGCGGCGACGTGCTCCCACTCGTGCTCCGTCAGCCCGGAGCGCTCGCGCGTGCGCGTGACGGCCCCGTAGTCGACGCCCCGCGTCACGTCGAAGAAGACGGGCGGCGGGATGGACGGCTCGAACAGGTCGTACATGAGCTCCGTCGCCGCCTCCACCAGCACCATGCCCCCGACCGCAGACTCGAGCGGCTCCCCGGCCCGCGCTTGCTCCCTGCTCACGAGGGCCAGGAACGCCCGCGCGCAGATGCAGCCGTACGAGTGCCCGACTAGGACGTACGGCGGGGGGACTCGCAGGACTTGGAGGAGGTCGTACAGCTCTCGGGCCGCCTGCTGGGCGGTCAGGACTATCTCGCTGCCTCTGCTGCAGTCCAGGTCCCCGCGGCCCAGCTCCGAGTAGCCATACCCCGCGCGGTCGTGGAAGTAGACGCGGACGTGGGATGACAGGAGCCTCCGGAATCGTATGTATGCTGCGCAGGGGGTGCCTCCCCCGGCGAAGAAGAGCACGACCGGCGAGCCTGGAGTTCGCTCGGGCCCTGAGGTGGAGACGTAGAGCTTGTGGTGGTGATCAACGGAGACGAGGGCGTCGATGTCGATTGTCTCCCAGGGGTTATACAATTGATCGTTTGACGATCTTCGCCAGCTGGAGCCGTAGCCGCTGGAGCTGTAGCTGCTGGAGCTGTTGGTGCTGGAGCTGGATCTCCGCGTCATGATGTGGTCTCAATTGGATGTGTCTGGGGCATCGTGAGCCTTTCTCGCTGAGCCCGTTCATAACCACCACCACTTTCTGAGCGGTGAACGCCCACAGACCATTTCAAGAGTGTGACAATGCGTCCCTGCGATGGTCTGCAGCAGTAAGATGGGTGGTTCTCATTTGACGTCACCACGCATCCCGTTCGAGCAATTGGAGAGCTCCCGTCGACCACTATGTCACCACTCAGCATGACTAGCTGCTAGCACCCCACAAGCAAAGCGCCCGCCTTCGTATCCAGGTCTGGGCCCCAAATCGAAGATGGAACGGCTTGCTCGGATGTGGCCTGCGGCGGCCTTAGGTTAGTGGCAGAGTTAATGCAGGATGTCAGCAACTTGATGTTGATTATTCCATTCAGGATCCGGATTTGGTGGTTAGAGCAATAAGTCGGGTTGTAAGTTGCGAAGTCTGGCAGTGGCCGAAGTAGAGGCACAGATGATGACTGAATTGAGCCCAAAAACCGTTCAGAGTACTAGCAGAGTGTACTGATCGCCTGCAGTGTGCGTTTGAAGATTCATGAATTTTAGTTCTGCAAATCAAGCAGTCCTATCTCACTCCCTCACAAACAGCCCAGCCATGCCCATACCCGTGCCCACACACATGCTGACCACGCCGACCTCGCCATCACTCCTCTTCAGACCGTGCAGCAGGGTGCTCGTCATCCTAGCACCAGTGGCACCAAGAGGGTGACCCAGCGCAATGGCGCCACCGTCCGGGTTGATCTTGGCCAAGTCGCCCTCGAGGCCCAGCTTCCGGATGCAGTACAGCGCCTGGCTCGCGAACGCCTCGTTGATCTCCCAGCGGTGCACGTCCTTGTTCTCCAAGCCGACCTGGCCCAGCAGCTTGGGGATGGCCAGCGCCGGGCCGATGCCCATCTCGTCAGGGGCGCAGCCGACCGACACCGTCGACACAAACTTGCCGATGATCTGGCCGCTCAGCCCCAGCTCCGTCGCCGTGCTGCGGCGCATCAGCAGCGTCGCCGCCGCGCCGTCGCTGACCTGGCTCGAGTTGCCGGCCGTGCTGGCGCCGTCGGGCTTGAACGCCGGCTTGAGCTTGGCCATGCCCTCGACGGAAGCGTTGGTGCGGATCCCGTCGTCCTCGGTGACCGTGATGGTCTTCTCCTCGCCCACCTTGTTGCCCTGCTTGTCGACCTCCTGGAAGCGCGTGGTGACAGGCGCGATCTCGTCCGCGAAGTACCCCTCGGAGCGCGCCCGCGCAGCGCGCAGGTGGCTCTCCACGGCGAAGGCGTCCTGGTCGGCGCGGGCGACGCCGTAGCGGTCGGCGACGTTCTCCGAGGTCAGGCCCATGGGCATGATGCAGTCGCGCGCGTCCTTGACGGGCGAGTCCTTGAGGGCGGGCCAGACGTCGACGGGGATGGCGCGGCTGCCGTAGTTGCGCGTCATGCTCTCCATGCCCGCGCCCACGCCGACGTCGATGGCGCCCGTGCGGATCTGGCCGGCCACGGCGGCTATGCTCTGCAGGCTGGAGCTGCAGGCGCGGTTGACGGTGTACAGCGAGGTCGTGGACGGGTAGCCCACGTGATTCATGGCCATCCTCGCGGCCTTGGACCCGCCCAGCTCGGACAGAACCACGCCCACGGCGACGTCGTCGATCTTGGAGGGGTCCAGCTTCGGGTTGGCGTCGAGGGTCGCCCTCAGCACCACCGACAGCAGCTCCTCCGGGTATGCATCTTTCAGTTGGCCCTTGTAGGATCGGCAGATGGGTGTGCGGAGCGATGAGAGGATCACAACGTCGGTAGGTGCCTTGGACAGGACGGCCGAGATGCCCTTGGGGAGTGAGGCCATCTTGTCTCTGAGCGGGTTCAGGGTGACGTACGAGACCGGAACGGTGGGGGGCCACAAAGCGCGGGTCGAGTTGGGTGACTGACGAGTCCCTTAGGATTGCAGTACAGCTACTCAAGACACCAATTGATAGCCTAGATTTGCTATGTGTATAATTGAAGCGGTATACAGGAATGTAAACAAAAGAAAACACGACGGAGAGAAGGAGACGCTCCCATGGAACAAACGATAATGTCCGGAATAAAGCTCGGCAGTGTCGACGTCGGGAGCAACACCCGGCGTCGGGAAGGCGAGGTGGGGGACAAGCTCTCTTCCGGGGAAGCTCTCGAGCTCCTGAGTGGCCATTGGCAGCGCTGCATCACTGTGGGGAAAAGCATGTCGGGAAAAACACAGGCCCGGGGAATTCGGAAGGCAGTCCAGCCCGGCTATTTTCGATCCGGACCCTCGACGTCTTCAATCCACCTCGAGCTGAAGAAGCTATCACGAAGACTTTCACTCAACAAGAGCCAGTACACCTGCCATTTCTCCATCACTGTTTGGAGAGGCTTTCTTCATGGCTCAGAACAGGCGAACTAATCATGTCAAGATATCGGCAATTATGACGGGCGACTCACGCTGGCCAGTCGCCCACAGGCACGGACTGCACTAGGGTTGTGTTTGTCGCCTCATTGGAGTTGACACGGCTGGGCCTTTTGCTCAGACCTATGTCTCCGAGAGGCTAGCCTAGTCGAATAACTATATGAGTGACAAAAAGGGAAAGTGGTGTATATATTCACATGTGAAACCACATGAAGGTGGTAAGTTCGCATGCAAATAGAGCCTGAACTCGATGCTCTTCTACAATCTGGGTTGATCAACCTTTACTGTGACAACCCCTCCCTCTGCACAAGACTTGCACACATCCACAAGCCCATATCATCTGCCCAAGCCACGTGCTCTAAACCGCATCTCGCTTTGTTTGCAAGACTACAAATATTCGAACTACTTATTGTCATCATGGGACACGGTCGCATCCTGAACGAAAACGCTGTTGTTTCTAACCGTCTATACCCTGAAACGCGAAGTACATCTCAAACCGAAGAAGACCGACATCCGTGGCAAACACAGCGTCACCAGACCTATGAAGTACCTTTTCGTAGAACCTGGGATCACTACTCCGGAATGAAGCCCTGCAAGGATAATATCATCAAGTCAAGGAAACCAGAAATGCGCCTCGACACGCGCGACAAGCGGACAAGCTCTTTAGCTAAGCGTTTGGACTATCAGGAACGGACACCGAGTCCGTACATTTCATTTACCACCAACCCAGCTGAAATCCAAGGTCATGTTATGACGCGGAAACGATCGAGGGCCCCATACGCTGACTGTTATCGACCCAAACAAGTGAATAAGTAAGGGGCTGCCTATATTGGAAGTTCTGACTGAAATGGATAATTACGACATTTCGGACCCCTACGGACGACGCAATGAATATTTCGACGAACACGTCTGCCTGTGGCAAGTCACCGAAGCCGAAATTGTGGGACATTTCCGCTGGGACGACCTTGAACAGAATGATAACTGGTATCAAGAAATCATCATACCCGCGTTCAGAGGGTTCAGAGGACAGCACACAGTCAGCCCCACCGAAGGCGCCATTGATAACTTGTTGCTTGATTTCAATAAGCTTTCTGGTAGGTTGACACGTTCAGATAAGATTCACGGATGCTAACCAACTCCTGAAGTTGGACATGATGATTCCGACTCCTCGGACACAGGCTACGCGGAAAGAAGTCAGTGCTATTACTTTGACGGCGAAGAAGACGCAGACTCTGTAGGAGAGTTTCAATGCGTTTATACTGATGAATACTATTATTGGGACACGGATGACGACCTGGAAGAAGCCAATGCAGCGGATGACATTATAAATATAATCGAAGGCTACTGGCGTTGACGATTGGGCACGTATTAGATTGCCTCCTGGCCTGTAGCCTCGTTTCGTCACTAGAAGAGACAAGCTAATATCTCGAAGCAGCTGAACGGCTCCCGTGTCATATTCTCTTATAGTATTCGTATATATATATACGCTCAAGGCTGCCTACTATTGTGGCAAATTGGAAAGACTCTTATACATGGCACTTATCTACTCCCTTACCTGAATTAAGTTCCCTGAAAGTTACATACACGCGTCAACGAATATCGATAGCCTGGTACGGACCTCGTTGAAAGACAGGTCGCAATACTATTCAAATCACAAAGATATTTGAGATCCCTGCGAGCTGTATGTCTACGGTCTCGCAGCTTATGGACAGCCAGCGAAGGCTTTCGTCAGATTCAACTTTTCTTTGATTCCTTCTGTTCAACTACCAATAGACCAAATATAACGCCAGTTCCATGAAGCTATGGAAGTGCACAGTATCAAAAACTCCCCACCACCAGAACGCACACGCTGCCAAAGCCAAGAGTGCTGCCGAAGAGTGATCCGGCTGAAACATCAGTTTGAGCATCTTCAAGCCAGTTAAGAACAAGAATGGTAAAGCAGCGAATCGAAACCTGTCCGTGGACAGCCAAGGAAGCCTGTCGAAGTAATATGATACATAGCAAGGTACGCATTTGGTGATCTTGTCTCACCATAATCATATCGTTCTGGTCTCAGCCGTGAGGCCGGACTCTTGTGAAGCGACAAATCCATATGCTCGAGCCTGCTTGACAGCGCCGAAAACAACAAAGTTGCGAACAGTCGGGGTATCATAGCAATCAATCTCGGATCCCAAGTCCGATGAGGGACGATCCCTCGCGCAGGCCACCAGCCAGTCTCAATCTCTTAGTGGGACTCGTCGGCTCAGCGCGTCTCGCCTCGTCCGCGACGCTGGCGTCAAACTTGCGCTTCGCACTACCTGACAGTCCGGATTTGTTAATCGGGCCTCTCAACGTGGACTGCATTCTTTGACTCTTCTCAGTCGCGACAGGCGTCGGCGTCACATCCCTCGAGTTGTGGGAGCTCGCAACCTCGAAACTCTCTCTCGGATCTCTCCTCAGCATTGCTGACGCCTCCTGACTGGCCTGGCTCTCATACACTTGGCTGTCTGTTTCAGTGTGCTGACTGCGCTGCGATGGGAGTGGCCGTCGTGGCGGGGGCGAGCCGCGTGAAGTGAACGACGCCACCTGTTGTGCCACCGACTGCAGAGCGGCCCGGGCAAGCTCTTGGTTGTCGTCGGCGGATATGGTGCTTTCTCGGCTTTGATGAGCCCGCTCGGGGCGTTCATTACGGGCGAAGCTGAGGCCTCGTTCGGGTGTTTCTGGAATAAAACTGCGGTTGACGAAGCGGCCGGGCGGCTCGGTCTGAGGTACAAGGTCGGCTGCTGGCAGCAAATCAGAGCCACGAGGCCTAGGCGGGTTTGGCGTTGTTGGAAGAGATGACATGGAGTGGACGCCCCGGGAATGCTTCAATGGCTGCCGCCCGCCCGATCTGTTGGGAGTAGCTGGCGTTGAAGGGGCGCTGCTGTTTTCCTGTGTAGCTGCTTGGAGAAGGACGGCGAAAGGCGCGTTGTCTCGATGTTTAGGCGTCTGTCGTGGGGTCGTCCTATATTGTGATGGGGATGCTTGCGCAGTCTTTGGGGTGTGGAACATGCCCCCGGGGCTTGCTAGTTGATTCCAGAGTTCTCGTTTATCTTGCAAGCGAGTCCGGAGAAGGTCGTTCTCCTCCCGCAGACTGTCCATGTCCTCCTCCTGGCGTACAATGAGCTTCTTAGCCGCCTTAAGCCGCTTGCACGCCTCTTCATAATCCTTGCGGATTTTCTCGTTATCTTTAATAGCTTTTTCACCTAGATCCCTCAGCTCGTCGTACATAGCCTGTGAGATCTCTGGACTAGGGCTGGGGATCTTTCTTGGTTGGGCCGGGGCCTCGGCTTTTTGCCTGCTAAAGGCCTCAAGCTGACGAAGCGTCAGCTCCTGCTCGACAGCGGCACGGTGCGCATCTTCATCGGCTCGAACGCTGAGGAGCTGGTACTGGAGCTTGTGGTGGGCCGTCTCCGTCTTCAAACGGGTGTGTTCTGCGAGGCAGGCTTGGAGCATGGCTCGAAGCGCATCGGGCGACGCAGCGACGACTGCATCCGGTCTCGGCGCAGTGTAGAGCCCGGAAGGCGTGGCCGTGGCCTCGTGGCGGACTGTGTTCAGACCGGTGACTGGAGGTGACAGCATACGCTGTCTCTGGGAGCCCGGCG
This sequence comes from Diaporthe vaccinii, assembly GCA_039880775.1. Classification (NCBI taxonomy): domain Eukaryota; kingdom Fungi; phylum Ascomycota; class Sordariomycetes; order Diaporthales; family Diaporthaceae; genus Diaporthe; species Diaporthe vaccinii. The sequence continues at coordinate 484,760 of JBCEDN010000033.1, forward strand.
GGGCCCTGCTGCTGGCGCCGTTGGTGGGCACCTGGGAGGAGGGTGGAGGGGTCAAGGACGAGGGTATGACGGCGGCGGAAGCTCGATCTTCGTTCAATTCGGACTTGAAGGAGTGGCCAGGTTCGACAGGCGATGCAGGTCCCTCGGTCGATGGGAGGCTCGCAAGACTCTGTTGTGATGCATTCACGACGGGCCCGTCTAGCGGGGCATCGTCCTCGACCGTGACGACGGGCCTTGCGACAGCCGCGTCTGAAGCAGACATCGTGGGTGTAGTGGGCAGCGCTCTATTGGAAATGGTCGCTAGGTCTGGTCGAAGCGAAGCAAGAGGTTCACAAGCATGCTATGCCGGCAGGAAACGAGTGCGACCGCGCGACAGCGGAGAGAGGAGCAATCGAGCTTCAAGCCCCAGCGATGTTGATTCGAGCGTCTTGAGCGGAGAGGGGAGGGAGAAATGCGTGAGCTGTGTATTCACACTACGGTCGCATGGTGGAGAGGTCGGTCGCCGTGTGACAGAGCTGTTTTTCGACGACGGAGCGGAGATGGTGGTGCGGTGGTGCAGCTGGTGGTGCGGTGGTGGTATAGTAGTGAGGAAGAGGGGGTGGGAAGACGGTGAACGCGAATGAGTGAACAAGAAGCCTGGACGCCGTGCAGCGCCCGCGCCAGCGCAGAACCAGCGCAGACCAGCGCACGGCAGCCAGTGTTTGAAGGATGGTTGGTCCTGCCTTGCGCAACAAATCAGAGGGGCTGGTCCGGGATTGGCTGTCAACTTGGCACTAACTGCTTTCGTGTCCGTGCCCGCGGCCACGCACCCCGGCATCCTTGTGCTCGTGCACCCGTCTACCCATGCTCCATGTACCCAAGCTTTAACTGCAGCACCCTATGGCCGAGCTCACACTCACCGCATTCAGCTTGCCCACGGACCTCCAACCCGTCGGCTCACCCCGCCATATGTCTCTCGACGAGTCGATGAATGCCTGACGGTTTCAGACACAGCTCAAGTATAGGATTGTAAATCACATCGTGCCTGGAGACGCTCATCTGCTCGACTGGACTGAAGCAGGCTTTCCATCATGACCTTCGACGAGCACCTGTGCCAACAGCGACCGGCCTATGCAGCCACTACTAGAAGGTCTCGCCTGCCAACATCAAGGCCATTATCAAGCAATACCCATACCATACCTTGAACACATGGGCCAGATAGTCAGCAAGACTAAGTTCATGGTTATGAGTCGAGACGAAGCGGCCCGGGCAACCAGCGCCTTTTCCTATCACCACCACGTGATCTCAAACGAAAGACCGATAATTGCGAGCATTCTTTGTATGTGAAGCATTATGAATTTCGGTGTTTAATTACAGTGCCATCACTAGTCCAACTACGCCAGAGAGCCCAGCAAGAACGAGGTTCTGGCCTGCCCCAGCCACAGCCCCGTTGCTTTCCGTCGAGTTCGAGGCCGTGGACGTAGCAGCCGAGCCAGAAGCCCCAGTGCCAGTCGCGGACGACGAGGCAGAGATGCCTGTCTTTGAGGGCCCGGATGCCGCAGACCCACTCGGCTCGGCCGTGCCAGAGGTGGCAGAAGAGCCAGTGGCCGTGGCGGTTTCAGCCGCCGTGATCTTCTCGAGACCGGCCGTAATCGTCACCGGCAAGAAGGTGTCCGAAATGCCGCTGAATGCACTGATCATAATACCAGGGCTGTTGGCCTCGGGACCAGCTACCGTTTGAGTACAGTCTGCCGAATCAGACGTAATGCGGCATTCAGCGTCCATTGTGCTGTACATGATTAGCCGTCATGCTGGCACGTTTATCGAGTACCTGGGGAGGTTTGAAGACAGAGTCTCGGGCACACTCACAAAGCATCGCCATCGGTGACGTGGAGACCAACGGATGACCCGCCATCGACGAAAGTGACACCAGGTCCGAATCCGCACTGCACACTTCAGCATTAGGGCCAGGAAACACAACAGTCATGGTGGCCTGCTTACATCGCTGCCATCGGTGCCAGGTGCGCAGTTGACGTAGTACGACGTAGCGTCGGGCGCGGCAGATATGACGGAGGCGACGATGTTCTCGCCCTCGTAGCCGTACAGAAACATGCTGGTGACGGAGGTTGACTGTGCCATCGCGCCGGCAACAAGGGCAGAGGCCACTGCAAACGAGTGAGAATACATGCTGGAGTCGTGCCTTTCGGACTGTACGCGTGCTGGAGAACTTCCAGAGGGTGGGCAAGTTGCAGTTGGGGCGGGCCGGGGCGATGGAGTTATGAACGAGTGACGAACGCTTTGAAAGAAGAAGTGGACAAAACCGGACGGTTGGAAGTCTCTTTGCTTGAAGTCTGGAAACTCGCCCCCTGAGATCCTAAGCTAGCTGCAAAAGGCCTTGGCTGTCAGCCGTGGCCTCTTCTGGCCTAGCTCACTGTCTCTGAAATTAAGCATCATGAAAACTGAGCAGCGTGGGATACCCATGTTCACGGCTAGGCAGCAATTGCCCATAGCGCAACAAGAGGCTGAAAAAGCATCGCAGTTCAATTTGTCTTGTCGGCTAATCTAGCTCTTCGATCGGCTGCGTTGACCTCGCAACCCATTCCGTCTTTCAATGGGCCGAAATCATCGCACTTGCCATCGATCAGTCACGAAGAAGCCCAAGAAATTCATCGCAGTATTCAGGCCGCCGGTCTTCAAAGTCGATCCATCACCCTATGCCCAGCGTCATCACTAAACGCCATCCTCGTCATCTTTGATCTTGATAAGCTCAGGGTCCGGGATACTCAAGTCTCCTCTCATGGCATGATCCTCCCTCTGGCCCGAGGGCTTCTGCCAACAGAGCTTCCACGATGTCACATGCGGGCTGATATCTGCCACCAGATCTTTCTGGTTCATCCGCGCAGCGGCACTTGATGAGGCCTTCTTGATTCCAATGAGGTTTTTTATGCGCGTCTCCACTTCTGAGACGGCGTCGGCTGCGAGTTCCTCCAGCGCATTGGCATGCTGTTGTATGAGTTCAGCCAGTGCGGCCTCCATTGCCTCATAGGCTTTGACAGGCATATTTGCTGAATGTTTCGCAGCAAACTGCTGCAGGACCTTGTCTCGCTTGCGCCCACATCCTTTCCCTGCAAAGTATGTCGTCAGCGTTGGTCCTAACTATCAGGGCCATACATACGTACCCTTGATTGCATAAGCTTTCTGGAAAATCGGTCCCAGGATTTTCTGTGTTTCTTCCCGGAAGAGGGGATGAACTTCTTGTGCACCATCCTGCAACTCTTTGAGGACCCTGTGCACGTTGTACACCAAGTCCTCTTCGGCATCCTCGATAGCTCGCTGCACTTTTCCATTTGATCTCGGCCGTAAGGCATTGTGCTCGTCGCAAAAGTCGTTGAGGCCTGTCAGGTAGCGCTGCCATACGTGTTCTAATGACTTCTGAATCTTGATCTCAAAGCCGGGAACGACGATCTGGAACGTGTGCTCCCAATCCGCGACGATTTCGTCGATAAAAATAGTAGCGCTAAATCTCCTTTAGTGGTAATTCCGGGAGCTCAAAGATAGAAGACAGAAGACGAGGAACTTTTTAGTACATACAGATCATCAATCCACTGGTACTCGTATGGGAATTTTCCCTTGCTCTTATGGAAGTCACCCTGCTTCCGGAGAATGCAGTTCTGAACATTTCCATGAAGTTTGAGGTCAGAAGTGGTTCTGTCGGGGTATCTGTAGCGCCAGCGATCGATCATGGCCGAGTAGTCTCTTTGGCAAAGGTTCAATGCTCGGCTTTTCTCCTTCATTGGGTCGATCTGTCTCAACTCCTCGCAGGATTGCCTCAAAAGGGTAGTAAGTGACTGTTCAATATTAGCAGAGTCCATGCTACCTAGTGGAACTGGAATACGCACTCGGCGATTACGTTCATGGATGGACTCCAGGCCATGCAAGTCGTATGTCGACACCTCTGTTGGAGTCTCGTTCATAGAAATGAAGGTTTCAACTCTGGCGAATAGAATCGACAGCCGACTCAAGATTACATCAAGATGCTTCTCGCGCTTCTCGAATGTTGCCTCACAGAGCCATTGCTTCAATCGAGGAATTCCAGTATGCCTCTCATCCGGGAAGCCTGCCTCCTTTACGCCTCCAGGATGCCGTATTGCCTGGAATGCGCGAGCGCTAGTCGGAATTACTTCCACATTGTCATCGAAGAGTTTGTCGTGCTTGGGTAACTTGATCTCCTTTCGTCGCTGCCGGAAGTCCTGCTGGATACGATGAGAAACACTCTGGTTGCGGATGGCCACGGCAGCTTGTTTCAGAGACTCTGTGAGGGCCAAAAACTCTAGCCTGTTTGCTTCTACTTCACCGTCCTTGTTCACAATAGGGATGATATTGTGTTCCATTGTCCCAGGCTTAGATTCTTCCGGTCCAGAATCGGCTTTCCGGGCAATTTTGTCCAGCATTTGAGCTCGATCGAGGTGTTTCTTGATATTCGGATGATGTTTAGCTATCCATTCCTCTTTAAGATAAGTGTTCGGGTCCAGGTCCTCGGTCTTTGACAGAACAATGCAGAGTGAGTTCTGATCGAATTTTCCATTCATTCGCATTTCATCTTCTAGGCGTCTTTTGATGACTCCAATCGCAGTCTTCTCTTCCGTAGCACGCATCGTCGGTGTAACAACAGCCGTGATATCGAGATACTTTGTAAATAGTTCTGTGACTCTTGACCGACACTGTACCGCATCACCTAATCCGGGTAGATCGACAAGTTGAATTCCATTCTTCAAAAAGTCCGACTTGAGGTAAACGGTCACACGATGAATCAAAGGCCATACCATCAGTTTTTGCCCCTTGTAATCAGCAGTTGTTGAGTCCAGGAACGGCTTGATCTTGGTGAAAAAAATCTCCAGATCTGACTCCGTGATACGTACCGTAGTCCCAAGGTCTTCCATTGGATAGACTTCGAGGAATGTGTTTGCTGACAACACTCCAAGGTCGTCTTCTTCAACTCCAAACAGGACCCGAAGTGTGTCAAGGGTACCAGATGTGCTTGTTTCCAGTTCTTCGAGCTGATCCTCGATATCCTCCATCTCGTCATCATCTGGGTTCTCTTTCATTCTTGTTCTGAGCTCTCGTTTCGTCTCCAAATTCTGAAACAGCTTTTCCAGCTCTTCAATGAAGCTCCGACGGCTTCGGAAAAGGATTTCTGCATGGTAGCCGTCAGATACATGATTGTACCGAATGCGGCAAGCAACGGCCGTTCCAGCTCTATCGCTGCTGGATGGGAGCAAGTTCTGCTCTCCAAGGATCGCATTGAGAAGTGTGCTCTTCCCCGATCCGATGACTCCGATGACGCCGATTGTTGAGTGTGGAACCTCGTGCAGCTTTTTTATCTTGTCTAAAGTCCATGTTACTGATTGTTTAGAGGCAGAGAAGTGTCTGATAGACGTACCAAATCGCTCTGGCCAGTCCACTACTTCCTCGAGTCCTATTCCTTGGTTTCTGTCATTAATCCCGGCTCTCAATGTACTGCTCAGCTTTTCTCCCAGCCTGAGGCCGTCGAGAACAGCCTGTTGCTTGATATCGACGCGGTCTTGTTGGGGCTCATTTGAGCAGACTTTCCAAAGGAAAGCTGAGTTCTGCGACGGTCTTGTAGACTTCAAGCTCGAGTCTCCTCCCACGCCCTTTGTGGATGAAGACGCCGGTAGCGGCTCATTTGTAGCTGGATCACGCTTCATAATGACGCTCACATGGCCGAAGACGATGCTTGGGAACGGAAGAGCAGTAGAAAATTTCTGGTCGGCTTCAATGATGCAGAGCCTAGCTAAGGCCAGACTTGGGAGAATGTCAGGTCGAGGAATATGGTATCAGAGGTTGATCAGACGCTGTGATAAGAATGAGCTCAGCTTTCAAATCGAGAACATTCGGCTTGAGAAGTATTGAATCTGAAAAGTATCTTGTGGTTTGGGAAGGTGTGATTGAGACCTCAAGTGGCGGCACTCATTTGTAAAGAGAGCAGACTCGCGCATCGCAGCTAAGCAAGCGCTGGTCGCCGTGATGAGAAGTCCTTGAAAGTCAGTGTCAAGTAGACGCAAAGTAGCCTCTGAATATGACACAAAAGATGAGATACAATGAATTTAATTGGTGTTGAGGGTTGTCGAAGTTCTTCAAGATTCGAAAGGCTAATCGCCGACAGCCACTTGGGTCCTACGATGAGCTTGTTGAGGAGTTGTCTGCGTTTCCTTGCTCCTCGTGTAATCTCTTGCCTGCTTGATAATGATGGTGTTGTAGTGAAGCACAGGAATGCCAGAGAACACCGTCAGCTACAGGCAAGAGTAAGTATCAGGTGTTGCTTTCCGCGAGTGACTTGTGATCAGTTGCAGATATGTGTATGAAGAGGGATGACCTGGTGTGTTGGAAGTCGGATGATCCTGAATTTGGAAGGAGTCAGGTGGTTTTGCACATATGTGCTTCCACGGGCAATGAGAGGGGGGTCGTGGACGTATTGCCGTTTGAGATGACAGTCGAGTCTCGTCAGGTATGAAGAAAGCATGGGACGACAGCCGTGGGACACGGAATGTTCCACTAATTGGTTTGGGGAAGATGTCAAGACATGACCTGGGGCTTAGGGTGATATTGAAAGGGTGTTTGTGTGACTGACGAGGTAGTCGGCGACTTGGGTCAAAGAAGGGTAGTCAGAGATAGTAATGGAAATCGCCACCTCGACGACGGAGCTACTGATGTGGGCGAAAGCTGCAAGAGAGTAAGGTGGTGACTTCGCAATGGGGCACTCAGGATGGGTTGGGAGATTGTGCAACAAATCTGCACAGTGAAGCTGGAGGAGCTCCCATAGTGTCACAACATCGACGAATGCAATGGAGAATAGCAGTTCTGGGTGACACCGGGGAGAAGGTGTCGTGTTAGAAAAAGTTGATTGCAAACTTGGGCACGCGTCTACCCAAAGCCCAAGCTATTTGCTACCTACCCTCTTCTAAACACAACACATGCTTCAATAATGTTCTGCTGCCTGTTGACCTGAGCCTCTGGCGTAAAAGGTCTCCAACCAGTTGTTGAAAAGCTGCGCGTCTCTCGAATCCATGCTCACCGTAGTCAAAAAAAACTTTCCTTTACAGGGATGGCAGATGTAGCCAACCCACTACATGCCCCCTCAGCTAAGTGCATGTTAAAATGGGCATCTGCTTCGCTGTCAACTGACGTATTATATTCTGCCGAGAGAACAAGGAGCTGCATCATGTCTTGCACGTTTATCAACGTGGCCTACCCGTTGCCTCTAACACCAGACACGAGGGACGATGTTTCTGAATTGGCTTAAATTGTATATGCCAGCAACCGGTGGATCAGTGCTCTCGCCCAGCTCCAACCCGGGTGTCTCTAAGCCTTTATCAATCCTTTGGACGCTTGGAACCTTCGATCGCATGCCACAAATCCGCTCGTTTGGCCATCACGCAGAGGGCTACTCACAATATCAGACCAAAGCGTGCGTTACAGCACGTTCTGACCCCCAACTTGGTAATGACGTAGGCGTCGATGACAATATTGACGTCAAGGACCCGTTGGCAAGCATATGTTCGAGTCAGAGGCGACTCCGCTTGGCCATCGTTGCAGAGAACGCAAACCATTCAGGCCAGATTCGAATGCCTTCGAAGGCTCTGAGGGCAGGAAACACTTTAGCACCAAGTGACAGCAAGCTAATATGGTGGAGGCAGAAAGTTTTCGTAGTAGCATGGTTCGAGGCACAGAGCATGTGCTTACCACCTTCTCGGGATTGATGTCACGGCAGTCGTGGAGCAGGGATGATGACAGGGCTGGCCACGGAGACTTCCGGGTCTGCGATGAGCTGCAAGGACCCTGGGGAGATGGGCAGATTAAGTTGCGGGAAATCGACGTGTCATGGCCGATTTTAGAATGCCGACCACTCCACTCAGTACTTTTCCTTCCATACCACATCAGACTATCATTCCGTGAAAGATGCAAAATGCCGTTGGTGTAGGCTAGAGGTCTTTTTGAAAACAATATGTACAGGCTCGCCGACACGGCGATGAAATTGAGACATCAAATACGGCCTGTAGGATTTACAGTTGGCACTGTGGACTGAAATGTGACTGATAGAGACTCCAACGCTTGGTGCACCGGAATGGTCTGAGCAGTACTACTTTATTCCCGGTATCACCAATGCAGCACAGCGTCAATCTTCGAAGAAATTACGGGTGGCGTAAATTTCAGAGGGAAGTCTCGTGGAAGGGGTTTCCGGAGACTCCCAGGTTGCTATCGCAAGCAAGGGGAGTTGTGTTCTCAAGTTCTTCCGAGATGCTGAGAAACTATTGAATGCAAGCAGGCCGGGCCAGCTGTAACAGTTGCGCGTTATAGTATAAACAATGGTGGGTCAAATTCGAGCGTAGAAGCTTACGAATATTCTAGACGTCACTCCCATCATTTGGTGCGGGCGTATTATTTCCCCTGCGTCCCGCTAGGATTATTCAGCTGCTGCCAAGATCGGGCAACACCTGGACCCACCCGATTTTTGAAATTTTCTTGGTACGGAACGGATGCTCCAGGCTATTGGCTACGTATTATACAGCATTGTATTAATGCTTTAGATATGAGATGCATACATACGCAAGAGTCTAATGATCCTTCCGCAAGGCATGTATCGCCATCTATAAATCGTAAATACCATTGGAAATCGAATGTAGGCTCTATACGAAGTATACATCATCGGCGAGGCTAATCGTTTAATTAAATCCGACTTATCTTGGACGGCAGAGCGGCATGCAAAACGTCATGTCACGTTGTTGAGGCTCTGACTCGGGCGGGCCTCGGAATGTCGAGGTGCCACAAAGACAGGGGCAGCCCGATGAGTAAGTATCCACATTGGTGACCCAGAATCCCCTGGACGGTCGTACTATGGCCTGTTTGAGGCTCGTCTGTATTTTTAAGCAAGGAGAAGCAGGATAACCCGCAGAAAACTGTCGAACGGCGGTGGAGATGAAGTTAGAAATCAAGGAAGCCTGATATATAAAGGTCGACGGGTGATGCACTTAATTCTGGGTTTTATCCTGCATATACATCTTTAGACCAACAATAGATCTTTTTAACCCTTGTCTGATTCAACCTCCATAGTCGATATCCAACAGCGTTTAGTCTTTTACATCCCGACCACCGGCACACCCTCTTTTAAAATGGCCGAGAACACCAAGCTGTCTACGCCAATCAAGGTCGGCTCTACGACCTTGGAGCACAGAATTGCCATGGCTCCTTTGACTCGATTCAGAGCCAACGATGAACTGGTCCCACTCGACATCGCAGCCCAATATTACGCACAGAGGAGTGTCGTCCCCGGCACTCTGATCATCTCCGAAGCGACATATATCTCCCCTCAGGCCCGGGGTTATGCCAACGTCCCTGGTCTCTACACCGATGCCCAGCTGGCAGGATGGAAGAAGGTGACGGACGCCGTCCACGCCAAGGGGTCAAAGATGTTCGCACAGCTCTGGCACCTTGGCCGTGCCGCTGCAGCGGGCGAGGCCTCCGGCAACCCCCCTAAGGACGACACCTTCGACTTCACCAAGGACCTCGTGAGCGCCAGTGCAGTGCCCATCTCAGAGGGCGAGCCCGTGCCTCGCGCCCTGACCGAGGACGAGATCCAGGCCACAATCGCCGACTACGCGAGGGCGGCCAAGGACTCCGTTGAGAAGGGCGGGTTCGACGGTGTCGAGATCCACGCCGCTCACGGCTATCTCATCGACCAGTTCACCCAGGACACATCGAACAAGCGCGAGGACGCCTGGGGCGGGAGCATCGAGAAGCGCGCGCGCTTCGCCGTCGAGGTCGCCAAGGCCGTGGTCGCGGCCGTCGGCAAGGACAAGGTCGGCATCCGCCTGTCGCCCTGGTCCACCTTCCAGGGCATGCGCATGAAGGACCCCATCCCCCAGTTCAGCTACCTCATCGACCGCCTGACGGAGCTGCAGCTGGCCTTCCTGCACCTGGTCGAGCCGCGGGTTCACGGAGTCATTGACAAGGACCCCGCGAACGAGAGTCTCGACTTTGCCCTGCAGGCCTGGGGCCGCGAGAGGCCCATCCTCGTCGCTGGTGCATACACCACGGAGCTCGCTATTGATGCTGTTGAGAAGAAGTACAAGGACTACGCCGACCAGCTGGTGATCGTCTTTGGCCGCCGCTTCATCTCTACGCCAGACTTGGTCTACAGGGTGAAGAAGGGTCTCCCTCTGGCCGACTACGACCGCAACACCTTCTACATCCACCAGAAGAAGGGTGACAAGCGCGAGCCCGGATACAATGACTACCCCTACTCCGATGAGTATATCAAGGAGTTCGGCAAGCCAGACGTTGCTGTTTAAAGCCGGCTCTCACCATGAGCTGAGAGGTTGCCTGTATCAGACGACTCATTGGGTTGTTTCTGTCGTAGCATGTTTATTATCGACTTCTAAAGTTTAACGTCAGAAGAGAGGCTGCGAAGGATTGCGACTGGGACGGTGCTAGACTATAGACGTATTCCCACTTATAGGTAGACAAGATGATAGAGGCTATACAGCTAAGGCTGCGGATTGGAGTTTGGAAATGCAAATACCAATAAACACAGAATAATACAAATTCCAGGGGTTTCATTGATCATATGCCCCTCTCGTCCTTCCAACTCAGGCCTTGCTCGATGAGAGATGGAGTTGCTTCACCTCAGACCATTGTCTGAGTGGAGGTGTCGAGTCTGAATTCTCTGTTAACAGTAATGTTGTTTCCATTGGCAAATCTGGTGCCCGGATGTCCCTCGACCACAACGTCATTCAGGGGAAACTCGTCCTCGAGTCTTTCAAGTCACGCGTGATATTGCCCTTGACTAATGCGCCATACTTGCGACTTCGATTCTGCATAGTCGTCTTGTGGGAGGATCCCTTGCTTTCGGGGTCACGCTGGCTCCAGTTCAGAGCATTCGGACCCAGGATCTTGTTGATGGCCGGCCTGATGGTTGGCAAGCAGGCATTCACAACCCCCAGGGTCGGCTCCAGAATTGAGTCTGCAATCTTCCAAATCGTTTCCGTCCCGCAATGAGGCATGAGTCTTAACATGTATTGGGACAATGACAATTAGTTATTGGATGATTCCAAGCAACAGCAAAATTGCAAAACAGCTAAGCAATGCATTCAATGGTGCAGGACAAGTGATCCTTGCATGTGACACAAATCGGACCCTCTCCGTTAGACCCTTGCCGCCCGCCCAGTCTGTTGGTAAAGTATGCACTGGCACTGTTACATTACATTACTACACAGAAATCGATGCGCGCTTGAGGAGTGCTTTCTATCATATTCCACCCAGGGACCCAATCAAGATTGAAGCCACATGACAACCCTTCTAGTACTATATTTGGTACACGATCTGAAGCCCCAGGCTACAACAACAGTACGGAAATCTGCCCCTCTTTCAACCATCAATATCATCGGCTTCAAAGTTGGACTACTCTTTCAAATCTGGACTACTTGCAACAATGGCGTCAGAATATGACTTCGTGGTCGTTGGAGGCGGCACTGCTGGCCTAGTCGTCGCCACGCGACTTTCCGAGTCCCCTGATAACCGCATTCTTGTCCTGGAGGCAGGATCGGACCATACTGAAGATCCACGGGTGAAGACACCGATTTTCTAACTCGGCGTTGCTCGGATCAGAGGCTGATTGGGGCTTCCGCAGTGAACCACAGGTACGTCTCTTTCTGTCAAGTTGGGTGAGCTTCAGATTGACCAGAACACCAGGAAAGCCTCAACGGGCGAGTGATCCATCTGCATCAGAGCAAAGCTCTTGGCGGTTCGAGCGCTCTGAATGCGCATGTGTTTGTACCTCCCGCCAAAGGAGTCATTGACTCTTGGGAGATGCTGGGTAATGAAGGGTGGAACTGGAACGATCTCAAGACGCATCTTTCCAAGGCTTATACCAGCCCAACAGTCGACAAAGGGACCGAAAAGGCTCTCGGAATCGATGGTTGGGCTGGTAGGAACGATGCAGCGAAGGGAACAATCCAGACGGGCTTCTCTGGCGATATCTCTCAGCCGATCCGTGAGGCGTGGGCAAGCAGCTTCAAGCACAGTGGCCACTACATGCCGGAAGACCCATTCCTCAATGGGTCAGTCGGGTCTTTCAGCTGCCTCGCCACCATTGACCCGTGAAGAACGAAAGAAGCTATTCCGCGAACGCCTACTACAATCCTGTCAAGGGGCGAGCCAACCTTCAAGTTCTGACCAATGTCTACATGGAGAAGGTCCTCACCCAGAAAGACGGTGACACTTCAAAGGCTACAGGAGTCCAATTCACTCAGGATGGAGAGTCGAAGACTATTCTAGCCAGCAAGGAGGTTATCATCGCAGCTGGTGTCTTCCAGTCTCCCAAGCTACTGTAGCTTTCCGGTATTGGCAATAAAGAGTTGCTCAACAAGCACGAGATCGATGTCGTCGAGCACCTTCCAGGAGTTGGCGAGAACCTTCACTTGAGCACGACCACGCTACTGTCTACAAAAGCTGTTGACGACGTTGCCACGCTTGGCTATCTGATCAGACAAGAGCCAGAAGCCCTACAGCAGGCAATGCAGGAGTATGGGGCAACCCAAAGCGGTCCGCTCTCGTCGTGCGGAGTCTACAGCTACGCGTACTTGCCAGTTCTGGAGCACGCGTCAGCTGAGGGCCAGAAGACGCTGAAGACGCTGCTCGGCCATAACCGTCCCGCTTCTGGCAGCAGCGTGGAGGATGCCCGGGCCAGAGCATTCTATGCTGTCGCAGAGGATACTTTACTCGATCAGAAAGAGCCATCAGGCGCCTACGTCTCGGCACTGGCACAGATCACGATACCGCTCGACGCCAACGCTGAGAAGCCACCTGCCGCACTTCCGGGCAAGTTCATAACGATCAGCTCAATTCTGTCCCAGCCTCTGTCCTGCGGCAGTGTTCATGTCCGTTCCAAGTATCCTTCCGCCCAACCTACCATCGATCCCAACTACCTGTCTCATCCCATTGACATCGAAATCATGGCCCACCATGTATTACAAACCAAGAAGATTGCGGGTCTCTCTCCCTTCAACAACTTGCTGGAAAAGCCCCTGGCACACCGCGACCCGGCCGCAGACTTCACGGACTTGGAAGCCGCGAAGGCCTACGCCCGGGGCAACGCCATATCGATGTGGCAACTGGGAGGCACATGTGCCATGCTGCCGAAAGAGAGGGCCGGGGTCGTGGACACGCAGCTCAAGGTGTATGGTGTCGAGAACCTGCGTGTAGTAGATGCGAGTGCGATTCCGCTCATCAGTACGGCGAATCTGCAGGCTACTGTCTATGCATTTGCTGAGAAGGCAGCGGACATCATCAAACATGATTGGAGCACGAGCTGATTCACTGGAAACAATGTTTCTTCGCTGTACTAAAGCTGGCTCGCGCGAAATCACAAATTTGAAAGTACTTGTGCAAATATGACTCTAAGACCAGATTGACTGTGAACTGAAAGTCTAGATACTTTTTGTCATTCCTGAACATAACTTCAAGTTCAGAACCGACAACGGGACTGCCTTAAAACAAAACTATAAGTTATATCATCTCTCCAGTGGTGTACCGTGGAGGTCCCTTTCCTTGTGATAAATTGTTCATGGAGACTGGATGAGTAACAGGTTTTAAGTGTATTGAATAGACGTTGTCGGCATAGTTTGCTGTGCTTGAGCGAGATATGCTATTGGTTTACCTGAGCATTTGACACGGTGTGGAATATATTTTAATCAGGATTCCCGGAGATTTCAAGAAGCGCATTATCAATAGATTCTATTCCCAAGACGATGCCATTGAGCAGGTGTTTCTCCGTAATTGGAAACTTGGTATTATTGATGAGCCTGGAGTTGTACGTTCCACAGTTTCTCAGCCGACTTCTAGCTTGGCGCATTCTATCAGCTTGCCTTCAGCAAATATTCCACCGCGCTATTTCAGTAGATGTGAAAGCATAGCTGAACTTCATAGGTACCTTTCCAGTCCGCGCCCAATTGCGAACGGTCCCTGGCGCACTACGACCAAGACATGGGACACGCCTCGAGTCACCCTGAGTGAGTGCAGCAGATGTCCCAGAGCCTCATGCACGAGGATTCGAGTCAGCAGATCAGTTGTCGGACCTAGTCTCACTCCCGCGTGTTTTACTGCCTCCCACGGCTATCTTCAGCTTCAACATGGACAGAGACAGAGAGAGACACGAGAGACGGCGCCAGAGCCATCAGAAAAGGCGGATGTCCGAGACCAGTGGTCTCATCACACCATGTGGGTTTCGACTACAAGCCATCGCCACCAGTCGCGGGCTCTTCTATTGGATTTGGGCATATGGTGTTTCCCAACTTTCAGGCAAAGCCACGAATAGTCTGTGTGTATTAGATCTCCTTTTCCCCTGAATATATATCGCCACATCCATTTTCGAAACCGTCATGCTCCGTCGGCACTGGGCGATCCCGAAGGGGGGAAAGCAGGAATTCCGCCGAGACACAGAAAACGCGAGGGGACCCAACAAGCTTAATAAATGCCGTGTCGCACCGGGTCTCACTGGGCCAGGCGGGCGTGGACAGCAAATCTTAGTCCCAGGGATGATTACACACAGCTGCGGGGAACATCGGAGGTGTCTTTGATGGCGCACGTGAAAAGATTTTGTGCACGATTGCTCCATTTCGCTCGCTGATTCCGGCTCACAATCGATCCCTCCCCCCCCCCCTTCTATCCTCCCCCGGGCGCCGCAAAGGAGTACGCATCGGTTCTGTATCTGGAACTCCTGGTTGTTGCTTTTGCTTTGTAGCAGTCATTCTGTTTTTCAGATTGTTGCCACAGGGACAGACAGCACACCCTTGCGGCGGCGCTGGGGATCAAAGACATATTACCAATCTACGCCCGACAGAGGCGGGGATTTTTTCTTCGGAGCAGACGATGACCTGCAGTTTGGCGGATTGTTGATAGCCGTGCACTCTTACGGCCCACCCTTCATGCGGTCATCCCATTTCCAATAGCCCCGACATAAGGCTGCTGCTCAAAATAAAAGAAGAAGGTTGTGATACCACATTGTCCGTGTCTCCTTTGGGTATTGTTAATCAATTGAACAAGTGGCCGGGTGTGGTTTCGCAGAGGGAGGGGTCCCAGGGCCACAGGGTTTTCTTCGCTCGATGCCGTGTCTCCCCAGGGTCGCTTGCAGGCTCGTGGCATTGGTTTGCTTTTTCCTTGGTAACCCTGCTCGTGTCACGATGGCGCAGGTCAAGTGGACGAGCACCGGCCCAGGGAACCACGGCCGCCCTGTAACCCCGGGGACCGAAGAGGCAAATTTAGGTGGGAAGAAAGCCACCTTCACGGTGAGAGCAGGTCAAGGCCAGCCAGCCAGCCCACCCGCCATGGGAATAAGAATGGGCAAGTTGAGCCGCAGCCGCTGGTTCCTTGCGGAGGGGGCGTTCTCAACCACCTCGTCCTTGTCTTGGCGCCCTTTCCTTCATACGGGTGCCTCACCCGCTCACCTTGGGCTCAGACAGAGGCGTGTGTGGAGTCTCGAACACGATGGGGGAAGCGACCTCATGACCGGGCCCGCGAATGACAAGCTCGTCAGCGCCTACTGCTGACGAGAAATGCTAATTTCGGCCGTGATATGCATGTCCCTCCGATTGAGTAAGATACAGCGGGACCAAAGATCAAGAGCGACAGGCTGGTGATCGATGATCCCTATACACGGCATACGCGTCCCCCCCTGTTGCATCCGCTTCCCTGTCCCATGTGATAACCAGATAGTCGGGAGAGCCAGAGCGACGGGAAAAATACGACACTGCGAAAGCCCTGTTCTGAACCTGGGGGACGAGCACCGGCGGACAGATATCGTGCAGCCCTAGGCCATCTCGAAACGGCAAGATACGAGGCAGCCCCGTGACCAACGAGGAGGAGGAGCAGCAGGACCAGCAGTAGCAGCAGTAGCAGAGTGACCAGCAGGAAGCGGGACCTCAAGACCACATCGTGGGCACAGGTACAACAACCCCCCGGACCAAGACGGCTGAATGCAGTTGCAGGATATCACGACGTGTCCCGTCCTGCGCAGGACCCTTGATCTGTCAGCCTGTCATTCCCACACAGGCTTCACCGCATCATGGGCGGAGGACCGGGCGGACGAACACCATTGATCGAGTCCAACCAGCGCAACCCTGCCTGCTTGCCTGGCTGCTGCTGCTAAACTGCTGCTGTGCTGCCTTGCTAGGGACTACGGCCCAAAATCCGGGAAATCGGGCATCCGATATTCCATATGCACCCCTCCTGGCTTCCCCAAAGAACTCTCGTTTTGACTCCCCCTCAATCCTCAATGCCCACCTCCAAATTTCCATCGTCATCGCCGCTGCTGCCGCCGCCCACCGGCCTCAATCTTCCCCATCTGTCGTGCGCCGTCGCACAAAGTAATGGACTTTGGATGATGTGTCAGCGCACCTCCCGCCCAGCCCACGGCCGCCACTCGCAAGATTGCGGAGATACACGAGGGAGGGGCGGGGGGAGACAGACCCTCCCATCACCACCAGGGGGGAGAGCGGTGTGGTCTGCTCAGATCAGTGCAGTACACTTCCAGCAAACGCCGAACGCCGCACGCCGCCTGGTGGCTGCTGCTTCTGCTGCTGCAGCAGGGGAATCCAATCGAGGTTTAAAACCTGCATTGCCTTCGAGGCTGGCTCAAAAGGAAACACTGGGATCCATCCCAAGGCTGATCTTGCGACGTGGGATTCATGTTTTTTCTTCTTCTCCCCAGGCGCCTTTCGTCACGGCGCCGCCATGTTCAACGTTGCAGGTGGAGGAGGACGAGACGGTACGGGCGGTCGATCATTGACGATGCCGGGCATAGGGTCGTCGCACAAGAAGGGGGGAGGGAACACGGGCGCAGGGTCGGGACCAAGTGAGCACCGATAAAATAGAGGCAAGGTAAAAAGAAAAAAAAAAAAAGAAAAAAAGGAAACGATAGAATAGCTCCGCTCCCATCAACAACCTTTCCCTGAAACAGTTCGAGTGGACAGCGTCGCACAAGCTGGGATCTCCGGCCCTCGTCGAGATCAGCTGGACAGGTCGTGAAATCCTTCTAGAAGGCGCGCGACACCACACACAATCCTGGGACCGGCATGGCAGCTGGACGGGGGGAAACCGCCTGTCAGCTTTCGGATGAGCGCGCTTGCGTGCAGGTCATCTGGCGGATTGCATAGCTGGAAACGGCCGTTGGCGTTCTTCCTCCCATCTGCTGCTGCTGCTACCGCTGCTGCTGCTCCCGGCTCGAGTCTGACTTCGCCCAGCAGTCGCGTGTGGATGGATGCGTGCTTGAGGACGGGACGGACGGCACGAAGCTGGGCCGTTGAACGCGAGACGCCCAGTCCCGCTGTGGTCGGCCGCGGGGGAAAGTCTCATCGTCAGTTCCAGTTCGGTTCGGCCTGGTGCGTAGGCGAGGAAAGATAGATAGAGAGGCCGCCCGTGCGGTGCTGGCGCAAGTGATTGACGGATGAACTCCATCTCGCTCTCTATCCTGAAGCACGGGGCGTGTCGTCGCCGGGCTCTCCTCCAATGTAAGCTGGGGAACGGCGATTATACGCCCCTTCTGTGGCTTATGCCTGCCAGGCTCCGGGGGCCCATCCGTGCACGCCCATAAGGTTGACATGAGCTGCGCCTATCCGCGGGGCGGAATGCGGCCGAACCCGCCCCATTGGCAATATCGCCGGACGCACTGGGAAGCTTCATGGTCACAGCAGGAGGACACCTGATTGCCTCATTATTCACACCGCCGCTCCGTCCTTCCCGCGGGGTGCCATGTGTAAGGGCATACACCAAACCTTCGTGGAACTCCAGAGCCTTGGGGGTAGGTGGTGCAGTGGGTGTTCTCAAAGGCGCTGGCCTCTCGACAATCTCCATCCACGGCAAGTTCCAGGAACCTCGACACGGAGCAAAGTACCGTGACTTGGACTCGGTACCTGTCCTCTCCTGTCCTGTGCAATAGGGTCAGCCTCCCTTCTGAGTCAAGATGTCTCTCTTCCCCATAGTCCCAGCGCCCGTATTGCCGTTCAAAAAAGTAGTCGGACACACTTCCCAAGACAGGAAGGAGGAAAGTCTTACCGTCTGCTGCCTGAGGACATTGATCATCGTTTCGCCCCGTCTCGTAGTGGGCGATGCCCCCCAAAATTGATGCAGTCATATCGACATCAGGCATCCTCCGGGAGTAAACGCGCAGGGGGAAGAAAACCAAGGCAGCTTCTCTACGCGCGGGAGAAAGATTATGCCCCCTTTCTCTGACCATCCTGGGAGGGCGATTTGGTAATGGAGAATTGGCACATCAGTGACATTGCCGCCCTTTCCTACGCATGTCGCCTATGATCCTCCAGCTCTACAGGTCATCTGATGTGGCAGCCGTTGCAGACCGGTGAACAAGCGTCGACCAGTAAGCCACATATCTCCCAAGGCCCACACGGCGACGATGCGCGCCGGGGATGAGGAATTATCATCCCCACGGGCGCAAAGGAGGCATGAGGAGCGGTGGTCGGTCGTGGTTGGTGCTGGTAGTGGTGGCGAGGTTTTTCTGACCGTCAGCGCAGAGTAGGATCCAGGTTCCTACCTGTCCTTCATCCCCCGTGGGGGTGACGCGCACCCGTAAGACGAACGTCGCAGTGAGTAGGCGGCCGATGCAGAGGGCAGTGGGTCAGATTGCGATGAGACCCTTAATTCCGTCTTGGACGTGCCACCGCCCAGTAATCGGACCCAGGTGCCTTGCGCAGCCCAGCGCAGGCCAGGACGGGACACAAGACAGATGATGATTTGACGGGTGGGCAGGGTTTTTAGTCATCTGGTCCTTTTGTCGATAGCTGCGCGGTTCCCGGCGCTGGGGTATCATCAGATTCCCCCCGCAGGCGGCACAACCTCCCCCCATCCTGTAAGGCACACATACCGTACCGGGTCCCCAGGCAGCATGCGCGCCCGCCCGCGGGGTAGGCCCAGCCCTGTGGGAAGAGACACGGATTGCCAGCTCAGCAGAGGAGGCGACAGATGACCCTCCTCAGCCGGCCACGGCAGGCCAATCCGAGGGGATCTGGATCTCTCGGGGCCGGGACTCGAGCGGCCTCTCAGCAGACAGGACTCGTGACCTCTCTTCTGCGATAAGCGGCCAGCACCAGCACCACCCAGCTGTCCGTCTGTCGTGTCTCGGGTCTCCTGAGGTCGTGGTCTCCTGCCCATCGTGCAGTCTGATACCTGGCCGACTGACCCGCCGGCTGGCTGACTGAGCGTGAAGGGAAAAAGCATGCTTACCCAGCCTCGAGTCTAAGACCTTAGGCTCGGCTCGGACCTTTGAACCAGCTGGGGCTGAAGAATGAACATGATAGTGAGCACTACCCATCATCTGCCTCCTGAACTGGGGTGAGATCAGCCCATCGAACACGTCCGGAGCCAACGCAGGCAGATAAGATGTGTTGGCAAGAGATTGTCTCGGCCTCGACACCCTCACGAAAAGGCGGGGACCTGGCCAAACTACGCCCTACAACGAGGTCGATTGATGGACCGGGATCCAACAACAGGCGGTAAAGCTTCAGTGTGTGTGTGTCTCTCTCATTATCGTGACCCACTCGCTGCTGCATGCGCTGCAGCGTGATCGCTGGTCCATCGTCCAACGTCGGCATCGACCGCCAGCAAGCCAAGCAGTCCCTCAGTCAGACCAGACTCCCATCTGGACAAACAGGGCCTCGTATGACCGCGTGTGAGGATGAAGGAAGGGTAATTGTTGCTGCAACAGTACCAGTTGACCACCGAGTCTGGGTCGCGGGTCGCGGGAGATGACTCCCCCCAGCGCGGGACCTTGCTTCCCCCTTGGACGCGCCTATTTGACGCCCGCCAAAAACCTAATTCCAACCACGAGCCAGCAGCGCAGGTGGGTGCATGTAAGAGTCAGACCGGGCACGCGGGGGCGCCGGGCCAACGAACTGCATTTCGTCCCAGGCTGCTGGGTTGCAACAGTGCATCTCCGAGCTTACCGTTGCATGCGCAGTATACAGCTACGACATCATCGGCGGGCCTGTCAGGAGACAGAGAAACGGGCGGCCGGGGCGGGCAGACGGCAACAGGATTTCCTGCTGTGCCGCTGTTGCTGCTGCTGCTGCTGCTCGTGGTTGCTCCCGCTGCTTGCTGTGCAGCAGGACTGCAGGTTGGTACTGTAGGTAGGCAGGTAAGATGATAAGCGCCATCCCACCCCACCCCCAAATAACTGCCGTACAAAAATCCCACCGCCCGTGCCACTGGGGTGGCACAGCGAGCCGTCCCCGAGTTGAAGGATCGCGGGGGTGGTGTGCGCAGGTGGCATCAGGATGACGAGCGGCCTATTTTGGGGGCGGACTCATCTGGGAATGGCGTTATCCTGTTCGCTGGGTGCCGAGCGCTGGGCTGGATGGGAGTGTGCCCCTGGTTTTGAGTTTTTGGGGGGGTGAGAGGGAAGACAGACAGCAGACAGAGCAGACGTTGCAACACAACGTTAGCCACAGGGCTGAGAATAGACATCCTTGTTTGTTGTCCCTTTTGCCCTCCCATCCCGGATCCCATGATCAGAATTGCGCCCGCGGCTATTCGGTCGGCAGTGATGCGTGCCTGGGCGTTGTCCAACGAGACCGCGGCGCAGTAGATGACGATGTGCTACGAGACGTAGGGCCGGGTCGATCGTGACAGCATCCAGCCTACCTCAATGTAAATGAGCTGAAAATCGGCTTACATCGTGGTGTGTTGCGCAGCCTCCGATTGCCCGCATGTATCCTCCCTCTCCCTGCTTGCGTGCCCAGATGTATCGAGGACAACAACCAACTCCTCACACCCATTTACAACTTTCCCAAAATGCGACGGCAGACCAGACATGTAAGACAATAGCAGCTACAATACACCAAGAAACAACCCCGAGTTGAGGGTGGTCAACCCGGGGGTCGTGATGGGGGGATTTGTTTTGGCGCGGCACCGAGGCCGGGGTGGGGGTCTCACAGGTGAAGCTGTTTTGGGGAGCACAGAGGAAGGGCCGGGCTGCATGTGCCAAACCGAGGGTTCCGGCTCGCGTGCGGCAGAGGTACCGAGGGATGGGGCGCGCCCCCCGGTTTCACCTGCTTTCAGTTGCATTGCCCCCCCCCCCGGGAGCCCCAAAGCATGTGCAGCAGATGGATGCAGGAATATAATCATGATAATTTTAGAGGTAAATTCGAATTCTGGACGAACAGCTTGCTTCTCGTAACGGAGGCCGGTCGAGGCCCCATCGTATGCACCTCTCACCACCGTTTCGGGGCTGCTGAAGACCCAGGCCGTCCCATTGATCACGGGGACCTGGGACCTGGTTCGCAAGCGGACGCGGTCATCACGAAGGTTCGTCGGCATCGTCAACCCAAGGCTCGTGCCTAACTGTAGCCTACCTCTTGCGAGCTCGGCAATTTCCCGAGCGCCTGTGCTGTCTGTCTCCCCGCCTGCCCTGCCGAAAGCACTCCGAGGATTCAGCGGGAACGCCCAGGCTAGCAGCTGTCTTTGCTTAGCTGGCTGCCTGAGCGGGCTACCTCCAGTACCTACGTGGCAAGGCGCCCAGGCGTTGGGAAAGCTTGCCGGCTCTTGACGAGCCACTGATCGCGATTGAGTCTCTTTGACGGCGGAGATAAGGTTCAGCCCTTTTTCCGGTCATCTGAACCTCCATTTTTGCCCTTCTTGCGGGCGGCCGAAGCCCGGCAACTCGGCTCGTGCACGTCCTCGGCACACGACACACGCAGAACACGCAGACACGCGCGCGTATAAATGGATGATCCAGAGGAGGGTGCAGCCTTCTGCCCAGCTATGTGCCGAGGACCGAGAAGGTTTGACGGTGGTCGGTAATTTGCACGTAAAACAACAGGAGCTGGACGTCGGGAAATATCGCGAGGATCTAACCCAGAACCCCGCGATCTAGGCCTCCCCTCCCCTCCCAAGACGGCGCATCGCTATCATCCCATCGTCAAGCGCATGTTCACCCCGTCCCTTGAAGGACTAATCGTGGCCGCGGCATCTGGCAACATGATCTCGGCATCTATACGGCAGCCTCTAGCATGAGATAGAGTTCGCGCCCTGAGTTTCAGGCTTGGGGCTGTTTCCTGATCACCTTCGTGGTCAACCGATCATCACTTGACAGCCCCCGCCCTCGGGGGAGTTAGACGCGGCACTGGAAGGGGGAGAAATTGTGGGGTAAAGGTTCAGCCTCCGCCGTGCGGACGGGGCCCCTTGATTGCTGATTGTTGTCTCGTGAACATTTGTTGATGACTCCATCCAGAAATGCGGGGCCGGCGCTTCTCCAGCTGGCCTCAATGCCGGACTCCTCATGGTGGCGACGACACGACCACAATGTTATCAAGTCCACAGTACTTTGAAACCTTTGAGACCCCTTAAAGCGGGCCTGTGGATCGAGTTAATAGTAATAATAATAACAATCATCGAGGTCGAGGCCGCCCATCTGAGAGGGGCACAGATGATCAACTGGACACAGCAGAAACACAGCCTTGTTCATGTACCCTCGTCCCCGTACCTGGTGTCGCACTGGCCTCGACCTACCACCTGCCAGCCTGCATGCCTGCGTGCATCTCCCACACGGTGGAGGGAGACGCCAGCTGGAGGTCAGGGCGAGGACCGTCGCGGCCCAGCAGAGGCCCCACAGATCTCGTGAGCTCGCCTAGTGGCGCTGCCTTACACAGGCGAGCAGCAGCCTGGCTCGGCTGTCTTTGTCGCCTGGCTCGCCTCGCCTTAGCAGAATAGCCGCCGCGTCGCACGTGAGAGGCAGCACACCAGAGCCTGACGGACTGATTGACCGACTTACGGAATACCTTCCGCCGTGCAGCAAGGGTTGTGGTTGAAGGCGGGCCGGGCTCAACGCCGGCGTGTGCAGCTTGCACCGTTCTAGCAGGTGTCAGTCTCGGTTGTGTGTGCTTGGCCCATTCAGCCTAGGGCTCAAACAAAATTCAGGGTCCTCCCAGGGCTGGACGTTGACAGCTGCAGGGCGCCCTCGTGGGCCGATCATGCGGAGCACCAATTCGGAAGTACGCAAGCCTTAAAAGGGCATTTTTGGCTATTCCGGCCCAGTGGTTCTGGTGATCCTGCAGGCCGCTGCGACAAACTGGTCCCCTCATTTCTTTGCAGCCTGGGATCTTTCGCATGAAAGTTGGCGCTACTACCTCGGCGCTTCTCTCTGGGAGGGGCAGGGGTTTTCTGAGAAACTCCGCCCAGGGGCTGCTTCACAAAGCTTGGGAAAGCTGGGACGAACGGGCGAGGGCGGGCCATGCAGTGAGAAAAAAAATGACGATGCCCGCTTTTCGAGGGGTAAGAACGAATCTGCAGAGATCCAGATCCAAGTGACCTTGCACTGACGGCCCGATGAAGGTCGAGTGACAAGACCGCTTGTAACCCGTACCCCGTACCTTCCCAACCACAATTCTCCATTCCGCCAGTCCTTGGTTCGTTGAGAGGGCCGTTCAAGGTCCAGTTTGTTGATGTCACTCCCCCAGTCCGGCCCCGTTTCCCGAGCGAGAGGGACCCAGGGCGCAGGGAGGTAATTCATGCCTTCCAGTGCCTTGCAGCGACCGTGGATTTGATGTTGCGTAATTAGCAGTGGCCGGCAGCCCCATAATTGAGGCTCAAGAACAGACCGTTTTCTGCCGTGTGTACCTTCCCGCTCCTGCCTAATCCAAACGGCCAGCGAGCAGGAATGGTACTTGCGAGATGGCCCGCAGTGATATGTGGGACCCTGAGAGGGCCTGGGCTTTGGGGGTCACGAAGTCCAGATCTGTCTATACTTGTCAGCAACGACGGTCGAGTCCACAGCAGCTGCATATCAGTGCCAGCGCGTTAGGCCTCTATTGGCCCTGAGACGCGAGAAAATCAGAGATGACTGCCTGCGTAGAATGGAGACTTTGTTCCACCACGCGCCACGCGCCACGCGCCACGCGCGCCCGTCGCTTAGCTTTCTCGAGCCGAAGCTTGCGAGGCCAAGTGATAGATCGAGTAATGCAGGTGCTGCAAGACGATCCATCGGCAAGACTCCGAGCGTTAAGAAGCTCCTGCCTAACATGCTCTTGGGGTTTTCTCACGCCGATGCATGCATAGTTGCGTGGATCACTCGATCTCGTGCCTGGCCAGCCTGATACCGTGGGCCTGGACTTTTGAGCCTCACCTATCACCTGACAGACAATGGGCGCTTGGTGCCCAGAGAGCCGGGCCCAGGCTAACGGTTGAAAGGGCCAAGGGGTCTATTTGCAGCTGCCGTTGCATTGACGATCAGGGTTCACATGTCCCACCGCCAGAGCGCCTACCAAGCGAAGAAATCCCTAGACGCCAGCCCGACAACCAAGCGTACCAAAGAATGAATTCTCGTACGTACTATAGTTAAATGGTCTCGTGAATGCAGCCCTTTGGCCCGGCCGAGTTTGGAAATTCCGCTCGATGCCCAGGATTTCTCCCAGATCCTGTCGGCGGGAAACAGTGGGGCATCTGCTGGCGAAGGGGGACCGTTGCACCTGATAGCCGACGGAAGAATTCCATCCGACACCAAGCTGCTTGGTCCCTCCCTGCTGAATGCGCCGGGCTCGAGAGTTCTAGGCCCGGAGGTAATCTGACATCGGACGGGATCGGGGCTATCTTGGGGAGGAGGATGACAGAGACGGGGGACCTAGAATATCTGTGTTCGTATGCAACAACGGCTTCACGGGCGACCTAGGCTGATTGGGCGCAGGAGAGGCCACCATTTTTCCCTCCCCGGATTTGAGAATTTAGCTTATTCCCAGGTGACTGACTGATTTGATGGCTTCGATGGAGCGGAATGTCTCCTCCCTGGGTCACAACCCGGCGGAGACTCGGGCGCCCGGACCGAGAGACAAGGTTGGAGCTGGAAGAGGCAACTAACACGCCCGACATCTGGATGCCTTCGCAGGGGGCAGTCGTCGTCCGTGCCAGCAAGCGGCATAGTGCGCGGACAACCGTGCTGCACATACCTTTACACCGAGATAGGTTGTTGCTGCGACAACTTCGTCTCCCTGCGGACTTTTGCGTGATGTCCGTCGCGGCGGCAAGACGTCATTGGGCTCACGAGGTGGTTTCTCGAGCGTACAAAGTTTGTCATGTCTCATTTGCAGCCGGGTTTACAAAAGTGTGCGACGCACCGGTAGTGGGATGCAGGACCTTGGATCTCATCTCTCTGGCCGGATTAGAAGGGGCACGCTGAGAGGCAAGGGGCCTGGATGAATTAATCCTCTCGGGGTATCTCCGACAGCGCGGAGAAGGCCTTGTTGGCTGCCTGCTCACCGTCGTGCCACCAACAAGCGACCGATGGAATCGTGATGCTGGCTGGCCATGTCATGATACGGCGACTTGGGACGATGCCCATCCTGTCGGTAAATTAGTGTCGCCGACCACAACAGCCGACAGTTTCATGGTTATCCTCTCGCTTTCGTATTGCTGTCGTCTTGTCTGGCTACCAGCCCTGACACCCTTGACAGCCCTGCAGCCCTGTGTCGAGCATATGTCAACGTGATTTGACAGCCATGACGGCTGTGACGTGGTCTGCTATGCTTTTGCACTGACACGAAGGCGGGAGGTGGCTCGTCAATCTCGATCAGACAGACCATTTGACGGTTGCATGGTGACGGCCGTCAGTTTTTCTTCTTCTTTTCAATTTTAGTTCTTCCTTGCAGCGGTACTTGACATGTTCAGTGAAGCTGTATCGAGACCTGGGGGGCGGTACCTATGGCGAAATTCGATATCTGACCGATGGCGCCCATGTCAAACAAGCAAGGCCCGATTGCAACGGCATTTCCCTCATCCCGATTGGAGGCTCACATAAATTCCCAAAAAGGAGGGTTGGGAAAAGGATATTGAAACTGTGAGTTCAGGTTCTGTCGCTCTCGAGTTGTGATACCAGGCACTGTAGCTTTTTTTCGGACCCCAGTATCTATTCCGTGCGTCGGCAGACGTGCCTGTTACCTGCATGAACCATCTGGCAACTCCCGCCGCTTGGGCCTGAGAAAGAAAGGCAAAGCAGGGCAATCTTACGGATGTCTCATCCGCTCAGGCGACTTCGCGCCAGGCGCCCTTCGCTCCCGCTGCCGCACACAACGCTCTCAGCACTCAAATAAGATAATGGTGAAAACAGATGACAAGAGGGGCGGCAGCCGCACGGCGGAAATGTGCCGCCGAACCTGCTCGTTGGTGATCAATCTCATCCCATCTCTCCCCAGCGCTGCCATCTCGCCAATCTCGCTCAGCTATTGACGCCGCAGCCTCATACGTCAAAGGCCCCCCCTTTTCAAGCTCCGTTTTGGACCACCGGTTGCAGTTGAAGACGGTGCACACGTGAAGACATCATGTATCAATACCAGAGGCCTGTACCCACGGGCACAGCTCACCACCTCGCCCGCGTGCCTACTTTCCTACCTCGGGCGCGGCACCGTTTGTTGAGGGCAACGTCGCGCCCGTCGCCGCCACCCTGCCATCACATTGCCTGCGGTTGAGAGAAAGGGGGAGAGTCAACCCACACACACATGACACACGAACAAAGCAAAGCGAGAGAGAGAACAGCGGTTGATGGGTGTCAGCCATGTCAGCAGCGGGAGCTTGGGGAGGCCGTCCCCAGCTTCCCCAGCGAACCACTCACGGGTCCCCCACACCACAACGCGCCCCGGGGCCTGAACGCTGATCACCGCGGGACAAGGGTGCGCGTGCATCCGTGCCGTTTGGGCGCTCCCCTCCGACAGTTAAGTGCCAGAGTGACAGTGCCTGCACAAGGCTGCACTTCACCTGCACGCGTGCGCTTCACCTGCACGTCTGCGCGACGCAGGGCAAGGTGCGCATCCGGGGAACGCCACGGCCCCAGGCGAAGCGGCCAGGCCTGTTATGCGGACACCGGACATGACGTCTCGCACATGTTTGACGGGGTTGGCGACGCGGTGGAATGGGAGCACGAGGGTTGAATTGGGACGGGGGGTCTATGTGCTCAATGAGGAGCTGAACGTGCTTGATCGGGAACCGGTGGTTGACCCTCCACGGTTAAGGAAGCACCTATTAGGGCTAGGTATTATTTCCCTGTGCTATAATGTAATGTCGGTGACGATCTTATGCCCCAACAGATCAACCGCTGTGATCTCTGGGCGTCCGATACACGACTGCAAAATATGGAATATGGCGTCCCTCCCTCCGTCCAGCCCAGCACGGCACAGCCCAGCACATCGCAGCATGCAGTCAGCGATCTGATACACAGTCGAGTCTTGGGCGCGCCACCATTCCATCTCTCAAGGGCGTGGGCACTCACTCACTCAGTCGCTGCTTGCCGACGGTCGGTGAGAAAAATAAAGAGGCCCTGATGGTGAGAGGTGTGGCCACGGCTCGTCCCAGGCGACAAGGGTGGTCTAATGTGGGGTTGGCAGACTCCCGACGTCTGCCCCAGATTGGCGACCTGCAACCATTTCAACCTCGTGGTATAGATTGGGGTGCCATTGGCCAATCGCGCCCGCCTCCCAGGGGGCATTTTGATGCACCTTCGATGCACATTTGAATTGATGCACATTCCGGGCTCGTGCTCCCACCCCACCAAAATCCCTGGGAGAGCCACCTGACCCCTTGCCGTTGCTATGCTTGCGTGCAGGTGCCGTGGGACCGCAGGTTACGGCTGCTTCTTTTCTTTTTCGTCGGAGCACACCATGCGCACACCGACTTCTCGTTAATTTCATGCGGGCGGTAAAATGTGCGAAGGTTGTTGGGTCAAACGGAGGAGCCGGAGAAACAGGAAACAACAACAACAAGAATAATCACGAGATAAAAGTCCAGGTGATAGGCAGCCCACGCTCAACCACAGTATCGCCCGTATCGCATCCGCGCCCACGCCAAACGGGCTCGAAGCTTTTAGGCGAAAGGGCTCCTTCCCTTCCGGCCGAGGCGCCAGGCCGAGCTCGGCAAAATGGGCGTGGGCGGGTGTGGGGTTCCTCGCAAATGGCGTGCGCTGCCCTTGCTCCTTCCCGACAATCTGGGCCCCGGACGAACTTCTTGAATAAGCAGGAGCAGGATAAGGGAAACGGGTGGGTTGTGAGAGGAGGGGAGTCCTCTTTCTTCCCCCTAGCGCATGGCCTGGCTTATCCGAACACCGGCTTCTCACAAACCTGGTACCACCGGATTTCTCTCCTTGGGATCTTCAGGCCGACCCTGAAGCATGCGCCATGCCCTGCGAGCCAGCATGTTGTCAGCCTGTCCTGCCTGACTTGGTCCCTGACCCAAGCTGATGGTATCCGGCCACAGCAGGGCCCAAGCACACCTTGCCTTGGGAGGGGCGACTCGGCCAAATCTAAGCCTGCTTTCCCTCTCCCTTCCCTGCCGAAATCTGAAAGGGAAGAATCACCTGTTTCGGGACCTAGAATTTCGCACCCCCTTGCAAGACTGAGGTCTCGCTGTGCCCCTTTTGGCATAGTGCACTCACCAAAAGATACAACATATCTTCTTGATTTTCAGGAACACAAAGAGTACCGGGTTGGGCCTCAAGTGGTGCTCGGCGGTGCCTACCGGCACCGTCCGCCCTCGCCCCATCCGGCCCTTTCTTAATTCAATTGCCAGCCAGGAAAGGGAGAAGTTTTGTGTTTTGGATAGAAAATGTACTTTGGAGATATCGTGAGAAAAGTGGAGCCGCTAAACCAAGAGGGGCACAGCGAGACCTCAGTCTTGCAAGGGGGTGCGAAATTCTAGGTCCCGCACCTGTTTACCCACATGCTCGGCCCCAGAGATGACTCCCCTTCCACGACCCTCTCCGACCCTCCCCAATATCCCTATTACACGGGGTATGTACTGCAATGACAATCACAAAATACCCAGTCTGATGACCCGGGAATCCGGGTGTGGGGAAAAGTCAAGAGCCGACCGACCTGGACACAGCATTGCGCATCCTGCACGTCCGGCCGGTGAGTTGGGAATTGGATCCTATTCTCTCTCACCGGTGCGGGTCCTGGTTCCGAATCGTGGGATATTAGTGCCGTGGTTCTTTTCCGGCCACCGCAGGCACCGCGATCACCGCATGCACCACTGGCACCGCTGGCCTGGGTCCCCTCACCGCGGTAGTAATACAGCACATGGTGTGACATGAAGGGCATGGAGGGAGGGTGTTGCTGATGCCTGCGAAACTCCGGGCAAAGCAAGCAAATGGGCAAAAGGGTCGGGTTGGCGATGCAACGTCTCCTGGGGGCTTCACCCGGTAGTCCTCCCAGCAACGAGCGACCAACCCAGCCCACGCACGTTTCGGAGTAGGATCCCGGTGGAACTTGGCATACCTCGTCTTGCAAAAGTCTTGGTAGATTTGCACCCACCGTAAACCAGCCTCATGACCCGGCGGTTGCTATTTCGTATCGATCGTCGACGGGTTTCGGGCTGCTGGTCGGGGCCTGCGCCGCTCATGTCCGCCGGGGCAGCGAGCATGTGAGCCATCAACTGTTCCAAAATAATGTCGAGGTGGTTCCCCCTCAGCCCGGCCCCGTTTTGACACGCAAACGAGACTTGGGAGCGAG
Organism: Diaporthe vaccinii; assembly: GCA_039880775.1. Lineage (NCBI taxonomy): Eukaryota > Fungi > Ascomycota > Sordariomycetes > Diaporthales > Diaporthaceae > Diaporthe > Diaporthe vaccinii. The sequence goes on from JBCEDN010000033.1 coordinate 514,303, forward strand.
ATTGCAGTCCAAGAAACCACCCCCAAGGACCCGTCGCACAAACCCGAACCTGCTCCCCTATCGGCATTGAGACGACGGGGCCTGGCCTTGCCCTTCGAGTTTGTTACCCGTTTTGAGATCCATGTTCGCCATGTGATGCACGCTCTCATTTAAGGTTTACCAGAACATGGTCACCTTGCTGTTTCCGGCAGCAAACCCCATCCCTAGCCTCCCACTCCCCACCAGGCCGGTCGCACCGGACGAACTGAGCAAGAACCGCCGGTTTTGGATACGGTCTGGTCCAATTTGTTATGTTGGGCAACCAACATCCACGTAACGGCGCTGTTAGCCAGCATCGACACCAACGTGAGAAATCTCATCTAAAAAATGAGAGAAGACAGCATTATACTGCATGGTATTGGCGACTATGGTGTCATACAACCCTTCAGCCATCTCCGCCAGCGGTGTGCAGCTTGTATCAACTGGCCAGGGTAGTGCAGTAGGACCCGACGGCGTGTCCCGCTGCAGACTTCGGCCGCCGACGTCACAGGCTGCCAGATGTGTGGCGCCGCATCTCAGATATCAAGAAAAGCTGGCAACCCGGGGGACAGGCGCCAGCGCAGTAGAACAAAAAAAAGACAAGCATGTTGAATTCCTTTCGCTGGCAATGCGTGTCAGGCAGCTGCGCTGCGACGCGCAAACATGGCGGCGCATGAGCCGATGGATCATCTAGAATTCCGGGCAAAGAGCCCATTGGCGAAGCGGCCAGACAGAAGCAAAGCGAGGCCCAAGGCAAACGCTCACGGGGGCACACAGAAATCAGAGAGATCATGTCGCCATCATCAAACCCCGGGGCTGACAGAGAATGACGGATCAGAATTGTCCCCCAAACATACACCCTCTCGTGCACGTTTCGCATCCCCGAGTGGGTGCTAATCTCAAAAGGCCGGGCCATGTTTAGATCTTGACGCGCCACCGCTCTCAGGGAGGAGGACATGACATTCCAAAGTGGAAGGTTGTGTAAAGGGGGGTATAGCCTTTCCCACGCTACCACGTAATGCCCGGAAGCCCGAGGGAAGAATTCAATGCCGTGATGGCTACATTTGCGCAGTTTGCAGCCCCACGGGCAAGCGCGAGATGGGTGCTTGACAAGAAACATGGCCTGGCCTCGGCATCCTTCGAATCTGCTTCGAGAAGGATTCAGCCGAGCGAGCGAGTGTGTTAATGATAATGATAATGATATCGCAGGTGGACGTCTGGTGACCGGTGTGCGCACAAACCCTGGACCATGCTTGGGGTTCTCGGTGAACGCGGGGGAGGCCCCCTGGGGTTCTGCTCGCTCGCTTCACCTTTACTGAACGTTTCTCCCCAAATGATCCAAGGTGAGACGAGATGGGGAACCCCCCTAACTCCGTGGCCGGTTCGTTGCTACTCTCCTCGCCGAGATAGGGCGCTGGGAGACGTTTCGAAGATCCGAATTGAGAAACCCCTTCGTCGTGAGCCACGGGGGACAGGCCCAGGGAACTGCATCCTGACGGATCAAGAGATGAGTTGTCAGGTTGCGCTCTATGGTACGTGTAAGAAATGGCCCGCGCCGCTGCCCTTCCCGTCGCGCGGGGGTTCTGTCAGCTTTCCATTTTAACTACACAGCCCGGGGGGGCAAGGCTCCATTCCCTGGGCTGGTGATAAACCGGGGGGTTGAGGGCCTCGAAACCCTTGTGCGGCCGTGGGTGTTGATCAGATCAGCAAGGGACAGCGCGGGATGCTCTCGATTGGTGCGCCTGGGCGCTTTTTTAACGTCAAGCCAGACACGGGAGGTGGTAAGACGGGAGGAGGGGGCAGGACGATCCTGGAGCTGAAACTGTGAGAGCCGTTGTCTGGCAGTTTTGCGTGCCCAGTGGGGAGAATGGTTGAACCGCCTTTGTCAGTGTTAGTGTCGATTGTGTTTGTTAGCGCGCAGAAGCCGATGAATGGGGCCCACGAGAAGCTCTCGCTCGGCCGTCGTCGCATAAGAAGCTCGTGAGGCAGGCTCAGCAGGTGCACGAGAGGCCTTTTTCGCGACAACTTATGCTCCTATCATGTGGTTCGGATGGGCTCCGTGCGGAACACGAGGAAAGTGCGTGGTGTTTCGAAGGTCCGTGAGAACAATCATTGGCAAAAAAAGCAAGTAGGACCCCCACTGATACACAGCAGCGAAGGCGATCCAGGAGCAATTGCGTGTTTCGGCAAGTCACTGGTGAGCGTGCGCTGCTAACACCGCTTACCTCTCCCCGCGCTTTTCAGCCACAGGCGGTAGGATTCACTCTGGCAGATGACCTCCTCGACCCCGACTCCCCCACTGCAACGTCCGCCAACATTGGCCCAAAAACACGGCCTAGGTATGCCGGATAGCATCTGCCATTATCATCAAGCATGCGCACATGGCTGCCTAACAACAGCGCAGCGCCTCCAGAAGGGTCGCAGCCGGTGGTTGACGAAGCGAGCACTGCATTGTGTAGTACTTGGTAAGGTGCACCCGACGATCGCCAGCTGGGCAAGTGCGAGCGCAATATCAGGCCTCGGATAATCAATTAGACAGTCTGTCCGCCTGTCCGAGGCAGACGGATTGACGCTTCTGATGACGCTCGCGGAATGCCATGAGCGTGTCCCGAGGTCATCTGCCCCCAACAAGGGGCGGGTGTTCCAAGCCGTTTTGGGCCTGTCTTCCACCCCTTAGAGCCGGTCGAGACTGTCACGTCACGTATGAGCTGGCCAGCACTGCCTTGCCCGCTGTCTTGTCCATTGGGCGACGGCGACGAGTCCAGAAACTGGTTTTGTTTGCGACGGGGAACTGGCCTCAGCTCTTTCACCTTGGGTCAATCGGCGTCTGCCACACGGGCTGCTTGCGCGGCGAGGTAGATGCTGCGGTCTGGCGAGGCATCCAAGCTCGTTATTAGACTGTTGAGGGTTGCCATGTGTGGCCTGCCAATTTTCCTGGGCTGGGGGCTGGGCTGGGGCCCCGAGCCGATGCAAGATTATCCGACCTGACAACAGATTGATTGCTGCACATATCAAAAATAGCAGCTGTTTGCAGATGGTCATATTGGGGGGTCATATGGGATGCCCTCATCAAACCAAAACCCTAAATCTGGGGAAGCGAACCGGTCGGTGCGGTGCTGGGGCAAAGCAATGCGTTGTCCGCCGGGAGTCTTGTGATGCACTTTTGACACGCACGAATGCGCGATCGAGCAGGCCTGGCAGGGCTGGCAGGGCGAGCAACAAACGAAGTGGTCCATGATCAGCCATCCGCACGCAGATCTGGACGCATCCAGGGACGTGACCATCGTGACCGTGACACGGGCGGACCAGGCCCAGTCAATTCGCCGGGGAATCGGAAACGACTCCCACTCCCCAAAGGTGAGGTGCGCGGGTGCGTGGGTGACCGAGCGAGGAGTCAGTTCAGGGCAGGGGGGCAGGGCAGGGCAGGGCAGGGCAGGGCAGGGCAGGGCAGGGCATGGGCAGGGAGGGACTGCGATGAGGCGCGGGATGGACAACCTCAGGCTGGACGGACCTGGACCGGGACTGGATTGGGTTGATGGTCACGGGACGGTGGCTTTGAGGCTGTTGATCCGTTTCTGGGGAACAAGGAGCATGGAGACGCACTCCCACAAAGGACGGGACGGAGAGGCGAGCCACCGTTTTGTCCCTCCGCCTCGCTGGTTGCGGAACTTAGCCGATCTGGGGGCATTTCCACGAACCGTCGGCCACAGGGGCCAGAACGGCAACAAGGGCGGCTTCTCCATTTGGGGCAGTAAACCCCAGCCGCGTTTGACCCGAAGGGGAACTCGGTGACAGCTGCTTGGGTGCTTGGGGAATTGGCGAGCTCTCAAAGTCCATCATGTGACGAGCGAGGGGCGCAAAATCCCTGAGCGTCCATATGCTACCCAAAAGGGTTGGTGCCGTCTCCAACAGCTTACCCGAAACGGAAGCCAAACTACTGCCCTCTTTGGTCACTATAGCCGTTTGCGATACTGCTCCATCAGGAACAGTGCCTTTCTTCCACGATCGGCCCGTCTCTGAAGAAAGGCACCCGTCCTTCGAACTGAGCCCGTTTGGGCGAATCTCAGACAATCCGAGTTCCCTTTCTCCCAATGTTCTGGGCCTCAGAGGGGTATCAAAAGTGGAGGCAGAGAAAGGCAGCAAGACAGCTTCTGCATCGTGTGTTGGTACCTGAGCCATGGCCGCTTCCGCTTCGCATCAGCCGGCAAAACGTCAAACGAAGTCGGATGCCGTAGATGCTTGGACAGACAGGCATCGATATCGCGCGTGCGCGCGCTCAGCCGGTGAACGGATAGACAGACAGACACGCCATAGCAGGGAGAAACTTCGGTGCTTCTCGTCCCGCGTCATCAACTGCTTTGCGTGTTTGATGGCCAACATCCAATGCTGTCTGGGGGAGATCACATTGTCCCAGGCAGGGCATGGACGGGTGGGATGGGATGGGATGGGATGGGATGGATGGTGTGGTGCTGCTCTTTGTTGTTGTGCTCGATTCGAGCAGAAGATACATAGTACATGGCCGACATGGCGGGACGTGAACTGGTACGTACCGAAACGGAGTATCCAAGTACATGCCCATCGGTACGTATCGATTTGTGGTACTTTGTACCGGATACGGTACGTACCCGCCGCTGCTATTGCTGTCACTGAATCTGAAAACGTCCTTATGGCCAGGCCCTGACTTGGGCTCCTCCCCTCCTCCCTGGCCCCTGTCCAGAGGTGGTCCTCACCGCACAAAGTCCCATCCCACGCCCAGGGCCCTGGTCAGCCAAAGCAGATCCCCCCCTCCAATTCCCAGCTCCACAGTCCTCCCCTGTCCATCGTTCTGCTGATGACCCAGGCCCAAATTCCCTGGGAAGGGGTACCCGTACTGCGCTGCTTCTCCGGCAAAATACATCTCCTAAGTACCTTCTCCCATCATTCCCCGTCTCGAGGTACCTCTGCCCCAACCCAACCCAACCAGGGACGGGCGTCCATTACATTTACATCCCGTCTCCCTCTCCCCACCGTCTACTACTGCCCGCCCTCCTCTTCCTCTCACTACCTACAACTACAACTTCACAACGACGACCTCACCTTACCGGCGCAATACCCTACGACCGGTCTTTCCAAGGAGCAATCTTCACACACGTCGTCCACTTCACTTGGAAGCATCCACCTCAGTCTCCACGCACTTTGTCGCCATCAACCAAGGTCTCCACAGCGTCATCGCACGTCGACCTTGACCAGTATCGCACACCCTACAAATATCACCGGCTGATATCCACCTCGTCCGACGGCCACTTCTCCGCCCGCCATTCACTCAATCCTCGGTGACGATTCGAACTCTACTATCCTCAGAGTTCACCTCCAAACGAATTGCGCTCACGCCCATCGCGACACAATCGCGACTCGATTCTCACGATCCACCCTGCCCTGGTCGGCCTTCAGCACTTGCTCGACCCATTCGAGCAACATAGCCTCCGCGCAATGCCCTCGACCCTCAATGCGCCTGTGCTACAGGTGGATGCCAATATCATCCATCAAGTCGACACCTCTAACCCTCAGAACCTCTTCAACCTCTGGTGCAGTAAGTTGTCCCCGGCCCCTACTCTGCCCAGACTCAAGCCTAACCAGATATCCAGTGCTGTCCAGGTGCGCAGACGCTCTGCCACAAGGAAGAAGACTAGAGAACCTTGTCTGGAGGTTATTAATGGAGGAAGTCCCCAACGAGACTGCCCCCAACTCCGCCACTTCGCTCCCGCGCGACATTCAGCGTCCAGCACGCAAGTCTTCTGCCGAAGACGTCCCCAGATTATCTGCAAGCGTCGACTCCCTCGAGAACGACGAAGCTGTCGAGTTCTCCTCGGACTCCTCCCCCCTTGATATCTCCCGACCACGGATCCGACGCCAAGATTCCTGCACGAGCACGCGCAGCAGACACATCTCTTCCGAGAACCTCGAGAAGATGGTTTCGTCCATTGTGGAGCAGAAGGAGTCTCTGTCTTCGCCGCTGCCCGTGTTGCCACCCCTCCAGTCGCCACCCAAGAAGGAGGAGCCCTTGATGCTCCCTCCCCCGGAACTTATCCGATCAGGATCAACCACTACCGAGTCCCCAAGCAAAGATTCCGACAGCCCTTCCGAGTGCTCGTCGCCTGCCTCTCCCGATATGCAGACCAACAAGACCACCGTTGTCCGCGGGTTTTCGCCTTCGCAGCGTCCCATCCCCGCGGTCTTCACGCCACCCAGGACGACATCCGAGATTCCTGCTCCCAAGTCCTCCCCAGCGGCAAAGAACGTCGAGTCTAAGAAGTCTCGTGCCAAGTTTGTCCTGGGCGGATCATCAGAGGAGTCCTACAGCGACCACGGCCACAGTGTTGAGACACGACCCACCCTCGCACCACCAGCACCCAAGAAGAAGATGTTCCAGATCGGAGGCTCTTCCGAGGAGGACAGCTCGCTCAAGAGCGCGCTCGCGTCTCCACGCCACGGCTTATTGAGTGTGCACAAGAAACAGACCTCATTCGCCAACAACCTCACGACTACGATTCCATCCTCATCGTCCGCCGTCATCGACGAGGACGAGGAGAGCTGCTACGATGAGAGCGCCATTGATGATGACGACGAGGACTGGGAGGACTCAAACGAGGAGGAGAGCAGCAAGAACAGCGTGGATGAGAAGACGTTCTTCCAGCGAGTCGACTCGAATGCCAACCTGACCTCGCGTCGATCTCTCATCACCTTGGGCCTCGAGTCAAACCAGCGTCGTGGTCCCGCGCCTCACCTCGGTAACATTGCCTCGCAGTCGACTTCGGCTATCACACAGCGTGCACGAAACAACTACAACGGCCCTGCCATGGTGGCTTCCCCCAACGACTCCGATGACGCGCCCCTAATGATGAAGCGGAAGCCCCGTGGTGGCCCACTGCGTTCTATCAACGAGATCCCCCGCTCGTCGGCTCAACCCATTGCACCTACCAGCAACGGTGTCAGCCAGCCCATTGCCTTCTCTCCCAGGACGACCCGCCGCAACATGATGTCGACGGAGCTCACCGAGTCGCTTCGACGTCACCTCCTGTGGGAGAGGTCTCAGAAGACCTCGACTGCCAATGCCGTGCTCAAGCGTCGCCACACATCTCAGGACGTCGCTAACCTGAGGCAATACCCACAACAACCCCACATGAACCGGGACAAGAACGACATCAATGCTAGCAGCTGGGACCAGGACTTTACTCGGGAGGCCTTCGCCGGATACCACACCAAGGGCTGGTAAATCATACCACAAACGTCACTGCCCTCCAGCAAAACCCGATATTCTACATCTGCATATACCCATTCAAAAAGTGATACCCAAAAAGGACAGGAAAACTGGACTTCCACATCTTCGGCACACAAGAATGTGCCCTTGTACAATTTCAATCGAGCAAGCATTGCGAAGCGAAATGCTTTTTTTTTAACGACATCGAAGCATGACTGGCGGCGTTCTGTTTTTTTCCACCCATGGACGAACCGGCCTTTAATCTGGGCAGGCCGGTCGACTGACCTGGAGTGTGCTTTGCTTTATCTCCTTTCTTCGTTTCGATCATGATACCACGGTCTCCGAATCGCATCAGTGTCTTCCTGTACATGAGTACGGGCTACTTCGTTTTCTTCTTCGTGATACCCTCATGATGGGGTTTGGTCATGGTATTGGTATTTTTTCCGTCATCAGGTCACTGGCAGGAAGAGGGAAAGAGGGTGTATTCTATTACGGCCCGCAGGGTACAAAACCAGCATGCTGGGCAACCAGCAGATGTTCCTCACACCAAAGGACCTGGGAGGAGGCGGAAGACAAAAAAAGACGGTCTTTCCGGCAAGCTACAGTGCGTTCTTTGCTACGCAGCAAAACCGAAAACAGGATGACTGGGGGGAACAAAACCAAAAGTACAAGTGGAAGCACGCCTTCAAAAGGACGACCTCGAATAGCAAACGAGGCTTGATAAAAAAAAAATATTAAACCTGATGGACACGTCACAATCATGATCCCAACGGTGCCTTGTGCCTTGTGCCTGATGCTCGCCTGCGACGTGCTCTGCTGCGTGAGCTTCGTGTCTGACATGGATGGAGCTAGTCGTCGGCTACGTTGAATGGTGTTCCCGATCGCATATCGTGCTGACCGCGGCATGAACGGCCCAGTTCCGTGGGGCAGTGGGAAGGAGGGAAGGGGTGGCCGGTCCAACAACCAACCAACGGTTCCGTCGGCTCCCGCACCTCTCTCTTTCTCCCCTCCACCCCAACACCGGCCCCACTTTCTTCTCTGGCTTACCAAAGCACCCAGACGGAAAACCTGATACACTACTGGGTACACATAACAATAGGGATGAGCGCGGAGCCGCATGTTCCAGGTTGGTCGGCTGCCACTCTCCATGTGGAGCCAAAAAAAAAATCGGGAATCAAACACTGAAAATTTCAATGTTCCCGCCATTCTTTTTTGTCATGCTGGGCCCCATAAAAGAGCCGTGTGAAGGGCCGCTGGAAAAAGCGAGTAGTGGTATACAATGCCGTCTAAATGTACCTGCAATCGATGAAATCCCGCCATTTCAGGCAGGGAAAAGAGGCAAGGCAAGACAAAGGCCACCGGCGGAAGGGCGGGATCCGGGCCCTCTTTTTCCTTTTCGCGTTGTTGTCTGTTGCTATCCCGGTGCTGTCTGCATCTAGCTAGACAGGTGAGTCGGTCCTTTGGAAACGAGCAATGCCTGTCCAGCTGCCTGCCCAGGTGGCTATCAGGTACTGTGCTCAGTAAGTGGCAGCTTAGGTGCAGCAGCACTGATGCACTGACTTTGAGCGTGAGAGTGGCACGCGCTTTCACCCTCTGTTGTTTTTGCGATGCACGTGTAGTCCCCCAATGGCGTGACACAGCACAAGACGCGGACCGGTGTGAGGAGGTTTCGAGGACCGGCCGGGCCTAGCCTCTTAGGAAGGGAGCTTGAGGAGCTTGGGATGCTCAAGAATCTCACCAGTTCAGTTCAGGCGCAGACATGTGATTGCTGACTGTGCAGCGCCACAGGGTAAGCTATGGGCTGTCTACGCTGCATAGCTTGCCTGCTGGGCCGAACCTTGCTCGGGGCACATGCTCGAGGCTAGTGTATTGGGCTTGGAGGGGGAGGGGGGGATGGCGCGATGCGTAGTCTCTACGCGAGTGTTTGTGTTGTGTTGTATTGCTACGGCCACTGCGACTGCTACTTGGGAGAAATACGCGCTGCAATTCAAGGTGGGGTGGGAGGGCCGGAGGTGGTGGGAGGAGGAGGATGATGATGGAACGAATGTTGCTACCATGTGAAGACTGAGAGATTCCTGCTGACGACTGCGAGTAGTGTCAATTAATTGATTTGATTCGATTTGATCTGATCGAGAAATGCCAGTACGAGCAGGAGCAATAGAGCCTGGAGAACCCAGCTCGGCCGCGTCGGCTTGCCTCATCGGGCATGATACGTCGAAGTCGTTACCACATGTACCGTAGCATCCCTCCTCCGCCTGGTTCGTCCTCGTCTCCAAACGCGGCCCTCCGTCGGCGGTGTTTGGCGTTCGTTGGCCGGGCTGGCGGGCCAAACGAAACAAATAGACCAGTCTCGCTAGCTATGGGTCGCTCCATGAACCAAACTTGGTCGTCCCTGGAGCCGGCCCTTTGCACGTGCGTGCATTCACTCAGCTAACTCACTGCTCATTGCTACCGCCAGCCCGCCTTCTCGCACTTTTACGCGGGACAACTCGGCCAAGCGGTGGAAGGCCCTGTAAGGGCGGGATGGGGCTGGGGCATCCTCTTGACACTTTTGTATGACGCTCTGTGGGTATGTTGCCCGCAGTAGGGCTGGGCAGATGCGGTCCAGATGGTACGGACTGTCGCGGGCTGCCAGGGCGGCTCAGCAGTTCTTCTCAGGCCATGGCCATGCCCTGGAAGCTGGGCGCTGGGCGCTAGGAAACGGAGCCGCACGCAACGGCCATCGACCGAACAGCCCGAGGTGCCCCCGTCGCAGCCCGTGTCCTCCGTCCGCGCGGCGACGTCGCCCCCCGTACCCATCCGCTGGGGCATTCCTCCCTCCTACAGTGGTGTTGTTATACCTCCTCCGGATAGGAACCCAGCTGTAAATTGGGAGCCGATGATGGGTTTTCCCAGCGGTGACCCCCCCCTCCCCGATTCGTGAAATACCTAACCCAGCGGCTTTTGCGCTGCGGGAATGACGGCGCACTTTAGACTACTGCTAATCGAGCGCTCCAGCCACAGAACACGAGGGGAGCTCCTGGCAGCTGGTCGCAAAACACGGAGTCTGTCCGTGAGCTGTCAGGACCGGCGTGTTAGATCTTGATGCACCCGATCCTCACACGTGTTGTGCCGGACCGTATACACATCGGATCAGAGACATGTATACATACCACGATTAAATCAACCAAACGGCCACCCCCCCTCCCCCGTTTTCTCTCCCCCTTCCGTGCAACTGGGATGTAGCGACCGTCCGTCGTACAGTCGTTTGGCGGACCAGCACACCCAGGTCGGAACTTCCAGTCCTGGGTCGTCATAGTTGGCGGTGGCTGATACGTATGCTGTCGGGTATGCCAACTTTTCTTCCCCATGGGAGGACTTTTACACAACAGAAATCAGCAGAAAAGTGGACTTTCATGAGAATCCTCTTTTCCGAGTTCCAGGTATCGAGTGATTTGTCACAAACACCAACGAACACACAAGCGCACGCACCTTGGCCCAACGCACGTCCGCCCCCGGATGGGGGGTCTCTTTTTCGTGACACGGACCATGCCGCAGGTAATTGAACGGCAGAGAGCCGGGAGAGAGAGCTCAGCATTTCAAGCGTCCAGCCGCCCGTCAGTCAACCTTCTAGAAACAATTCACTTCGCGACTGGACACCCGGTAGGTGAAAGCACGACCCCGTCAAAGGCCATGCAAGGCTATCTCCTGGTCGCGGAGGCTGCATGTCTCGGGAGCCCGACTGCTCCTGCTCCGCCCGATCGCAAATCTGCCCTGCCTCCTCCTCCCCTTACAAGCTCGGATCCAAGCCAACAATCTGGTGGGGCAAGGTTAAAGAGGGTCCCACACGAGCATGCCATGCCATGTGGTTTTTGGGGGAGGGGTTTCGCAATCTTCCCAAGCTTTGCGAGCCCCGCCCCTTTGGGCCGCCGAACCCCGATGATGAGCCGCCGCATCGATGGGTGAGCGAGTCTGTCATTGTCGGTGACGATGGGCCGTGGGCTGGCTCATGCACGCCTCCCAAGATTGAGGAGCCCACCTCACTCAAATCACGACGCGATGGGGGGTTGAGGGGCCCAGGCTCGCCGGAAATGAGCATGTCGCATGTACGCATGTCGCATGTCTGCCTCTCACCGCCGTTCGAAGGGGGGAAAGAGGCTGAGGGCAGGAGGATGAGGATTCTACGGGGTGGGCTCGGCCGGCCACGTCGTCTATCGTCTCTTTCTTTCTGCTGTCCGTCGGGCCTCTGCGCGACCAGCACGCGCCCGTGGAGACCGGTGAGATTTTGGGATGGGCAAGCTGGCAGGGCGGGCGGAGGAGAGGGCAGAGAGGGCCATGCGCTGGTCGCGGTGGGACTCAGACTCTCAATCTGGCCCACGGCTCCCGCCGTGCATGACGTGCCCGCCTGCTGTCAAACGGTCTCTATTTCTCATTTCAGCCCGAGCCCGAGCCACGGTTTCGGGTTCCCAGGTGCAGCAGGGGCCAGCGACGAGATCCAGCATCGTGGGTGCGTGAGCTGTCACGGAGCTGCATGGCCATGTCGGCGCCAGGGTCTCCCAAAGGACGGTCCGTCATCACAGCATGCGTGTTGTACAGCCTTGCGCCAGACCCTAGGTGAAGATCCAAAGCCAATCCGCCACCCGTCTCGGGCCCAAGGTTGGCGATCAATCTGGGGTAAAAACAGCGCCAGCAACGAAGATCAGCCGTTGGCCCTGGGTCAATTGTCTGTAGACGTAGATCATCTCGGGCACAGCATTATTATGGTACTATCTGTGCATCAAGTGTTGACGGGCAGCCAGCACAGGACCGTGCCGAACCGGTGTGAACACTTGTCGAGGAGAGAGCACACCCCCCACAAAATCCCCCGGTCCACCTTAGAATCATCTCGACCGTAGAGCATGGCCGTGCAGCCGGTTACCAGTGCAATGCGAGCCGAAGCAGGGCAGGCTGTGCGGTGATGGGCGCTGGAAGCTCGACGCGAGGCTTGCTGCATTGCATCGCTGCGCACGAAATACCGGAGGCGGCTTGGGCCGGGGTGGTAGCACCGCGTCGAGGTCAGGCCCGTCACATGGCCGTGCTTGGCCATCTACTGTGCTCTCCAATATTGGTGAGCATGGGTCGGCCAACAGCTCGGTGAGGGATTCCCATCTGTTCTGGTCCCCAACCCGACATGTCGTCTCCCCCAGGGCGGCTCATTCAGCATCAGGCGTTGTGACATCGCGGTGTCAGAAGCACAGCAGCATCGCATCACGCCCGCCCTGGCTTGGCGCGCGCAGGGAGGGTACCAGTAAAACCAGGCTGCCAGTTTCTCCGCCAGACTCGAGCATCGGGCGCTGTCTCTCCGCCACAGAGCAGGAAGGGGGGATTCCTGTCTCGGCGGATGATCATGCATCTTCTCTCATCGTCCGTTTGGTCGGCATCACGAGAAATGAGGTAAGGCATGCGGGCACACCCCTGTGGTGTTGAGGAAAGAGGAGGACCCTGAATTATGGCAATGTGCATGTGAGCAGCAGATCTGTTCCAGGCCCAGGGCTGATTGGCAGTTGAGCGGGGAGCGAGTGCGGGAAGTGTTGCAGTGTGGCAGGCCCGGCTCCTGTCACCGGCGTCCCCGCATTGTTGCTGTTGAACATCTGCCCAGCTCGATGCGTTGTCTTTGCCGGGAATCCCCTTCACACGGCCAACACACGAGACTCCAGCACACCGCGACAACGGATGCATGGTCTTTCATGGTGTTGTTCTCGCAGCCAGTTTTCCCGTGGGGGTGCGCCGGGCCACACGCCTCTGCGCCCGGTGGTTACTGCGGAGTGACGGCGATTTTGAGTTGAATTTCCCAAGGAGGGTGAGGGGATGGGAGGGGCAGGGCGCCGGCGGCAGGACCGGGAGAAAGCGTGCATGCATGTGTGATGATGCCAGTGGCTGTAGGCAGGTACCCCCAGCCGAACCGGTCGACTTCGAAAGCGGTCTACCACCGCCCCCATTTGAGACGACTCGCACTGCTTCACATGTCCTGCGCAGCCGTTTTGGTGAGAGCTGCCTCTGTAGGCAAGATGCGTTGTGCTTCATGTCATGTGCCGTATATTAATTAGACCACTGTATCGGCATTGCAGTATGTAAGGGGCAGGCAACAGGTCGTCCTGTGCCGGCAGCGTCTGTGGCGCCGTGGGTTTAAGGGTCAATCATCTGCTGCATGCTGCCAGTCTGCCAGTCCATGATGCTTTGCGGCTTGCATTGGCGAGGTGATATCGTTGTCTGGCTTGTCTGGGGAGGGAGGCATCGCGTTGGGGTTGGGGTCGCGGAGGTGAGGTCACCCTTCAGTAACTGCGGTTCTGGTGCACATGCCGTGACAAAATCTGCGATGATTTCTGCGATGGCTGCCGGCGGTCGATAAATTCAATCAATTGATCAATGCAATTCACAGCACCAGAACGGTGGGGAGATGGTCCATTGTTCTGTAGCTTCAAGTTGAGTCCACTTAGTTGACTGCTGCTGGTACTTGCAGGAAGAAAAGCTCCACGAACTACAAGCAGTGCAGTCCATGCATACGCCTGCCTGACCAGGTTGGCCCAGTGTCACATCTTTCGCCTCAGCCCTCTGACAAGGCAGAAAGAGACCGTTTCCGCCAGACATAGTTGGCAGCGACTTCCTGCTTGGTTGTCATTCGACCAGAAGCTCTTTCTTTGTCAAAGACTCAACCGTAGTGAGATGGCAGGTGTGCAACGCCCCACGCTCTTTCTCTTAGCTTGGCTACGCTGGCGTGCAGAACGGAGGGGTACTTGTGTACTTGGATACTTGGGTACCGGGGTACACCGTCAAGTACCGATGTCTTTACATGGGCGGCCTGCACGGCTGTTAGCGATAAGCCCTGTCTAGGCGTAGCGTTTCCTTATCGTGCAGCCGGCCGTTATGCACCAGCTCTTGTTTCTCAACACCACCACCACAACCACACAACCACACCAAAGCCAGCTGCCCCAAAACCCCCATTCCATTTCCACTCACACCAAATAGCTCAATCTCACCGACTTTTATGACTCTTGATGATGCATCTGCAGCCTCTGCAACCATCCCCCGTCCCATGCGTTTCAGCCCAATGGTATTTTCTCCCGACTTCATCCACGGGCTGTTTCTACTGTAATGTCCCATGCCGTGACGGATGCTCCGCCCGCTTCTCAACACGACCCCCTAGGTCAACTCACTCCGCCTCGCCTCACTGCCTCCGCCGCTATCACCTGCGAGCTTCCAGCTACCATGCCTCGCCTGCCATTACCCTGCGGGTAGATGAATTCTCACCGCTTCTACAACATGTCGCTACTACTTTGTCCCAGCTGCATCTTTGGCTGGCAGAATCTTCCGGGTCTCACGACTTCCGCACAAAGAGATCTGGAGCCAGTCGGCTTGCAGTCAACTTCACGGCCATCAGCCGACCCACTCTCCCGCTCGCGCCCCACGCCGATCCCGGATCAACGGCCGGACAAGCTGCCGCCCGGAGCGTTGTGCGCTCGCCATTCACCTCCTCTTCATAGGCTTCTGCTTTAGTCCATCGCAGTAGTTGGTTGCGCCAGATCGGACTGGTCAGCAGCCGCTTTTAGCCTCCTTCAAGCAGTATCTATTGCTTGGGGTATTCCCAGGATCATGATTATCTCGCAGCGCACATATACACAATCATCATGTAAGCGTACGGCAGCGGCTTTCACCACGAAAACATACCAATTGCGAGCTCACAGCGTCATAAAGGAGGGTATATCCTATGAACGCGGGGCTGCTCTCTCACTCAAAGGTACCTAGATATGTCACAGGATACTACTCAATTCAACATTCGCTCTCTCCTTCCAACATCCTTTGGGCCGGGAGAGAGTGGTCGTCAACGAGGGCACCCTTGGTACCATCGCTCATAGTGAGCAAAGTACCTCGAATCGACCACTTGTATCGCTGGCACGTACGAACAGTGAAGCCTCTAAGATCCAGCATCCTGGCCCATCTGTTTCTGTTGGGGAATGGAGTGCCCGCCGCCTCCTGTCAGCCCATTAACCGCCGCCTATCATTGGCGGCGCTTCGCCGACACACAAAACAGCTGGTTGCTGACCGGCAGTCCATCCGAACCAATATCACAGCTAGCGTAACGTCGCTACGCGACTGTCCTGGATGCATCCTAGTGCGAACCTGCTGGGCTGCAGTCTGCCACCTTCTCCGGTCTCTCGCTGCTTGTCTCCCCAAACCACATCAACAACATATTGGCGCAATGTCGCTGTGTGCGTTTGAATCGACGACGCTCGGCTACTTCTCGGCGGACATGATTCGCAAACGATGGCGATAGCGTCACAGCGTTCGGTCCGTGGCTGGCAGCTCTCTCTCCCTGGTACCTGGTGGCCAAAGGGCGACTTCCGCATAGAGCTTGACCGTCTCGTCTGAGTGCGAGGTTCGGCCGACAGTCTAAACTCTGGCTGTCACACTCCCATACCTCCTCTTACCGGCTTGATTCCCCAACCAATCCGGGTCACCGGAGTCGGCGTGATGCAGCTTTTCGCGGGGTGACCGTGCTAGAATCTCTTCTAGAAAACTTCTAGCGCGGGCTAGAGGATCACGCATCACGAGTCATTCCGAAGGATAAAATCTCCTGAACCTCGTGGAGGCTCTTCTTAAGCTTCGCTTGATTGCAGGATGCCGTCATGTTCAGCCCTTGGTGGCGTTCCCAAGTCATGTCGAAGTTCCATGTGGGACGAAGTTTTGAGACATCCTGGAGGACGATTGACGTTCCAGCCCTCTTGAGTCGTGAAGCGAAAAGTTCTGAGCGTCGGATGCACATTAACAAGCTTACAGACCTCCACAAGGACGATTTTGCCAAGAAAGCCGTTCCTGTCTCTCAGACAAAGACATGCCAGAAACGCCTTCCGTGTCGATCCACACGTCATCCGCCTATCAGTGATCCTCTTTCACGGATGGTCTCAGGTGACATGAGGGATGGACACGAAGTCTAGGCCTGGTCGAGGCTGGGATGTGTTTTGGGAAGTTCCGCGTCCATAACCTGAAAGTTTGGCATCGGGAACTTGCAGAATCGGGTACTTGGTACAGTCGCGACAGCCGCTTGACTTACGGGCAAGGGGCGTTGCAGAATCACTGTATCGCATTGCCAACGAGTCCGCACCATGACACGGGTACAGATGCCGGAGTGGTCAAGTTCAGTCCGCGCATACGAGACACCTTCCACTGTCGAGAAAGCTTCCAATTGTGGACGGGCCAGCGAGCCTTCAATACTGCAAGACCCAAAGACTCGATGTCCAACCCGAGCCGAGATGCGCGCTACGGTTTGCCGCGCTCATGGGACCTCGGAGCTGCCTGGTATCATCTGCCGTTCGTATTTGCCACAAGCTTCGGACCGCGCTTCGACGGACCCAATACCCCAGATCGAGCCGACAAAGGTCAAATTGCCCGATGTGAGCCGGATATTTGGATTGAACTTGAACCACAATAGGTGTGGGGGGGGGCCAATGAACCACGCGCAAGGCCCTAGTGTTCTTCCATGAGGTTGCTGGGTACAAAGATTCTTTCAGACCATCCCCAGATTTTCCCTGAATTCCGGAGCTGTGGCGTCGGCGTCACTCCGCAACCTTTTCGGCGCAAGGTCGCCAATAGGTTAAGAGGCGCAAGACCGTTCACACGGGACCAGTCGGATCGCTCGCTGGCGAGTCAGCAGCAGCCACCAGTCTTGCCACTAGCAATGTGAGTGCCAGGCACATGGCTTCAGGCATATGCAGGCATGTGCAGGCACGTTGCGAGGCCAGTTTCTTGGGTGAAACTATACACGCTACCATTGAGTTTCCCAGTTCATCACCCGGGGCTCATAACCTGAATCCCATGAATTGAGTCTTCATGTCGCCGATACAAGACGGTTGGTACAGATACATGGATTCTGGTCATGACGCAATTTTAGTCAATTGGTGGGTAGGGCTGAGCTCCGACTAATCCTCCCAACACAAAGAGGATGGGTGGGGGGCCAAAACGCAGCGCCAAAACGTCCACCAGCCTGCCAGCCTAGCAGTAGTGCTCCCAGGGCGCCGAAGCTGTCACGGCAGTTGGTCTCCCCGAAACACTTGGGTGCTGAATCCGACGCAACGGCTCCTTGAATGCGTACACAGACCTCACAGCATTGAAGCCTACAACAAAGACCTAGGAACAGTCGATTGACCCGCTCCACCGTTTTGGTCGGCTTCCGACGACCGTTTTCACGGCTGCCCGGTGTCGCTTGAAAGGGGTTTGGTGGGAGGGTGGGAGCGGAGAGGCTCCGCCCAGGAGTTTAGATTTCAGGGTCCTCCCGAGTCTGCTGATCCAAAGATGACGTCGTTCACCCTGCGGCCGACTGGGAGGCGCGCGGTGGTCGACAATGAGATTTCCCGGATTAGATACCAGATTTCCCAGATCCCAGATTCGAGCGAGATCTCGTACAATGCCTATCAACTGAGATCATGGGGGCGCCATCAGCTGCGGGGGGTCCAGTCTCCAGGGCTGTGGTGGGTGGGGCTTCTTGTTCTGGACCCGCAACATCTTCCAACTGAAGACTGGGAATACTGGTTATGTCACTCCCGACCCGGCTCACGATACCCTCAAATTTCGGCCCGGACTTTGTTGGCTGAGGTGAACACATTTGCAATGACGTCTTTCAGACCCACCAATCTCAAGTCCCCCTCCCCTCCTCCTGCCCCCCATTCTCCGCCCCGACATATCGCGCCGCGCCCGTCGGCTAAAATCCAGCGAAGGCGCGAGGTCTGTGTCCTCAGATCCTGTTTGCGATATCGTTGTCGGCTGACCCACTCGCCCTTGGCAAAACGGCGGCAGGGCAGTGAGAGTCTGGGGGCCTGAACCCTTCCCCCTTCTACCCCACCGTTTGGAGCCGATGTACTCGTCTCAGAATAAGGCGAGCCGAAGACCTGGGGCCCCGCGATGGAAAAAGAAAAAATTATCAATAAAAAACTGGCGTGTGTCCGTGACGTGGCGGGCGAGGGGAAGCACGTTTATCCTCTAGCCCCGGCATGTGCCTTGATAGACACATCGATGACCTGGGGTGGGTGGGCAAAGCCCGGCGTGCGAATGACTCTGGCGGCCACGACGGACAAAGGGATTTGCGCCTGGCTATACTAGCGGTTTGTTCTCTGCCAAGATTATCGAATGGCGCGGCTGCAACTGCAGTGCGGGTAAACATGCTTCCAGCCCTGCTCAGGTGGGCACTGGCTGCCCTCACTCGCAGCGTACACTAGAAGCACGAAGGGCGCCGTTTAGCGAGTTTCAGGCTGCTACTGACGACAGATGAGGGCTCAAATGACTTTGTACAGCATTCCGCAGACAAGACGCCGCCTCAGGTCGGCTTCACTTCGGCTTCTTGGGCTCTCACAAGCTCAATATTAGGAGGGCTTCTACATTCGCTGTCGGGCAAGCCAACAGGTACAACCTGCTTGAAAACTTTGCACCAACTCAAGGCAAAAAAAAATATCAAAATTAACAGGACGATTTGATCCAATATGTGAGTCTGATTGTGCATTTCGTGTGATGTTCAGGTATTGTGTGGAAGCTAGAATGGGAGGTTGAGGCTGGTGTATCTTGTACGAGGCTGAGTCAGAGAAGTATGACCGCTAGTCTGTCACGAGGCTATGTAAATACAATGTGCCGAGCAATCTGCAAAGTGCGTGGCACTGCGTATAGCCGCCAGTATAATTCAGTTGCTCTGGTATTCGTCCCTGATCCTCGTCTCTGTTCTCAATGCTGGGCTAGTCTGCGCAGACGTGAAATTGATGTGATATCAGCATAATATTTAGGGACTGAACTTACATGGCGGCTTGAAAGCGCACGGGAATCGTGAAGATGTAGCACGAGGTGAGGGCACACCAAAAGTGGACTACTATCTTCAGACTCACCTCGTCATTGCAGTCTTAGTAGCAGCTTAGTAACACGTGTCTATATAGCGTGCAGGGAAAAGAGGGACTGCTTCAAACTCCTCACTTGCGAGCGGCAAAGCTCCCGGCGGCGGCAGTGAAGAGCAAACCCACGGTATAACAACCAGCCAGCAGCGTCATACCGCTCGTGTAGTTGCAATTCCACGAGGTCTGCCACTTCACGCTCTAACTGCCAAATCCATAATATCATAGTCGGGCCTTTAAGTGCGCCAGTCCTACAGGGGGCAGACACCCACAACACAATGGCAGCGTACAGCGAGGAGCAGCTCGAGCTGTACCTCCAGCACATCAAGTATCCCCGGGCCAAGCACCCGGCCGACAGGCTCCAGCTCCTGACGGGCCTCGTGCGGCACCACCAGGCCAGGGTCCCATTCGACAACATCGCGCTGCACTACTCGCCCACCCGGCTCCTGTCGCTGGACCGCCAGGACCTGTTCGAGAAGATCGTGACCAACAGCCGCGGCGGGTACTGCATGGAGGTCAACGAGCTGTTCGCAACCGTGCTGAGGACGCTCGGGTTCCAGCTCTACAGCGCTGCCGGGAGGGTGAAACATGAGAGACTGTAAGGCGTACTCCGGCCCCTTTGGTGTGTTACCGGTACCCAGAAGCATCCTCGCTCGGCCTCACGTCACTACGGACGCAAATCACTGATGATTATTAAACTACATAGGAGCCACATGGTGAACCTGGTCACCATCGAAGGGAAGAAGTACCTAGTAGACGTCGGCTTTGGCGCCCAGGAGGCTACACAGCCCATCCCGCTGGAGGACGGGCACGAGATCACGACCATCGCCCCGATAAGGGGCAAGCTGGAGCTGAAGCACATCGGTAAGCAGGTGACCAAGGACGACCCTGCCCAGCGGCTGTGGGCATGGTCGTCGAGGAAAGGCGGCGAGGGCGCCGACTGGGAGGACATGTATTCCTTCTCCGAGGCCGAGTTCTTCGCCGAGGACTTCGAGTGCCTCAACTACTTCGTCATGACCAGGCCGCAGAGCTGGTTCCTGCAGACGGTCCTCGCGTACCGGCCCGTCCTGGACGAGGCGACGGGCGAGCTGGTCGGGGAGCGGATACTGCACGGGAACGTCGTGAAGGAGGGGGCGAGCGGGCAGGACCGCATCATAGAGGTGCTGGAGACGGAGGAGGTCCGTGTCAGGGCGCTGGAGAAGTACTTTGACATCCGACTGACCGAGAAGGAGAGGAGGGGCATCAAGGGTCTGGTGACTGAGCTCAAGGGGAAGAAGGCATGATGGAATCTTGTTGGTTGTAATAGAAATGGATCAGCTTCCTCCACCACATGGGTCTCATAGTATCCAGGACATTAGCATGTTGTTCAAAATGAGGTCGATTTTACGGGGTGTACATCCTTCCACGGCCTGTACTTTGCTCGTTAACCTGGATGGATTCTTCCAGATTTCCACAGCCCTAAATACTGTATCCCTGCACTGCCAGGTTATCTATCAGAAGCATCGGTTGGATGAAAGCATGCAGCAGGTTGATAGATAATACAGATTACCCGCCATATATGCTGCATTGACTTGTGTGGGCGGTGTTTCAACAGACGTGAGCGGAACGGATAAACCTGCTACCAACGATCAGTCAAATGGACTTCCACATGATATAATTCTTAGAGTTGTGGATGTTGGCTTTTCCCAATTGACATGAAGAAAATTGTGGCAGAAACTCCGGAAGGGGTCGCAGTATATGGCAGACATTCAGTCCTTCTGGATGATACACACCGAGATGTAAAGATAAGTGTCTCTCGCATATTCTTGCCAGCTCCAATGGCCCTATAGATACATGTTTCGCAAAGAATCCAGTTACATATAAACATAACCAGGCCGGAATTAGTGACGTCTGGTTGATCACTAAGAAACATGTGCAGAGACCTGGTTCGATATTGGACGAATACGAATCGTTGATCTAGCATCTTTCCCCTGATTAGGGGACTCCAGCCCGTATGGATTCCACCATTGATTACTATGATACACTTGACACCCACTTTACACATCTAAGGATTTGACCATCGGCTGACGGAATTGGACAACACCATAAGCGACACAAGAGCTCTTTCGTCGAAATATCCACAACTCTCCAATGAAAAGGCTTGTTGGCTTGCCACACCATAGTCACAACGGTCATCCACGGTCGTATAGAAACGGGAGGATGGGGCAGCTGACTGCACGGCCAGACAAATAAGGATGGCGCCGTTATAGAATCCCTCCAAGCCCAACCAATCAAAATAATACCCAGGGATTTTTCAATCTTACCCCTTTTACGCTGACAGCAACACCAGTAAAGTCGACGGCTTGAAACAAACTGATAGGGCACAGTCATGCCAGGTGAAACGTCCTTCTCGCCTGGCCTGTTACGGCTGGACCTGTATCACTGTTGTCACGATCACTGGGTAAGCATTCCTGACCAGGTGAACACGGAATTTTCCGTGCAACAGGATGGTGGTATCTAGGTACTAGTGGCAATATACAGAAAGACGGGACGTGTACCCGAAGTGGTGGGGGTGCTGATGTCGGGAGCACCTCTCCTTTGCAAATATCTGTTGGTGTTGATAAATTAACAATTATTTTACCTCTTACCAACAAGGTGCTTGTGTCTCCGGCCCCCTGAGAGGTCCTCAGGGGATCATCAATCCCACACAAAACGAAGGGGAGAAAGGGGGGGGGATGTTTCGGAAAGGACCGACGTTCAGTACCAGTCCGCTGGCCATCGCAACACCTTCAAGCCATAGTCTACAGAGCCGACATGTCTCGCGCCAGCGTGTTCTCCGTCACCATCACCCAGAAAACTCACCGTCTCTTCTCCAGACCGCCATTTTCCAATGCGGGCAGCAATGCAATATGCGCGCACGCACGCATACACACACACAAAACACTGGCATACACAAAGCCTGCAAGGTCGCCACCCTCCCCCTCTCGTCCGGGCATCTCACACGCCCCGATCGGTCATCTAAAATGTGAGAGATGACCTTTGCGAAGTACAAGACCCCCTGAACTTGATCGCCGAAGGGATACACACACAAAGACGAACCCGCCTCCGCGGCAGATCAGCCCGGATAAAGCGCAGCCAGGGCGCGGGGATTGTGGGCAGAATGTGGCTGTTGGTTGGGCAGCAGCGAAACGGTACCTTTTGTATGGCCACTCATGCCGGAGGGCCGGGGGGGGGGAGCGGAGGTATTTTGGTTCATCATGCACACATGCATGCTGGCGAAGGGGAGGTCAAGGGGGGGGGGGAGGCAAGGAGGGAAAGAGAAAAGAAAAGGAAGAAAAAAAAGGGTACCCTTCATGCATTGTGTATCCCCTCGTTTCCCATTCATCGGGTCCCTCGACCGCTGAAGATTATCATATTCCAGGGGCTGTCTTATGTCAGTCTCTACCCCACGGGGAACATGCACAGGGGCAGAGGGCTGTAGATACGCTGAGGGGAGGGGGATTCTTACATGACGCCCACATGTACATGGGGGCTTACAGGCATTCTACGCGACACCAGCGCGCAGGCGACACTCACACCGTCTCCCAAGTTTAACCGGCGTCCGAAGAGGGTGTGGTAGTGGTGTGGGGGGCCCGGGGCCGAAGCAGGGCCAGGGCCAGGGCGAAGGTGACAAGGCCGTGACAGAGAAGAGATTGGAATGTTTTTTTGGAGAGGGGGGGGGAGGCAGTAGGGCAGCGCGCGGCTAGGCTGGCATCTGAATCCGCCGCACGTGGTTGACCTGATGGAGGGTTGCCGTTCCCTGATTCGGCGGACCGGTGACGAACTCGGACGAGATCCCCGGCCTCCAACCTCCTTCACGTTTCAACCCTGGGGTCACTCGCCAACACCACCTCGGGAACGGCCCCTGACCACCATCGCATGGCTGGCTGGAACGCTTCCCCGGAGACCAGACCTCCTCCCAGAAAGGAGGCTGCACGCTCGCCCTGCCCTCAGTCAGCACCTGGGGGCCTGGGGGCTTGTTGGTAACGAACACCCCCACCTCCTCTCACCTCTGGCGCTGCCTGTGGGGTAGCATTGGCGAGCATCTCTCTCTCTCTCTATAGCCACGGAATCCCAAATCTTGGGAGACTCCCGCTCTTGGGCGTGGGTGAAAGGATGAGCTATCGCATCAACCGAGAGTCGCAGAGGCGTGCAGCCTAGCCAGGGCAGTTGACGTCCGTCCCATCAGGCTGTCAGGCTGTCGGCCCTACTTGGCGGGGCTCTACATGGCGCACACCCAGGGTCGAGCATGATGGACGCCGCACGTGTCTCCTCGCCGATGTAGCTGCCCTGGCATCGATTGAGACACTGGGGTACTGTCCACAATTACCCCAGATTATTACGTCCATTTTCGGACTCCGATCACGTCGACCGCCCCCAAAAGGGGAAGATCTTGTGACAGTCAGGCGCGCAGGGGCCGGCGGTGACCCGGGGGTTTGGTTTGCTGGACTTCAGCCGGCCGTACTATGGGATGTGTAATAATCTGGCCAAACACCTCGCCGAGACGTCATCGCAACCAACCTCGCCTTTTCGTCTGGCCTCTCACGCGTCTCATCGCAAATACGGTAGCAACGCTGGCTGATTCAGCGGCGACCTCCCTCCCTGGTCTTAGTCACAGACATGCTCACATGTTGAACATGACCACCCGCGCTGACACGTCTGTCGCCCGCAGAACGCCCACTTCTCCCATGCAGTCATCTTGCATGAACGCCATTGCTTACGGTGGGGGTTTCGGTTACGCGATCTGGCGAGGCGAGATCCTTCTGCGTGCTGGCGCCGCCCCAAGTGCAACAGAGATCCCACGTACACGGTACTGGGTGCTTTCGCGACGTGGTACAGTCGAGATTTCGGCGATCAAAGCACGAGACAACGTCACGAGTGAAGAGAAGTCGAGCGCCAGCGGCAATGCGGGAGCACGGAACGGACCATAGCACCAGGTGCACCGAAATTCACCCGCTGATATGGCTGTCCACTTGGTAGGAGGATTCGGACCGGTGAGGCAAGGCGAGATGATGTGCACGGAGAATTCCATTCCTAGGGCAGTGTAACAGCCCCTTGGTACATCCATGGCCTTTGCAGAAGAGCTGCGTTATGTGTATTCTTTGGATGTGGATCGACCGTCACCCATCTCTCGGCTGATAGCAGCCACATATGGGGATGGTAGGAAGCACCCATGCAGGCGGGCCGTTTACCGCCTCGCCCAGAATTCGGGCTTGCATACCGAATCGCACGCGACCTGCCATCTATCGCCGCTGGGCAAGAAGGCCAGAAGTCATAGACATGCAGGACGTGCGGCCCTAAGGGAGGGAAGCCTTCCGATCTGTGAGCCACCAAGCCGTCTAGAGGACGTCTGTATATCAACAAAGTACAATGTATCTCCGTTTCTGCTGTCCCGTTTCGCAGTCGGTCATTTTGTTTCAACTTTTGTTGAAACAAGAATGCCTCCAACCTGTTGCTAAAATCAGCCCTACTATTCTCTAAAATATCAGCATGGTCAGTCTGGCAGTTTGATCTGCAAGTAGTGCCCACTACAGGCGCTCCACGCACTAAAACGAGCGAGTCCGCCAAGTCGCCGCTGACCACGCTTGCGGGTGACAATCTTCCCCAGCTCAGCCGGTGGGGCCGATAGAGAGGCCTGGAATTTTGCAGATCGACTCGGAAGGCATGAAGTAGACAAGCTTGGAAAAGCGGCAGGAAATCTTAAAATGGCACCGGCTGCACCCCGGGTTTTTCAGGCCGTTCTCGGCAATTGAAATAACCGCGCCGGCCACTGGAACCGTCTCTCTTTCTCCACAATCCGCCGTCAGGACTGTGCGCATCCGCTTCTCCGTATCAACCGCGCGGGGCGGCTTGCGGAGTCCGGGCAGGCCTCGACCCAAGCTAAGAGTCAGTCATTCGTGGTCGAGGATATACATGTGACAAATCCTGTCGTCCGAGTCTCTGCCCGGCCGAGAAAAGAAAAAACTAATAATCCACCGTGCCGATCACAGGACAAGCGAGGGCGCAGAGCAATGCGCGGTGTCAGGAGCCTCTGCGGCAAGCTCTGGCGCCCTTGGGGGGCTAGGCCAGGCCAGCTTGCTGCTCGAGCACCCCGGTCCTGAGTACAATGCGTCGTAGTGCGTGTCGTACCACGACCCCCGGGGTAGTTAGCTCAACGTGCTCTCCCCATGGGGACAAAGCCGCGGAGCAGACGCCCCCTATAGTATAGCCAGCTCACTCTACCGGCCGTGCATACGACAGCTCGGGGCCGCAGATGAGGTCACGGTGATGAGACTTTCACATGACGGTGGCCCTGTAGAGCCTTTCATGCCCGGCCACGTAAAAGATCTTGCTGCGAAACGAACTTGTCGGTGAACGACCTCGATTGTGTCTTTCCGAGTCAGCCTTCCGGGGTAAGAGATGCATGAACGGTGCAGGACGCTTGCTCTGTTTGGGGCAGCGAGATGGGCTTTCTGCCTTGCATGTGAAATTCGCGAGTCGTCAGTGCTGGTGCCAACGCATTGGTTGCGAACACTCCCGTCAGTTTCAGCAGATGGCTACTTCTTGAGAGCCTTGTTGGTCGCGTGAAGTCGCAATGCAATGCAATGCGGCTATCTGTGGAGAGTCAGGCTGGAACCAGGCATGACCACCCATTTGGCCACTCCGGCGCTGCTCTGAGGCTGCCGAGTCATTGCCCAAGGTGAAGTCCATGAGACCTGAGCCGGTATCTCGGTCAGGTATCACGACTTGACCTGAGATTGCCCATCACTTGAAACGATAGACTCTGAATTGGAACCATCAAATGTGTGTTGTCACCATCCACTACGACTCAATAGCCAGCCACCGGACTCACCACCCAGTGAACCGGAGTCGCATTGAGCCCAGGCCCACGAAGCTGGTGGGCGGCCTGAGCAGTCTTCGAGGACCCAGCTCCAGTGCGCCCGCCGCTACTTCAACCGGCACTTTGCGAAAGTATAGCTGAGCTCTCCCCGGGACCCTAAGATTTAAACTCTAAATTGCGGGAGCGCGGTAAGACGCACCCTCACCACCAAGTCACGGGCAAGTCGTACCCGTCGTATTCGATTGATGCACTAGACGTTCAGGTCGCATCCAGATATCAAACCTGTGACCCCGGGGACCCCTCCCGGCCCCCTGGATGAGAAGATAGCGCCCCACTCGGGTGCTCATCCGCTACATCTGACAGCTCCTCGACTACGGCGCTACCGTTTCGTTTGGCTCTGAGCGGGCAACGAGTCAGTCGGGCTACGACGGAAGTCTGTACGAGTACGTGTAGGGCGTCTAAGCCGGAGTATGTGCCCAGAGACACTTTTCCGATTGGCTTTTCCGGCTTTGCACTTTCCCAGGCGGACGGGCACAAAAAGGAGACCGATCCATGTGTTATCAGGCTGAAATTGCGAGCTGGTAGTAACTGAATTTCCGAATCTGGATGCCTAAGTGTAGTATTGTCGCCCAGTAAATTCAATTGAAAGCAATGCACGGCATCCAAGTCGCCTGTAGAAATACCTGCACATGCCTCGGGCTATTGTCTCCGATGGCGTGTGAGACGCAGCTCGGAATTCGTCGTTGTGAGATATGATCCTGGCCATGAGAAGGACGGCCTCCTGGGCAGCCTCGCTGACACTACTTTGCTGCAGCCTTGTTCCGGTGATCTTGTTCCCGTCAATAATCCGGCTGTGGGGTTGGCGGGCCTTGGGGCGGGAGACGACTACGGTGAACCTCTGTGGAAGGCCAGAAGTCTGTGAGCCAGGGTCTGACAGGCGGGGTCGATGATGGGGGAGCCAGACATCAATAAAATGGCGAACAATTATTTTCGAATTTACCTCCCACCCAGGAACCGGCGAGGAAGCAGAAAACGTCGACCGTTTGGCATTCTTCCAGAAGGACAACCAAGAAGCTCCATGCGTCAGGCAGGGATCGACCGCCAGTAGATGAACCGTTGTTTGGGATCTCGGCCCTTTCTCTCGACTGTGCCACGTTTTTGCGCCCCTGAAAAGTCCAGATGCCGCGGCAGTGGAGGGGTCTGAATCCCTGTCCCTGATACCGGATGGGTTTCCGGTGACAGGGAGCTTGGGTCCCCTTGACTCGTTCGTTGCACCCGAAATGGAAGCCCAGCGGCCATAGGACACTTTTTGAGCATCATGACCGTTTCGTTGAAGCTGAAGCATTGATGAACAGACACACACCTGCTGAGAAAACAGGGCGCGCTTGCCACGGAACACCACGAGCTGTACTTTTGCACCTCCACGCTGCGCTTCGTAGTTTGGGAGAACGTCGCCTACGGTTGCAAAGCGGTAGTGCTTGAGCGGGTTAAAGGCATTGCTGAGAATAACCGAGCGCCAATGCCACCAGTGTATCGTGGCCTTGTAAAAATAGACATACCACTCCGGCCACCTACGCCCAGAGCGAGCGCCGCGGGCTCCCGACGGGTAAACCTTAATAATAAGGAAATGCGTGGCTGGGACAATGGCATGGGGTTTGGAGCAGCCTCGCACGCCCCAGCAATGCGCAATAACGCTAGCCGACGTCTAAGGCTGAAGCCCTGTCCGGTCCCGTCCAGGCCCATCTTACCGCGGTCGGGAGTTATGTGTGCCTCCATCACGGAGATGCGTCGTCTTCAGCCGACGCTACGGACGAGCGGAGAAGCTGCGTGTCACATGTGCTATTTTGATTAGCGAGGAGCTTTTTGTGTTCGGTCATTTCCACTGCGCACTGGCGGAGCCCGTCAATCGTGACAGGAGGTCGGTGCATGGTGGGGTGTCAAAAGTGACAGAATCGAGACTCCTTATTGATGTGCAGCGGGAAATGAGGCTGAGGACAAAGGGCGGGCACCGTTTCGTGGGGCTCCGCTGTGCAGCAAGACAGCATCGCACTCAATTGACCCTGTTGAGGCAATCGAGGTGCTGGTGGGTCTTCCCACGTGTGATGTAACTTCACGTTAATGCCCAATGCCAGCCGAATATTCTGTCACGGCGGGGCCGTAAAGTTCTCAACTCCCAAGACCCAATCGTGAGATGAATCGTTGGATGATACCCGAGAATAATATCAGATTCTCGCTCCGCTGGCCGACACGCCGAGGAGGATATCTGTTGCTATCAACCGAGACCCACTACCGAACATGCCGTCGGGAATTCGGAATTCAGAAACTGTCCAAACCGAGCGGGATGCATGGACTTCGCGTATCACTTCGTCAGGCGTGTACCGCAGCTTCATATTACTTGCCATCATTAATGTGAGGGAGTGGCAGACAGAATGCCATGCAATGTTTACCAGTTGTAAAGTTCGATAGTCCTGGCATTCTCTCTAATAGTGCGGCATCGTGTGCTGATCCTTCCCGTCCCGGTTCGGGATGACGGTCTAGACCATTGCTCCTGAGAACATTCCGGCCGATCGGTGTCAAGTGTGCGAGTCGACCGAGGGACGACAAGTCTCCGAGGCTGCATATGTGGCACGGAGTTGGGATGTTCGTTGCAGCCTTGCCTTCTCGACGGGACCGGCGTTGCTCGGCAGGGGGAGCGGCTCGGTGAGACGGAATGGTGTACGGAGTCGCAGAGGGGCCCGCAAGGCGTGTTGATTGGGTTTACGGAGTGTTGTTCATATCTTCAAGCCTTGTACCTCATGCTCCTTGTTGGTGACTCGGGTCCCTTGATCAACAGTTGAGAAGTCAGGCTTGACAAAGCAGCCTCTCAGGCAGACAGTCGGTTACACGAAGTCAACCAGTCAGTCATCAGCAACAGGCACTCGGCAGCTCAGTCAGAAGATTTGTTACTCAGGCAGTGTTGACAGGAACACGGTCGATCATGCCTGCATGTTAGATGACCATGCAAGGGCTCTGTGGCGTTCGATGCAGTTGCTTGACCATCACCAATGATGGAAACAAAACGGGGGCTGAACGATGACCCAAATGAACAAATGGCTGGCCCAGTGTAACCCTATGACGGCAAGCGGCTCATTCCTGCAGGTGCCAGGGCTGCAGCTGCGCCAAGGGTCGGGGAAGAGGGAGATCAGGGAGAAGACACGGGATTGACGGGTCGGCTTCATTCCCGCGACCACGGCACCTCAATGCGGCTCTGCTGCCACAGCAGGACGCCGCAGGACTCAGAAGACTGGAAATGTTGAGAGAAGGGTGTTCGGGTAGCCCCGCGGGCCAGGCCTCGGAATCGAGACACTGTCTTGAGCGGTAGAACCGCGGAGGAACATTGGGCCCAGGGCGGGGCATCTTCGGGAGCGAGTCGTTGGTTCGGTCCTCGAGCGGCTGGCGATGGCTGCAATCGCAGGCCATGACCAGCCATGCAAGATAGGGTTTCCGTCTAAAGTGTCTCGGGAAAAGCCAGCTCCAACGGGAGGCTGATGGAATGGAGATGCTGGCAGATGAGGCAGATGAGAAAACCTCGTAACCGGCGCCAAACAATCGAAAACGGGGCGAGTCGCGGGTGGTTGAGCTTGGGCCACAGTACCTAGGTAACTGACTGAGAGAAGGGAAGAGAGGGCACGTCGCTAGCAGCTGCCCCGTACGCCAAAGTAGGAATCTCATCGAGACAGCATGTGTGTGCATAATGTCTTATTAATGTTGGTTTGCCTCTGCTCTCAGCTCTCCCGTCTCCGTTTTGGGGACTGTCCCTGTCAACCTGCTCGTCCCCCACACAATGTTCTGTGGCGGAAGGAGAGACCCACCTTCCCCGGGCCAGGCCCGCCTGCAGCATGCAGGGCAGACCGCATTTGTGGAGGCGGCAGGCGACCCATGTAACGGTCTTGGTACACGTCCGACGTGTATTGTGCCTGACCTGGACCCGACCCGAGCCTACCGACCTGAATTCACCTGGCCCATTTCACTGTGTAGCTGACGTCTCTGGAGCTCCAGTCCGTTTGTCTACTACCGACCCCATCGCATGGACAAGGAGATGACCGACGCCTGGGACATGACATGACGGTGAGCGAGTGGTGTCATTTGCAAGAGATACTTGATCCCCTTGAATCGTCAGGTACCTGGGGTATTCCGGGGTAGCCAGGAGGAGCCCTCCTTGTCTCTGGGGCTTGAGGGTAGCAGCAGGGCAGACCGGTGTGCGGGTGAGCAATGGGCACGCCTTGAGCTTATCGACATGCGCGGGCAGGCAAGGAAAGTCTTGGAGAAGACGGTCCAAAATTCAATCGATTAATCCATCGATAAATTCAGTAAATGCTAAATTCCTCACAAACAGAACCATCCAAGCCCAAACCCATCCCCTCGAGCATTGACATCACATCGCATCACATTCATTCCACAACCTGTGTGGACTGTCGTCAACGAGCCCCTAGCCAACAGCTGGCTCGGCGCGTCGCGAAAACGACAACGCGCGTACCTGCCAAAACCTTCTCCAATCCGATACGCCACACCAGAACGCCATCACACCGTTTTGTGGCTCCCCGCCATGCACCGGTACCCCCCTTCACGCTCTGCTGCTGCAAATGAGAGCCGCGTTCCAGACGCCGGATCAGCGTCCCCGTGGCACATGCCTCACATGCACACGCACATGTGCTGCACAGCGCTTATTCCCGCATGGCCAAGGCGTACGGGCCAGAATCACCTCAACGTCCGGTCGTTATTTGTTGCAGCTATTGTCTCTGTTGTCGTCGGCGCAGACGTCTCGGGATGTCACCGCGACCGTCAGAATCTCGTCATGCTTCTTTAGGCTCGCGGCCCCCGGAAAAGCATATCCCCACAATGCCCCAATCATCCCGTCCATCAATCGCAGGGCCTTCGATTCGCTTTGCTTTGCGGCTCCGGACTCCACTTATCGCATCGTTTCCGTATAGCTTGGTGAAATGAGACGCAGCCCCGCCGGCCCCTTTAAGCTTTGGTTGACAGGCATTATTTCAGTGACACGCAGCCGTCTTCCACACCTCCGTCGCGAGTAACTCGGCGGACTTTTGGCCAAGCCCCTCGGGGACACAAGTGATGCAGAATGTATGCGACGACGAGGCCAATCACGGCCCCGCGGACTTGCTCACTTCCAGGCATGATTCACTCCGCCCCGACATTGCACCACGGAGAGTTCGCTAATATAAACGAACGACGTTGCTTCTACCCACCTCCAGCAGACAACAGCCACAGAAATATGCTCCCAATCCCTCACTTTCAACCTACGGTGTTGTACCTACTACCATTAAGCTAAGTAAAAGTTTTCAGCATAATCAATACACCACAAATTTCTCTTCATGGTCCAGCCCACCGAGATTACTGAGGTCCGCTTCTGCATATGCGGGCAGGCATTCGTCCCCTTGTCAGAAGACGACATTGGGAAGATACTCTGTCCAATTTGTGAGAGGCGGATCGCCTTGGCTCCAGACTTTTAATGTCAGGCCTGTATTTTTAACGTACAGAATACTTCCGTGTCCCGCTAGCGACGCAAGAAAGAAATATCACAATGTCCAGGACTACCAGTTGACGTCTGCCTTGGGAAGGTCGAGCTAGCAATTATAGTAACAAATCGCATCGCATCGCATATACGCTCACTTGTACCCATACCATGCTCAAATGTGACACATGCCTGTCTGCGTCTCTCATGTGACTCGAGCCTCGTTATAGTTCATGTATGTCAAATACCCAGCGTAATTCTCAGCAGCAAGAAAAGGTACATAAGAAAGTGAACAACAAAGGTGATGGCTGGAAGCAAATAATAAGGTGGTGCCGAGGTGACCAATGGTCTGCAGAGGATGTTCTAGACAAAAACGAAAGGAATTAAGGGAATGGTACAGGTCCGTGGTCATTCCTTTCCGTTCCTCCCCAGAACGTCCTACCGTCGACGACAACGCGCCAAGAAGTGACTGATGTGCTCTTGGGGGGGTGGTGCGGCGTGGGATGCAAGGGTTCTCTCCTCAGCGCCACGAGACATTTCAAAATCCCAAACCAAAAAGAGTACTTGCAGCATGGATTCATGACTAAAAGAGTGCAGTGACCTAAAAAAACCAATGATGGGAAGGCTGCGATTCAAACGCAGGACCACTCGCTAAGGCAGGTGGGTGCCATCGTTGGGACACGAGACCTCCAGCAACCCGCTCTACCCAGCTAAGCTACCTTCCCAATTATCTGAACTTGAGATGATTTAATGGACCTATGAGTCTCTATCCTTCCTGCTACTTCGTCTCACAATGGCATGGGCACTCGAGTTCGAGTCCTTAGCGACTCAAGGAAAGCAATGTTTGGCATTCAATAGGTAAGTCTGGGCAGATGCGGCTGGATAGGGATGAGTACCAAGTAGACATGGAAACAGCACACAGAACGCACAATCTGCAGTAAAAAGCAAACAAAAAGCAAAAGGAATTAGGGGAAGGCTGCGATTCGAACGCAGGACCACTTGCTGATTGGTCTAGCCATATCTGCAAGCCGCTCTACCCAGCTAAGCTACCTTCCCATCTTTTAAAACTTGGATTATCAGAAAATCACACAACTCTAATGACTGGTCTTTAGTTAATCCCACCTAAACAAAAGTCCTTCTGACTCGGGGTATGGTGGGAAAGACGAGTATGACATCTGGACAAATTCAGACGTGAGCAAACGAGCACGCGAGCTTCCTTACATGTTTTAATGTCTTATTTCACATCCTCATTT
Organism: Diaporthe vaccinii; assembly: GCA_039880775.1. NCBI lineage: Eukaryota > Fungi > Ascomycota > Sordariomycetes > Diaporthales > Diaporthaceae > Diaporthe > Diaporthe vaccinii. The sequence goes on from JBCEDN010000033.1 coordinate 547,043, forward strand.
TGTATTCAACAGACATGGTAGCTTAAATTTACCAGTGGGAACTTGGATCTCCACAGACCCAGCAGCATTCAAACTGTGGCACTTCGCATATGATTTCTGACCCTGATTTATCTAAGGTATTTGTCATACCTGAGGCATTTTTCATACCTTATTCTCATGGAGACAATTGAGTGAAAGTGAGGAATGGTAACTGCGCTTAAGACCAGCGAGATAGTTAATGAAAACCCTGAAAAGGGCGAAGTCTCGTGGCGAAACGATGTTTACGGATGGCTTCCTTCACACACACACACGAGTACATGAGAGTCTCGAGCAGCTTCCTAGACTGCTTATATCTCTAGGGTCTCATTGGAGCGTTGTTTTCTAGAATCGCTGTTCCCAATTGCACTGTCATTGTCCGATATGCGTTGACTGATGACAGCATTCTAAGAAGCTCTTTATGACTTTGAAGGCTCCCGCAAGAGATACCGCTCGCCGAGTAGACTCGACTCTGAGCTTGGTTTTCTAGTATGATACTTCAAACAAAGTGCCGCCCAGAACTGTGCTTCTTTTACGTAGGTAGGTGTGGCATTGTGTGACCCAAGTGACGGAATGGCAGACCGAGCGACAACTTGTCAATTTGATGAATCGTGACTGACGTCGATAAGACGACTTGACGGCTATGGGAGGAATGGTACACACACGGAGGGAACCACAAATGAATAATCTTGTTGCCTAAAGGTAGGCTGGGCAGCTAAGTAACTACCAAGCCACCCAGCTCGGTCTCCCGTGGAGAGCAATAAGAGGCGCAGTGAGCCGCCAGCGCAAGGTGCCCCGCTAAAGAAAAGGAGTTAACCCCGTTTGCTCGCATGTGCAGAGCCGCACGTGTTGCACAGCAGCTGTCAAAACTCTATTTTCACGAATTCAGCAATCCCACCTCCTTATCCTACATACGTGAGAAAACTGTTTGACGGCCGTGGCCACATGACCAAATGTTTCGGTGGCTGTTGCAGGCCCACAAGCTGGCCTTGAAGGGACGTTGAGCGTGCGCCGCTAGATCCTGCGGGCAGACGGAGGACTCCAGCTCTTACATTTCTTAAGATGACAGAGATTTAATTTTCTTTCGGCAACGACTGCGCACTGGCTTTGCTGATTTTACCTGTCTTGTCTGTAAATATTATGGGTGATGTTTGACTAGCCAAATAATTGTAGGCGTCCAGGCAAGGCAGACAGCTTAGGTTCAAGGGCAAACCTTGAAAAGGGGGACGAGAATGCCAAGGTGTGGAAGACGGGCCCACCTGCTCCAAAGACTGGGCCGAAGGATCGTAAGCGCGTCGTGGTCCGACCAACAGACTGAGAAATTCGGAAGTTGAATTAGTCGTCAAGTGAGATCATTAAAGCGGTGGAAGCTTAGGTGCTGGACTGCTGTTGTCCCCCTTTGTCGAGATGCCACCGCCTCCGGCGTCGAGTCATTGGGCAGGCTCACCTTTATTCATGTGCTCAATGCAAAGCCTGTTTATAGGGTGTTGGAATTTCAGCAAGCGTGCCGCTAATCCAGTAGTCAGAAGGCAAGGCCTACTTGGCCTCAAACCCGCCTCCGCCGAACGCCCGACCAACCTCCTAACTCTCTCGGGCCGGTCACTGCCTGACCGCTTCACAAAGGATGATGCCGGTCCCTCGAGGGGGTGTGGCTGAATGGAGGACGGGAGCCTGGTCGCAACCATCCGGGTGCATTTGCTATATACAATGGAACACGTTACACAAATTCACAACTGCTTTCACTTCCAGATACCCATTTCCTTTTCTCAGCCGATCCATACAGTAACCCGAGTTTTCAAAATCCGACCAACGCATTAGACCTGACTCCTAATTTGTGGTATTGATCACAATGGTAGGGACCGGTCTGTCTGGAAGACACTGATGTGAGCCGAGACTAATCCACGTCAACAGGTTGTTGTGCCCGTTTTCTGGAGAAATCCCCCAGACGTCCACGAGGCACCTCCTCCTTATGCCCAGGTTGAGCCGCATGATGCGACCACTGCTCCACAGGACGGTGCCACGGTGCAGATCCAACCCTTGCCCGACAAAGATGGGGTCATCCTCACAGTCCGGCCGCCGAAGTTGCCACAAAATGAAAAGCTCTCACATGTGCCATGCGACATCGCCTTGGTGATTGACGTGTCGGGCAGCATGGGTGCTGATGCCCCAGCTCCCGGCGAGGATGAGAAGACAGGCCTCTCGGTCTTGGATCTGGTCAAGCACGCATGCCGCACCATAATGTCAACGATGACAAAGGAGGATCGACTGGCAATCGTGACATTTTCCAGCGGGTCCAACATCCTACAACCCCTGACCGAGATGACTGACGCCAACAAGGAGGTTGCCAAGGAAAAGGTTGACACCATGCAACTTGAAAGCTGTACAAATCTCTGGCACGGCTTGCGAGACGGCATCAAGCTCTTTAAGGACGAGGCAAACACGGGCCGAGTGCCTGCTGTCATGGTTTTGACGGATGGTGTGCCCAACCACATGTGCCCTCAACAAGGATACGTGCCAGCGCTTAGGGCTATGGGCAAAATAGTGCCGTCCATCCATACTTTTGGGTTTGGATATATCCTCAGATCAGGGTTGCTCAAGTCCATCTCAGAGTTTGGAGGAGGTAACTACGCCTTCATCCCTGATGCAGGCATGATAGGCACTGTCTTTGTCCACGCCGTTGCAAACCTGCAATCTACCTACGCCAGCAGTGCCACGCTCCGGCTGACATACCCCGACATTGTTACGATACAACAGACAGTCGGGATTGCTGTGGGCCAAGAGAAGCCTGTTCAGGCTCCTGGAGGCAACTTTGAACTCACCATACCACTGGGAAGTCTCCAGTACGCCCAGTCCCGGGATATCTACTTGCGGTGGAAGAGCAGCTCTACAGACAACGATGTGGAGCCGTCCTATCTCAACGTTGCCCTTCAATACAGCAAAATGACAGAAGTGCAGCACGTCAGCCATACAAGTCGAGACCTCATGGACCTTTCATTCACAACGCTCTCCGACGCCGAGATAGCGTTCCACGTTTCTCGATCCCGCATCTGCGCCTTTCTCGCCGACCTATTTCCCATCGACCCCCTCGGAGAGCACCGCCTCGCCCCAAAGCTCCAGTCCGCGACCGGCCTCGCCGAGAAGCAGCAACAGCTCCGCGACCTCACCGCCTCGCTCCCGGCCGCCCACTTCCCTCACGACGCGAGCTGCACATCCCTCATGCAGGACCTGGTCGGGCCCGAGCCCCTGGGCCAGGTCTCGCTCGCGCTCTCCAGGGACAAGTACCTCACCCGCTGGGGCCAGCACTACCTGCCTAGCCTGCACGGCGCGCACGCGAGGCAGGCCTGCAACAGCTTCAAGGACCCCGGGCCCCTGCAGTACGGCACCGGCTCCCCGCTCTTCACCCGCTGCCGAGATGCCCTGAGCTCCGCCTTCGACGACCTCCCGGCCCCGGAGCCGAGCAACGTCGTACCCGCCGACGCGGGCAGGCACACGCTGGCCCGCTACGGCGGCGGGCGCCGCGAGGGGTTCTTCGCCGCCACCAACTTCGGGGTGAGGATCGGCGGCGCCCCCATATCGATGAGGTGGTATAACTCGTCCAGCGCGCCGTGCTTCGCGGGGCGGACGGCCGTCCGCCTCGCTGGCGGCAAGCATGTTCGTATCTCGTCGCTGCGAAAGGGGGACAGTGTCGCCACACCCGTCGGGCCCCGGAAGGTCGTTGCCGTGCTCGTGACGCCCGTGCGTAGGCAGGTCATGGTGCGGCTCGGGGGCGTCCTCGTCACGCATTGGCACCCCATTGCCTTGCCTACTACTGCTAATCCTGTGACTGGTCAGGACTGCCGGCGTGACTGGGTGTTTCCTGCCGAGGTGCCCCAAGGCGAGCTGACGAGGTACACTGGTGCGATATACAGCGTGTTGCTGGAGAGAGACGAGGATATCGATGCCCATGCCATTGCGCTTGGTGGTGGGTCGGAGGGGGCAGTGCCGTTATGGGGCGTTACTCTGGGCCATGGGATGGTCGAAGCAAGGGGAAGCAATGATGTGAGAGCCCACCGCTTCTTTGGGAGCTATGAGAGGGTATTGAGGAGCCTGGAGGCTTTGCAAATCAGGCGGGATGGGAGGGCCATGAGCGGCGGCGTGAAGAGAAGCAAGAGCACCGGCCTCGTGACCGGGTTCAAGGCGCCTCAACCCAGGCATCGACCCACTGTGAGGCTGCTATTCCCAGCTCGTGCGGCTATTGTGAAACGAAGACGCGCAGTGTTGCTGGGTCGGAAGACGTGCAAAGCCATGGCATATTAGCTGCGGTCCGCAGTCCACGCGGGATGTGGACAGGCACTGGATCGATTACTGCTCTACTTGCGGTGAGGATATGACGGCTAGGCGAGGGCAACTTTGAACATATTTTGAGACTTCATTTATACTATGCAGACCAATCTTTTGTCCATACCGACACAGCCTCCGGAAACATATTTGATCCAGTGAATATTTCAGACTCCAAACATCCTTCACGAGCCTTATAAATATGACTAGATAGGCAAAAAACGTATCTACGCTGTGGTACTGACTGAGATCTATTAATCGTCGCACAAAGTCATCTATTCCATTTTTCGCTCATTTTATTAGCAGCCTCAGCGGCGTATAAATCTAAGTGGTAGCTATCTGTGAACCCTACTATAGTACATTGTCTTCTTAAGGTCGGCCTGTATCTGACCCAAGTCCAAAATACTAATCTCGGCTCACCCGAACAGCCAACTTCTGGCCTCTAACCGCGCCGTTCTGCAGCTCTACCAGACCATATGAACGACGCATACCTTGCACCACAATTTACCAAAGTGCTTACTGCAACGTTCTGCACAGACAGAGGGTGTCGTTCATCGTTTTCACCCCCCCTGTTGGGCTGCGGCTGAAAGTCCGACTACTTCTGGCTCCCCGACGCCAGTGCAAGGCGATGTTTTTGCAAACACACCCGCGCAGCCAGAATTAATACTCGGTTGCCTGTTGGTGGTCCGACGCCTCGCAGCGCTAACTTGTAAGTACCAACAAGCTTTCCGCAGCAAGACGCCCTCGTACTGACAAGCGTCATGTTCGGTCCTTTTCCCTCCGCAGCCTGGTAGTTGGGGGCTGCGTCCGAACCTGACTTGGTAAGCTCAACAGGCCCAAGCCTCGGGAGGGTCGGCCTGGAAGGCGGATCGGCGGGAAGCATTCTCGAAGGACGTTATCTTCAACGGTGCCTCGGAGGTAGGTGGTATCATGATTTAAGTCCGAGAGCCATTTCGGCTCCTGATTGTATTGTATTGACATACTTTTAGATTCCTCACTCAACGAAGCCTTTGGACTGCGGAGATATCTTCTGGTTGAGACAGTATCTGCCTAGAAAATCTCCAGATTCACACTCCCTTTGTGACTCTCTTTCTGTACGTCTAAGCTCGTGACTTGCCAAGAACTTGGACAACAGCGTCAACTTCGAGACGACTTTCCGTTCTAGGACTATCATACACCCGAACCATGGCTCAATCTGGGACCCCACCACCGCAGGCAATACACCACGAGCTGAGGACGGCAGAAAACAGTGCAGGCTATCTCCTCACCACACTCGCGGAGCTCCACAAGGCCAACCCCAGCCTGAAACTGCTAGACGTTGGCGCCGGCTCCGGCACCATCTCCGCCACGCTGGCCAAGGCAATCCAGCCCGACGGCCACGTCACCGCCACCGACATAAAGGCCGATATCCTGCCACGTGCCAGGGCCGTTGCCGACATGGCGAGTGTCACCAACATCGACTACCAGCAGGCCGACGTGCTCGGCGGCCTGCCCTTTGAGGACTCGACGTTCGACGTGACACACTGCCACCAGGTGCTCGCCCACCTCGCGCGGCCCGCCGACGCCATCCGCGAGATGGTGCGCGTCACCAAAACCGGGGGGCATCATAGCGGCGCGCGAGGGCGACCTCGAGACCGAGTGTGTGTGGCCGGACCTCCCTGGCCTGGCCAAGTTCCACACGCTCGCGGCGTCCTTTATCCGCATGGCCGGGGGCAGCCCCAAGGCGGGCCGGCAGCTGCTGTCGTGGGCGCTGCAGGCTGGGGTCCGCCGGGAGCAGGTGACGCCGGGTCTGGGGACCTGGTGCTATTCAGAGCCGGAAGAACGGAAGGTTTGGGGTAAGTGCGTGACAGTGCTGATGTTACTGACATGTTTCTCCTCTTCTCTTATTGAACTCCTGCGATGCGGCTGACTCTGGCTGACTTGAAGGATTTCGTAGCTCAGGGTATGGTTGACGCGCTGAGCAAGGGCCGGCTGCGTAGTATCGGGCTCAGTTCCAAGCTAGCTACCGAGGACGACCTGCAGGAGATGGTGGCCGCGTGGGAGGAGTGGGCTAGTGCTGATGGCGCCATTCTGGGGATGTTACAGGGTGAGATCCTTATTCGAAAAGCTTAGGCGCTATCTAAGTGTGGTAGGATTCAGGGTAGAGAAGAAGTGCTCATGGGTAGATCTAGAACAAACTACTAGCCGCAGATTGCGTTGACACCAAAGCCACTCACTTTATCTCCATGACATGCTGACTTTGATCAAGAATGGAAATACTTGCTTGCGCTGGTAGTTTCCAGCACATCTCACAGCGCTCAGCGAATTGCCGAGTTCTCCATGATCAGCTCCGACCTGTAGACCTGCCTGATTGGGGGCATCATGACCGGGCATCAGTTCAACAGGCACCGAGATAAGTGGTACCACGTGAAACTTTGGCTGGACATTCTTGTCTTGCATGCTGGCCTTTACATCATACCTCCCATGTCGCGCTTGCGTATTATCGCGTAATGGGGCTCTTCCCTGGCCCCTGGGACAGCGTCCGAGGCACTATTATCAGGGGACATATCGGCAAAGAGCTCGGCTCAGGCGTGTAGTCCGTTATTTTCTCGTAGTTGAGAAGCCATCTTTCTCTTGCAATGGCTGCTCAGATGTTCCTCTCCCAGGACGCCTGCCATTGCTGCAAGCCTTCCTTCCGCCGTGCCATTGACTCAAATCGAGCTTGGCGAACTTGTAGCTTTCATTTAGCAAAGCAAATTGTTGCCTTACGAAAAAAATACATGCATACGATCCTATCATGCACCCCAAGCCTCCTATTCCGTCACATGAGCCCATTGCGGTGGTAGGCAGCGCTTGTCGCTTTGCAGGGGGCGCCTGCTCGCCTCCGGATAGGCCGTCTTAGGGGAAGTGATATAGCCGTTTACGTCGGGAGCATGTTTGATGACCACGGAGCTATGCTTCTGCGTGACCTCCACGACATGCCACTATATTACGCGACTGGGACTGGCAGGAGTATCCTTGCGAATCGCATCTCTTACTTTTATAACTGGCATGGTCCCTCGGTTTCACTCGACACTGCCTGCTCCTCCAGTCTTGTGGCAGTTCACATGGCCGTGCAAGCCCTGCGTTCCGGCGAGGCAAGGACAGCTATGGCATGCGGTACAAATCTGACCCTTGGACCTGAGAGTTTCATAGTCGACAGCAAACTCGGAATGCTCTCTCCAGATGGCCTGGGACGGATGTGGGACCAGGAAGTCAATGGCTACGCTCGCGGCAAGGGAGTAGCAGCCATCTTGCTCAAGACACTCAGCGCCGCACTCGAAGACGGAGATCATATCGAGTGTGTAATAAGAGAGACCGGCCTGAATACGGATGGTGCTACCCCTGGTGGCCTGACAATGCCGAGCGCAGACTAATCCGGTCGACCTACGCCCGCGCTGGCCTGGATCTCGCCACACCGGACGACCAACCGCAGTATTTTGAGGCGCATGGCACGGGAACGCCAGCCGGAGATCCCATGGAGGCTGAGGCGATACACCGTGTTTTCTCTGCCACTCGAGCACCAAATGACGTGCCACTTTATGTTGGCTCTATCAAGACAATCCTAGGGCCACGGAGGGAACCGCTGGAATAGCCACTATACTCAAGGCCTCTCTGGCATTGCAGAACTCGTGTGCTCCGCCGAACATGCTGTTTGACCGGCTTAGTGACAAGGTCGCGCCATTTTACCACAACGTCAAAATCCTGAAAGAGACAAAACCGGGACCAGAAGCCTACACGGTGATGAGAGTCAGTGTAAATAGCTTTGGATTTGGAGGCGCCAACGCGCATGCCGTTCTAAAAAGCTACGACGAGAAGCCCTTGTCGTATGGAGCACCCAAGTTGGCAAAGGCGGAGCTACCAATATCCTTCGCTTTCTCAGCTGCATCCAGAGATCCACTCCGTACTGTGCTCCCTTCCTATCTGGACTTTCTAGGAGGAGAAGGGGCCAGCATAGATCCTCAACATCTTGCATGGGTTCTACTGCAACGCAGATCCGTCCTTCCATGGCGGGTATCGTTCGCTGCTTCTTCGGTGGCGTCACTACGAGACAAGATCCGCGCAGCATTGGAGAAGGAAACATCAGTAGTTGGTGTCGAAGCACTGCCAGAAAGCGGAACCCATCTCCTTGGCATCTTTACCGGACAAGGGGCGTAGTACGCACGTATGGGGGCTGAACTAATCGAACGGGGTTGATAGTGTTTGTGAGGTGTTTGACGATGATGTTGTAATGCAAGGATGTATACGGTATGTGCATGAGGTGGGAGATCTCTTGATTCCCCTGGTGGGCATGGAGAGTTCCAAGTATTTGTTGACGACCAATGGCGTCGACAAGGTGAAGGAGAACGTGTCGGAGAATGGCAGACTGAACGGGACGGTGAAGAAGCCAATGAAGAAGCACTTTGACATTTTGCCAATGGAGGTATGTATGAGAAAGGCAACAGCAGCTGGAATTCATCCTGCACTAATCCAGGCTATGGATGCACCCGGGGCAGCGTACCCCAAGTTACTTAAGAAGACGGCCGACACGCCATGCATAGAAAGGTAGATAGCAATGATTCATTTGACCTTGGAATAGTCCGCAAGTTTAATGCTCTGCTTCGTCGATTATGTCCTATGAGAGGTCGTTATCGAGATGCTCAACATTTTCAAGGTCGTTAGTGACCGGTGGCATTCGTTCAATGCGTGGACTTTTAATTCAAGGCTTTTTCAATACATTAGCGCCAGCACACGGGCGTGACTGATTACCGCCAGGGCTAGCTGGGTGTTTGGCCCACAAACATGACCGGTAAACCGCATGTTCGTGTTGCTCCTTCGCCGTCACTCTGCGTAGATGCGGCCGAGGCTCAATAGGCTAAACAAAGCCTCTGGAGCCTCGAAATGCCTTCTACTTCCTCAACGGTTCTCAGCTCGCTGGCGGTACTCGACGTCCCTCTTTCTACCCACCCAGTCAGGAACCAGTCCGCGAAGTGTCATCAACTGATCGTAATAGTCACGTTTCCTCGCATCGCCTCACTTATTCAATCACTGACACTTCAACTGAGCACCAGCAATATCATCCCATCTTCTTCTCAACCTTTTTGCGCAACCAATTTTCGAATCGCTTTGGGCCATGCTTAGTGAGCATGGAAGGCGTCTCCGTCATCTGATTGAGATAACGGCTGCAGTCTTTGAAGTCCCTTTGGTTTGACTTTCTTGTCCCCAAGAACATCGAAAAGAACAAGAGAAATAGGAGTCCTGGAGATGTGGAGTTAGCTGTCTCGACCAGCTCTGCGCACCCGGTTGATCGGAGTATGGTGGACTGACAATACGGGAATTTGCTCCATGTGACTAAAAAAGACATATTGTGTATCTTTGAAAGACTTACCTATTATTTTTATCACGCTCGCTACTGAATGGGCCAAGATTTGTAAGGCGCGAGATACCACGTACACAGGCAGTACCGCGACTGCCAGAAGAACACTGGCCACGACTGACATAGAACAACCACCTACTTTCAGATCCACGATGGTAAGCGAGAGTTGTTGTGCCGGAACTTCTAGAAAGAGATGTACAAGCCAAAACCAGTCAGTGCCGATGTTTTTCTCTGCTTGGTTCGGCAGATGGTGCGATTGAGCCCCGGATACGTCGTCCTGTTTCCCGTGACTTCGATTCAATTCTTCTTCCTGATCGACCTCGGCAGTTTTCTTGCTTGGCAGATTTTCTTTTCGAATCCTGCGCGCAGACTCCATCGTTTTTGCTGCTTCTGCAACGAGAAACTCTCCCGCTGCTGACAAGATATTCCCCAACAAGAAGGTCGGTTTCGCAAAGAACAGCAACATAGCAATGACTGGTCTCGCTAAAAACAGCAAGACTAGAGTGACTGCAAAAGCAGCCGCAGCGAACTGCACGAGTGATATTATCAGGGCGTGTTCTGGAGGCCCACCCATGCTGTAGAAAGATGCTGCGAAGCCGAGGGGCAGGAAAATCACTGTGACGTAGGTGAAATATCGGATGTTCTCTTCTCGGCTGATCTCAAGACTGTGCTGTATCCTTTCTCTGCTGGTAGTGAGGGATTCTCTTAGACTTCGGAGATTGTTACGAGTGATTTCAAGCTTCCAAATCTGTTGGTCCAGTGGTGCTTGAACTTCGTTGATGTATCCGCGGTACCTTCTTTCGTCATTACGTGTCCACCTAGGTTGTGTCTGGCCACGATCTTCCTCCCGCTGGCTCCATTTCTGGAGATTCTTCAAAATGTCTGTCACATCTTCATCTGTAGCCTGAAGGATTTGCTCAAACCTCTGACAGTCAGAAAGATCGTTTGACGATTTGTGTGCATTGCCATCGAGTATAGAGAGGGTGAACATGCTCTCGTCTACCCCAAGCTCCTGTTTGACTCCGTGCAAAATGTCCGAAGCACCAGTATTGATGGCATCGACTATTATTTTGAGCAAGTGAAGCTCTAGCACCTTTCTCTGCCACCAATGCTTTTCTTTGTCCCTTCCAAGGCCACTGGCGTTGAAATCGAATTTCCAATCTCCCCTGGGTGTGTCATCGTCGTTGTCAAAGTCTTCGTTCCCCAGAGGTGTTGGAATATATTGAATGAAGTGGCAGGTCCAATACCGATCGAAGAGGTCACCATCAAATCGGAAGCCAATCGAAGCACGTCGTATGTCTTTCTTCGATCGGCCAGGGAATTCGGCCTTGCTCAAAGGTGGGAGACCGACGTGCTCACATTGTTGCTCCTCACCGAGAACGTAGAAGCTGAGGTGAAGCTCGGTCCGCCAGATGTTAAGAAGCAGATTTGTGTTGTCAAAAACATGCTTCTCGAGACTGGCGTGGCGATCGAAGAATAAAGATATAGAGTTTTTTTCCGAATCGGCAGATGCCACATGGCAGAGAAACGCAGTTTCTTTATCGGCATGAGGCAGCCAGATGAAACGCTTTTTCGCGTTGCTTGTTGTACGCGCGGGTTCAAGCACCTTCCAAAGGTCCTCGTTGTTCATAGGTGTGGGATTTCCCTTGGACGGCTTGTCTCGTCGACGTAAATGTCGCTGTTGTGGGATGTCAGCTACAAATGTGACTGTCTGAGCCTGCGTGGATTCGTTGCGTGCTGATGCGAACGTGTACTCAGAGCTTTCTTCGCAGGACCTGATATGCTGAGTAATGATCGTGCCGAGCGTTGATTGAAAGTTAGAGATACCTCGCCTTGATAGCGACTTTTTTGGATGCTTCCAAAGATCTCTGACTAACTCCATCACCATCTGCCTAAACTCTGCAAGGGACAACGAATCCTTCATATTCTTGAAGGCATCTGAAAGATCGCATTTTCCCAAAGTAAGGAACTCCGGATAGCTGTAGAGCCACTCTTCCTCGAAAGTGTTGATCCTGCTCGCATCCAATATGCCGTTGTTGAATGGAAGAACTTTCTTGATTATGAGATTCTGACGTCTGTGAAGGCGACTATCAAAACCCGGCTGCTTCACCAACAAGTTCCTGTTACTGACGGATCGGGACATGCCAGGTCTCTGACTTTGAGGCTCCGCTGCAAATTCTTTCCTAGCAATCTCGAGGCAGAGCTGGTGGGCCAGATAAGCGATGTCCCTCTCTAAAGAACCTGAAGGGCTTTTGCTGGCCCCTGAAGCCGCGAACTCCGACGAGTCGTCTTGTGTCATGTTTGGCCGGAAGACTTCATTGATGGTTCTTGCGTACAGGAGAAGAATATAGCAAGCCTCGAACCCCACGTGATAATAGTAATCCCTATCGCGTTCGCGCGAGAACAGGGAGGGTGCGTGCCTGTTGGCAGGGCCCAGTTCCCCAGTAATGAATCCATTGTGTGCGCTGCTGCCAATGACGACCTCAATGGACTTTTTCAGAAGCTCGCTTCGGCTCTTGTGATTCATCCTGACTTGGCGAGTAGCAGTGACAATGCTGAGCATGAATCGCAGAGTATTATCCCAATGGTCGTCTGTGTTCTCTTCATGAAGAGGTTGAGCGTTGAGAGTACTGTTCCATAGATCATGAAACGGGCTTTGCAAAAAGAATGCCTCGTAATGCTGAGTGTGAAAAAGGATGGTATCTCGAGCGTGTAGTAGGAACCGTGTCTCTCTTGGAGACCGGGTCAAGGCCAGCATGCGTTTTTCAAGGACCTCATTCTCCACCGTGAAACGATGCAATATGCCATTCTGGACATTTTCCGGAAGGAGCCTTTTTGTGAGCTGCGAAAACTCTTGGAAAGTCTTGTTCAGCGCAGAAGATTCTCCAGAATCTCGTGACAGGCCGTGGATGTGATTAAGCCATCGGTCCCTTTCGCCGTTCCAGGATATTTGCCCAGTCTTTGTAGACTTCGTCAGAGGCTGATAATCCCAGGTACTGAGACTCTTTAGCTCCGCAAGACTCCTCCATACCACCATGTGATCGTCAAGTCGGAAAGTATTGATTCCGTCTTCTCGGCTATGTGGCCACGCAAATGATCCTCGCTTGTCCACACTTTCAAGCGTGTAGAGCCATGGTACCCAGATATCTCGCAGGAGGAGCAGTATTTTCTGCCTTTCAATTCCCGTTAGGAACTTTGCCCAGGCTGCTAGTTTCAAAATTTGATACGGGGTATCAGTGATGGCGTCTCGTGGTTGCCATGATGAGCTGCCCTCTCTAGAGATGATGCTCCCATTCACCCAGTAGTTGGCTGCAAAGCAGCCGGTTTCTGAAAGGCTGTCGACTTTTGCAGGGCTTTGCTCCCAAGGCTTTCTAAGCCACTCGATCCACAAAGAATGTCCTTAACAGACGGCTTCTATCCTGTGTTTAAGCGAGGTGACATATGCCGAGTCTCCGAGTCGTTGTAACCGGCGCAGGGCGCTGACCAGGAATTCAAAAGCAAAGCTTTGTCGAAAGTATTAGTTTGAGCCCAATCTTGTGTGTATTGTTTGTTTCAAGACATACTAACTGGCCGAAGGGCACACTCGGTGTCCTGAAATGTCGCCACAGGTGAGTGCGACCACTTCTTGTTTCCCAAGGTTCCCAAACACACTTTCTTCGAAAATATCGAAATGTCTGAGAGGCATAGCACAGACTGAGAGGATGTGCTCCAAGTTCCGCCACAAGAGGAACTCGATATGGTTTTTCGGCGATGATCCATCTGGCTGTCCATGTGGACTGGAAAATCCAGAAGAGTCTGAAATAGATTTGGCGGTGGCGTCATCGTCCAACTTTGGGTCTGTTGCTGTGACATCTGCCCTGTGCAAATTGGCATCTGTTGAACTCGTCTTACCATGGATCGCTTCTGCCACTGTGTCGTCGGTTGTACTGGTACCCTCTTTGGCTGCATTGGCACGCTTTTGGCCTTCCCGTGCGTCTTCACTTATATTCAGTCCCGACAATCCAAAGTTTCTCAATGACTGCCCAGTGCCTGCTTCACCGTATTGCCCCCAAAGATTTTCTGTCTCTTTTCGGAGTATCTCGCTGACATCCACTTCCTTGGGTGTGAGGAAGAAATTTCTCCAGTGAAGTTCCCGGTTTGGAAGAGGGACCAGTTTATAGGCTGTCACAATCTCGTAGACGTTGGTCTCGCTGCTCTTTGGCCCGAGCGAAAACTTTTTCCCAATGGTGTCCTCTGTTTCCATTTCTACAGCAAGTCCATTTTGGTATGCGACCATTACAGAAGCAACTGAATTGATCTGTTCCAGAGACCACGTGTCATGTCTCTGCCGAATTTGTTTTTTTGCTTCGTTCTCTCGTGCTTGGAATCTCTCGCCATCCCGTCCAGAGTCGCGCGTGGCCGTTCCGTGGGTGTGCTCGACCGTTTGTAACTCTCTAGGGCTCGGCGCACCTTGACTGTGCTCATGCGAATGCTCTAGGCTTTCTGATTGTCCAGGACGTGGTCCATCGTTTCTTTCTCCACTGCTGGAGACGTTGGATATTTTTCTTTGGTCCATGATGCTCCGTCTTGTCGTAGATCCTCCATTTTCGGAGCCATGCCCTCGTTCAGGATCGATCGGGGGTTCAGTCTTGACTTGGATCCCGTCGCTGGTGTCTAAGTCTGACAGATCGTGAACAGTAATGCGGCCAAATCCGCCAGGTGCTTTAGTACTGTGGTAATATTCATCTTCCAAAGAGTCTTCATTGAATCTGTGCCTCGGATCCACATAGTCCAGGTCCCGGATTAGCATCTTTGAGTGATACTGACATTGAAGATCTGGCACGCTCGTCTCGCTCAAGTTCTGGAAGGTGGTCTGTGCCAAAACAGCACGGCCATGCACCACCCATTGACGGCACACCTTCACCTTCGCACCCGAGACTTCTGCTTCCCATTCATATCTCGGCCACCGCCAATCCACCCACTTCACATTAGGGGGCTCTTGCGGTTGAAGGCGTTGGTCCAAGCGAAATCCAAACGAAAACGAGTCGCGGTCAGCTTCGTTCTTCGCTAAATCATCCAAAGCTTGCGCTCTGCCACAAATATCGTATGGCTTAGGCGTCGATATGTGATCTATGGCGAAGAAACCAGAGCTGCCAATGCCGAGGAATTGGGACATCTGGATGAGTTCGCCGAAACAAGACACGGAAGCTGTTGTTCCCCCATCTCCGAATGAAGCATGGCACCTTTGATTCGGGGCGTCTGTCCAGATTCCACAGTGATCATTTCTGGGGTCGAACCTCTGTGCGTGGGCTTTGCGTGCCTTTTCCTCGCGCTCGTCTGTTCAAATTGTCAACAAACTTCACAATTATTCTGCGAGTCGCTTTGACGATCCAAGTTGCACATACACCCAGACAAAGTACGGAGCCTTTCATTGGCCTCGGTCGGAATCTCACCATCGTTCCAGAGTTTATTACTGCTGGCAACGGAACTAGTCCTAGGGCTGTCCGGGTGCTCTGCGTCGGAGTTGGTTGATGACGACCGTGTCATGATGGCCTCAGTAATCTGCGATCAGGACAAGTCAATGTGACTGACTGATTATGCTGTCTCGATTCCGATCTCAGTGTATTTGCCGTTGTCTAGCTAAACGAGGCCTGGGAAATCTTGTCAGTGCTTTGAGATTGCTCATCTGGGCAGCTCTACAGTCTTTATAAATACCCTATCTTCAGGCTCTGGCAACCATGCAAGCCACGAACTGGGGCCGGTCCGAATTCCGGTCATGCACAGTGATTGGATCCCTGTTGTAGATACACAGAAAAAGAAACGAGGTGTGACAAAGATCTCAGCAGCAGCGCATTGATCCATTTCGGTCATACAATGCATGATTCATTCTCATTGATTGGTTTGTGTAGCCCGGCCAAGTTCACCGACACATCTTTCGCTGATTAATGACATTGGAGAGGATTGATCTATGAGGAGATTTTCATTAGCCACTTCCGTCATGCCAAGAATATTTATCCCAGACCGGCTTCAGAGCTCTGTGTAAAGTGCAAATCGTAGGCGGCTAGTGTTGCAGCGTGGCTCACATCACTTCAACAATCTCCGGATTACTCCAGCCACTTAGATGTTCACAAATCTTTGTGGAGCGCCCGACTGGGCGAGCGTATTCCAAATCATCAAGACTGCAAGCCACGGCGCGTAAAGACTCTGGGTGCAATCTATTCTGACCTATTGTGTACATTCAATTGTACAGACAGCTCCAATCTGAGCTTCAGGATGGTTGGGGGCGGGAGGGGTGTGGGGAACAAGGAACTCCGCGATCGACGTAGGCAGCAGATCATGAGCCATCTTGGCCATCGCCTATGCTCCATTGTGCGTACTCAGGAATCGAGGTGTCAAAGTTTCCACCATTTAGTTAGGTTGGCTTTATGATAGTATTATATCCACACGCAATGAGACCCCGGCAGCTCTCAAGACCTCAAAATAAAAGCCATTGCAAGGCAACTTATTCGTTGAAATATACAAGAACCAAGGTCAACTTTACGAAAGAAAACATTGGCTACCATACGCAGCTCACATTCGGCTCTGTGGCTCGTCTCTGCTTTTTTCTAAGCCATCATAGCACCGCTAAGACGGAACGAAATCGTTCATACACGTACATAGGCTAACCAAACAGTTGACTTCGGTCTCATGGATAAGCCATGCATTGACGCGTCTTATTTGACACAAAGGGGCTAAGTCAAGATTAATACCCAGGGATTCACAGAGACATATGGCGTGAGGTCACATAGGCGCGGATTCCTTGCGTATCGTATATGTTATCGTTATTTAATGCAAATTTGCACGCGCCGGACTCCTGATGAGCTATCATTTCCGGTCACATCTCATCAATGTCTATTACGAACCGGTGACGTTCAGCGCGGCCCCAAACGGATCGTCACTTGAGTTTGTGTTCGGAATATACTCCATGACTGTCGCGATGCGATGAGACTGCTCGTATCCGAACATCTCAGTTAAGAATGCGAAGGTCAAGTCCAATCCAGCCGTGACCTGAACCAACAACGTCAGTTTCAGCAATCGATCTGGAATTACGGCATTTACTTACCCCGGCTGAAGTCCAAATATTACCATCCACTACCCATCGAGCTTGACGAATCCAGTCCACCTTGGGCCCCCACGCCGTGACAGTTGACCAGGCTGACTTGTTCGTGGTCGCCCGCCTTCCATCCAGCACGCCCGATTTAGCGGCCAGGCCAGCACCGGTGCATACAGTGATTAGGTACTCGAGACTCGGGTACCGGTCGGCGATGAAGTCCGTGATGTTCTTGACGTCCGGTGCGCGGACGCCGGCACCGCCGGGCACAAGGAGAACATCCAGTTCGGGGGCGCTGGCGAAGGTATGAGTCGGAAGGATTATCGGCCAGAAGCTAGAGTTCTTCGAGTTCATCGCAGCGGATGTGGGCTCCGATGTGACGGGATCTAAGGTCTCGGCGATGAGGTAGAGGTTCATCTGGCGCTGGAAGGCCAGCAGTTGCAGCGCGTCCAGGGGCCCGAAGATGTCTTGGCCGTCGAAAGCGCGGAAGAGCACGACGCCCCAGTTCTTTAGCTGCGGTGTGGTCTCTGTACGGCTGTGATCAGAGTCCATTTCCCTGCAAGCTTTGTACTTGTTCCAACATACCGTCTCTGCCCTCCACAGCTGAGGTGGACATGGCCACATGGGCCAAAGCCAAGAGGCTCGTGATGCCGGCAATGAATGAGTTTCGAAAATGCATTTTCGAATTGGAATGAAAATTACTTGGGAGGAAAGTAGATATTCGATAGTGAGATGACCGAGTTTTGTTCGTTGACCACACACGAGAGGGCTCTAGTCCAAGTGCTTGCCTAAGCCTTGTCCTTCCATTCCGGTGTAGCCATGATGTTTAAATATTCAATCCATCCTCTCCAGTGGAGCACGCCTTTCGCGACATAGACTTCGTAAATAGTAAGGGTACTCGAAGGGAAATGAGAAGTACTGCCAACCTCGTCCTCCGCAATCCTTCGGGGCCTAACACTGCTGACGATTGGACGCTTGCAGGCTTGGCTAGATGAACTGCCTCCACCCCCAAGTGATTTGGCCGCGCAGATTTTGAGCAAGTTTCCTGCGAGGATGGCGTTCCCGGCAAGCGAGCGACATCGTCAGATATCCGCATTCGTCGCGGGACCGAACTTTCCGACTTCTCCGGCACCAGTCTTTTCTACGCTACTCACGAGGAAGTAGATGCTTGAAGAGAAAACAGTGACCAGCAAGATTCTGAATTTACAATTGATGTTGCATTGGCTCTAGGGCTGTCTACTCTGCAAGGACGGTCGAACACCTGCTGCAACGCGGTTTGCTTTTCAACACCCGATTAAAGGCACACTACACGAACTTTTGCACTTTTACTCCTGACCTGCAGGAATACAAGAGTTGTCACATTCTTTACAAGCGAAGAAGACAGGCGGGGTCAAATGTAGAGAGGAATCGGAGAATCCTATCCAATTGTGGAAGAAGGCATATAAGGCTCCCAAGTAAAGGATCATCAGTTTCTATATAAGTTTCAGAGTCCTGACACTGCGAGATGCTTTGCTGTATGTTTAGGACATCTAGTATGAGCCTCCTATGGTGGAGAGGAAAACAATTGCAGACACATACCTGGCCGATAGACTCCGTTTTAAGTTGTTTCGTCAGCCCCGCAGTTGGCTCGATGTCAGAGTATCCCCTTGACATTTTCTGGGTGACGCTAAGAAGGCATGAAGTTTGTGCAAGGTGTGGTGTGTCAGTCAGCGCGTTTCGTTTCCCAAGACCCCGGATTCCATCTACGCGTAACTAACTTATTGGAAGACGACAACGGCCATCATATCACTTCATGTGTTGTTAGAAGTCGCATGAACCAGAGTCGCCTGCAATCAACTATGCAGTGCTATCAAATATGTTGTGGATGATGCATCGCGATATCCTATCGCAGTTGGGAGAAAAGAATCATTTAACAGTCTGGCTATCTCCAATATCTGGGTCCAACCCCAAATGCCGGCACGAGCCCAAGCCGATCACACACAAGCCCTGCGGAGGACCCCAATCCGATTGGGTTGAGTATGAAACAAGTAGAAACATGAGACGAAGACTATCTACGCTATCAGTCTACTCGGATACTCCCACATGACACGCCCGCGATAGACTCATTTGCCCCTTGCATTGCTCACGGTGCACCGTCGACAGCATGCCCTCCTTCACCTCTCCAAAGTTGTCACGATCCATCACTCATTCCTAGTGCATTGCGAGCTGGGCTCGCACAATCCGAACGTAAACACCATTGTTTTTTGTCAAATGATCTGAGATCATCAAATTAACCACTTATAATGTCAGTTAATCCAAGCTCACTTCTGCCACGGCGGCCACTCCTCTGGGGCTTGGCCGCCGCCGCCGCTCTCCTCCCCCTCTCGGCCTCCGCCCAAGGCGCCGCAGGACCCATCTCCTCGTGCCTCAACCAGAACGACCCGAGCCTGCCCCTCCAGTCCCGCACAATCTTCCAGTTCGGGGCGGGAAACGATAAGACATTCCTCGAGAACATCGCCTCCCGCGGCAACGGGGACATCCTCGTCACAATGGCCGTACCGCAGGCCAACGTCTTTGCCATCCAGAACCCCATGACCTCGTGCCCGACCATGGTGCCCGTGTTTCAGATCCCGGGCAGCAACGGGACCCACGGCATCACGGAGATCGCGAGCCGGCCGGACGTGTTCGCCGTCGTGGCCGGCAACATCAGCCTCAGCGGCAACCCGGCCAACGGCGTGCTGGGCAGCAACTCGCTGTGGGAGCTGGACCTGCGCACGAGCGGGTCCGCCCTTGCGCCGGGCCCCATCACGGGCGTCAACCCGGACCCGAGCTGCCCGTCCGCGCTGCCGCTCGAGGCCACCGCCCGCAAGATCGCCGACATGCCCATGGCGCCCCGCCTCAACGGCCTGGCCGCCGTCCCGGGGACGTCGGCGGTGCTCGTGGGCGACAGCCAGCTCGGGGTCGCGTTCCGCGTGGACACGGCGACGGGCGCCGTGACGACGGCGCTCGACTTTCCCGAGATGAAGCCCGTACCCGGGGCCGGCAGCGCCGACGATGCGCTCGGGCTCAACGGGATGAAGGTCCGCGGCGGGGCCCTGTACTTCACCACCGCGGCGTCGCGCACCGTCTACCGCATCGCCATCATGCCGGACGGCAGCGGGCCGCTCCCGGGGGCGGCCGTCGAGACCATCGCTGCCGTCCCCACCGCCAGCTGGATGGACGACATCGACGTGCGCGACGACGGCTCCCTGTGGGTCACGACCAACACCGGGAACACGCTGTTGGCGCTGCAGCCCTCCGCGGCGGCGAATGGGACGGTGGCAGGCGCTGCGCGGGCGCAGTTCAATGCCCCGATCGTGGCGCTGGGCGCGGCGAACGCGCCCACGGTGGCAGGTGCGGCGTCTGTGGCATTTGGGCGTGGGAGCGTGAGCAGGAATACGGCTTTTGTTGTGACTGGGTCGGGGAGTGAGCCGGCAAAGGTGGTGGCCGTTGATACTGCTGCGTGTCGGACGCAGTAGGGCGGCTTGAGGTCCTGCCCAGTTTGTTTCAAAGTGTAAAAATGTGCCTGCTTCATTTCCTCAACATGTCTATATCCTGCTGATGCTCTTGGGTTTTCTGAGCAGCCTCCTTTGTATTATCCGGCTATTTACTTCAAAATACCATTCTCACAGATGTGCTGATTGTTTAGCTGACTGAAGTAGCGCACTCTCTGGAGTCCCGAGGTCTTGTTAAGTCCAGCCTTTTCGACTTCCTAGCAAGTGAGGGTGTTCACGTACGGCACTACCCGCAAGGCCTGACCTGATGTGATGTAATTAAGTCTTGTCTATACAATCATACGGACTGATCATTCTGATGGGATCACAGTTCGTATCCCAGTGCACTTTAGTCCCTTCTTTGTGAACGTGTCTTTCACTTTTGGAAGGCATAATGGAACAGGATAGGTTGGGACGGATTCAAATTTACAGGGAGTTGACCACTGGCAACTATAGAGTGTGGTTCATACGAGACTTTGATTGGTATCTACACCACCCCCCGAAGTTGACCCAGGCCCAAAAAGCCCTCAGTCCTTCTTGACACGAGGCCGTCTCTTCTTCCTCGGGTCCTTTCGACTCATGAACACCCTGTCCCTTGTCCCCTTGCCACCCTCCCAGAACCCCGTACGCGCCTTCGAGACCAGGTCCCTCCCGCAGAAGGTGCAGCTGCCGGGGGTGTAGTTCTGCTCCCGCGAGCAGTACCCGCAGATCATGCGGTTAGCCCACTCATTCGGGTGGTCTTCGGTCTCATCGTGGCACTTGTCGCACGAGTGGACCTTCTGGCAGCAGCTGAACCTGAACCACCGGTAGCTCTTCCTGTAGTGCTTGCAGACGCCCTTGTTAGGAAGAGGCTCGCCGGCATGGAGACCGAGTTTCTCGTCTCGGCGGCGCGGGCCTGTTGTCGGTGGGAGTATGCTGGAGCCGGCTGAATAGACTAGAAACTTCACCTCGGGGATCTTGAAGGTGAAGCGTGCGTGGCATTCTCGACAGACGTTGGTCATGGTGTCGCCGCGGACTGCGACCAGGCCTTGTGCCGTGGGCGTTGAGCACTTAGCACAAGTAGGCACGAAGGTCGACGGAAGCATGTCTGCTACAGTGCAGCCTGTGGCGTCGATGAACCCAGCCCTTGGTGAATAGGCGTGTACGAGCTCGGGCCGGAAGGTCAGTGAGAACGAGGTGCCACATTTGCGACAGGAGTCGGCCGTCTTTGGTGTGTTTGGTTTCAGCCCGCCAATTTCGTTGATGGTTTTGCAGCGCTGGCACTTGACGCTGAGGGCGAGGATGGAAATCTGCAATAATTCGATACCGAGGAGCTCGACGGATGGCAATGATATCGACGTGCCTCGCTCGATTGTCTGTGTTGGAATGGGGGAGGCACCAGGCTGAGTGGTCACAGCTACGCCGCCGTCTTCATCCTCAGAGGTAGTAGACTCATATGAGTCCTCGCCACTTTCCTTTTCTTCGCCTTGGTAGTCCCACTCCGGCGGTCGAGGGATCACTTGGAAATTGCCCTTGTTTTCAAAAACAGTCAAAGTCTTGGCAGCCTCCTGCACAGTGGAATCTGCATTTACGGCCTTTTCTGGGACCTGTGCAACTGGTGCAGTGTCCTTCTTCCTTGCCAGAGCCTGCTTGACCAGCAAATGAATGTTCTGTGTTAAGTAGTTCATGTGGCTCATCAGTGTCATTTCAGGTTTCTCCTTGGCCTTCTCCGTGAAAAACTCCTCCACCTCTTCGGCATCCTCGGACTCGACATCGTTGAGCAGAATGCGAAGTGGCTGCAGAGGGTACAGGACTGGAATAATGAGCTGAAATGAATTGACGCCGCGCAAACCAACAGGCAGCTCGGATCTGCGTTTTGGCTCGAGAGGCAGCGTATAGATGATGCCGTCGCTCGATCGCTTGTAGTGGGGAAGACGTGCCATTCGAGTTTCGATCTGTCTGGTCTCCTGTGCTCTTCTTGCCTTGGCTTCGGCCTTTTGGTCCTTGGTGAAAGTCTCCTCTGGCACATATGGCGTGCGTACAACCGGTTTTTCGGCCGACTCAGGAACATGGGCGGTCGCCTTCTCCGGCAACGAACCTTGAGCGCCTGAAACCGCTTCTTCCAAATGCCTCGTGTCCCTAAACATGGTTAACTTGACAGTGTCGACCTGCTTCCTGGACAAGAATTCCTCAAGGTTCCTGTCAAGTGCATTGACCAGGGCCAAAAGGGTAGACTCGCCCCTCTCCTGCACCAGCTCGTCCCATCCCTTCTCGACATTGATTGCGAACCCACGGGGAATGTCCTTGTTCAGGATGACCAACGTTGGAGGAGACGATTCCTTAGGGTAGTTTTTGGGAATTCGGAGTTGGCACTTTAGGTGGTCCAGCTCAAAGGGGAAGTCAGGGTCTGAAGGCAGCAGGTCAAAGAGCAGAGAAGTTGCGGCGCCATTTTCCACGGTCGACTCCTTAGGCGAGTAGCGCTTGTGCAGCTGTTTGATCTGATAAGTCCTCGGGTCCTCAGACTGGGCCTTTGGAACGGGTTTGGGCACAACGCGAGCTGAATCTGCAGCCCTGGTGGCTTGTCGGTCTGAACGTTCAGGTCCTTGGCGATTTGTGGTGGAGATCATGTTGGCGACTTGATGAGGGAGCGTACCAGCGTGTGCAGCAGACAAGCTGTGAAAAGGTGGCGTGCTTTGGGGGAAAAGTTGGAGGGCGAAGTCTGCCCTGCAACAGGCGTCAACGTTTGCGTCTTGCGTGTCGTGAAGTCTCGATCTCTTGCCAAATGGAACTCTGGAGGATGTGGGGAGTTGGGACTCCAACTTTATCACCACGATGCCTGGTGTTGCAGGTGCAGGTGCCGGCCCATGTCGTCAGTTGCCGTCAATTCAAGATGCAGGATGATTCATTCCGGCGAGACAGGGGGTTTGCATTAGCCCGCCAAGCCCGTTGTCTTAGTCTAGGTACCTGGGTACGGAGTACTGTGCCAAAGGTCTGGCTAGGTATGTGCTACTGTGTGAATGCAGCTCAGAGTCATTGCACACGGGCCACACCCGCGCTGAAGCTTTCTGCTTCCAGCTACCTTTCCCAGGTTGGAAAAGCTGCCGAAGCGCCGCCACCGACAACCGTGACTCAACGACAACGACAGCCCACGCCTCCGCCACCTCACGCTGACATCGATACCGTATTCCCAAGAACGCCCGCCCGTCTTCAGCTGTGCTCCTTGAGTCCGCCCACCGCGTGCGCTATTGCTGCTTTTCGCGCCATTGTGATTCCACCGAGACAGCGTATCGATTCCCCCGAGACAGCGTAGCGACACCCTGTGTCACGCATGAAGAGACGAGCAACATGCACGCCGCGGCAACACGAGAGGCCGAAACGGCATAGCGAACCGCATTTCAAAGTCCTCGAGTTTGACCAACCTGTCCGCGCATGGCTATGAGTGTGCAAGGGGGACCAGCGAACAAGTTGAGATGCAGGCCCGAGTCCTGGTACCTGAGCCCTGGCAAAGGATGAAGCAACGCGCCATTGGCTCAAGCAGCCAACGTGGATGACGAGCCCAACAGTCCGTACAAAATTCCACGAGCCTTTGCACAAGATAAAGGAAGAGGGCACACAGAACCGGATGCCATCCGTTGCTGCTCGTATCCAGGAATTTGCCCAGGCGGCAGCCCGACAGATACCATCCACGGACCAAGAGGGCGCGATCGCGACGTACCGAGATACAAAGTGACTCCGTCACATTATATACAAGTGTATCTGTGCAATATCTCTGTCTCCGTGACCGGGGCCACGGATGGGGGAAAAAAAGGAAGAGAAAACATATCAGTCAAGCACTACCGCACTACCCGAATCACCCGGCCGTGGGGTCGGAGATTTTCGCTCCTTGACGGCCATGCACGACTGAAGAGGCCTGGACCAAGTGGTCCGAAGAATACTTGTGTTCGTCCGCTTCCGCTCAGTACTTCACTGCAATTGACATGTCCATCGCAGACTCTGAAAATTTGAGTCCAGTATGCGTGGTGCCTACAGCTGGTGACGATGAGGCTCTTTTGCAGCTTTCCGTTGGAAAACACCAAAATCTTCTTGGCATGCACCTTGGAGCTGGGATCTGTGAGCCAAGAGATGATGATCTGCGTCAGTAAGCACCATGCGCAGTTCTTTGCCTTTTGCGGTGGGAATGGCAATAGTCAGCGGGTGTCGAGCGTTATGTCCGTGTTGAGTGACACAGCTTGGCCAACCGGCTCCTTGACGTTTCATCATGGGAAAAAGGCACCAAATATCTCAGTGCAAAAGACAAGAGTCATGCTTCCTGCCTAAAGTCGGGCCATTCGAAGACTACGTCCATGATTATTCACCGACTTGGCCATCTGCAAGGCACGCTGGCCACCAGACAATGTCTACGATCAAAGTACTTCACATGGTAACAGGAGACTGTTCAATGGGTCGCAATCACTCTGATTGAATTATATATATGTACAAGAATTTGAATACAAATGTCGCACACTTATGTACACCACACTCTCTCCATGCCTCCGAGAGGCCTACTCCGCAGCTCCACCGTCACCATCGTACTCTTCAGCATTAATTCCTTCAAACATTGGTCCCATGGCTACCCTGAAGCAACAATTTAGTTGCTGTAGGGGTCAGGGAGGGAGGCAGCAGAGAAGCAAGCAGACTTCTTAGCGGAGCAAGAAGACATGTTGGCGTCAGGGGCAGTGCGGCAAGCGTTGTCCTTCTTCTGGCAGCAGTCGGCAGCCTCGGCAGCACAGGCGGCCTGGTTGGGGTCACCGCTGGACTGGCAGGTAGAGCGAACGGCGGCGCACTCCTCACCGTCGGCGTCGGCACGCTTGGCGTAGGGGTTAGGGAGGTTGGCGTCGGTGTAGCAGGTGGCCTTCGAGGCGGAGCAGGAGGCCATGTTGGCACCAGGGGCGGTGCGGCAGGCGTTGTCCTTGGTGTCGCAGCAGTCGGCGGCCTTGGCGGCACAGGCGGCCTGGTTGGCGTCAGGGCCGGACTGGCAGTCGGAGCGGACGACGGCGCAGTTCTGCTCCTCGCGCTTGGTGCTGGCGTAAGGGTCGGGGAGGTTGGCCGAAGCGTAGCAGGCGGCCTTCTCGGCGGAGCAGGTGGCCATGTTGGCCATCTCGCCGGTGCGGCAGGAGTTGTCCTGGTTGTCGCAGCACTGGGCCGAGATGGAGGCGCAGTAGGCCTGGTTGGCGTCAGGGCCCGACTGGCAGTCGGAGCGGACCGAGGCGCAGTCGGTGATGTTGGTGTTGCGGTTCTCAATGAGAGTGGGGGTCGCAATGCCCTGGGCAATGAAAGCCGAGACGGCGATGATGGTGGCCTTGGAGAAGTACATCTTGAAGGTTGGTGGTGAGTGAAGGTGGAATTAGGTGGTTGGAGTGGTAGTGAGAGTGTTGAGAGGTGATTAAGAGTGAGTGATGAGTGTGGTGAGTGATGAAGCAGATATCCAGACCGAGAGAAACGAAGAATGTCAACGATATATATAATCGTCGACGTGCTGCGCGAAGTTGGTACTCGGCCCCTGAGATCATGGTGAACTCGGGAGTCGGTCAGGTTGGCTGTACATCACCGGTGTGGGTATCGTGGTTGTGTGGGGAAGACCATCAACTTGTGTGGTTCCCAGTTCGTATTTCGAGGCGCAGGTACCATGTTGGATGGCGATCAACAACACTTCGTCCAAGCAGCCCATGTCGACCTCTCCTTTTAGATCAACTAAGCTTAACTCTGGCTTAACTGTGATGTCAAGTCTAACCCTGAGCATATCTATCCTGGCAACGGGGTGCGTTAAATCCCCGAAAAACTCACATGAAACGTGTGACGCCACTGGGCTGTGGGCTTCAGCCCTAGCAGTCCTGCTTCAATTTTCACAAAAATATCCTCCACGCGAGTCGGTGGTAAGCAGGCTTGTAAACCCGGAATCGACATCTGCATTACCCTTTGACCGTGTTAGCTGTGTTGGCCGACAACCGTTGGATCTCCTGCGCGATGTTGTGAGAGATCTCGGCATCGCCCCGTGTTGGGTGTGGGTGTGTTGTCTTTACAGCGGAGCTCCTGGGATGGATCGACCGCATAGCAGAGCTGATCGGGAAACCCGGCTTACCCACCCCACAAGGCGAAGTGCGCTCGCTGATCGGTTCTTGCAGGCCCCGACCGCGAGCCAGCTCAGGCGTCGGGGTGTCCAGAGCTCCTCTGGAGTACTTCCGATGCCCCTAGCTTGGGCCACCAATGGACGTTTTCGTATTGGGCCGTGAAATGTGGGAGAAGTGCTGATCTGGCGGCCTGTTAGTGTCGTTGATCTTAGTCACGTCAAAGTTCGGATGGCAAAACCAGGGGACCAGGGGACTTTACCGTTGACCGAACTCCTTCGCTACGTAACGTTTCCGACCGAAAAACACAACGGTTGATCAGGCTCGTACTAATTAGCGCAGTCCGGGTCGGAGCTGTGAGAGCACCTGTGTCATTCAGACCCGAATGTCAAGGGCCTCGGAATAGTGTTGCCGTCTTTCTCCGTATAGAGTAAGACCGCATGTTACAAAAATAGAACCAACGTCGCAAAGCCATCATCTCCATCCTCCCCCTAAAGAGGATCCTGACCTACGATCGTCGTCGACTTAGACAAGGTGATCCACCGGCACTCATTAAGCCCTTGGGACCCTCCTCCGCCTTGCCACGGATTGATGAGCCGCATGCCTGACTCGTTCCCGGCCACTCATCATCTACAGAACGTCGACATTACCTTAGCAGTATGCGTCCGAGATGCTTTGTTCCTGCCCAATGAAATGACAGGGCGTGTCTGACTACCCATCACCTGAATCAGAAGAAAGGCCTCCAACATAACGTTACATGTGTTGAAGTGTACATGGGCCCAACAGAGAAGATGAACTGCCCATCACCATCAATGCGATGCAAAAACATGCGCAAGGTCTCAAGCTCCGGAAATAAAGCCGGAAGAGAAAGAGTTAGGCTCGTGTCAAGTTCAAATGTTCCACCCCACGACGTCTACCAGGGCCACGACAGCTTCAACATCGAAATAAAGCTGATGAGTGTCATGCCTTGCTTACAAGAGCGTAGATGTAAAATGAGGTATCGTGATGCCGCGTTACTATGCCTTCAACTCAGAGGTCGTGCATTGAGGGACTAACGCATGTCTCTATGGTACCCAACCAATGAGTGATGCTGACCTCGCATCTAAGAATGTTCCGCCGCAACACGAAGTCAGGTAGGAGGTTGAACATTTCATGGTAGCAATCTTAAATGACACTCAAAGTTTGGCCTAGCATCCTCCAGGTAGCTTCCTGTGGCAAGGAAAATACGAGCGGGAGCGGAATGATGTCGTTACTGTATCTTCCACATCACCCAGTGGGCGAAGGATCGTTCTCAGCCTAGTATTCTTGTTCCTTGGTTCTCCCAAGCTTTGAAACCAGTGCCAACGCTACTTAAGGAAAGAAATCGATGCCGAATGTCCAGCACCACCAGGTAATCTCGACACTGTTGTACCACGCCGATTATAGGTCGATATCTAATTGTGCAAGACCACTACCACAAGCACAGCAGGCCGATATACAAGCGTTTACATTGTAATGAGCGAAGACAAATAGATGAGAACGTGAATCCGTCTCGACGAAAAATACATGTGTCAGACGAGGCTGTATGGGCTATGGAGCCCGCCGAAACGAATACGTATCCAATGGCCTCCACTCTCCAGCAGCCAGCGAACCGCTGGCATACTACGTGGTGGTTGGGTTCACATGTAACCTTCTGTCAGCTGGAAAGAATCACGACCTCCTGCAGATCTATGCTTTGTTAAAACATGGCGGTCAGTGAGCACGGGAAGCCGTGCATTTGCATTGTGTGCGAAATAGATTCCAGACATTGGAAGAGTCTAAGCCTGCCAGAAACATGGAGCAATTTCAGTATCGTGGCATTTCGCATGACACTGCTAATTGCAGTCTGAATCTTCTCTGCAGCTCAAGAGAAAGTTCTCACGCTCAGCTCCTCCCAGTTCTGTCGATCCGAACTGTGTCTGTACTGCACGGCTTGGCCGCGTTGGTGCGGAGGAAGGGCAATGCGTAGCGATTCCCCACAGCTTTTCCACACGCATTCGAATTGTTGTTAGAGGAAAGATCATCACTATGGAGTAAGCTGAGTGGTGGGTCGGACCAAAGTGTGGTGGTGGGCTTTAGTCAGGCACCTCTCCTATTCTTCGTTGACAAAAAATGTGGCCCCATAGGTGGGAGCCGACATGCCATCTTCACGCGTATCCATTTCCTTCGGCGCATCAGTCCTTGCTCCAAAGAGTCACCCAGTCTTGAATATATAGTCATGACAGCCGGTAAAGGCAGCAGTATCTGTTCTCAGGCCAAGAGACGGTTCCTAGACTATTGGCAAATTACTGGATGTCCAACTCTGAGAGCCTAGAATATATGCAGCCGTTGGACTTTGAATTTGGTCCACGTGCAGAGTGGGCGCAGGCACAATTGTTTTGTTATGCCCTTGCCGGCCTTCCAATGATGGCTTTGACTTCATGAAGCATCTAACAATCTACCCGATGAAGATGCATTCTGAAGCTCAAGCAAGACTAATCCCAGCGCCAGCGTGGCGGCCACTGGGGGATTGGTCGATGGGGGGGGGGGGGGTTTTCACGTGCTCACGCACGTCTTTAAACAGGGTGCGCTCTGCAGCCCCTTCTGCACTCAGAACTTAGCCATACGCTCACATTGAATACGAAAAATCGGCAGCATATTTGCCAGACCCAGTCTTCCCTGCCACAGCCAGGCTAGAGTCAATGCTGTTTCCAATGTGCAAGACACATATCGATCACTATGATAACGCAGTGGGTTACTAACGAGATAAACAAGCACTAAGACTTGCCGACGGGCTTGGCATTTGCCCGCCCGTTCAGAGATTGGCGTGCTGACACTGCATTAGCCGTATGCAAGTTTAATTTTCTTTTTCAATTTGACTGTGACTGCTGGGCATCGCAACGACAGTGCCATCTTTGACCTTGAATATCGACGTGTGGCCTCTTTACGTCCTCTCTTGCCACCCACAAGACATCTCAATAAGATGCAGCACCCATGAAAATGCACGTCGACCACCTCTTCAGTTTATTATGTGCTTGGCCAGCGGCTTTGTCCGCGTATCCTACCGAGGGCCAGAATGCATCTAGTACCAGCTTGACCCCTCCTCTGTTCCCTCTCGAGCAATATGCAGACTCTGCAGCCCTCTTTCCGATGCCACCCTGCGGTGCTTTTCACCTTGAAGAAGCGACCATCGATGAAATGCAAGCTGCGATGTCCAATGGCAGCCTTACTTCCCAACAGCTAGTGGCCTGCTATTTCGTTCGCACGTACCAGACGAATTCGTACATAAACTCGCTCCTGCAGCCCAACCCAGACGCCTTTGCTATCGCGGCCCAGATGGATGCTGAGCGCGCAGCAGGCCGGGTTCGCGGCCCCTTGCATGGGATTCCGTTCACGGTGAAAGACAATATCGCTACCAAGGATAACCTCGAGACAACAGCAGGGAGCTGGGCTTTACTGGGCAGTATCGTGCCACGGAACGCGTTCGTAGTAGAACGGTTGCGCGATGCAGGCGCTGTGCTGTTCGGGAAGGCCACGCTGAGCGAGTGGGCGGACATGAGAAGTAATCGGTACTCGGAGGGCTACGCGGCGCGAGGCGGCCAGGCCAGGAGCGCTTATAACCTGACCCTCAATCCAGGTGGAAGTAGTTCCGGCAGCGCGGCAGGGGTCGCTGCCAACGCGATCGCGTTTTCTCTTGGGACGGAGACGGACGGCAGTGTTATCGACCCCGCCGAGAGGAACGCCATCGTGGGTATCAAGCCCACTGTTGGTCTTACATCACGGAGCGGCGTGGTTCCCGAGTGCGAACACCAAGATACTGTGGGGACATTTGGACGGACTGTTCGAGACGCTACCTACGCATTGGACGCGATATACGGCATCGATACACGGGACAACTACACGTTGGACCAGGATGGAAATACACCGATTGGTGGTTATGCACAGTTCCTTACGGACAGAACCAGTCTCAAAGGCGCTGTGTTCGGCCTGCCGTGGAAGAGCTTCTGGGTCTACGCTGACGCCGAGCAACAAGACGTTCTCGTCTCTATATTGGAGCTGATACAGTCAGCCGGGGCCACCATTGTGAATGAAACCGAGATTCTTGACTACGAGACGCTGGTTAGCAACGACGGCTGGGACTGGGACTGGGGCACCACCAGGGGCCGTTCCAACGAGAGCGAGTACACAGTGGTTGCGGTTGATTTCTACAACAACATCCAATCGTACCTTTCTGAGCTGGAAAACACAAACATTAAAAGCCTAGAAGATATTGTCAAATTCAACTATGAAAATGACGGAAGCGAAGGTGGCTACCCCTATCCTAACGAAGGAGGCATTCCTGCCTTCGCCTCTGGACAAGACGGGTTTCTAGCCTCCCTGGCTACCGGCGGAATCAGGAACGAAACCTACTGGCAGGCTCTGTCTTTCTGTCAAGGGAAGACAAGGGAAGGAATCGACTGGGCACTTCAAGGTGGCGACCAAGACATCCCAGACGGACAGGCTAAACTCGACGGGCTCCTCGTACCCCCGGACGTCGGGCAGACGTACCAGATTGCGGCGCAGGCAGGATACCCGATGATCACAGTGCCAGCAGGGACACACTCAAGCGATGGAATGCCATTCGGGCTTGCTATCATGCAGACCACGTGGGCGGAAGGTGAGCTTATCAAATGGGCGAGTGCTATTGAGGATTTACAGCAAACAACGGACGGGTGGCAATATAAGAGGGCACTACCCGAATGGAGGTCATATCTTGAAAGGAACATACCAGTCCTTTAAAGAAAGTGGTTATATTATCATTTCTCATCTACTTCTTTACAATCCACTATCCTTTTCTGCGCAACAGAAGCGGTCCAGGAACCTAACGCTCTTTATTGTGAGAATCCCCTGTAAAGCAAATTCTACATGGGCCAAACATTCAAGACACCAACTCGACATTGCTCATAAGAAATTTACAGAGCAACAGACTAACCCTGGTGTCTCGTACGATCAGCGAGACCCTACTGTATACGATCCCGGGTGGACAGCCTGAGGAAGACGCTGATGACGAAGTTATCCTGCGTCATGTTCAAGTGTTCCAATGAACTGTAGGAGTGGAATGAGCACCAGAACAACAGGAACAATTTGTCCAAATCCCCAGGTGTCTTCTGCAACGATTTCATCGGGATCCATCTCATAATGACCCCAATATCTATCCGAAAGGGTCCAATAAATTCCAAAAGCAAACCATACCACCTGCTCAACCACACTTTCGAACTCCGCCGCCAAAAGATACCAAATTGGCGTTAGAATATATGTCCTGATTTTTTGAACGGTGGCCCACATTGCGGCGTTGCAACATCCCCATATAGTCCCGTTTGATGCTGGTCCGGCTGTTTGGTGGTTCTTTGACACAACCATATGCGATCGGACTCTTGTAATCCACGTCCTTCGTATAGTGGTGGAGAATCGGATGAATGCGAATGTGTAGGCGTAAATGACGAGCACAAAGTTTGAGATGGTCCAGGACAGAGGTTCACCACCCTGTTCTCGAAACGACGGCCGTATCACACAAGTCGCAGGGCAGGAGAAGGTATCAGCCCAGTGTATATAGGCAGAGACCCATGAATGATAAAGCAGCATCCCAGCCAGCATAACCATAAACAGAATCCTTAGAATGATGCTAAAATGAACTTTTCTTGCTGGGTTCTGAGTGGAGCCTACGGAGTCCTTGGCTCTGTACCTGTGACTGACAACTAACAGTGTAAGGAGGTACGTGTTGGAGGCTATCCAAGCAAGGTCCATCACAATGCTGAGATGGTATACTGAGATGGTACCTTCGTTGAGCTTATAGCACGCAGGCACTAGAATTGCGATGCCTGTAACCAACTGGGTGTCGCTAAGTGAGAGGATTAGATTATAGAGGGCTTCAGCGTATTTAATCGACTTGGGTTGACCAAGCCAGCCTTGTAATGGCTCGCCGAAACTTCTTCGGAGAAATCGATCAATCGGGTTCAAGCTGGGTACACCATGGTATGTTGACTTGCGTTCCAATAACAAATACATGGTCGTGCACACATTTGCCAACGCCGCCGTGATCATGAATGCTAGTATAACCTGCTCAAAACTAGTTAGACGTTGACGCACTGTTGGAATAACTTCAGAACAAGGAACACCTTACCCCGATCCCAGCGATATCCGCATCGGCGCCCAATGGCGGACAACAGCAGCTGTCAAAGTTAGAGCAAGTGTAGTCGGTTATGTTCAGCCAGAAGGCGACTGGGCCGGAGCTTCCATTTTCAGGGTTTCCATTAGGACAACACAACATCCCAGGCATCGACGGGCATCCCCAGGGCCAGTAGGTGTCATCCGTATGTGCGAGAAGTCCACACTGCGAGGCCATTCTAGCTAGCAGGTCCAACGAAGCGAAGCAAACAAGTCAACAACGGTAGTTTGATATAATGGAGGAAGACTGGGAAACGAATTCACCATTTCTTTGGGCATAGTGCAGGTCTTTATAAGGACTGTGCGGAGATGCTGCTGACGTCTTGAAATGCTCAGCCATGGCGATGACAGGAAGCGTTACACAACTTTCCCCTGGGCTGTCCAATAGCAGAGTATCCGGCTAAGCGTATCAGCGACCATTCACAGGTTGGAGGATGTTCGAGATGCCGCTGGTGGCTTGCGAGATAGAACCAGGATGACGGCAAGGATCAGCGGGTTGCCAGGTGCTCCACGGCAAGTTCCAGCTTACCCCCGCTGGTCGATGGCTTAATACATATATAGGTAGCACTCTGAGAACCTTGGGGATCAATTTGTTTTTAGAATTGACTTTTTCATGGAGTACAAGACACAATAAACTGTAGAACCAGAATCCATACTATATATACCAATACTCTTCAATCTCTTCAAATTCAAGGCTGGAGATAGATCTCAACCCATGAACAGCAGGATTTCTTCGCGCTGTTCATGTAAGCTTCTGGAAGACGATGTCCAGCTTGAATTCGTCGATAGCAGACAGGTAGGCTGCGATCAGAACGTTCAATCCTTTCTGAACAGCCTCTTCCACCCACTCATCAAGAGCAATCTCCCGGTAATCTTGTTGATCCTCCTTCTCCAGGTACCGGTGGAGCCCATCCACCGGAATGAGAAGCTCTCCGGAGTGGTGAAGATATCTGACATCCCCAGAGACATCAGACCCTATCTCTGGATCTGCCAAGACAGTCTCGAGTATACCCCGGGCCGACTTCTCGAGGCTGATAAAGTCAAGCAGTCCTCGCCAGCGGTTGGAAGTAGGCACTGCCCTCAGTAGCCTCGCGAACTTCACCACACTGTTCATGACGTCCGTCTCGCTGGCTCCATCTCCCGTGATGCTGCTGGGCCGGTGTATCCAGACGGGCAGTCCGAGCTCGTCGTGCACGTTCTCCAAGAGGACCTCTGCCGCCCACTTGCTGGCAATGTAGCCATCTTGCCAGTCAGGCGGCGGGGTCGAGTCGCGAAGTGAGACCTCCCCGAAACTGTCTTGCTGGTTGAGTCTCCCGGTGACCGCCGTCGAGATGTAGTGGAACAGCACGCCATGCTCGAGTGCCAGGCGCGCGAGCTCTTTTGTGCCCTCGACATTAGGAACGCGCAGGGTCTGGTAAGTCTTGAGGAAGGATACGTCGGAGCCGCTGTGGATCAAAACATGTGACCGGCTGAATACCTCCCGTGCAGTCTCGAGTGAAAGGCCCAAGCGATCCTGTGTCAAGTCGCCGGTGTGAACAACTACCTTGGGGGAGTCTGCCAGAGCGCCTAGCTTGGAAGCACTGCGGACTGCGATGGCGTGCACAGTGGCGACTCTCGGGGATGCAACGAGTTGGGAGAGAACCTCCATGCCTAGGAAACCAGTTGCACCCGTTAGAATGACAACGAGCCCTGAAGAGGCGGATTTCCCTTTCTCTTTCAAAGAAGCTATGTTGAAATTGCCAGCGTCGACCACGTCTTTCCCCATGGCAGTCTCCGCTATCCAGTCCACCTCGATGTCCAGAGCACTGGTGGCGTCGTGGATCTCGGTTGCCATGTCCCGCAAGGTGCTTCGCTCAAAAAGTCGCATGACGGTGATATTGGCTCCAAATCTCCTCTTGATGAGTGCCTGCAGTTTGATGAGCAGCATAGAATTGCCACCCACGTGGAAGAAGTCACTGCCACCATCAATATGGCGAGATTGATGCAACCCGTCCTCGACCGGCGTGGATGGTGCAAGGACCTCCTCCCACGCCGACCGGAGCTGGTCTTCCATGTTGCTCAGCTGAGCGGCAGCCGTGGCTTGCTGTGAGCCGTTAGAGATGGGGAGGGCACTGATGGCGCTGCGGTCCAGTTTACCGCTGGGTGTACGTGGAAGAGAAGCCACTGGTATGATGACCGCAGGGTTCATGTAGCGAGGCAGAGGCCACTCATCGGACAATGCCCTCTTTACGGCGTCCAGCTGGGTATCTGAGGTAGCCCCTGGCGCTAACACGACGTGTGCGACCAGAAACGGTGATGTTGACTTCTGACCGCCCCGGACCGTGACCGCCACTGCCGTGATTGTATCCCCAGCCAGGTGTTGGACAGCGGCCTCGACTTCCTGCAGCTCGACGCGAGCGCCATGTATTTTCACCTGAGTGTCGCCGTCGATCCGTCCCACGAGCTCAAGGTCTCCCGTGTCAGATCGAAGGCGTCCTCGGTCTCCAGTTCGATACATCCGCGTCCAGCCGTTCGACTTGTAAAAGGCCGTCGCGAAGGGATCCGGGAGGAAGCTTGCAGCTGTCTGGTCGTCGTTACCGAGATAGCCAATCGCAACTCCTGCACCGCCGATGACGACCTCGCCGACGACTCCGGTCGCTACGGGCTTGACATCGTCATCCAGAATATAAATAGCGCGATTTGGCAATGTTTTCCCAACAGTGATGGGTTGAAGGACGCGGCCATCGTCGCTCTGGACCTCGGTGGCTGTCGTCCCCAGCGTAGTCTCGCAGGGGCCATAAGAGTTCCATATGTGCAGACTCTCCAGGCCGAGAGCATCGAACGACTTGACCAGGACTTGAGGCATCTCCTCTCCTACGGAGAGGGCAAGCCTCCACTGTTGGCATTGACGCAGGTTGTCATACCCGTACTGGATCCAGCTGTGATACTCAGAGGGGGTCGCCCCGGTCCAAGTCACCTTCTCTGTGAGCATGACTTTCGTGATGCCTACTGGATCACCCCGTAATTCACGCGGTACAACAACCAATGTGCCACCGTAGACAAGAGCCAAGAGGACCTGTTCTAGTGCCAGATCGAAGCTGCATGCACTTTGCTGGAGGATGACCTCAGGCCCTTTGACTTGTCCCCACTCGAGATGGTTTCGCAGATTTTCGTGGGCAAGAACAACGCCTTTGGGTTTGCCAGTGGTGCCTGACGTGAATAGAATACATGCTGGGCCTTTGACGGTGGACGCAATGGGCAGCTCAACTGCAGACCGGTTGGTGCTTGCTATCGCAGTAGTCGAGAGGTTGATAATGGACACCTCGGACCGTCCCTGAACAAAAGTCGGTGCCAGCGAAGCAGTGGCATCATGTACGACGAGGACAGTCGGTTGGCACTGCTCGAGAAGATTCGAAAGCCTGGCTGATGGCAGCTGGGTATCTAGAGCCACATACACGGCTCCAACGCGCAGGATGGCGACCATAATGCAGACCCAGTCGATGCAGGGCTCTTGAAACACGCAGACCTTGGAGCCAGCTTTCACTCCGAGCTCTGTGAGCGCCAAAGCCAGGTCGTTGACTCTGACTCCCATTTCTCTGTACGTCCATGTGTTTCCGTTGGTGTCGTTCAATGCCACCGCTGCCGGCTGGCTCGACACCCACTTGTCTATCTGATGAGCCACGGTCTCAGACCACACGGACTCGGCGTCGACGCCTCGACTGATGCTTTCAGCAATCTGTCCCGAGGCCTCTGCACCGCCACTCAGGACTGGAGCGGATGCAAGTAAGGCGGTCGGGCTGTTGGAAAAGTACTCTAGCATTTGCACGAAACCGTCGGCAAACACCTCGGTATCCTGCAAGCTGTATAGTACTTTCTGCCCGTTGAACATGAGTAAGGGGGTCCCATTTGGATCATCCATGATGTCGATGCTGATATCGTACCCAGTCCGTCCAAACTGGTACTCCTCTCCTTGACCCTCCACTGCGCCAAGGGTACGCTTCTCAGCCACACCTGAGCGGTAGTTGATGAAAGCCTGGAACAGCGGGCTGTGTTGCGTCGAGCGAGGGATCTTGAGCTCGTCCAGCAACACGTCGAAGGGCAGTGCCGAGTTAGCCAATGCCCCATAGACGTTTCTCCGGGTTTGCTTGAGTACTTCAGGGAACGAACCCTCTTCGGGATCGAGGCTGAATCGGACCGGGAGAAGGTTGAGATACATCCCCATGCTTGTGGACAGACTTCCTTCGAAACGGTTTGCATCTGCCATGCCTAAACAGATGTCCGACGTGCCCAGCAATCGATACAATGTCAGCTGGAACACTGCCATGTAGAAATGGAAGGCATTGGCCTTTTGTTGGCTGCAGGCTTGCTGGACTCTCTTGGCAAGATGTGGGTCAATCCTACGATCGACGCGGATATGGTCATAGTTCTGTAGTGGATGTCTGGTTTTACTCGTAGAGGAGGGTAGCAGTGGCAGAACTGGCGCCGGAAGAGGCGAAAGTAGTTCCTGGTGCCAATAGGCAATCTGCTCCTTGAAGATGCCGCTCTCAATATCGCGTCGTTGCTTCTCAGAATAGTCAGGGTACTGGAGAGGTGACTTCGGGATGAATGGTCGTCCCATGTATGCGCGCTCCAAATCGGCGAGGAATACTTCCAAGCTAGCACCGTCCATGTTGATATGATGGTAACCAATAATCAAGTGGTGGGTTTCTGGATCAGGCGAACTAAGAAGCAGAATTCTCATGGAATCACCCTCTTCGATGTTATAGACATAGCTCTTGACAGACTGGAAGATGTTGTCGACTTCTTCAATGTCTACGACTGGCTTCTTTTCCAGGGACAGGCGTGATTTGCTGAGGACAACTTGCATGACGGGCCCTTGTTCTTCCATGAATGCGGTGCGAAGAGCTTCGTGCCGTGCTCCGAGCCTCTCAACCGCGGCTGCCAGTGCTGTCGCGCGAAGCGGTCCCCTGAGCTTCACTGAGAAGGTGATGTTGAATGTCGTCGGGTCCTCTACATAGCGCCGGAGGAACCAGAAGCGCGACTGCCCAAAAGACAAGGGTACCCGCTTGACAACTTCGATTTCCTGTGCCTTCTTGGACTCTGTTTTAGCCGTGGTCGGCGTGCTCGTCAATGGTATGTCGCCCGCGTCCGACATGGGTGTCTCAGGCGAGCTGGGCGGCAGAAGGGACTTTGGTAGAACGTTTGCAGGCTCCCATACTGAAGAAGCTGAAGAGTGCGCTGACGATGATCCAGTGTTTCCCTCAGAAGAATATTCGTGGTCTGGGCTCGTCGTTTGTGCACCCGGGATCACGTCAACTTCTAGCTCCTTGGGGCTCGAGGAACTTGTGCTCAGCGCCGTACCATCAAGGCAAGGTGTGATTGTGTTATCGTCAGACACTTTTTCGAAGGCAAACGTGACCATGTCCTGGACAGTTGCTCCGCCCAAAATCTTGAGGACAGGCATCTCGACGTCCAGCTCCTTCAAGAACCATGAGCGGATCTCCACAGCCACGAGAGAGTCGACGCCGAGATCATCTGCGTTGGACTGTAGAAGAGTGGCTCGGGCTCGTTCGTCCTCCATGGCAGGCAGCTGCAATGCCACCTGAAATTTCGCAATGATCGATTCTTCAACGATCCGTGCCACTTCTTCGGGAGTTGACGCCTGTTGCAGCGCCCGCTTCGGAGCCATGGCGGCCGTGCCGGTGTGCCGGGTATCTTTGGACCCGACCACGTCACCCCAGTTGACGCAGTGCTGGAAACGCGGATTGTTCATCCATGGTGTGGGCTCTTCCTCCCTGGCATTGACCAAGCGGAGGCCAGTGACGATCTCGGGGTTACGCCCAGAGCCAGGCCGCCCGGCCAGGATGGACTCGGCGATGCACTGGTGGAACCCGCGCTCTTCCATCCACATGAAGCCAGCCCTGCGTATCGCGGGAAAGACCGTCTCGCTGACCTCGCGCATGACGTATCCGACCCCCATGACCGCGCCGATGTGGAGGACCGACGCCGCGAGGCCCTTCCGGCGACGTTCAAAGGTCTTGGCCGTCATAAACATGTTCGCGGCGCTGTAGTTGGACTGCCCTCGATTGCCCGAGGCTGACGCCAGGGACGAAAAGAAGATGAAGAAGTCGAGAGGGTGATCACTCCGGAACAGCTGGTCCAGGTAGATGGCCCCGAGTACCTTGGGACGCAGCACTTTTGTCATGGTTTCGTGAGACATCTCTGAGAAGACAGCGTCCTGGAGGACCATGGCGCCATGCATAATGCCTGCAATCGGGGGCCATCCGCGTCGAATCGTTGCCACAAGACCCTCAACGGCAGATTTGCTAGTAATATCACTGTGAGGGTGAAATCTCTGGTATTAGCTTCTAATAAAGGGCGGAAGTGTGGCGGATAGGTCCATGTATCTTACTTGGAAATGACTTCAATCCTGACCCCGGCCTTCTTCTTTTGGCTCAGCCACCGTTCGTCGACTTGGGGACGGCGGCTGGTAAGGACAATGTTTCTGGCACCATGAGAGACCATCCAATCGCAAAGTGAGAGGCCGAGGTCGCTCGTCAAGCCAAAGAGCACGTAGGTCTTATTTCCCTCGAATCGTGTGGCATTGCCGACCGAGGTCAGCTGCACTGGTAATTGTGGCTCTGCTTCCCAGTCGACAACGGCATTGGTGGTTTGGGGTTGAGTGCCCGACACAACGTCCAGGGGAGTGACAGTCTTATACTCTGGCTGTAGCAGACCACCCTTGTGACTGAGGGTACGTTTCAGAATCAATTCGACGTCTAGGTCGGCCGAGCTGACGTGGCTATGGACAAGTGGACCTAATGCCGTACTCCAAGTTCCAGATGGGAGACAAGACGAGATGAGTTCACCGTAATTGCCATCACCGCAAGATATCACTGTGGAAACATTTGCCTGAAGCCAATTCTTTTTCTTCATCTTCTCATTAACCACTAAAAAGCCAAACTCATCCATAATCCATTCCCCTTGAAATCAATGTCTGCGTTCTTGAATTGGGAGGCTGCCCTTCTCCTGGGTGTAAGGAAAATGGGGCATGTGCTCAAGCCAGAGTGAATCGTAAGTGACGATATTCTTGGCTGCTGTGTCCTCCCGGAGTTTTCGGTTCTGCGGTGACGGTGACTGAGTAGTTCGAGCCCAACCTTGCATTCCACCAAAATACTCTCTCGGGATAGTATAGAGAGCAATGAAGCCCTCTAGAGTGAATGCTGCATCCATTCCTGCATTATGAGCCCAGCGCTTCAGCTCATTTGAGTCGTAGAGTGAGATATCATCGACAATAAAATTTGTCAGACTGCGCTTCTGTCCGGGCTGCTGGACTATGGCCGTTTTCTCCATGACAGCCTGATGCTGCTGAAGATCAACCCATTTGATTTGATCGTCTCGAGCATGGACGCCATCAGGTAAGAAGTCCCAGAGTCCCAGGAATCTGAATGCACCAACCTCCATTCTGAAATCCCATGTAACAATGAACAGACGCCGAGTCTGATCTTTGCCGGCCCTGCGCTTTCGAAGAGAATTCAAGGACTCCAACACAGCAATCTTCATTCGATTCATCTTGTGGCCACGAATTTTGTGAAAGGTGAATGATCCCGAATCGGGGAACATTTGCTTCGCCCTCGCCCAGAACGGAATCTTGTTCTCAGAGGCGTAATACTGAGCCTCAACTTCAGCATAGTGGAGCTCAGTGTGGAATAGTCCAGATCCTCTCCAGATGTGTCCGCGATCACCGGGAGGAATGTATGAGCCCTGAGCAACATTCTCATTGAACCTCTTGGCTTTGCTTATCTGAACATTCTTTGGATCCATTGCCTCCAGAGGATCAAAGTATGAAATGCCAACTTGGGTGGGAATCTTGGCAATCATAGGAATATCACCGGTCCATTTGAATGTGGTCAGAGATTTCTCCACATCAATGGCAACGATGATAGGAATCTTGCTCGGGTCTTTCTCGATTCCGAAGGTTGTCTTGAGCTGAGTCAAGGGGGCACAGCCTAGAACAAATACAAATGATTAGTTGTTGAGTCAGAAGAAGATAATAATATGGCTTACCAGCATCTCCAGCTTGACCAAAGACATGTTGCCACAGAAATTCATCGTTGAATGAGCCCACTCTCATGTTTGGACGGGTATCGTCGTACATCCAATTGTCGGAACGGTCGGGATCTTTGTACCCTCGAGCAGTGGCCTTCGCCTTCCAGAGCATCTTGGATCTGGAGTCTTCATTCTTGTCATTGGAGAAGATGTCGGTGGTTTCAAAAGGCCATGCCTTTTCCTTGAAATCTTCATCTTTCGGGAGTCTTGCGACGCAACGACAATTCTTGGCAGTTCTGGTCATGTCCGAAAGAATCTCTTGGTACTGTCGTTTCTCCTTCATCTGGGATATGGTATTTCCATCTCCGTTTCCAATACCCAGGAACTTCTCCAAATATGAGTCCCTCTCAGTTTCCGAGTCGGGGCGTCGGTGATTCCAGCACATGCAGCATCTTGCTGCTGTGAACATGTTTTTCTCAATGTAGGCGAAACCTTGGTCAGATGTGGCCAACTTTCTGGTTCCATGCTCATGGAGAGCCAGATAGTCATTGAGGGCGTCGTAATCAACAGGTCCCCTTGAACCTTGTTGAGAGGACATCTTGTCCTGTGGTTGGTAGTCCGATTGTAGAAAGATGATGACTTATGGGAGGCTCAAGATATGTGTTTGCTGTCCCTCATGGACTGGAGATGGATGTTGGTCGGAAGAAAGAGAGAGAGGGAAAGATTGGAATCGATGGGAGGGACGGTTTCTTTAAATAATTATCTGAGAGGGTGTGACACAGCCCGAGAAGGTCCCAGACAATTCGATCAGGTCATTCAGTCACTGCTCACAATGAATCACTATACGAACCAGCAGCCATTCATGGTCGAATGACTCGGGAGCCAGTCATAATCCAAGCAGTCCCATACCTGCCATATTGAGATTTAGAAGGCCAGTCATTGTTCCAAAACGTTACCCTATCAGAATGTGAATCATTCGATATCAATCGCTGTTCCAATGAATAAGTTTCCCGGTGTAACAGTCAACGAGTAGCCTAGCGAGTCACTAGGGCTATGGCATGACCGGCTGGTGAGTCCAATCAGCCACTCAGCAAATTCCATCATTACTCAAACCGCCAATGAGGACTCCTGACCCAAAGGAAATATTATTATTATTATGCACTATTATTCCAGTACCACAAACAGTAGACGCTGACATCAAGAGTCATAATCGTTCCCGAAATGGACTTTACCCTATCTCACACAGTCAGAAACTTTTGCTCAACCCAGTTTCCATACTACCTAGACTTTCCTGTGTTCCATTTCGTATATTTGATCTAGATGTCTTTAGTATGAGCAGTGCTGTGCCGCATTTTATCATGGATTACACCTTGAAGTTTCACCCAATGTACTCATAAGATCTCCGGTGCAAAGTTTGTTCGGATCTCTTTCATCTTA
Organism: Diaporthe vaccinii; assembly: GCA_039880775.1. Classification (NCBI taxonomy): domain Eukaryota; kingdom Fungi; phylum Ascomycota; class Sordariomycetes; order Diaporthales; family Diaporthaceae; genus Diaporthe; species Diaporthe vaccinii. The sequence goes on from JBCEDN010000033.1 coordinate 589,079, forward strand.
CTGAGAATCCAAGCCATGACATACCCTCCTTGTCGTAGCTACAAGTTACCGTAATTTACGTGGCTATCATCAGCGGAGATATCTTAGTACATAGATAATGATTGTATGAAATCGACGAACATGTGGAACAGTTCACCGGTACAAAGCGGTACATTGATCGACCAATCCCCGCACGAGAAACATTTTGCAGATTTGCCGTACTGAACTCAACCGCAGCCGGGAGCGCCCCTCGCAAGCTCGGATCACTCCCAGCTACGCTTAACAACCAATTCAATGCAGATGGATTACTGACCTTTTATATAGCAGATCATACCAAGAATCTCCCTGCCTGCACTGCCCTGCCACCACGTAAGAAGTCCCACTTGGATGTCCAGACTCTTGCATCAGTGCGGATACTCTAGTGCTGGAGTACCCGTTCTGATGTAAAGGGGTAGTCTTGAGGTACATACTGACACATCTGTATATATGGAATGCCGCGACAATCTGGGTTGTTGTGTTCTCCGGCTCCTCTGGAGGGCGAGGAGCCCATTGACCATTGCCTGCATGCAAGTTAGTATGTGTGCATGTAGACACTATTCTTGCTATGTATGAGACAACGGTCTATACTAACGGTTCATAAAGACTCTTGTCAACCCTCGCGAGGCTGCCCTTGTATCAAAGACATCGATACAATCCAAAAACAAGCGCCCGCGTCCGACCGCGTCCGGCCACCTCCGGCGGTGATGATGATGATGGAGATGAAGCCATTGCGGCCAACGCCGGTCGCGAACATAATGAGAAGGAGCGCAAGCTCAACTGCGCCCTCAAATGGGAGATGGTTATATACCATCGCCGTGTTCCGCGGCATGACGAGAAGGTCTGTCTACATGGGCTGTACACCAGTTCTCGTATCAACCTGTATGACAGGTGATGTTGAGAGATGCTTAGATATACTGCAGATCATCAAAAAGATCCATGGGCAGGACACAGCCCACACGAGCCAGGTTTGGCAGGATGCTAACCAAACTGCAATCACACTACAGAAAAACAAGAAGAAGGCCATCCTCAATAACATGAGAGTACACATAATCTGTCATATCATATACTGGCTAGCTCTGAGCCTAGTGCATGCTGACTGTGGGTGGTAGAAACTCATTGAGAAGCATGCTGCGCTCCCCGAGAAAAGAAATATTCTTGACCTCGACATCGACCTGTCCCACGTATATACATATATGAGCCCACTTACGCAGGGTCTGTATACGTGAGTGATTGCTGTATACTAAATTATAATATAGAAAGCCATAGAACAACTGGACTGACCGGCCTGGAGTCCGGAGGACGTTTTCTCCTGCTGGACTTGGATAAAAGGGGTCATAGATCACGGCAAGTCCCATGCCCTATGCAGATTCTACACGGATTGTAAGTCATTAATCCATTACAGCACTTATGCGGGTAAACTAGTATGATATTCATAGGGATATCCAAGTCACTGGCGGTCTTTATGGCTGAGCACTTCTGACTTGAAAAGGCGGAGCCTGCCGAAGCGGCAGTTGAGTGGACCAAAATCCACCCATTCTTTTTTCGACCTACCTGAAAAGGAGGATTCCAAAAATGTCAAGAAACGACATTTTACGAGACCCCGTTCTCCCAGATTAGTACTCTTTGAGCTGTATGTGATCATGGGCCAACGTTAACTAATGACTATATTTGAACGCCCGAGACTGCAAATCTCAAAAGAATGATGTTAAGCTCAGCAAATAGAAATACGGCATGCATCTAAACCATCTGGCCAATCCCATTGTATCATACTGTGAAATTCTGCCGATGGTTCCTAGCCCAGGTTTTGTACACAACCCGTCAGGGCCCATGCTAACAACGCCTAAGACGTACCCGCCGTGTGATCCTTGTCAGTTTGTGTACACAAAACGTTGTTGGATTTTCCTTGCCTGGTAACCTTTGAAGCCTGTAATCCCATACGTGCCTTATATTTTCCTTAGCCGCCCAGGCCCGGGCGACGGAACAGCGGGCTGGGAAGCGACTGACGGAGTTCGGGTGCATCCAGTCTCTCCTGTCCGTTGGTACAGTCGCAAGCGAAGAGACGCTCTCTGTATATTATCTACGAGAGCTTGTCTTCAAGAGGGCCCTGCGTTATTCTGACACGCCTTAGCGTTCCTATGGTCTGGTACTCGAGTACTTGATACGGTCCCTGCACGGTTTCATGCTCCGACATGCGATTTTGTGCAGCCACCCGTGTTCTGCACAAGCCTTGCTATTGCCCTTGACTCAGAGCGACGCTCCACGAGGTACTTCACAGCCTTTGGACAAGACCATTTTCCAAGAGCTTTAATATACAACTCAAATATATGAACCTTCGCAGATATACATTTAAAGTCCGAAGGCGATTTGCAATACTCTGCCCTTGGGGGCCAGGCTGCCTCTCAATGCAAGGCGCAATTGGGAGCTATTGGAAACTGTTTCCCCCGTCAAATCTCTTGGAGTCGTCTGATCAGATGTGAAAAATTCGCCTGCTATATCCGTGGACATGATTGTTTGTCCCGTGCTCTTTAAGTTTCCGGCCGTCATCAGATCTTTACAATCCGGAACGCCGATAGCGATGGCCGCACAGTATCCCCCCGAGACAGCTCAGACGGCATAGAAAGCGAGGAGGTGGCGCAGCTCTATCTCCGCCTTCCTGGCGAAGACGTCCCGGTGAGACAGCTGCGTGGATTTGAGAAGCATTCCATTGCGGCTCGGGAGACCCCGATTAGAATTTCGCGCTTACGAGGAGGTACCTAGTTGTCTGGGGTGTTATAGCCCATGAATGGGTTGGCCGAGAATAATTGATGTTTTCCTGTCAGCCTTCCATGACCGACTTCTGTGTAACATCAAGTGGCGGCCCTCCAAGAACCCGGTCTTGACTGACCACAGGACCGGCTACATGTCCCAGGTCGTCTTCATCACAGTAAACAATGTCTAATTTGATAAGAATGCCACAACCACAACAGCTTATGGGGGAGACTGGAGATTCATCACAGGGACGATAAGATGTGGAGGTACGAGCCCGTGCTGAGATGCGCGATTACAAGTTTGGTCATGCTCGATTTCGTCCCTCTGCATTGACATGTATAGCCCCCTGAGGAGCAGACTCCAAGCCTCTCGAGTGACGAACCGTATGTCTCGTAATACCCATTAGAATCGCTAATGCCTTCACGGAATCAGCGCAAGTCTCAAAAGTTGAGAAATGAGGGATGATAAATCATCACGTACACCAAAACGCTCAGTTCCATTCATGGAATTCATTGTCATGCAGTAGATGGACTATCAAGTCTACCGAAGTACGAAGAGAGAAAACCAGAGACATTCAGAGGCTATGCCGAACGCCAATTCTGTTGAAAGAGCACCAGAACCCTTCGAGTAAACTGCCGAACGCATATTTAGCTGCCATATGCAGTTACACTGCATAAAACTTGAAAGTGAACAGATCAATTGACATGAAAGACCTCGCAATCATCCACTTCAGTTCCATTGTCCCCCATATTTGCAGTTGTAACCATGACACGTTTACTGGGACTGTATGGAACCAGGTACATCTTCTCGGATTCCAAGGCAAGTAATCCGACGATCACTAGAGCAGTGTCCATCGGGTCCTGCGCGGTGCAGACAGAGACACTTGTGCTCCGGAGCTTGAGAACTGGCAGGCCAGTCAGTGGCTCGATAGACACATTCTCAAGGGGTGTGATGATGAGGAACACGTGATAGATAATGGGTTATATTAGCAAAGGGCGGGTATACTTAGGCGTGGGAGCCAAGACATTGCCAAGAGAGTACGGCAAGCCAACAATATCAAGAACGCAGACTGACCAGCAGAAGCCTCGTGGGCGAAAATGTACTAAGTAGTCCGGTCGACCAATGGTGTCACCGCGGAGAACATTGAAAACGGGCACCACAAATACAGTGGAGCGGTGTTCTGCTAGAAGCCTCAGTACTGCGCCTGAGGGCACTCTAACGCGAGGAGGAATAAAAGACGGCCATAGTGCTTAGGGGCAAAGCAAATAGTAACAAAATCTGCAAATTATAACTTCAAAAATAATAGAGGGGAGTTGATTTTTCCTTTCTGATCAGAATGAATCTAAAGCAACGAAAGGAAGCCGAAGCTATTATAATAGCCTTCGGAGAAAAGAATAGCCGAAGTGCCTGCAATGCATACCCTGCACCCGACAACAACATCGTAGTGGCCCAGCTTGAAGACAGACCGATGAACACTATGGTTGCCGCAATAAATTTAAAGGCAACATGACGGTACATTAATGATCCCGGGCACAGATACCTTCTTCCACCACTAGATAGACTTGTTGCCAGCCACGAGAATGCTCTTTCAGAAGTCATCTTGTATGCCCAAGACGGCAAAAGCTCGAAGCCAGATGACATATGCTTCTCTCGTGCAGGCAGACCAAGCTTTACATCAGCCGTAGTCTTGATCTTATTCAAAACAACAGGGTTACGTGAGCCTAACTTCCTGCGAGATTGTTCGTGGAGACAGCAACATCTTGCTCCTCCGGATCGAGGCTATATGGTGGGCACTTTGGACGCCACGTCCATGATATGGTCCGTTTCACTGGGTTCATCGTGAGCAAAACTGTCCGCCAGAACGAGGCGAATAGACAGCTGCATTGTCTCGTACGGCAAGAAACCCTTCTCGGGATTGCGGTGGTTGGTTCCAATAATGAACTGCTTGGGTTTCCTGTCACGAACGTCAGCCTTGTGTGTCCAGCCGTGCATTGCCATTCAGGGGTTATGCATGCCTTATAAGCCCGGAGACTCCCGGCAGCACCCCTACCTAGGGGAGACATGTAAGTTATCTAAGACAGCCCCAAATTTGACTCTCACCCCACACTGAAATGCCGGGTACTTAGCCAGTCCCCCGCATATCTCGTACCTTCCGTTCGTTGAGTTCAGTGTTGTGCTGGATGAAGATGGTCATGGAATAGCCATGCTTCATTTACTTGTGCTTCACATCTCCGGGGTTCACCATATGCAGAGCTGACAGACCATACCGCTCGAGATCATCGACACCATACAGTCCAGCGTGGACATTCGGACGCCCAGCTAATTGACCGTACTTGACTGCCTTCTGAGCCGTCGAGAGACGGCTCAAGTTGATATCGTCGGCGACATCCTCCTCGGTTGAATGCAACACTGCCTCCCCCTAGATCCGGCTCGACGTCATCTTCACCGAGCCTCGACGAGATCACGGAACCGGCTCGAGGACGACGGCCAGGCAAGGCGACAGATCCGGCTCGACTCGACACAAAAGGTAACTAGAGTCATTAGCCCTGAACGGATCGCAAGCTTTTGTTGAACAGCATCTCGTGCACTGCCAGCAGGTAGAGCATATTTTCAGTCAGTTTCGAGGATACGACACGACGGAACATGTCCTGGGGGTTGATTTAATAGATACCCTGAGTCGGCACAACGTTCTTGATGGTGGTCGAGATCTTGCAGGCTGTGCTGAGCTTCTTGGGGTTGAAGACAACCTCCTTGCTTCTCATTTCGATAGTCGGTGGAAACTCTCGAGTGTAGGCTTAAGGACATCAACCTGTTCCGGCAAAGCATCGATCCTTGCACTGCCGTCTTTGTTCAGCAAATTGAGAGAATCCAGAAGGCTCCTATACTGCTTACGAGAGACTTGGTTATCCATACAACAAATGCCGAAAGCCATAGCAAAATCGCTCGGATAGTGAAGCTTGCGAGCCTGTGCAAAAGACTTGGAGCCGGCGAATGGGTCGGACGGCTTAGCCGGGACCGACTGGGTCTCCAGCGGCAACGATCGTGGTGTCGCGGACATCCTCGGTGTGTTCACCAACCGCAATGTCCTTGCCCTTCTCCATGCCGGGACGTGGAGCAGATTCGACAGTGGTGGACTCTGGCAGTACGTCCAGATCATTTTCCTCGTTGTCTGCTTCATCTCCGGAAGTATCGACAACGCCCTCGCCATCAACTTGGCAGTCAGCGAGGGCAAGGGCATCCTCTGCTGCTGGTCCATCATCCTCAGCCACCCTCATGTCACCAGCATGCGAGTCAACAACGAATGCAGCGTTGTCAATGTGGACGGCTTCGATAATGGGCTCTACAAGGTCGACATCATCAATGTCCTGTGATATTCAGGTTAGTACTAGGAGCTGGATCATGGGATTCTGGGAATGTGAACGCAGACACGGTGGAGCGGGCAAGTCTTACTGTTGCTCCCATGGGCTGCAAAATATCATCATTATCATCAGCGGCATAGCCACTGCTGTCGTTGAAGCCGGCCTCGTACATGAGCTCGTCGTCTCCGGACTGGGGAACGGCAACACGAGTACGCTTCTCGCTGGAGCTGGAAGCCTCGACGGCCTCGCGTTTCTTCTCTTCGACCCGCTTCTCAATGAAGCCCTGACGGCCCTTGCGGATAACGGGCTTGACCAGCGTGGGAAGGAACACTCCAGTCGACGGGCAGAATCGATGATTCGAGGGCAGGACGTGGATAGACGGACGTGGACGCGTGCCACGAAATCTTCTCAAGATGGCTCGAGGGACAATGTCTGACTCTACAGACAGCAACCATGGGGCGACCGTACGGTGGAGCTTCTTGATAAGTGTTTAGAACAATGAAAGATGCTCGAGGATAGTCAATGCAACGTTGAAGTGGCAGGAGATCGCGAGATTGCGTGACGCAACAATCATAACAAAGATGGTGGACGCGTGGTGGAAGCTGCAGTGGCAGGTGGCAGATGCAATTAGCCACTACCCTGTCATTTTTACCTGCGTGCAGCTTTGCTGGGAGCTCTACCACCTGGGCGCCTCCCGTGAGCTCTAATTAGGCAGCTCTGCTACTACTGGAGCTCTACTATCTTGGGTTGGCAGGTGCAGTCAGTGACTGCAGCCATTGACTTGTGGGCAATGGATCCGGCGATTCATTGAATGTGCAGTGATGTAGAGCGTTCCGTTACTGTCGTAGATTTGGTTAGGGAGCTCTGCACCTGTCTACAGGAAGGCCTGCTGTTATTACCTAGGTATGAGCTGCAGCTCCCCTAACAGGAGCTCTCTATATGAACTCAGGTATGTCCCGCCTTGAACGATGGCACATGTACAGGACTGGTGATGCTAATAACGCTCTGTACTTAGTGAAATAAACATTTAAAAAGACGCATCAGCGCCTGCAAAATGCATAGCAAGCCGAGGGTCTTGATTCAACAACTGGAATACTATCTGGTGATGGGGTTTCTGGTGTTTACGCGAGCAATGCCTCCGTTTCAATTAGGACATGCCAAGCTGTGCCGCGCCCCAAGCTTCCAGGCGTCACCAAATCTCCGCACCCGGGCTCCCGCATCTCCGGGTTCCCGGATCTCCGTCACGAATGGAACAATATCAAACTCAAAACGTTTTGAATTGAGTATTGGGCAGGAAAACCTTGAGTAATGAGGCTTGTGTCTGAACAGCTCAACCATATATCACATTGCATGCACGGTAAATCTCGACTTCGACCACTTACTTGAACATAGACGTTCACAATCGATGGACAGTGCTGCCAGTAAAGAAGTTAATGTGAGGACTCAATGCGTTGAATTGGAGCAAATGCTAATAAATGCATAGCAAAATGAAGTCCAAAAAACATACCTTCTGTGACTTAAAATAAAGATAACAATATCACGAGGTAAACAAAAAAACGACTCGAGAACAGCACAACACCAGTTGACTTGCCGACTCAGTCGGCGGAATGGGGGGGGGGGGGCGGAATGTTGGCTCGAGCTACACCGAGCCATCAACTGTGAGCATTCGGTATGCGGCCTTCAAATTGCCGTGCCCGATCACCCAATGAGAGTTGGACGGAGACTTGCCCACATTGATGGCAGAGACGAACACAACTATTGGTTTCTCGGCTCAACCGGTATGGACTTGGATAGCACCGAAAGCCGGTTTGGCACTTGCTCTTCTTCATGGCCGGTCGCTGCTCTTTCGGGTGCCCGGAGCTAGTTACTTTAATGAAGCGCAACGATAGGGAGCTGCACGGATGTTCCGCATTGCAAACCAAAGGGGAAAACACGGGAACGGGCCACAACATCAGAGTACGGCGAACGCACTCGAGGCGCTGTCGTACAGCGAACACCAAAGGATTGGTGTATGACATCCACGGTGCTGCTGTCCTCTAAGAGGGACAACATGGTGCCAAAATATCCACCAGAGTGAGTCATCACGGCTTTGGAGGACAGCCACGCAAGGCAGGCACAATCACAAACACACAGCACAGAGACAAACACGTGGCTCAAAAACAAACACACAGTACCAAAAAAACAGCCAAAATCCGTTAATACCCGAGAACCCATGGACCGCATCCTCGGCACGGCGCTGGGCAAGGCATCCATCGAGAGGATGACACCCGCGTCTCCCACGGGGCCAGAGACGAACAGGAGCTCGTCAGACGTTGTGCGGACGATGCACAGGCTCCGTCCATTGTGGGCAAGGCTGATTGATGTGGGCATGAAGGTAGAGTTGGAACTGCTGCGTAGCTAAATCTTCTGAGTATTGAGCGAGTAAGGGTCACTTCATATACATCACTCGGCCAGATAAGCAACGCCGAGGTCCTCCAGTGGGCCGCGATGTCGACGTGATACCCAAGGTGAGGCGTTATAGAGAAGCCGGATTGTAATGAGAGAAGAAGGAGGATGCAGAGCAGAAAAGGAGCTGTGCCCTAGAGGAGGTCATCAATGCCGTCCAAAATGATGGGCGTCGCAATCGCAGCAACGAGGAAATTTACAGCAAATCAATCGGATCCAACTTATTTCACCATAATTGCGACGACCCATTGGAAGATGACGAGACAGACGTCCCGTCAACGCCCATGGTTCTATCGCACCTTGGCATACTGCCACCGCAACAATGACATCGTAGCTGCCCTCCCTTTCCAGTGTCTCTATGATATCGACGGACCCGTGGGGCCAAGGTGAAGACGAGGGCTCCCATGTGGTGGGCTATCCCACGGACAGAGGCATTACCGTTTACCTGGCAGCCTGTGTGCCGAGACCAAGCCCAACTGCTGGGGATGAGTTATAAACTCCCAGTCACGCATGACAAGGTACCAAGAAATGCCTTGATCAGATTTCATGTGCCTACTACCTAGGTACGTTCTGCATCCTCGCGCTGCGATTTCTCTCTGTCCAAGTCCAAGCCCGAGTGGCCCTGGGACTAGCTAAGCCTGGAGGCAATGGCACTGGAAGAAACTTTCCGGGAACCTGCCTAGGTACCTAGGTACCTAAGTATCTTTCCTTCCTCTGTGTCTGGCTCGCGGGCTGCATCCATTTCTGCGTCAACACGATCACCAGACCTGCCTCACCCATCGTTTCGCTCGGAGACACAGCAGCTTCCAAGCTTCAGTCTGCTCTTGACTGGATTCACACTTCACGCTGATCAACTACTTTCGCCACCTCTCGCTCTTCTATCAAAGTGGCTGTGATTGAAGCCTCCCCCAACTCTCACCCAATTCCTTTCTGGCGCACAGTACCGAGCACGAAACCGCCACTTCCAATTTTAACTGTCACACGCTCCTTCCATCACGCTTCGCAACTTACCGTTGTACCAGTTGCCAACTATCTGAAAATTTCAATACCTTCCCGCACATTGCCCAGCCCTACTACGGACAGAGCACCTGTTCGCCATCAGTCGTTGACTTCCCTGCCTGACGCCAGACACACAGCACGCGTGCCACCATCACTCACCCATGTTTACTTCAGTAAGTTTTTCATAAACAGGCACGTCTCCATTTCCTGGCCCGTTTTCTCACGCTTCAATTGAATTGCTCGCACTCAAGAAGTTGGCGCAATCACCCTTCTTTTGACCAACAGTATTGACGCCATCTCTCATTCTCGTCACCGACAGCGCTTTGCAGACGAACTTCCCTCAGGGCTCCCCTCTGGGTCCGACTCCAGCAGGAGATGGCAAGCCAAACAGAAGAGGGCATTTCTGCGCCTGCTCAGGGCTACATTTCCTTGACATGTGAAGGTACCTGCCCACCTGCCCACTCTCACCTCTCCTTCCGTTTGATTTCACTCCTCGCTGAGCACCCGCCGCATTTGAATCTGACCGAACTTTTGTGTTTCCTCAGATATGACTCACACGTCTGGAGTGCTTTCCGTCTCAACCAACATTCTACCACCACTGCGCTTCATTGCGCAAGCCTTCCCATAACCGACGCGACGCTTGCCTTGAAATGACGCGCATCCTGGGTCGAGTGCCTTCATTCGCTGCCAAGTTGCTACATCCTTCCCCCATTTGTTGACAGCTTGCTCTCCCACTGACGCCAAGCTTCCCTACAAATAACCCGTTGCTTCCTCAAACTGACGCGCGTGTCTGTCAACTACCTTCCTTCACTGTCAACTTACCACACTCTTCCTGCACTTTGCTGACAGCTCGCCAACACATTGCACCTTCCACGGCACGCCATCAACTCGCACATTCCATCGGTGCCATCTCAGTCCCTGACAGCACAAAATGTTTATCTCCCCCAATTGGCATTCTGGTTCCCTTCTCATTCTCCTTTCTTTTCTTCAACAACAAATCTCATCCATCTGCTCCATCGTCGGTCTGCCCTTCATCGGTCGGTCTGCTCCATCGTCGGTCTGCCCTTCATCAGTCGGTCTGCTCCATCGTCGGTCTGCCCTTCATCAGTCGGTCTGCTCCATCGTCGGTCTGCCCTTCATCAGTCGGTCTGCTCCATCGTCGGTCTGCCCTTCATCAATCTGCTCCAAGGTTGGTCTACCCCTTTGTGTTGCGCCGTGAGGCTGGATATTAAAGTTTCATTTGCTAATAAATACAGTCTGCTATATCGTCGGTCAGCCCTTTGTCAGCCAGCCAGTCCTTCGTCATACGGTTTGCCATCTGCCGTCTGCCGTCAGCTATCTGCTGCCTGCGTCGGAGGCTCCCGGTCCATTGCGCTTCGTGACTTTTACGTCACGTGCCCCCGGACCGGCCCTCACCATCTGCCATCTGCCACCTGCCGTCAGCTATCTGCTGCCTGCGTCGGAGGCTCCCGGTCCATTGCGCTTCGTGACTTTTACGTCACGTGCCCCCGGACCGGCCCTCACCATCTGCCATCTGCCGTCTGCTGTCAGCTACCTACGTCTGGGATTCCCGGTCCGTTGCGCTTCGAGACCTTTACGTCATAAGCCAAAGAGGTATTTGCTCCTTTCCACGTGTTGTGGCCCCTAGCTGACAATGAAACAGCCAAAATGGTCCGTACCAACAACAAACGATCCGCACCTTTCGGCCAACTTTACCCTGTCCAGCCCCCTTCTCCCAAGCGCCAAGTCCAAGAGTCTCCCAAGCCAATCACCATATCTGAGCTCTCTGCGGGTATGGCAAAGTTCGAAGAATCTGAATATCAGTATCCTCCTGATTCTTACATCGAGCTTCCTGCCGGTTCGGCCATCATCCTCCCACGGTCTTCTGGTCATGTCGAGCCCAAGAACGGTTCAGTCATCTATCTCCCCAATATGGACAAACGGGCTGTTCTCCTTGGCAAAGCGACACTCATTGCCCCCGACGGCGAGAACATCATCATAGGATCCGCACGTTGCCCCTCAGTCGGTCTCCCCAGTGGCACAGGCATCACATGTGGCAATACCCTCAAGCGTCCAGAGCCACTCAAGCATGCTATCAAGATCACACATAAGCTCACATTGCCGTCGGAGATCATCCTGTCGCCACGGGGACCAACTCTTCTACCTGGCCCGCTGCCTCTCCCACCTAGACTACACCTTGGCGGCAACCATACCATCAACAACACACAACTCATGTCTGGCATCATCAACCCAACCAATCCGCTTGAAATACTCGATGATATCAAGCTCGGCGGTGACCTGACTCTCGTATCCTCTATGGAGTTGAAAACAGAGATCAAGCTTGCTGGTCGCCTCCTCCTCGCGAATGAAATCATCGTTCCCGCCGCCACCACGGATGTCAGTCAGGTCATCAAGCCCTCGTCCAACATGCAGGTCGATAACGAGAGGATTGTCATCTTGCCCGCGGACTCAATCCTGCCGGCCAACTTCACCATTCCTAAAGGTATTCGGCTAGTATCCACGACCATACTGCCCAAGGGTACCATCCTGCCAAAAGGAAACAGAATCCCCGCCGGTTGCATCATTCCAGCTGGTACCGACCTGCCGCCTAACACTGTCATTCCTGGTGGCGCCGTCTTGCCGGCAGACATCATGCTTCAGGTGGGAACCATATTGCCATTCACTGCGCCGGCGTGAACCCATGTATGGGTTCACGTCTGGGGTCCCGGTCCATTGCGCTTCGTGACTTTTACGTCACGTGCCCCCGGACCGGGCCCCACCACCTGCCGTCTGCCGTCCGCCGTCTAGCTTTGCGTCAGCAGTTCCCGGTCCATTGCGCTTTTACGTCACATGCCCCCGGATCGGCCCCATCATCTGGGTTCTGCCGTCTGGGTTCTGCCGTCTGGGTTCTGCCGTCTGGGTTCTGCCGTCTGGGTTCTGCCGTCTTGGTCTGCCGTCTTGGCCTGCCGTCGTGTTCAGGTATCTTGGTCTGCCGTCTTGGCCTGCCGTCGTGTTCAGGTATCTTGTTCTGCCGTCTTGGTCTGCCGTCTTGTTCAGGTATCTTGTTCTGCCGTCTTGGTCTGCCGTCTTGTTCAGGTATCTTGTTCTGTCGTCTTGGTCTGCCGTCTTGTTCAGGTATCTTGTTCTGTCGTCTTGGTCTGCCGTCTTGTTCAGGTATCTTGTTCTGCCGTCTTGGTCTGCCGTCTTGTTCAGGTATCTTATTCAGTGTCTGTACCTACGCCTAGGGTATCTAATATGAACCAACACAGCCTCTTGGCATGCCAAACGCGTTCATGATTTGTCTCGAAGACCATGCAACTTGACATGAATAGACTACCAGCACATGCAATTCATTGACATGTCATAAGAACACCCACTAATGTATGCCAACGAACTCTTTCCGATACTGGCCGTCATACCCTTGGTCCTGCCCGGCGCCAAGTGCGACTTTTCATGGGTTTGTATGTATACTACTGTCCAACTTCCCATTCAGATCACACGCAATAGAGACCAGGTACGAAGTCTTGCTGTGGGCTCGGGTCAGTGTTCATTCACTTGCCCGCGCCCGCTGGCCGAGGTTGCCTCCGTGGTCATCGAGCTGCTGCTGCTCTCAGCTGCCGGCGACCCGGACGCCGCCAAACAGGACAAGATCCGCCAGGCAGTCGAGAAATAAGTAGCAAAGTACGAAGAGGCCTTCGGCGACGTACAGTGGACAGCCGCTGCTGCTGGCGGGACCATCGACGTCGCGTCACAAACGACGACACGGAAAGACTTTCTTGACGGCAAACTACAAGTGCTCCCAGCACGGCCGGTGGGAGAATCGAGGGCGTGACGACACGCTAGTTGTATCTGCTTTGCCTGCTTCGTATCGATCATCGACGGCCTTTGGGCTGCTGGTCGGAGCCTCATGTCCGACGGGTGGGTATCAAGGGACTTTGTTCTTAATGCCATAGCAACAGCCCTCGACAAGCTCCCGACGGCTCTGAATCCGGGGACTGGTTTCATCGACAAAGCAGCTCTCAGCAATTTGCGGTAGTCTGATCTACTTGGGAGGCGACGACGACATCATATGACCCGAGATCGAAAATTGGCTCCCTCAATCGAGCTTCAAGTTGAAGATCTTGAAGCCCATGCCGCGTGGGTGAGATCTCCTGATGGAGACTCTGGCATCACGCGTACCAACTCAAGGGTGTTGGTCTAAAATTGCATGAGCCCCCCCCCCTTCTTGGTCTTCCTGTCGACACCGGACAGGTAACCATCTCCATCACTGAAAATTGTCTTTTATCAGTATTCTAAACACCCGGGTCGATACGTACCCGATCAGCCGCAGCTCAATTATCACCTGTCACCGCGGGAGGGAGGTGGGACGCTCACGGAGTTGAATCGCTCTCAATCAAGGCAGACGAGTCTTGAGCTGAAAGCACCACCGACATCAGTTGAGAATTTACCAGATCATATGATGTACCGCTGGTCCCGTGCGCGGTATGATCCACTTGAATGAGCACCCGACACCCATAGCCACGTCCAGCATCCTGATCACTGCGGGGGCCTTCAAGTCCGACCGCCTCCCCTCATATTGACACCCCAAGAATGTAAATTTATTTCGATCGAGCCCTAGGAAATGATCAGCATTTGGGTCATAAGGAATGGGAGTCGGGCCAACTTGTCTTCTTGCCTGATGAGTTACCGGGTGATAGCTGCCGCCGGCGCTGGGCTCAACGTCAGAACTCGACCGGTTCAACTTTGCCGCTGCCAAGTCCGGGCACTATCAAGGACTGGTCCAAAGAGGTTCTGAAACGTGCTCGAGTTACGAAAGATCTCCAGCAGCATCTAATATGCTGAGACGGTCGGAGTCGTCCTTTGATTGCGCCTCGCGCTGTCTAATCGGTCGTTCTATGGCCTTTTTCCAGGCATAACGTCTTACCAGAGTTGCCTCTGTGAATACGGATTGCCCAAAAGTGAGCGGGCGGGCAGATCTGTGGTGCTTTTTATGTTCATGGACGGGGGAACGGGGTTTTAAGGAATGAAATTGACGAGCAATCGAACGCCTCTATCCCCTTGAAAAGTCCAGAATTTCGTGACGATGCTATGGAACGAAGAAAACGAGGCCGAATCCATGGTCTTGAATGACTGCGAGTGGTTTTATCATGGTAGCCGCGTTACGGCAGACAGATCTCCCGAGTTCATCGATATCTCTCTTGTTAAGCTTCTGCTGCTAATGATCGATGACCAGGTGGGAATGGGTAAGTTTGGAAGGCTACCATCCAAATGGGTCCTCATCTTAACAGCCGCAGCGATTGAACTGTTGGCCCTAACAACGCTGCTTACTCCCTGCAACCTAACAAATGCACAATGCTCCGGCGCGGGCGCTCACAGGAGATAGCAACATGGTACAGCTGGGATGGAGAGGAAGAAAGGCGAAGGCTTTGAAATAGTCAAGGCACTGGTACTGTTGCCGTTATTTCTGCTTCAAACCGACAGAGCAGGTAGAAATGACAATGCCAAACGGGAAGGGCCCTTCCGGACGGGATTCCTTTGTCTCCGTCCATGGCGCCGGCGTGCCTTGCTCGCTAAGATTGTGCCCTCTCTGAGCGCGCACTGCTTTGGGACTGCGTCCCGACGGATCTCGGTACCCTCGCAGGCACAGGGGCTGCATTCAAATGGGAAGGTTTGGTAGGTCTGAATGAACTTGTCGGCGATTCCCTCCGCGACGATGTTGTGGACCTCCTCCGCGGCGGTGGTGGGCGGCGGTGGCGAGAGAGCTTTCCAGCTTCTCGAGAGCGAGATGCTGCTGTTCGACTATTAGCCACTGCGTATTTGCTGCGTTTGGTTGAGAATATGATTAACTTGCGGTCTCTATCGGCTTTTAGAGGTCTACTACCTTCTTGTGATCCTTGCCGTGGTTGGTTGTGGTTGGTCGTGGTTGGTCGCCATTTTGACGACTTCTTTTGCAAACTTCGCGATGGCTAGAAATTCGAGAAACATTAAAAATCTCAAAACGTAAGAGGTCACCGTCTGAAGCTGCCCTGGAAAGAGCTTCTTGAGGTGTGTTGCCACAAGACGAGAGGCACAGAAGTCAAGATAGCTTGCGCTGATCGGAATGGCTTCGGGCGCGCACCAGTCGAACGTGAGGTCGTGGATGAAGACCGGATGAGAGCGTCAGCGATCGATGTATATTTTGGCGAAGTAATCAGGAAGTCTTGTGCTTTGTGGCGAGGAACCCGTTACCATGCTGGTCGGAAGACAGTGGGATAGACTATCAGGATGCTCGATTAGATGAGCATTCTGAGGAATAAGTCAGCATCACACGAGACAACCTCTCGAAACATGTCGTCAGGAATGGCATCTTGTAGCATGATTGGAGTGCCTCTGATGACTCCTGGAGCTAATGTCGGTGATGATAATGTGTAGTACCTAGGTATGTTTGTAGGTACAAGGCTAAGCCGGGTTGTTGGAATGAACGTACCAGTCAGACTAAAAGTCGAGCACCTTCAGTAAACAAGGGCAACAACGCCCGCGTCTACACCGAACCAAGTAGCTCTCTGCTATATGCATGCGTTGGTCTTTAGGCTCGGCAAGCCCGACAGGTACTCGCCAAAATATTTGATGATGAGGCTCGATTA
The DNA here is from genome assembly GCA_039880775.1 of Diaporthe vaccinii. Classification (NCBI taxonomy): domain Eukaryota; kingdom Fungi; phylum Ascomycota; class Sordariomycetes; order Diaporthales; family Diaporthaceae; genus Diaporthe; species Diaporthe vaccinii. The sequence goes on from JBCEDN010000033.1 coordinate 605,271, forward strand.
AGTCTACCGCGTCAGCTTCTCCACCTGCCAGGATGACCGCAAGATCATGTGGGAGTAACCCAAGCGCCTGAAACCCGGCCACATTGTAACCCTGTCAAGTGACAACTTCCAAAGCGACTGCCGCGCTGGCATTGTCACCCCAAGACCCCGTTGAGGGCGGCCTCGATCAGAGCCCACCCACCATGGACATAAACATGGGGCCGTATCGATAATGCAGTCGTCGACCGACACGCTGATGTTCGAGTCACGAAATAGTCTCTACAAAGCCGATCGCAAGCCATGGCTGGCCTCCGACCCGCCACTGGAGAGAGCAGGTTGGAGGCTGTCTCCACGCAGCCACTAGGTGGAGTATATAGCATCCATCTCTGTGGAAAGAATACAACTGCGGGCGGAGACTAGTTAGAAGGCATGTTCTATTAATGCTTGATCCATTGAGTAGTGTGACTATCAGAATCTTCACAACTGGTCTCGACGACAGCCTTGTGTGTTTGAAACCTGGTGGCCCTCTTGGGCGCCTCGGTTCCATTTCGAAGAGGCAGAATAGCCGCAGTCAGTCCGTCTCTGCTCGGTCCGACTTCTTCTCTCGGATTGACAGGAGGAACATTTTTGGAAATTGCCAAGGCGGGCAGGGGTATCTGGACGTGCAGAACTCATATCTGCTCTCAAGCATAGTTTGATATCAGTCCTTAGAAGTATCATCCTCAGTGAGACTGATTGGATGGGTTGGGAGAGGTCATGCTTCTCAGGTGCAGATACAAGACTCGGTCTCTTCCTGTTGCCCATATATCTGACTCTGGAGCTCAGATTGTGTCGAGCCGTGTTAGAGTGGATGAGCCCCATCAAGTCGAGCCTTTTGGGGGGAGCCTTGGTGGCGATGGTCTCCTTCTGGCCTTCCTGGCCCTTGATCTTGGAGGTACTCGGGATAACGTGCTTGTGTACTGAATTCTTTAGGGCTGCTTCTGGGAGCGGACGGTTTTGGGACTGCGTCCCGACGGATCTCGGTACCCTCGCGGGCACAGGGGGAGGGTCGGTAGGTCTCGCCGAACTTGTCGGCGATCCCCTCCGCGACGGCGTTGCGGACCTCGTCCGCGGCGGGGGGTGGGGATGGGGAGGAACCCCAGCTTCTCAAGGACGAGCAGCTGCTCTTTGGTTGTCAGTAAATCCCCGTTTGCTGTGCGTGATCAGGAAGATGGTTGACTTACGGTCTCCAGCGCCTTTTGAAGGTCGCTCGCCTTCTTGCGGTCTTGGTTGGGAGTCGCCATTTCGACGACGTTTCTTGTCAGGATCGCGATGTTCAGAAATTCGCGACCGGTCAAGGAAGGAAGGTTGGAGAGGTCGGGGGTGCTGGCAGTGCTGGTGCTGGTGCTGGTGCTGGTGCTGGTGCTGGTGCTGGTGCTTGCAAGGGGCGCGGCGCTGCTCCTCCTTGCCGTCAGCAGTGGTGTCGGCGCTGCTACTCTCGTCGCGGTGGACTGTGGTGGCCCTGCCGGACTGGTTTGTGTCTCCGAGCGGCGCGAACGGGTTGCTGGAGTCGAAGCCAGAGGCGAAGCGCTGCTGGTTGTGGTTGTAAGGAGTACCGCTGTCCTTGTTGCTGGTGCTGGCTGCGGACGAGACGGTGAGGGCTCAGGCATTACGAGTGGTCAAAGCCGCGAAGCTGAAATCGGAACTGAAGCCGCAGGCGCGAGAAGGGAGAGCGCTTGGGCCGTAGGTGGCCGGCTGGAAAGAGGCTGCGTGATGGAGGGTGAGCAATAAGCTCTAGAGGCGGGATTTTAAGTCTTGTGATGGGAATGTAGTGTAGCCTACCTGGGAAGAAAGAACTGGGGAAGGCTTTGCTAGAAGGAGCATCAGGTAGGTCAGTCGTCAGCAAGTTGCTCCACCACGATTAGGGGTCGGGGCCTGGGTAGTCAGTCAATTCGTTCGTAATCATGGTGCTGGGATTTATGACTTACAGTTGCGGACACAGCAAGCCCTGAACTGTAGCACTCGACAACAGTTTTGTCGGCCCCAGAGTCTCCTCATGGCAGTCCTTACAGCCATGAATGAGCTTTTCGTAGTTGCCACACTTCGGTGTGCCAACCCATGGACAACTTTTCCAGCAGGTAGTTCCATGATGATATCGTCCTGCTTAGGCAACTCTTTTGCTTAGATCGGCAAACCGGCTTGCCAGAGAAGCGGAAGTTGACAGTGTACGTCTCGTTGAGATTGCGCACTGGGGGTCCATGTTGATTGCAGTTAAGGGTTTTCCAGGCTCTTTGAGGATGAGACATAGATTGTGGCCGCAGGACTAAGGGCCTCCTCGATCTCGACGGCTCGTCAGAGAAGCGGCAGTGTGTAGCGTACTTCTTGTTGAGGTTATCCTAGACGTCCATGTTGTCAAGGTCATCAAGAGGCTCGCATTCCCCTTTAGGAATGGGGTAAATCGAAAGGGTCATGGTGATGAACAGAGAGCTTTAGAAGCAGGCACCAAATTCCAGGACCACACTCTGGATACACAGTTCATGTCATGTTTGAGATGATAAAACAGATGGTATCAAGGACACACCGACCACTCCCCAGCAGTCAAAGCTTCATGAAGTCCGACACGGAGGCTTCAGAGCACCATGATAACCGTACCGAGGCTCTGTGCCGTTGCGGCGAGGTTTCACCCAACCCTTCGGGTGTCTTTCAAGCAGTGAAAGCTTTGCTCGCCCCGCCCCCAACTGCCAACTGCGTACGTATGGTTCTGCAACAGTCTCTTCCGCTGGATCAACTCGCCTGTCACTTGGACCAGCCAGTCATATTTCACATGCTGCGGATGCTGACACTGCAGATACAGAGGTACTTAACGCATCTCATGACGCAAATTATGAGGGTTCCAACCCTGCAGAGGAGGAGGCTGACCAGCAAGCTGCTAAGTGAGCTAAGAAGGACAAGACACCCAAACAGGCCAAAAGTACGAACTTTTTTCTGCCTTCAATTATACCTGTACTGACTTCAGTAAATGCGACCATCTGCTAATTATCGTGTATCCTTCATCAGCGCCAAGCGAAGCACTGCCCAAAAGACCCACTGAGGACACCAAACGTCGCGATGAACGACACACCAGACGCGGTAACCTCCCCTCCCACTAAAGGGGTCCCCAGAAGCCTTTACTGCAGAGGCACAACTTATCAGATCGAGCTGTGGCCCACCACTGACCTTGCCTGTTGCACGAGAACGTTGCCCTTCTGATTGCCAGTGGCGCAGCTAGCATTGAAAGCTGTGAGCACTTTTGACCAAGGGAGCTCCCTTATCAAAATAAAGACGCGTGTATGCAAATCCCAAGGACCTCTCTTATCGATACCAGACGGGGCGGCATCAAGTAGCCACTGTCCCCGTCAACCAGAACAACAACACGCAATGGGACCCAAACATCAACAAGTGCTTACAAACCTCAAATCACCTTTGGTACCTCGCATTCTGCTGTCTTCTAAGTAAGTGCAAGTTCCTCACTTTCCAGGAATCCTTACCCATCAAGTTTCAGGCCGTGCATAACAGTCTTCCCCGTGTCTGCTTCGCTTCCTTCCCCATCCAGATCAAGCTGGTCGTCAATTTGCGGGGTTCATTCAGCGCATGTACCTTGTCGCGAAGCAACGACCAACCTGTTCAGGCTGTGACGTTCGCTATGGCCACTTCTTCTCCAAGCTGACCGCAAAGTTTCGTCGGACAGAGCAAAGGGACACCAACCATGGCGACCTCCTTCCCAATCAAGCACTCCTCGCTGACGCGCAGCTTGCCTCGAGCTGTGGACAGTTCGCCATGTTCATGGACCACATCCACCCGATTGACTGTAAGACTTAACCGCTTAAAGGAACACGGCTTCATGGAAGCCTTGCTGTGTGCTTAATCATTGACTGACGCTACTTCCGAGGGAAGGTACTACATCTACAGTCTCACAAAAAGTCTATCTGAACCGAGATCAATCCAAACCAAAATCAATGGTCATAACAGCACACGGTAGCTCTTCTATTCCTTGAAATGACAGCCAACATGCCAGCTGGTATGGGGAAAGTTTCAATAGGTGTTGAGCGGCCCCAATCGCTGGCCCACACGGGTAGCACTTACTCTGCAGAGAACTCGTCACCAAAGATGGACCACACCAGTGACATTAACGACCGGCGGCGCCGCTTCTAGGCCTTCAATCGCAAGAAATTGCATCATGCTGGCTCTAGGGAAAGCCCCTCCCAGAGGGGAAGGGGATGAGCGCTCCAGGCGCTGACGCGAATGTGGTGCCACTTGCCAATGTGAGGACTCCGTACCAACAATGGGTTGTTCCTTCCGCGTCGGACAGCCGCCAGTCTGACTCTCCCCTGGAGAGGAGACCTGGCTGAAGGGAAATCGCAAGGAGAACTTGACGAGAACACCCAAGGACGACGAGCTTGACAATCCACAAAGACAAGACCCAATACAGCACGCCTCAGAGCATCACACACCACACACCACACCACATATCACCACGTCACGCTTCTCCAAGCATACCCCTAAGCCGCCGTTCTACACTCCAGTCAGCTCCAAGCTCGTCCAGTCTATCTCCCCCAGTCTATTAAATCTCTGTCAGATAGCTCCAAGATGTCTTCCAACAACGGACAGTCCAGATCAAACCAATTCCCCAAGCCTCCTCCATTTAGGACACCCGCCTCTCGCCGTCCTCAAGGAGCATCCCGATTCCCGACCCCGCCTACGTTCCAGAGACCGGGACTGCGGTCTGGTTCTCAGTTCCTCCAGGCACCCAAGTTTAAGCCATATAATGCCGACGCCCAAGCCCAAGTCGACGCCCAAGCCCAAGCCGACGCCCAAGCCCAAGTCGAACCCCAAGCCCAAGTCGAGCCCCAAGCCCAAGTCGACACCCAAGCCCAAGTCGACGCCCAAGCCCAAGTCGAACCCCAAGAAGGAGTCGACGCCCAGCCCAGAGTCATACTGGGTGAAATATCGTCGAACATTGCCAGACAGCCGGCCGTCCTCGACACACCGCATGTCGGCACACAAGGGCGTCGAGGTAGGGCTTCGGCACCCAACTCTGTGGTCAAGAAGCCTGTGGCCACAAGACAGCAACCTCCGCGGACAGTGCGATTTGCTTCGCAGGTGGAGGTACACCACGTGGACCGGCCCAGTTCTGTACCTGCTGTGAGCCAAGCCGAACAGGGTGCTCGTCAAAGTACTCCAATTCCAACCCGGCGAGATCAGCAAGTCCCAGAGGACTCGGAGGTCGAAAGCCATTCCGAGCTCGAGGAAGGTCCGCATGACCTGGGTCCTGATGACGATGACGACGACTTTGAATTCAACCCCGAAGAGGGCGATGATGACGATCTGGAGAGCCTTGATGATCAGGAAGCGGTCCCTCATTTCGACGACGACGACTTTGAGGTTACACCTGATGAGGATGACAGCCCTCTTGGTTTATCTACGGAGGCAGTTTCACAGGCAGAAGACGGGTCCATCGCTCTGCCTGACGAAATTGATACAGACGCTATACTAGACGAAGAGGACTGTCTCGACCCGTCAGTTGAAGGCTTCCAGCGTCGTCACAAGGAGGAGATCGAGCTCACTCATCAACGCTATTTCTATGCGCTCGAGTGTCTTATTCAAGTTGCTCGAGAGATCCCTTGGGAGGAATTTTGTCATCTCGACGAAATGGACCAACCACTCGCATCATTCTGGTATAAGATCTTGTTACGATCTGATCCAGCAGTGCTGCTCAGCACCGGTCGAGAGGGCATCCGAGTTCAAGCGGCCGCCGCGTATGGGCGCACCGACTTCAACTGGTCTGACCTTCGGAGGCTACCTGGATTCGATCCATCCACTGTCGAGTTCGGTAACTACATGCACTTCATGGAAAAGTTGCGCGGTCGTGAACTCGAGGCGCTCACCTATAACGGGACGAGCTCAAGCAAGAAGGGCGTCGTTGATGGCAGAATTTCTGATCACGAAAAGAATATCGCGAAGCGTTATGAAGAGATTCATGCGAAAAGTCGAAGCTATCATTATAAGCGCATGTGTCAAGAGCCAGGTGCAACAATTGAATTGGATCAATATCGCAATTCCTACCGCACCAAGCCGCTGCACGACGCCCGCATTTGTTACAACCAATTGTTTGAAGGCCTTGATCAAGTCCTCCTGGACTTGGTCCAATTCGAATTGGATGGTCGCAACCGAACCTCGAACAATTCCGAGGCCAAAGAAAAGGTCTATCATCGAGTACGCGACTACGTCGAGGAAAAGACGGGACAACCCCTACCGCGTGTTCGATCATTCGCTACTATCACAAATCGCTCTTGGTCTCTGGGTGAACAATTTCATGGGCGACCAGGGATGCTACAGAAGTCGTGTTTCGTGGCCAACTGCGATGCAGTCGCCGCTTATTTGTTGCATACCGGCGACCCCTTCGGACCTAGAGCATGTTCATCACACATAAGACACGCCCAGAGATATCTGAGTCTGGGCCCGTGCAATCAATGTGGAAAAGAACGTGTCCCCGGTGCATATTTTGTGGGTCGCGACAATACTTCTCTATGCGGTGCCTGCAGGCAAAGTCAGTCTAGAAAGACCAACACCCTTCAAATTCCCGTTTCCCTCCTCCGAGAAGAGTGTCAACGAAAGGGAACGGATGAAAATAGTGTTCAGGAGAATGCGCGAGCCGCTTGGAACCTCTTATCGGTATCACGCAGCATCTTCCCAAATATTGGTCTTCGCGAGATGGGCAAAACCTCGGATATAAGGGCGGCACACTGGAATGCTATGGCGACCTTGTTGCGAGAACAGTATGAGGAGCTCTCCCGACAGGGTCACCCTAACGCGAACGTCCTGAAGAAAGGGACGGTCATTATGAGGGTACGCCGTGATATTCTGGAGCGGGTGCGACGCCTGCACCTGGAAGTGAACAAGCAGATGCACCAGACTTATCCATACGCGGATTCAAACGACATTGAAAAGAGATATGATGTCGCACAGAGAATCCTTCGGGAGCCAGCTGCTGATACCAGTGACTCTTCAGTTCTAGGCCCGGGGGAAGAAAGATTGTTCTCGGATGAGCAGATCCAACAGGAGATCCTGAGGATAAAACCAAATGCAAATGCCAACGCTCTCCATAATGCAAATGCTCGTTATTACGCTCGGAATCGGTTGAGAAAGCAGGGTGTGTCACCTACCGGGGGAAAAAAATTGAAGATTTTCACGTATGCAGACATTACCGCCGAGGTGTTGCGCAAAAACCCTAGCGCAGATACTACTGACAAAGATTTGATAAGAAAGGCCAAGGAGACCCTCAACCTCGCAAGGCGAAAGCGTCGCGCAGACGAAAAGAAGTTTCAACATATGGGTGATTGGTCTCTCGAGCTGGCAGACGTGTTGAAAGCCGACGACGAATATTACAAGTTAACCAAGGAGAGTATGTTCTCTCGGGACGGAGCGCCAAATGCTCGGGTCGAAGGGGAACGCGCTTCCGACGCCGAAACCGATGACAGCGACCAGCCACGTCGCAAGCCGGAGCGCAAGCCGAAGCACAAGCCGAAGCACAGCCGCGTCGTTGAGTCCGACTCGGACACTGACGCGGATGAGGACGAGCAACCAACTCGCACACGAAAGCGCAAGCGAATGGGCGATGTTGATCAAGACGAAGCTGCACACGACGCCAGCCCCACGGTCCCAGCACCGGTGCCCAGTAGCGCCGGTCCAGCTCCGAGGCGGTCGACTCGAATCGGAAAGCAACCGCGCCGAACTTACGTCTACAACGCAGACTTTAACGATGAAGCTTAGCTCACTTCGCCTCATCGCAAGTAAGCTTTGGCCGCAAGGGCTATGATAACAAGGAGCTTGGGCAAGCATTCAGTTGCTACCCTAGCGAGGATTCTTTTCAATACCAGTTTAACGGCTATATTGAAGCATTTATTGATGCATAATCTCATGACTGCACGAGAATGGGCTGCCCGGGCGAGCTGCAAAACGCCGCCTCGGCAGGGGTAATTTCCGATGACGGTTCAATGTCCGCACGGAATCATTCACCGATGCATGATCTTACGACTGTATGGGAATGGAGTTAGTAACCACAGTACTGCAAATGCGCGGTTATTACTTTTCTCATGCTGAGACGGGGTATTCACACTCTGATCAGCTATATGCGCGTCTCCCGACGTCTGCACGAGAATAAGGGCGACGAAAATCATCCTCTGTAACCTCCACGTGGTGTCGCCTGGAAACCTGCTTGATGGTTGACTCATCAAGAAGGGCAGATAGCAGAGATGTATGGGGGAGTTGTATTGGGGATGTGTGTGTGAAATGTATGGGTGAGAGGGTGGATGTTCAGAGAGAGTGGGTGTTCTGAGAGAGTGAGTGTTCAGAGAGAGTGGGTGTTCTGAGAGAGTGAGTGTTCAGAGAGAGTGGGTGTTCAGAGAGAGTGGATGTTCAGAGAGAGTGGATGTTCAGAGAGAGTGGATGTTCAGAGAGAGTGGGTGTGAGTTGTGGGAGAAGAAGCCTGGGAACATCGGCGTTTGGACAAGAGGAGCAAGGGATCAGGAAAATCAACGGCAGCAACAACACCATCAAGAACCATCTTCAGCACCACACTCAGCGCGGACACCACGACCGCCATCACAATCGTCACCACAACCGCCCCCGCCCAGTAACCCATCTCCCCATTCTCATATCTCTGCAGACGGCAAACGCTTGTTGTGTCATGAGAAACTGTGGCCTGCCTCTGCTTCCTCCCATGGAAGACCAGCCGCTCAATCAAGGCAGAGGATTGTTAACTCAGGTATGCCCCGGCGTCGTGTCAACATCACCATGCCATACTAACTCATTAAATTTCAGCAGTTCACCATCCATGCGTCGTGCCCTCACGAATACAAGCGAGGATCTCTGTTCGGCATTGGTGCAGCGATACACCGGGGCGAAGAAGATAGAGAAGAAAAAGTTCTAAGCCAAGTCTGCAACGGAATGCAAGTTGGCTTTACCAGGCACCGCTGCTGCTGAATACCATCGAGGGAAACCACCCACCTCAACGCCATTTTCAAGACGCACATCATAAACAGTGCAAATATACACATACTAAACAGGATATGGGAGCATAAGCTATCGCTTTCCATAAAGCCGTTAGGTACCCCACCAAGCGCCGTGGCAATCGTACTTCCACCAACATATCCTCGCCTCGCCATGGCCCTAGTGGTATGTTCAGCCTGATGTTTAGTGCTTATGGTTCTAGTAGCCGGACTGCTGCTGGAACTCCCCAAGGCGTTTCTCGTCAATTTTTACCGCAAAAGCTCGCGACTCCCAAGCAGCTCTTCTGTCCCTGATCAAGCCCACAAGTCCAACAATTCCAACGGCCGCAATAGCTCTACGAGAAGTCGTACCACCGCTGAAATCAAGTGAAGAACATCAACACCGCTAATCATTGCTTATACTTAAATATGCTGAATAAACCCAGTCAGCTGCGAATCATGCTCCAATATTTCAGGTACGTCCACAAATATCATCCTCAGGAATCATCCATCGAATTCGGTGGCAGACGCTTCTGACCGGATACCCGATAGCCAAGAGACGCACTTAACACTCCCTCGCGAGCAGTTGGGTTGCACGAAGCTATTGTCTTCTTAGCACTCTTGCATTCTCTCATATTCTACAACCTTGCCAGCAGGCCCTACATAAAGATCTATCACTATCCCCGCGACTAGAATGGCATCAAACATCCCCATCTGTCCTTTCAACTCCACAAGACCAACGACAAATCCAACAACAGACCCGGCAGCAACAGGGAGGCTAACGGCGAAGACCGACTCAAGAAGGATAGAATAATCGCTCAAATCAGGCCCAACCACATGGAAAAAGAACTAGAGAAGCAATCACGACATCATAAGAGTGCTCCTTGTAGCCCTGCTCGACAACGTCCTTCTCCGCGTCGAGGGCCTTGAAAATCATCTTGTCGGCCGACTTGTCGAACACTCCCATGGCTGTCTCGAAGAAGCCGGTCGAGATGTCTGTGAACGTGTAGGAGGAGAATGTGGTGTGGTTGATATCACGCATGACGGCCTTTGTTGCCCCGCCCGTACCGGCCCCAATCTCAAGGATGTTCATATGGGGGTATCGGTGGACAAGTTGCGCAACAGTTCGAGCGAGGAAATCCGTGGCCTCTCTCAGTCCCATGGCTTCGGTGTAGTAACGGTTTAGCAGGTTGTCCTTGAACATGTGCTCCAGTATTTGAGTCTCGCCTCGGACGGCCGCAGGCAGGTTTTCACCCACTGTCTTATTGAGGCGGATCTCGATGCTGTGAGGGTACTTTTCAATGATACGGGCTATATCTTCCCAGGTATCATTGAGCCACTCTGGGTCGGCAAATCGCTGCCTGCCGTTCCTCGTCTGAGTGAGGACATGGTCGGTGAAGTCGAACAGTGCCTCGTGATGCCACTCCAATGTCATTCCTGCGCGCACTGAAACAGGAATTTGCTCCTCCAGGTTCTTCATGAAGTAGATCGAAAGTCTCTCGAGGTCCAGCGCAAGCTCAAAGTCCCCATCTGTGGCACGGTTGTTGGCAGCAAGGCTTCCATCTGGCAAAGCCGGACCCCAAACGTGTTCTGAGAACAACTGGCGATCATGCTCGCTGCTGCGCTCAGAGAAGGCAGTGACACTGACGCCTTGAATTTGTACCATGACTCGTTGGCCGCCAGGGCCAAAAATATCGACGTCTCCCCTGATGCCACTGGTTTTCAAAGGATCGTCGGTGAGGTGAGACTCCAGCTCCAGCGTTGCAGGGGCCTCCAGGGTTGTGACATGGCCGAATTCGGAGGCGTCAAGTCGGATATTGGCGATACTGGTTGGTACATGCAGCTGGTCGAGGCTGCCATCGTTGGGCCACCAGTATGCCAGGAAGATGGCTTGGAACGCGACGTCGAGCAAAGCAGGGTGCACCAGAATTTCGTCTGCCGGCTCGTCCTGTAGGGGAACGTTCACTGACGCTTTTCCATAATTCATCTTCCGGCGAAGGTCACTCAGGCCACGGAACTCGCCCGTGTACTGATACCCAAGGGCTGCAAGAGACGAATAAAATTGATCCTCACGCACGTTTGCCAAAATCGGTGGCTCAGGGGTCCGAGTCGGGAGATTGTCAGATGCGTTGCGAGCGCCCTCTGCAGTGTCGAGAATGAGAAGCAATTTTCCAGTAGCAAGACACGTCAGTTCATCGGCTGATGGATTGAGGGAGGCATTGAACTGGAACACGGCCGATACGGTGCCCTTGGCTTCATCTCGAACGATGTTGGAAACCACGAACAGGGTCTCGGCCGTGCTCTGGTCCTGTTCAAAGGTGAGTGCCTTGCCAATGGTGAAGTCACTGATCTCGATCAGCTTCAAGGGCTGACCTCCGGCAACAAAAGCGGAGGCCTCGACTGCGGTCGAGATGTAGGCCGCAGCAGGGTAGACCATCTGGCCCTGGAGCTGGTGGCCCCGTATCCACGGCAGCTGGCTTGGTTTGATCATGTTGCGCCATCGCATCACACCATCGGCGATTCCATCCATAACTCGAGTCCCCAAAAGCGCGTTCGGGGATTCAGTTCGGTTTCGAAACGCCCTCGAGACGCGAGAGTCGTGCCAGTAGGGTCGCCCGTGATCCCACTTGTAAGTCGGAAGCGATGAAATCACTGACCGCTTGCGCTGGTCACTGTCTTCTCTTTCGTTGACAAGCAGATCGTATTTGGCCAGGCCCACGACCCCATTGAACTGAGCCCAGACCGACCCAAGCGCGTCTGCAAATGACGACGTGTCGTTGTGTCCTCGCCGCAGCGAACCTGTATATGTAGGTGGTGGTAAATCTTGGTTCAAGGCTTGGAGGGTCTCCTGGACTGGTCCCTGCAGGGCAGGATGTGGCCCAACCTCTAGGACCAGATTGAACGGGCCATCATCCGCCACGGCAGACTCAATCGCCCGCGAGAGCAACACAGGTTGGAGCATGTTATCCACCCAGTATTTCCCTCTCAGATCATCATTATTCTGTGACACTCTGGATCCGGAATGGACACTAGAATACCAATGAGGCCCCGAAGAATGGTTTTCTCCTGTCGCTGGTTCCGGGTCTGTGAGACAAGCTTTCAGGGCTTCCGAATATGAGGCTTCGCACGCTGCCATATGATGTGAGTGGTAAGCCTTGTCAACCTTGAGCTTTCTAGCAAACTTCTTCTCGTCGTCAAAAATCGCCTTTACTTCATCGATAGCATCTGCGTCGCCGGACAGAGTGATGCTAGATGGGGAATTGCAGGCCGCGACGCACACCCGCCCTTCGAAGGCCTCAAGGCTGCAAATCTCAGTTGCATCCTCAAATGTCGTGCCAACCGCCATCATGGCGCCCGTTTGTCCGACGTGCCGGCTTTCCTCTGTAGATAGTCCTCTATAATAGGCAATCTTGATCGCGTCTGACCGTGAGATGAAGCCCGCAGCGTAGGCGGCACCAATCTCTCCCGATGAATGGCCAATGACTGCCGTGAATTCCACACCCGCCAGCTTGAGTAAGTCAGCCAGGAGAATCTGGATAGCAGTGCACAGCGGCTGAGAAATCCGAGCTTCGCCGACGCGGGACTCTGCAGGGCCAGCAAGAAGCTCTTCAGTCAGCGACCATGATGGTCGGTGGGTTTCGTCGGGAAGACTGGACAATGTGGCTTCCAGGTCTTTGAGAACGTCACGGGCGTACTTGAAGCCTCGGACGAGTTCCCGGCCCATACCGGCCCACTGAGCACCCTGCCCAGTGAACACGCCGAGAATCCGAGCAGCAGAGCCATCTGGTCGACTTGCAAGTGTCACTGGACTATCGTTGTCTCTGAATTTGGCCAGATGCTCATCGAGTTTGGTTTTGAGCTCTCCAGAGGTCGTTGCGCTGAAAGAGGCCCTGTAAGATAGGGCCGATCGTCTCGACGATAGTGTGTAGGCCAAGTCCACAAGGTCAACTTCTGGGTGACTTTTGAGGTAGGCAGAGTATGACTCCAGTGCACCTGCGAGGGCGGTCTCGGAGGCAGCCGAGAAAACGAAGGGGATGCTAGGCGTGCGAATTGAATCGCACACGTCGGTGGCCGCCGTGCCGGCAAAACTCTCCAGGATGACATGTGCATTGGTTCCTCCAAATCCAAAGCTGTTGACACTTGCTCGGCGAGGGCCAGTGACTTTGGGCCAAGGCAACGCGGCCCTGACGATCTGGAGATTGCCATAGAAAGGCTCCACCGAGGGACTTAGGTTGTCGAAGAGAAGGTTTGGGGGTATAGTGGCATTCTGGAGGGCCAAGGAAGATTTAATCAAGCCAGCCAGCCCCGCCGTGCCCTCGGTATGGCCTAAGGTGGTCTTGATCGATCCCACGTACAGGGGGGAAACTTGCTCTGAATCGTTGGGAGCAAAAAAGGCTTGGCTGATTCCGGCGGCTTCCTGTGTGGTCACACCTTCGTTAGCACTTGCAGCAAGTACCTAGGTAATTACATGAAAATGGCAAGGGCACTTACACGGGCATCCCCTGCATTGGTCCCTGTACCATGTGCCTCGAAGAATTGGCACCTGTGCGCCTCGTCTAACGGGTCCAGCCCGGCCTTGTGGTATACACGACGGATCAACTCGGCTTGGGCTAATTCGTTTGGCATGGTGATACCTTTTGTCCGGCCATCCGAGTTGACACCAGACTCGCGGATGACACATTCGACATGGTCGCCGTCGCGGATTGCGTCACTTAGCCTCTTCAATATGACCGAGGCGACACCTTCGCCCCTGGCGTACCCGTTCGCGTCTGCATCCCACATACGAGAGCGACCCGTGGGCGAAAGCATGTTCAGCTTCGCCTCACCAATGTAAAGCTCGGGCCCCAGGATGAGGTTCGCTCCCGCAGCCACGGCAACATTGGAGTCTCCGCTTCGGAGGAGCTGTACCGCTTGATGGACGGCTACCAGGCTCGACGAGCACTATAGATCGGAGATCCATATCGTCAGCTTGTAAGTCCGTGTGACTTTCTGAGGTCCTAAGACATACCGCGGTATCGATTGTCATGGATGGCCCATGCCAGTCAAAAAAGTACGAGATCCTGTTTGAGATGATACTCCGAGCGGTACCAGTTGCCATGTAAGTCGGCAGTGAGTCAATATCTCGTTGGATATGCTCGCTATAGTCTCCGCACATGAGTCCGACGTAGACACCAGTCTGGGAGCCTGCCATGCTCTCCATTGACATTCCGGCGGCTTCAAGCGATTCGTAAACAACCTCCAGGAGCAACCTCTGTTGAGGATCAGTAGCCTGTGCCTCTATGGGCTTGATATTGAAGAAATTGGAATCAAACAGCCGGACATCTTCTTGCAGCAGGTAACTCTCGGTGACATTCGAAGTGCCATGGTGGAGTCCGTTGGGGTGGTAGTAGGCATCCACATTGAATCGTTCCTGGGGTATCTTGGTCAAGACGTCCTCGGGCTTTCGAAGGAATTTCCATAGCTTGGATGGGTTGTTCAGGGACCCGGAGAATCGACAAGCTGTGCCAATGATGGCAATGGGCTCTGCAGTCTCTTGGAGTAGGTTTGCGCTGCCCATGTTGCTGTGCGCTGAAGCTCTCGACAATTGTTTCTAAAGCGGTGATATAATCTGGCAGCTAGGATCGAACCAAAGTTCTGTCGAATCGCAAACTTCTGAAATTGCAGGCAACAAACTGGAGGAACTATATGTACGGTGTACCCACCCGTTGCACAGTTTCGAAGCTATTCCTAACGTGGTCGGTTAAGACACAGTAGCCCTGTATATGCACCGAACAGACTTCCTGTTGGCCAGAGGCTTTCGGACATGGCGTTCCCGGGTTCGGAACCTTATGAAGGTTGCTCAAATCCTGCTCACTCGGAGGGATGGTCAGACTGGAATAGTGGCAAAAGTGTAGTAAGATGACTGACCTGCTCTGAGTGTCCCTAGTGCTCACGGAATTAAGAGCTGAACAAGAATGATTTTGACCTCCACCCAGATATTTCGTTGTATTTCGTTGCATCGTGTGAGTGTATCGAGGGGCCGTGTGATTCCAGAACCCACCGTTGCTGTTCTGTATGAGAGTACTACTACGCTAGATTTATGCGGAGCTGAGGCAGAATATCCCGAATGTATGTGAGCGGCTGGAAAAAAGAACGGAAGGACCGAAGGATAAGTAACAGGCAGTCTTCGGGATCTTCAATTGTAATCGCGATCATTACGATGACTGTGATCTGAGAGTTGCTTTGTGAATGATAACGGTGAACAGTCTGGCACCAACAGCCCAACAATGGACTGCGTATTTTCTTCCAGGAGAAATAAGTGATATTTCCATGAGCGGAGTCAATTTCCTTCAATATTTGATGTCCTAGCTGATCAAGGACTCCACTAACGCTACAGTCTTCATTCCTGGATTGGTGTCCTAGCCAACCCTTTATATGTACCTTGATACAAAACCTAGAAGAGAGTGACGCCACTGTCCCATCAGATTGACCCCATACACAAGCCATATCTGCCACTGCTTGATTTCCTGCGGGAGAGACACTTGCTCGGAAAAGCCTACCCCCTCGAACTGTTCTTCTGCGTCCTCGCCCCCAGTCACTCCAACGAGGAAACCCGTCAAACCCTTGCCACCACCGAGTCCCATCTCAAACTTTTTCCGTCGGTGCTCCAGAACAAAGCGCCAGAGCCTCTTTCGCTCCGGGCTGACCAGCTCCACGACCCGGCCCGCCGCCTTGTCCGCGAGCCCGCCGGTCAGGTTGCCGCGCGAGTAAGGCGTAAAGAGCACAAAATCTGCCGTCGTGGAGGCTCGCCCAACCTGTGTGGCGAAAAGTAGCTTGCCGTCCTTGAAGAGCTGTGCCGAATGAAATGAAACGCCCTGGTTGCTACCATAGCGGGAAATGGGCTCCCAGTAGGATAGTGTGTACGGCCCAGCGAAAGCACGTACAATGTGCCATCCGTCGCAGATGGTGAACCAGCCATCGCTGGCCCACAAGCGGCCATGACCACCCAGGCCAGTGAATTCAAGCTTCTTCTGGCCAACCATGAGTTCTGCTGACACCTTGCCGCCCGCGATCGGCTGAGCGAAGTTCAGGTTCGGAGCCAGGGCAACAGTGGAAGTTTCTTTGGGCCACAGCTGACCATCTGCAAGATGAGGCGATGTGAAGGACTCAACATGCAGGCTTCCTGTCTGCCGCCCGGTGTCCCACCACACCTTGGCATGGCTCATGTCTCGGGGGATTCGGAAGGCATAGTGGCGGTCTGTTGCGTTCCAGATCCCAGTGATGCTATCGTCGCACTCGATGATGGTGGATTCATCGAGGTAGTCCAGTTCCTGAATGACAGTGCCATCTTCAAGAACCATGTAGAATTCCACTCGCAGGTTGCCCTGTCCGAAGAAGGCATATGATGGGTCTCGCGAGAAACCCATGATCAGCCCGGACTTCCCGGAAAGGGCGGTGCCGTCGAATTCCCACTGCTCCCATGTACTTGAGTTGATGGACGGGACTATCTTGGGGCTTTCTAGATGCTCGGTGGTAGATGTTGAGAAGTGTACTGGACCATGGAATGTCTCAAATGCAGAGACGCGGTTGATTTTACACGATTGCGATGGCTGCTGCTCCGAATATGACTGGAGGATAGACTGGAAGCCCCCCATAATCATATCATCCTTATTTTGTGATTTCAGAGACTGTGTCGATCCGCCGACAATGCTGGAGGCGACTAAGAGGGCACAGAAGGGCAGTCTCCAGTTGGTGTAGGGGCCTGTGAATGATGCCATTTTGCTGCGGGGACTGCGTCGTTTCTGATTCAGTGTGATCCAAATTCTGTAAATGGTATCCGAGATGACCAGGAAATGTGGGAGTACATCGACGGCTATAGAAGAATGGTTGCTTGTCAGCGTGGCCTGCCCAGCCATCGAGGCTGAGGTCATTCTTGGTACCGTAGTCCATGAGGGCTGGAACCAACACCTTGTCGTAGGAATTGGCCGAAATTCGGCACCATGTCTCGGGGCTGACAACTATCCGAACCTCAGTCAGGTCGCGAATAAAGATCATCCCATTCATTCTGCACTTGGCCATCGGCTGATTCCTGCTGTCGTGCCACACATCACCGAAACCCTCCTAGATACGGGCGGGAAGGTTATGCACGAAACGTTTTCTGCATCCTACTTATCTACTAGTCTCATTGTAACGCCACATTTATCTACATTTAAAAATGCCAGTTGCGTGCTAGTAGTCTCCATAGGTCTGACAATCTGAGTTGGGCAATCATCTTGACTCATCTTGACGGATAACCAATAACATATCACCCGAACGCGAAAATGACTGTTCTTCCCAAGCAACAGCAAGCGATTATCCAAGGAGATGCCGGCAAATTACTTCTGGTATCAGATCGGGCAGTACCTGAGCCTGCACCGCACCAGGTTCTGGTCAAGACAGTCGCATGGGCGTTGAATCCCTGCGACTGGAAGATGCCCACCAATTTTCCATGTCCTGGAACTGGAAACGGATCCGATTACTCCGGCAGTATTGTCCGCCTTGGTACCTCAGTCCAAGACTCCGGCCTCAAACTCGGCGATCGAGTCGCCGGTGCGGTCCACGCGTCAAACTCGCTCGACCCCCAGGCGGGCGCTTTTGCAGAGTACATTGTCGTGTGTGCGGACCAGCTCTGGCGAGTTCCCGATTCCATGTCATGGACTGACGCAGCTGCTATTGGCTGGTGTGTTGTCGGCACGGTGGGCCTTGCAGCCTTCCGGGCTCTGGAGCTGCCTGGGACTCCGGAACATCCCGCTGAGAAACCTGCATTTGTCTTGGTATACGGCGGTAGTACGGCCAGTGGGATTATCGCAATCCAGGTTCTCAAGCTGTAGGTTGAAGATCACCTTCCGGGACTTATAACAGGGTCTAGAAGCGAGGAGAACCCCTCCCCTGCCCATCTCCGCGACATGCATGTTGCCTCACGTCATGCAGGCTGCAGTGGGATTCCCACCCTCTTGCGAGTGCTCCGCATTGCCCTGAAAATGAATTAACGAGCCGATTAATTGTAGGTCGGGTTTCCGAGTTGTCACTACTTGCTCGGCCTCTAATTTCGAGCTGGTCGCATCATATGGAGCCGAGATGGCGTTTGACTACCACTCGCCCACATGCGCTGAAGACATCAAGAGATATACCAAGAACAATCTCAAGTACGTAATGGACATCATTGCAGACACGCACTCGATCCGGGTCAGCTACGCCGCGATCGGACGCGCCGGCGGGTCATACGTCGGGTTTGAGCTGGTGCCGGAGGAGCTCACTTCATCACTGAGAAAGGTAGTGACTTCGAGCTGGGTGCTAGGGATTCGCATGTCTGGGTCCAAGGTCGCACTTGACAGGGGATATGGGGCAGAAGCTGATCCTGAACTTCGTGCATGGGGCTGCACATTGTTCCAACGGATGGAGCGGTTGCTGCATGAAGGAAGAATTCGGCCCCACAATGTGAAGGTTGGGGCAGATGGTCTGCGCGGGGTGATGGGAGGAATTGAGACAATGCGAGAGAAGGGGGTGTCTGGATACAAATTGGTCTACGTGGCTTCATGAAAGATCTTACGTCGGGAATGGGCACGTGGCAGTCAAGGGGTCATACAGGTAGTTTCACAAGCAACATCACGAGCAGTTGACGGCAGAAGAGTGGGTTCCATACGACAGATGAAGCGTGCGGTAGACTAATCAGTCAGCTCAATATTTCTGTAGAGGATGCACACCAGAAGTGATGACTGCGCGAATTATCGCTGACCTGCATCTGAGCTCGAAAGGTGACCTGAACCGTGTGTCCAGTGAGGAGAGAGACCTGGCCTCTGGGCATCAGGCAGGCTGCGTGGCTGCAGCGACCTAGAAATCCCAACTCGGCCTTTTGCAAAAGTCTCAGCTCAGCACGGCCCGGTTCGTGTCTAGTGGCGCTGACTTGAAAGGTGCTGGATCCTGATAGGTGCCCGGAGGTCGGGGTATTGCGCGTTGGTGAAACCGTTGGAAGGCTGTGCCGCTGGCAGGAGTCGAAGGAATTAACCCGACACCTCAGCGACACCTCAGCCACAGGAATGAACGACATATAACTGCCAGCATATTGACGCAAGGCCCTTGCCCCACTTGTCCTCAACCTCAACCGTCCGATCTTTTCGCCTTGTCCGTGCGACCACATCTGAACATGAATAATGCGGTGACCAAGCGTGCGGCATGTGATCGGTGCCGAGACCAGAAGCTGCGGTGCCCACGCGTCAACGCGGCCACCGAGCCCTGTAATCGCTGCTTGCGCGCTCACGCCATCTGTGTCACGAGCAGCTCTAGACCCAACGGCCGGCCACGCATCTCCCCCTTGCCTGTGGCTGAACAACTTCCCGCCGGGTCCGGCGTGAGTGGAGGTGTCCTTGGTCTGACGTCGGCAAGGGCGTCCACAGGACCCCGGAGTGCCAACGGCAACAGGACTCCGGTACAAGCAAACCTACCTCTGTGGTCCCCGACTGCCAGCTTCGATGCATACCCTGACTTTTTCAGCTCCTCACACCCGGTCCTATCCGTACAGGGTGAATCGACCAAGAGCCAGACATCGTCGCCAGGACGGAGACAGTCTGGTGTCACGAGTCTTGTTGGGCTTCAGCTTCTTGGAGACGAGCACGATGGGGACCCTAACACGATGGAGCTGGAACGCAGCGCAAGCATGGCTGACGGCGACTTCCTCGAGGCTATTGTCAATTACGATCACAATCACTCCGTGGGGTGGGCGATGCAACCCATTGGCGACATGGGCCTTGAGGAGCAGAATGTCACGACCGCAACGCTGGCGGACCCCCGTATCCGGCTCTCCAAATTGAGCGAGATCGTTGTCCAGCAGCTCAACAGGGCAGGGACATATTCATGGCGTCCGTCTCAAGTTCAGGCAAACTGTACAGCAAAGGGCCAGGGCATGGATCAGAACCCTCTTGCCCAAGTACTGCAAAGCAACTCGGAACTGGCTTCCATCCTCCAACAGATGTCCTGCAGCCGGACGGACCACGAGCAACCAGACTCTGCCATCTCTGTTTCCACGACACCTTCGTCCACTAGCATTGGCGACCCACCCAGTACTTCTACCATCTTACTGGTACTGGCGACCTGGCTGCAGCTTCTGGAGCTCTACGACCAGCTGTTCGGTCACGTTCGAGCCACCTTGCAAGAAATGCCACGTGATGCCATAACCGCGTTCCGAGGTCCCATGGGGATGATTGGGTTGCGCGTCCCAGGAATGAGCTTGATGCAAGGGGACCTGTCGATCAAGATCATGATTCAGGTGATCAATCACCAGCTGGAAAGTGTGGAAGCCCTTTTGGGCCTCCCGGATGAGTATTGTGTCGTACGCCGCAGTGGCGGCGGAATTGGGAAAACCAATACTGCCACCCTTTTTTCAAGCCTCGATGTGGACGTGAGTGGGCTGTTGCAGACGGTTATGAAGGACATGCCGAATGGTGCAGGCAAAGCTACCATCATCTCCTTAGGTGACAAGATCAAGGCAGTGCAGGGGATCCTCGGGATGTGATAGCACTGAGTATTGCAGGCCTCGGGGACTCACTCCATACAATGGATCCACGAGATGCAGTGGTCCTCTCCGCGCATCGGGTTTAATTTAACAACTTAGGCCCCAACATGGACGCACCATTGAGCCAATTCAATGTAATGCACTTTCCGGATTTCTAACAACGCAGTATGCGTTGATGTATTACAAGTCTATTGTACAGGGAAATTGATAACACCAGCGTTTCAAAGTTGGGCACCTAACAATAGACAGGTGAGCATGAGGGCAGTTAGACACACTCGATTAGACATAAAATCACCTCATCCGTTTTTCCCCTGTCTCTATAAACCCAAGCCATAATATCACGCTACAATTACACCACCAACACTAATATCCGCTCCATTTCGGCCCCGCAATATGTTGTCCCAGGCCACAAACTTTCTGTCATTGTATCAGCCGCTCTTTGGCGCAGCTGGGACAGCCTCAGGATCACTCCCTGTTCTTTCCTTGTCAACCATCCCGTACTCTGTTTCGAGTTCATCTCTCAACTTGTACTCCTTTTCAAGAGCAACCATCAAGAATCCGAAAGCAGCGAAAGCGATGGCGATCTCCCAGATCCGCTTCAAACCGTCGGACAACACGCTTATGAACTGCGCCCTTGTCTCGGGCTCCAGCGAGTTCACAAAAGAGGCGACGGCATGCTCGTAGGCTCGTCCCCCGACCACTGTCGCTTTGACTTGGGGATCCGTGATGCGCCCGGCAAGAGCCGCAACCCGGTTGTTGAAGATAGCCGCGGGGATAGCGGTACCCCAGGTAAGCCCGAAGCTGCGCAAGAAGGCCCAGGTCGCCGTTGCCAAGGCAGTGTCGGCCTCGGAAAGGGGCGCCATGATGGCCGGCAGGAGGGTGGGGATGACGAGGCCGGCGCCAGCCCCCGCAAGGATTTGGTATCCAACCCACTTGCCAGTGCTCGAGTCCTTGTCCAGGAGGCTGAAGAGACCGAAGCCGATAGTCATCAGGGCAAAGCCAAAGAAGTGTATGGGGCGATATTTGCCAGTCTTGGACATGATACCACCTCCTCCTGCTGCCGTGGGCACCAAGATCAGAATAGTAGGGAGGAGGTATAGGCCCGAGTTACCCGGCGAAGCGCGCAGAACTCCCTGAAAGTAGACTGGGAGGAAGTAAATGGACCACATGGTGATGACGCTGTGTAGGAAGGTCAAGAGGTAGACAGCGATCAAGGTGCGATTGGAGAAGAGACGCAACGGGACCATCGGCTCTGCCACAAACTTCTCGAGCACCAAGAACGCTCCAAGTCCGAGGAGTCCAAGTACCAGGGGAACGATGACACGGAAGGAGCCCCAGGGATAAAGGGAGCCGGCCCAGCCCAGGCCGACGAGGGTGGATGAGACGGCGGTAACGAACAGGGCGTTGCCAACCCAGTCGATCTTGCCAAGGCTCATAGCAAGTGTCGGCTCTTTCTTGGACTTGACATGTAGGAAAAGGAAGAGCAGCACCAGGGCCACGCCGCCGACAGGAAGGTTGAGATAGAAAACCCATCGCCAATCACTGTACTGAACAATGAGCCCGCCAAAGAAGGGCCCGAGAGCCGTGCCGATGGCGACGAGACCGAAAATTGCTGCAAGATAGTTGCCTCGCTGACGGAGGGGCACTAGGTCACACACGATGACTTCGATGAGGACATTTATGCCACCGGCGCCGACTCCCTGGATGACACGGCCGGCTATCATCATAGCCATGGTGTTGGCGCCTCCACATAGTCCACTGCCCAAGATGAAAGCAGCCGTTGAGATTATGGTGGGCCAGCGACGACCAAAAACGTTGGCGAGTTGGCCAACGAGCGGCTGTAGCGACGTCCTTCAGTTGGTTGGTGGTCAGCGCGGGTTGCCGTTGGTTGTGACAGGGGAGGGGGGGGGAGGAAAGTTGACTCACATGGCGAGGAAGTACCCGTTGATCACCCAGACGTACTCGCTTCCTCCGCCAAGCTCAGCGATGATTGAGGGTAGTGCAGTGGATGTGATGGTTGCCTCGAGTGCAGTAAGCAGGCCTGCAAACCCGATGGCAACGATGATAGCCCAAAATTTGACGCCCGGCTTGAATGGGACTGCAGCCGCAGGTGGTGGGCTGACTGCCGATTCGTCTTGCATGGTAGGATCAGACTCCGAGAGGGACCGTCCGGGCTCGGAATGTGGTGTCGACATTGTTCCTGTTGGTAATGGTGATCGAGATGTCGGTGGAAAGGGAGTGATCGATGCTTTCTCACGGATCTATGGCGTGCAGAGACGGCGTTCGGGTCGGCTGGTCGTTTGCTCTTTGCAGCAACGTTTCGCCTGCAGGAAGAAAAAGAATCATTTGGTCGACAGGAAAGAGGTGAATTCGAGTGTCGATTCAAACAATTTTGACATCTGTTTGAGACTTTGTTCAACACGTAGATGTTCGGAGGGTTTTCTTCGGAGGGTTTTTCCCGATACTCGACGCGTCTGATTCCGAGTGCTAGCCACGCACCGATCCGGGGTCGCACCTTCGGTCTGGAATGTGGTTGGCGGGCATGTTAAGTGGAACAAACGAAAATTCCTAAGCCACTGCCTGGCGGTGCCGAATGTCTTATATGCAGGAGCAAAAAGAAAAGTGTAGTGCATCGCAGTTATTCCCAGCTCTAATTGTTCAACAGGTACAGTATTTGCACTCGAATTTTAACTACAAGTCATCGCCAACTGACAATTACTCTAGAATGAAAAGTGCTGAAAGAGGAAAGTTCATTTTCAAACCTCGACAAAATGGCAGCACCGCCGTCAGTAACCATGGGAAATTTGGGTGGAACATGGGTCATGGCAAGTACAGCAGTAACCACCCAACCACATTGTGCATAGCACGCCACACATACCATCGCATGATGCTGATATTTGCCCATCAGAGCAAAACACTTTCAGATGACATGGGCCCCTCTCTGGAGCTTCAGGGCATGCCATGGATCATTCGCAAGGCTGTGTCATTCGCCACTATCACGGGCAAGCTTTCCCAGACGAAAGATCAGGATGATGTGACCTGCATTCAGATCGCCCAGACTGCCACTGGTGGCATCAAGGGAGAGACTGAAGTCCACAAACTCGATGGCAAAGACTATTCCCACAGCTCGGGTGTCTTTGGCACACAAGTCGTCAACACTAGCTGGGTCCATCTCAAGTCCGAGGACTCGAAGGTTCTCAAGGGCTGGCTGCGGGAGGATTGGCTCGAGGGCGATGATAACGCGTCGCCTGGCAACATCCACGTCTCCGTGAAGCATGACAAGGCTGGTTGGACCGCACATCAAGTTTGGGGGTTCGCGATGGTTGAAGGCAAGCGATATTTTGTGAAACGATTCCTTGTTGAGAAAGGGTCAAGCGATGCAAAAGTGCGCATGGTGTATGAGTGGAAAGATGTCTGAGGAATGATCCTATTACATATGTAGCTCTGCTGTTAGTCCCAGGCATAGAAACTCTTAGGGTACAATCATATCTTAGTAGGCAGTGGCATTCAAACCAACAACCTAGAAAAAACATCAGTTGCTTGCAATTTCCGGCCCGGGTCACTGTAAATGTGATCTATGTGCAGCCTAAGTTTAGCCAGCAACACACAATGTTTACCGGTCTGAAATACAGTCCAACTCCGCCAAAGCAAAAGTTACGTTGTGAATGAATTCACAATATGGAAATAGTGCTGTCAAATCGATAGCGACTCTGATTTCAATTTAAGGGCGCATCTAGTAGGATCATGTATAATGATAGCTAAGCTGGGCTTGGTGGTAAGCCCTCGATATTGGTCTCCGAAACACTATCCAGTCCAGAATACCCTGAGGTAATACAATCTTGCTCTTTTTTCTGGGATACTGGGGCTCCCGGGGCTCCGTCTCGTGCAGCCAAGTACCAGTAAGGATTACAGGCCAAGATTCACGATGACCACGGTGACAACAGTCAGCCATCCCGGAAGGTCAACAAACACAAGCCTTGAACCATTCGCCTCCACAAATTCGTCCACCCACGCTCTAGCCTCCTGCGGCTTCCTCTTCCCCCAGCGCTCCGCGGTTTCGTTGAAATGCCTTTTCCCCATCTCCAGCGGGTATGCATGACCAATGACAAATATGATGCAGCACGCCCACCAGAAGGCCGGCAGCGCGCTGTAGCGCATGTTTATCAAGCTTGAGGCTATCGTGGTGAGGTGCATCGGCGCCGAAAGAAGCACGATGAACTTGTAGGAGCTAAACCAGGCATGCCACACAGCATGCACTTTCTCAGGGGAGATCCCAGGGGCTTGAAAGGATTTCATGGCAAATTGCTGGCCAATGGAGCATGTGAAGCTAGGGTACAAGTAAGCCTCCTAAGTCAAACGCTCCTTCGAGATGATCATCTCACGCTGCAGTCGAGCTTATGAGTGGAAGGACCCTGATGAGGGTTGCGAAGGCAGAGGGTGCCATTGTCGTGATACTTAGGTGTGTTAGAGACGGAAATTGGTGGATTCAATTTGGCCGCAAAACCTAAACAGTGGTGGAATTGGGACGGATGGCTTTGAGGTGCTGGCTGTGACGTTTTGATTTCTAGGTAGGTAGATATAGCATTTGATCACAGAGTACCTAGGTAATAGGTCGGATAAGGTAAAGTATTCGATTATTGTCATCGTACGATCAGAATCAATTTTCGCAGGATCACCGAAAATTGACATTCGAGACGGAAGATATCCAACATACTCAGGTGTGATTCAGAACCGGTGCCGAATCATCAAGCCCGGCTGAAAAGCCTCCGAATTCCTTCAGGGCCGCGTGGTGCATGCATGCGGCGACCACCGAGTCGGCTGCTTCTTGTGCCAGCCCAGCGACGACATTTCCACATGTCCTCATCAAATATCTGGCTAGATCTTACACTGAGTCTCTCTCAATCACAAAATTCAAGCATTTCTCATTTTCTCCCCTAGTCAGCATCGAATTTTGGACACCCAGCCGAATTACTAGACTTTGTCCATTGCACCACTAGCAGCGCTGCGTGCTGTCATCACTCATTGCTTTTGACCTTCGTCTTGCAGCGGCATCAGTAATCTCACCAGCCAATCATGTTTCGATTCTCCGGATCCAAGTTCTGGGACTTCGAGCTGACCCGCCTCTTGGGCAGCACAGCAGCCGGCGGCTGCGAGGTCGCTGAGTTTCTCGAGGCCCTGGGTCGCATCCGCCAACACGACCCAGAGAGCTGGCATGACGCTTGGGTCGAGCAGTCAACGCGGGCCAGCGCCCTAGGAAATGCAGCAGTCAAGAACAACCACAAGGACGCGGCCCGCCGTGCTTTCCTGCGGGCGTCAAATTATTCCCGCGCCGCAAGCTACATGCTTCCCAATCTGGATGAACGCGTGCTGTCCTTGGCCCGGCTCTCAGTCTCGCTGTTCGGACGTGCTATGGAATACATGGACGGTCGAGCAGTTAGGCTGGATCTGTCCTACAGTGATCACATCAAAATGCCAGGATACCTATACCTCCCTCCTTCAGGCAAGAAAATGCCAGGAAAATCCGGGTCGCCGGTCATCATCAACCTATGTGGTGCGGACTCAACTCAGGAAGAGCTCTACTACGCTATGGTCTCTTCAGGGGTCGAGCTTGGCTACGCTGTCGTTACGTTTGAAGGACCTGGGCAAGGCATGATGCTCAAAGAAAAGAAGCTTCCTATGCGTCCAGATTTCGAGAACATCACATCCATGGTCATAGACCAGCTGGTCTCCCTAAACACGCAATCACCAGAGCTGGACCTGGACTTGAGCCGTATCGCAGTCGTCGGTGCTTCCATGGGCGGCTATTATTCCCTCCGCTCGGCCACCGACCGCAGAATCCGCGCTTGTGTAGCCATCGACCCATTCTACAGTCTATGGTCCGTGGCAGTGACGAGGATGCCCTCCTGGTATGCCGGGCTGTGGACGTCGGGATGGCTGCCGGATAGCGTCTTCGACCGCAACGTCCGCATCCTTATGGCCCTCGACTTCCCGACACGTTGGGAGTTCGGTCTCGGATTTTCCATGATGGGAACAAGCAGCCCTTCGGATACGCTGAGGAGGTTCAAGTCATTTTCGCTCGATGTTGGATCGGGCGACCTCGAAAAAGGTGTCCTGGAGCAAGTCCATTGTCCGGTGATGTTGACTGGGCCTTCGACGTCCTTCTATGCCTCGGTCGATACAAGCACCATGTTGATCCACAAGTCTCTGAAACATCTGGCCGAGAGTGATAAGGAGGTTTGGATTCCTCCCAACGTTGGCGAAGGCGGGCTCACTGGAAAGGTTGGGGCGTGGGGGATTCTCGCAGAGAAGACTTTTGCTTTTCTTGACAAGCACCTCAATGTTCCACGCGAAAATTCAAGTCCTCTCCGGTGATACAATGTTGGCTAGTGCTTAATTTGAAATCTACATCTTATCACAGCCCTGATTTGAATTCTTTACATCCATAGTAGATATCTTCTACGTCATTAGTTACCGTGCCCCTTAGGCAAACTATGGTCTACAGGATCGTTCGAGGAACCCGTGGCTGAAACTAAATGTATCAATGAGAATATCAGAGTTCGGATCTTCTCGAGGCTGCCTGTGGCTGTTCATGAGTTGCCGGATCATACCTAGGTACGTCATATCATCACAGATGGAGGGGAGAAAAACAAACACGAACAAAACGGCCCCCAAAACTTATGTTGAGCTAGTACCAGGCAGAAATCCACTCATGTCTCTGATCCGTCCCGAGAAGCCTGAGGTGACACGAAACCTCGTCAAAATGCTTTAATTAGCATTTACTATCATCCTCGGTCTCAGCCCGATCAACTGCAGCTAATACAGGCTAGACCTCAAAAGGACCTAGACAAGGAAGTAAAAGAGGAAAGCAACCAGCGCGAGTATTGCTGACGTGATCGCCTACATGCGTGAGATTTGTGCACAGTGCCTCGTTTGTAGGAACCTAGAGCCGTTGCTGTCAGCCTACATAGATGTCTAAAACGCTACGTTAGCCTGATCCTCCAATACTTTCGCGCAGATATTCGGCCCCGTAAATTTAAGATGTCCGAGTGTGATGATACTGAAAACTGCCTGGGTATTTCCATGCAATCAGAATGCGATGTCCCCCGCTGACCAGTTGGTGAATATATTTTGCGTAGGGGGCCCAAGACTATTGCTGTAGTCCTGCCGCTGTTCCAAAGGCCAACACCGTGTATGGTACGAAAGGACCTGATCATCGAATAATCTCAGTGTCCAACCTGTGCTACAAGCTCTTGTTTCCTGCCGGGCCCTCTTGGACGAAAAAGGGTATATGCAGTCGAGACAGACCTATTTAGCTTCAGAGTTGGGGGCCAGTCAGCTCTAGAGCTCTGCCCCGCGGCGAGCGGCACAGGAAGTGTATGCACGGCTGACGATACAGTAGTGCCAGAACATTGGTATTGATGGATTCCGTGTCGTGTTACCTAGCTGCGTAAGATATAATGTGTCTCCGAGTGTCATCTCAGACCCTTTTCCGTACCGACCCCCCTCCTTCCGCCCCTTTCCTCGGGGGATGAGGGCCTTTTCTCCCAAAGTTTGGTCCTGGCTTCCGACTACATTTTCTCGGCGCGTTCAATACCCTCAAGCCACAGTGCGTCCGAAAGGTAGCGCTTACCTTCACCTGGGCAGCACCGTTATCCCTCAGGAGTGATTGACATTCTGACAGACCTCAAATCTATGTTTTTGGTCCAGCTTCCTTCCATCACTTCCTCCCCGGCTCAGCGATTATGATATTACCAGCAGTAACATTCGACCCGTGGGCCTCGGTCATACAACATCGCATAGCGCGCCAAGCAACGGAAACGGGGGAAGAAGGGCCCATCGGAACTCGTGTCCACGAAATCATCACTACCGCAGTTGTCTGTGGCTTCCTCTGCGCGCTATCTGTCGCCCTGCGCATATTCGCTATTCGACTGGGCAATAGAAGGCTCAAGGCTAGTGATTGGCTCATATTCTCTGCTTGGGTATGCCACCCGTTTCGTGAAACTTAACAAAGTTCACTCGGTGCAAAGGAAGACTGACTGACCAAAAGTGTTACCGCAGGTCTTTGTTGTTGGCACACAGATTGTCTTTGGGCTCGGCATAGACGTGGGCAACGGCAAGCACTTCCAATATGTCACAAGTGCGAAAGCACTTCAAACAGTACGTTCGCTCCTGCATTCTTACGCCAGGAGCTGCACGATTTGATCTCTCTGGTCAAAAATACAAGATAGCTGATCATTTCACCCACTTCCCCGCCCAATCCAGAACTTCAACCTTGAGGCTATCCTGTACAATCTAGCCATCTGCCTCATTAAGCTCAGCAACCTTGCCCTCTACGCCAGCATATTTCCTCAAGTCGTCTTTCGTCGGTGGCTCTGGGGAGTTGGATCTGTGGTTGTTGCATGGTGCATTGCAACGCAGGTCGTCGCCGTCTTCCCGTGCATCCCCGTCGCGGCCGGTTGGGACCCGTCACTCCAGCCAGGTGCAAGATGTGTCAACGCCGCCACTCTATCCATAATTTCCAGTGTCGTGGGCATCGTCACAGATTTTGCCGTACTTATCTTGCCGATTCCACTCGTCCTGCAGCTGCAGCTGAAGAATCAACTCAAAGCCATTGTGATTGGAGTCTTTGTTGTCGGGTCGTGGTAGGTCAACTACATGTTTCCATCTTTTGTCTTCGTGCGCTTCCTTATGTCGGTCTACTAACATCGTCTAAAATGCTTCCAGTGCGTGTATTGTGACTATCGTTCGCCTGCCCCTAACTGTGCACTTGGCCAGATCAGACGATTTGTCTTGTACGTATGAAAGTTACTTCCCCTCTCTCATCATCACCCCATCCGTTTATAGGCGGATGAAGATGGTTGGCTTACGCACTTTTGCTTCAAAATTTCAGATGATGCTACCAGCGTCTGGGTCACAATCCACGTCGAACTGACAGTCGGTCTATTCGCCACCTCTCTGCCCGCCTACCGTCCATTCCTTCCTCACATCAGTCGCGCATTCAACCTTGGCTGGCGCGTAGGCTCCGGCACACCCGACGATTCAAGTGACAAGAAACGCCCCAAGAGAAAAGCAGGCAACCTTGGGCCCATCAATTCTCCAAACCCTTATTATCCGAGTGACGTGGGCAACCGACACACAACACACATCCGGGCCATCCGCAAGGCCCAGGACCGTGCAGATGGGCTGATCTCTGTGACGAGGGATGTCGAGTTGTTGTCAGTCCCCCGACGGAAGGAAGACAGGAGTTGGATGAGGATGAACGATTCTTACGGCGAGGGTGAGCCGGACGATCATGGCAACGGGAATCGTCCCTCGGGACCAACAAGTAATTAAATTTATGGCGTAGAATACGAAAATTGTTGTTATTGGGAATTTGTTCAGTCATTCTCTTTTCGATGTTTGATAGATGAAGGGTCGAGATGGGATAAAATTATAGAATAACTACGAAGTCCAACCGCCTGTTGTTGGGCTTGATATTCTTTCAATCGTTGATGGAAGAAACAACACAGATTTTTTTCATCAACGACCTGGGTAGTTCTGTTTCCATCAACGCTTCGCGTCAATTTTCCAGCTTCGCCCATATATGTTCCCACAGATACAAGCATTTCATCTTGTAGGTACAAATATTGTTGATGACTTCTTTTTTCTCCTTGCCTTCATGGCACTCATGAGGGTCTGGCATTTAATTAAAATCCCGGCGTCAGCAATTAAGTCGGCGATAAGTAACGAACAAATCGCTGTGTATGTTGTGCTCTCACTTTTCATGTACCCTTCCTGGTATGCACCTTTCCCATTCAAGCACGGTTCATCCGGGCTGAACCTCTCCAATTCGGGGCAGTTCCAAAAGGCGAAGTGTTTATCGTATTCGTATAATCCCGGTTTTGAAATTAATGAGCAATTGGGATAGAAGCGCCAGAGCTTGAGAGGATCGGCATGACCAAAAAGGGAATCAAAAATTTCGAAGCTGGAATTCTAGTGCTCGGCGTTTCTAACATAATGGGTGATTGCAAATGAATTGTCGTAAATCATCGGACCCGACAGAGGCCGGAGTGGAATTCTGATCTTTGCCTATTTGGCACGGGAGAGAATGATGTCGGGAATTGTGCCGAGGTATCTGGTGACGAGCGAAAAGCCACCTCGGCACCGCTTTGTAAGATTGCAGCACATTATCCCGTACTGACATTCCAGGAACGCCGACACAGGAGCAGCAAAGTCTGGACTAATCAGTATTTCTCATCCACTCACTTACATATAGTTGCATTCATTATTCCCCAAACATGGCGGGGACGCTGGCAGACCAGCTAGCGATCGAGCAGACCGGACCAGGCCAGTTCATCTCCAAGGAGCTGCCCAAACGCATGGGCAACGTGATGCCTATCGCCTACGGCGGGTGCACCGCAGGAATAGCAACTCGTGCTGCCTGTGCCACCGTCCCCGAGTCGTTCTCGCTGTACTCCCTCGTGGGCCACTTCCTCGGCCCCGCGTCGACGACGGAGAAGCTGCTCTGCACCGTCCACGCCACGCGCGACACGAAGACCTTCGCCACCCGGCGCGTCGTGGTCAGCCAGCGGCGGCCGGACGGCCAGCTCCGAGCGTGCATGGAGCTGCTGGCGGACTTCCACGTTGAGGAGCCGGCGCTGTTGGCGTACTCGGCGCCGCCGTCGATACCGTTCGCGGGGCCGCGCGACAGCCCCACGGCGAGGGAGCTGGCGCAGAAGGCCGTCGCTCAGGGCCTTGCTGATCGCGACCTGGCCGAGAAGAACACCATCATGTTCTCGATGTTGGAGCAGTTCTTCGAGACTAAGACCTGCGCCGAGGGCCTGAACGGACAGAATGTCTTGGGTCTTCTGAGGACGCATCCGACGGATCAGGACGATCTTCCGTTGACAGAGAGGAGTTCGGGAGATTGGGCCAAGACGAAGGAGGCCCTGACTTCGGCTGGCG
Source organism: Diaporthe vaccinii (assembly GCA_039880775.1). NCBI lineage: Eukaryota > Fungi > Ascomycota > Sordariomycetes > Diaporthales > Diaporthaceae > Diaporthe > Diaporthe vaccinii. Next base: position 636,726 of record JBCEDN010000033.1, read on the forward strand.
AGAAGGCGGCTGCTCTGTCGTTCCTGATGGACGGCGGCCTGTCCTTTCTACCGCTGTGGCACGAGCACCTCTGGTTCGACGACGCTGGGGCATGCTCGACCCTGGACTTCGCTCTGCGGCTGTTCACGCCGGATGTCGACCTCAGCAACTGGCACCTTCGTGAGAGGAAGACCATCGCAGCTGGCTTCGGCCGGTCGTATTCAGAGGGCCGGCTCTGGGACGAGCAGCGGAACTTGGTCGCGTGCATGACGCAGCAGTGCATATTGCGGCCAAAGCCCCAGGGCAAAGTAAGGGCAGTGCTGTGAGATCGGCCTCGACTGTACTGTGCATATTTATATACCTAGACGTGGATTTTCTTTCCTGTTTCTTTTTATTTGGCCAAGACGTCCGCATTGCTGCTTCATCACGGTATGCCCGTTGCCTATTCACACGTGGCCTACCCGCAGCATGACTCGCACCCCTGATGAGAGATCTGCCACAGGCCGGTCTGTGTTTCAAATCCACCTGAACAGCAGCAGACAGACCAAGCGAGATGAAGTATGGGGTGAAGAGAGAAAGGGATAGGGACAGAGGCTGCCTCTGACGAAGCTGATGCGCGAAACAAGGTTGGATACTATATTTCGGCTAAGGAGACTGCATTAGAGACTAGATGGGGAATATACGACAAATATATGAGCATGATCAACAAAGCCAGAACCTTAACATCTATCCAGGCCTGCGATCAGTGGTAAGGTTGCGGGTGATCTCCTCACAATCTCTTCTTCCGTGATTTTCTTCTCTCTGGAGCCGCGCTCTTTCTATTGGCACATTTTTATTCTATTCGAGGCTTGGGAAAATGGTCATTACTGTTGGTGACGTCGTCAACGCCACCTGGAGCCCTCCACCAGTAGCATGGCTGAACTTTTCCAACTGCTCTGCAGCAACCGCCTGGCTTGCTGCATACGGGCAGCTCTATGAGGACGAAGGCTCGCTCTGGGATGGCGTCTCTTTTGACATCGTGATTGGGTATCTGGGGTCTATGATACCCAGGAACTGGACAAGGCCGACGGACGCGAACCTCCTTGTCTGGTATCATGAGAAGAACTACTTTCGAGACAACAACGCGCTTCTCATGGATATGATCAACTTTCCACTGTCAAATTGCAGCGCACAAGTCTGTCCGAAGCTTCAGTGGGAAGGCGATCCCGATCTCACTGGTGTGGGCGTGAGTCTTGCTTCCCTTGCACAGTCTACCTATCCACCTTACACATGCTGACCATAGTGGCACATCAGGCCATGTTGTCTTACTACATGCTGGCCATTTTCGCAACTTTATACTTCATCGTTCTTTTCTCAGATAGTCTCAGAGACTATTCGGGAGCAGCTATACCCGCAGGACGGAAAGAGGGACATAGTATCCTCATAAACTGCTTTCGGAAGTCCCTAAATACTTTCCAAGAGTGAGTGTCTCAGAAAGAACTTGTGAGGATTGTTTCTCTGATATCCATATTTAGCGCCGTCCTCCTCTTCGCCATATCCGTCAACGTCGCGTCCATCACGCGCTGGGCAGCACCGATAGTCCACCCGAACGAGCCACACGCCTTCTACGGCCTTCTTAACGCCAACTTCATGTCCTCATTCTCCATCTTCCCGGCCCTGGCGCTGCAGTCGCTGTCCCCGGGCTTGCGCCGCAAGCGGATCCGCCTCTTCCTGTGGTTCCTTGTCATCATTTTCGCCCTGACCGTCGAGGTCCTCTACCGCTACGTCTACGGCGCCTACTTCAAGTACCTCTGGAGCCAGGACACCATGGTCAGCGAGGACATCTGGCTGGCCAAGTGCGACTCGCACAAGATGCGCAGCATCCTCGCATCCATGACCACGGCGGGCCACGTCTTCCTCGCCCTCAACTGCCTCCGCTGGCTCTACCATGCCACCGCGACGTTCCGCCGGAACAGCCTCGAGAAGCTCAAGAACGGACGGGTCGACTACTCCGGGGCCGGTCCGTGGCGCCGCAGGTGGGAGGCGTCGCAGCCGTACCTCCGGCTCCTCGACGGCGCCGTGTGCGGCCTGTTCATGTGGACGTTCCTGTTCCTCTTCACCGCGTACAGGGAGGCGGTCAAGCAGAAGGCGGGCGAGTCGGACCAGGACACGGAGTGGACGTTCGGACAGGTCCTGTCGCTCGTCACCTGGGCGCCCGTGGCGCTTGAGCTGATCACTGTCTATCTCTGTGAGTACTTTTACGCGAACTGTCATTATTTTCCATTTCTGTCAGTTAGCATGTTGCTAATATCTTCTCAGATGAGACGAAAGGTCGTGCCAAAGAAAAAAGCACTGCTGCTTTCCGCCCATTATCGTTATCGAATCCATCGTACCACGAGAAGCCGGATGACGAGCACGTGTACATGAATTCATGGCATAGAGTACCCCTGGATGATGTTGAGCGGCCGCGGTATAGCATGGATGGTCGGTCCTTGCAGTCTGCTCGGGCCTGGCCTCGTTTGCCGATCACCCCGAGGAAAAGCCACTTTAATTAGAGCTCGGGGGTATTCTGTGTCGGCTCAGAATACCGTAATTGTACATTTTCAGACCTCACGCTGCTCTCTGTGATTTGTTGCCGAGGCCGAACTGGTCTGTTGTCAGTCTTTCCATCTTTATGGAGCCAGCTCTGCTCCTGATAGCTTCACTTCCCACTCTTTCCGCGTGGTGTGAGCTGTATTGCCCAATTCTTGGCACGTCGGTATCCCTACACTTCGAAGACTAAAGGTAATTACCAAATAGTCGTGCAATTCTTGACTCATGAAAGCCACTATCTGAGATCCATACTCTCGCTCTGTCACGCTCGAGAGCCTATAGTCTAGTCATTCTAAGGGACCGCGGACGACGATACTGGAAGATGAGTGCAAGTATCGTCATGAGACTCGGACTTCAGCAGCTTCGCATAATTAGTTGCAGATCCATGGACAAACATAAGAAATAAAATGACGTTTATCTTCTAGGAAATGGTCACATTGCCGGTCTAGAAGCGATTTAGACATGAGAGACAACGATAAGGTTACTAAGAGACTGTTTCTAAATAGCAATATGGCGTCACAAGACAGACAGGACGCCACAAGTAAGGGGGATGAAGCCAAGCGGCTGGGTGATGAGCACGTAATGCAATATCAGGATAATGCCACCCGCGCCGGCGTGAAATAGTGGCAATAGGCAAGCGCGTATTTCACTGACTGGGCTCACTGGGAAGAGGATCCAAGAAGGCAATCTAGACCACAGACCACACCAACTCTTCATCCCCTTCAATTGTGGAGCAGGGAGGGCGGGCCATCCTGGGCCTTCTGGCGGCGTGGGGTGTTGAGAAGACAGGCTATGTACATAGCCGCCGTGACTTCTTTCTACCACACCGGTGTTGTTGGTTTAGGAGATCTCGACGCCGACCTCGGCAGCAACGTAGAAACGTCACTCATCCCGCGACGCGTCGTTGATGTCATCATTCAAAATTCCTTTCCCACAAGAATGGACGTCCAGTCCAACTCACGATAGACGCCAATCAGCGCTGCTAGGGTAGCCTCGGAGTGACATGAAAGGAAGGTGATGGGTAATGTGAGTGTCATCTCCTGACCTAAAGCATTGGCCGACGCATACCTGTCAATAGTGGCCAGCTTACCTATGTTACACCGTGAATGCCCGACTACGGTGCGTGATGTGATAAGGAACCGGACATCGAGGGGCTGGAGTCCAACGTCAGGTCATCGCGGAGGCTGATCTTGATCTGGCAGCAAGATACTGCGAGTTGGTGTCGAGATAACACATCATCTTGATCTTGGGTCACCACCACCACTACCCACCTGCGTCTGACAGGCTGGCTAACAGCGTCGTGGGGCAGTACTTGCTCGAAGTCGAGGTACATGAAGCAGCTCATCCCAGACATGTCCTAGGGGATATCGAATGAGGCTCTCGCGACGTGTTGCAAGAGTGGCAACTTGGTCTTGTGTTGCCCTGGCCCTGTGGAGATGAAGTCATGCTGTCTGAGACAATGAACCGTGACGATGGAAGCTAAAGGCCCTCGAACTGCCAGCAAGTGAGACACTGGAGGAACGATGTGTAGTGTCGGGAGTGGGGCGACGAGCGATCTCGAGGAATTGAGTCGATGGGGAGGGGATCCCACGTGCGGACCTGAGGCCTGGTGTTGGACTCGAGGCGCGGACGCGCAGCCAGAGGTAGTCACCACCCCCGGAGGATGACCACACCACACTGCCAAGGAGGAGGGAAACCGCCTGAGATAAATTCGATAAAATGACTTTCTGTGAAATTGAGAAATAAAATCAGTGAGATGCGTGTCTCGAGCCATGCAAATGGTCGCTCAGAAGATGGCAACCAACTCCTGACCATTGAAGCTCCTACGATCGGTCATGCCCGTCGGCGCAGGGGCGAGATGCCTTCGATCTGCAATGCAGCACACCAACCGTGATACGTTCCACGAGACCCGAGGAAGTGGGATTCCTAAGCTTATCGGCCATTGGCTGGTACCGTGGGGGGCGCAGCAGGAGTAAAGCCCGGATAGCCTGCGCATGTCTGTCTTCTGGGGCCGCTCGCGAGCAGCGTGGGGAGTTTGTCTGAGTCACCGCGTCCGACTATCGAGAACCCATCATGATTTCGACGTCCTGGTGAGATTCTTTTCAGTAACTAGTTCTCAATTCTAAATTCTCAGCTCCGAGAAAAAGTAAAATGGGGCCTCGGTAGCAAAAACGTCACCGACATCAGTCGACACCAGTCGCGTGGCGTTCAGCCTAAGGATGTCGCAAAGGTGAGGGCCGATGCAGCCATTTCAGACCAATTCAGCCATGCCGCGCGGTATTTCTTACTTCGAGACACCCAAAAGACAAAGAGATAAATTCGAGTGATTTTTCTCATTGGACAATAAACAGCATCGAGCGATTGAAAAAGGAAGGCAAATAGAGATAATAACGGCCTTGCTAAGCTCTAGGTAGGTAGCTCCCGTGCAGAGGACATCACATGTCGTGTGGCGGAGGACGCTTGACCGTTGGTCAGAACTATGCGAGAGCTCAAGTGCCCCTAATCAGGAGGCAGGCCCGCCCCAAGGATCCCCCAGGCTTCAGTGCCCCAGTGCCGACCCACACACCAGCTTCCCAAGGCTGCCCCACCGTTCCCGTCGCTCCGTTCCTCGCCCACCACCAGCCCGTCCCTAGCGGCGCCTAGCTCCCATCTCGCCATCCCTAGGCGGCGTCGATTCGTCCCTCCGCCACGGATGACTGACACCTGGCCCCTGCCCTGCATGAACAAGTCGGGGGCCTCTGGTCATCTGCCCAAGGCGATGCTGGGACAACTCATCACTGTCAACCACCCTTCAGCGACATACGAGAGAGTTGGGGTGGGAAAACAAGGCAGCCGGCTGTGAAACGGAACGGTCAGGCTGTAGAAAACGGTCCATGGACAGACACTACCCCCACAACTGCTACTCGACAAGCTACTCTGCTCTACTCTTCGGAGTACTCGGGGATCAACCACAGTCACAACGACATCTGGCTATCGGCGCGAGTGCCCGCACGTAGAGTGAGGTCAAGCAGATGACCTCCCATGGAACCTTGTAGCTCATACCTTGGCCCTCGCCGCGCGGACTCGGCATCACGACAGCTCGTTCGTCACCGACCGCCGTCACTCACCGAACAGCAAAGCAAACCCGAGGCCATCTGCCAGTCTGCCTCAACTGCAGCCCAATCGCCAACCCCCATCGCCCAAGAGAGCGCGTCGTATGTCCTCCTGTGACGAGGCGATCGTTTTCTCCACCCTGAGCAACAGCAGAGGACCGCCGAGGCCGCCCGCCCCTCGCGTGCATGCGTGCTGCTGCTGCTGCTGCCGCCCTGCGCGGGATTGGTGCCGGCATGGCGACGCAAGAGACGGCCCGACGCCGCTCTCCTGCGTTTGCCCTGCTCATACGGCACGTGTCTGCCACTGTTGGCATGCTGGCGACCACTGGCTCCTTCCCCCCACGCAGCTTGTTCACCGGCGTGTAAGCACATGCACTCCTTTGGCCGGCCACAACACCGAGTCCAGTCCAGTCGAGGGCGAACCGAGAGCACCCGCCGGTGATACCGCATGAGCTCCCCGGAATCGCCTCGTGTCATGACTGCATTTTTGGTATCTTGGCGATGTTGCACAAACGAGACGTGCTGATGCAGGCTGCGGGCAGGCTGCCTTCGACCGGGTGTTCCACGGCCCTTCCATCCAGCCCATCTACTCCCCGTTACGGGGCGATCACCGCGTAGATGATCTCTACACGTACGCGGCGCTGTCTCTCTTTTGCCTGATATGATCTTAGTCAGTGGCAATGGATCAAGCCCACGGGCTCCTAGCACAAGAACGCCCAGGCGGCACAACAACCACCTCACACCACCCGTAGGCACCCCCTCTCCCGTCCTCTCCGTGTGGAATATGAATGCATGCCGGCAAACAAGGCAAACCGTCCCTGCTGCCTGATGTATGGGGACACAAAGCAGCGGTCTGCCTAAGACATCTGTCTGTCCTTCCGATCCTCCTCTGCTGCGGCTGGGGGTTGCAGCTTACATCAGCGCCGGGATCCATAGGCGGTAGCGACGTAAGACGAGGGCGTGGGCCCTTGTGTAACGTGTTCGCGTGGGCATCATGATTGACCGATCGCGACCGGCGAGAAGCAAGGCACACGCAGGCAGGCATCTCTCTCTTCTCTCACACGCAGATGCACACCCCGCGCAGGATTGAGCCCTACGGGGCGGCGGTGGTGTTAGTGACACCGCCGCGACTGAGGCTCAAACTTGCGTCAGTCCCACCCAACGCGCGGGTCGACTTGTCCATCGCGAGGGCCCAGCCGGGTGCAATCTCACCGGTCTCTTGTTGGACTTGACCACTGAGACATGTCGGGGCCAGTCGCTCTTATTATAAGATGCTCGTCGTCCACCTTCCATCCCCGAGTTGGGCATACATTCATCAAGAACAGTCAGTCACTCTTCTTGGAAACATCTTCCATTCTGTAACTACCACCACTACACCTTTCGCTGTTATATAAATCTCAGAGATATCTTGACCAGTACCAAGACCACTGCTCATAATTCGACATTTCTCACCTGCATCCCAACAAGCTGCCTCTGATTTTACCACATCCACCCGGAGACACACACAGACATACACACAAAGATGGAGTCCATCACCGCGCCAACATCAACAGACCACCCCCTCAACCAAGACCGCAAGAAGGGCAGCGACCGCGCCACAGTCCGACGGCAGTTCTTTCCCCGCGCGTCCGGCCTGCCCCGCGGCAAGGTGAGGACAGCCGGGGCCTCGGAGCACGCCAGCAAGACAAACATCGGGAGCCTGGACATGTGAGGCGCAGCCGAGGCGCAACACGGGGTCTACGAATGAGCACACAAAGCGATGACGGGGCGAGAAAACAACATGTTACCTACGTTGGTTGACGGATGACAAGCATTGGGCCCGCTCACTGCCCAGGAGCGATGGTGTCGCGGAGTGTAACAATAATGAGATCTCAATTTAGGGGCCGCGAGGCCGAATAGTTCTTGAATTAATGAAACTACCATTATGCCGTTTCCCATTGCCAGAAAAAAACTAGAAAAGAAAAGCCCAGCTCGTGAACGAGTGTTTGACAGCAATGGGCGAAACTGTAAACCAAAAAGAAGTACTAAGTAATCATCCAACTTCTATCCTCTGCTCAAAGGCTGGGTTGCTCGCGAACACTGCGGACAGTGCGGCTCTATGCAACAGTTCCCCACGGGACTCAAGGAGGAGGATGAGCCCGCTTCTCGCCCCGGTGTCGTCTCCGCTCCCTCAACGTCATTATCCTCTCCTCCCTGTGTCTCCGGTGTCCAGGTTGTGTCCGTTGGGAATGCGGGCGCATGTTCGGGCTCTGTCCATCCGGCTAGTTGATGTACTGGTCGAACATGTCCTCGCCTCCCTCCGTACCCGGACTCTCGTTGTGTTGGTTGTTGACCGTGGCACTCGGGACGCTGGAGGCTGGACCTGGGGACGCACGGGACTGGTGCGGTGCCCCCGAGAGCATTGGGTCGATTGACAAGGGCCGGAGGCCGGGATGGCGCTGGGACACGGGCGGATCTGTAGGTGCCGGATTCGCGGACCCAGTCATGCCGGAGAAGTCGAACGGCGCCGGGGAGGATGCGTCGGAGGTGTTAGAAACCCATGCGTTGACCGGGGCCATGTTCCCACTGCTCGGTCCACTGGTGGACTCAGAGTACATCTGAGACAGGTTCTCGAAGTCATTGGACAAGTCTACAATCCCCGTGGCGTCGTCGAAATGGCTGGATATACTAGAGAACTCCACCGGGTCCGGGTACGTGAAGGAGGGGGCGAAGCTCGCGTTGCGCTGGATTGCATTGGGATCGCTCGGTCCTCCAGAGGACGGGGACGGCACGAAAACAGACTCTGAATGGGCTTTCGGCCTCCCAAAGATGTCCACGAGGGGGTTGTCGATGTTGGGCTTCGGGGGATTATCGGAGTCGTCCGATTCCGTGCCGGGATCAAACCCGCGAATTTGTTCCTGCCTTTTCTTGGACGGGACGGCTAGCTTCCACTCTTTGCGGTGGACAGACTGGGCAGTCTCCCCTGGGTTCTGTCTCTGCCATATAGACGACAAGGGCAATGGCTTCTTCGGCGTGGGTCTTGAGTTCCCTGGCTCGGGCTGTGCCTGTGTCGCCGGCGGGTTACCTTGGCCGTTGGGAGTGGAAGAGTGTCCAGCTTGCCTTTTGCCACGGGGCCCTGCCTCTCCCCTAAGCTCGGCGCACTTCAAGCAGCCATGTTTAGCGTTCCTCCTGGAGCGGCCATTTTCGCCAGGCAGGGTCTTGAGTCGTATGCAGTCGCGGCACCACTTTCTCGTGGCATTTGCTGGGCCGGCCGCCTTCGAGGGAGTCTGCTTGTCAGATGGGGGTAGACATTCGTTTATGCCGTGACCAGTGGCGAAGACACAGTCGTCGGACTTTTGAAGCTCGAGTTGGTCTTCACCGAGGGGCTTAATGGTAGGCTTCGCGACTTGAAGCAACGCTGGCCGGTCGTGGCTATTCCCGGTGAATTGCTGCTGGCTTGGACGCTCTGTGATTTCTTCGGGCGCGACGACGCTATCGCAGTGAGCTACATGCCTGGGAATCAAATTGGGGGGACCAGAAACACTTACATTTGTTCTTGAACCGGCTCCTCGTCACCGGGAGGTTTCTGTTGTTTTTGTGGCGCCATAACTTTCAACCACGGAGATTCATGCAATATTTGCCTGATCGAGCGGAATGACGAGAGAGTAAGTGTACAGTATATCTGCTGGCTTCATAAAAACGTTGATGAATACTTGGATTGACGCTCTCCCGCGGAACAATTCCGAAAAAGTTGCTTCAGTACAGGAGAGCGAGTTACAGTGAATACCTAGGTAAGGAGGACTGTTATGCGATGGTTTTGTAGGGGTGCGACCCAGATCGAGGTGAAGAAGGAGCGACGATAAGGGCAGAATGGCAAAGGCAAGTTGCCAGTGCCACAGCCGTCCGCGATTTCCTTTTCTTTAAATTCGCAGTAATTTGCCCAATATTAATAGGCTATGGGTAACTAGGTGCTCTAGGCATATTCCAAAGTCATCGCCTTGACGTTGGTAAAGCGTCTAGAGGTGCACATGATGGGATCGCTGTCGCATAGATCAACTCAACCCTTCGTTGCGAGCTCCACCGTCTCGATATCGATGTTGCTAGCCTCCGGCCGGTGGCTGGCTGGCGTTTGGGGCCTGACCAAGTATTTCATGACCACCACAACCAGCAAGAGCACAAAGTACAGCACCGATAGGACGACAAGGTCCGTATACTGGTCGCTTACAGGATATGCTGTGTTCAAGCGCGCGGCCCCGTCAAGCGCCTCTACCGCGATGGTCTTGACGGTGGAAATGATTCCGCTCATGACACTGAATAGCGCAACCGCCTCGTGCCACCACCCTCGCTGCCAGCCCAGCGCGCCCGCTACCCTGGCATCCGTGCAGCACGTGGCCACGGCCAGCGCGCAAGCGACGTAGACGAAGGGCAGCAGGCCGACGCCCATGTCGGCCTTAGCCAGGCGCCCAACCTCGATAGACTCCATTAGGACGATAGCGAAGACGCAAAAGTAGTAGAGGCCTAGCGTGCCGCTGCGGATCCAGGCGCGGCGGACATTGGCGTGGAGGACCTGTGTGGACGGCACCCGGGTGCGGATCAGGCCCACGGCCGGGAGGGCGAGGATGAAGACCCAGGTTGGTAATGGCACCAGAACGGTGTCGAAGAAGCATTGTGATGGGAGGCCAGGCGATGCACCCAAGAGGAATGACTGATGTTGGCTGTCAGATACGGGCAAGTGTTCTCCTCGTCTGATATCCTGCGTGGCCCAAGTGCAAGGGCTAGAAGGCACTCACAACATCTTCCTGTCTGTTCTGGCACAGCATCATGACGGCGGTAGGGCTCGATGGTTACTGCCAACTTAACATCGGATTGATCGGTGATATAGGCGGCGGCGGCGGCGACCTCGATGGTGATGGTGATGGTGTTGGTGATGGTGATGTATGAGAGAAGTAGTCCAACGTTCACATGTTGAGACGTGCCCACTCAAAACAAGTGGGAGACCTGAAACACCACCAACTGCCGTTTGACACACAGACATTCCAGCTGCGACAGCCTGCGGGCAATCGATGCCGAGCGTCGTGCCAAGACGGCAATGGAAGCTACTGCCGTGGCCCATGGCCGATATGGACTAGTTGTGCGGAAAGTCTGTCTGCCTTGACAAAGACAAGAAGGCGACGAGGTAATCGTGGAAAGAGACTCAGAACGACGACATTGTATTGACGATGATGTAAGGTTAACGAGCATTAACGGTTAGCCAGGGGTGAGCAGGTGTGCCCCTTTTTTGGCTTCGTTGGATGCTTCCGAGATCAGCCCCCACAGCTCTTGTGTGGGGGCGAGACAGGTGGTACATTGACGACCGCGTTTTTTTTTTTGTCTCGTCGAAACTATGCCGATGAGTATTCACACCTCTTGTATTTTATCCTCTTTTCCTGACATCCATCTCTTCTGATGACCGTCCCTTTTCATATCCATCTGTTTCTCACTGTGTCAATTTATGCCCCAATGCCCTTCACTTTCGGATCGTACGGTGCGAATGTGGGCCGTGGAGGCTGCTCGTTCAGGTGTGCGGTGCCATGAGGGTGCACTGTTGAAATTTGAGCAATTTTGCAGTGTCCGGGAAGGGGGGATTTAAGGGCTCTAGAATTTATACGTCGCATTCAGACCGGCGTCAATCTGAGTTTTTCCTGGTGCGAAGCCGTTGGCCACGTGCAAGGATAGTTTCGGTAAGTGGTCTCCTTTTTAATCTGGACACATATGCTTCTGAGGCAGTATGCATCCAGTCCCTTCATACCCAGCGGTAAAACAATACAATGCCGATAACAGTAGGTCTTGAACACGATTATAGCTTCTGGCTAAGATGGTTTTGGTAAGGGCACATTCGAAGCTCCTAGTACCAGGCCCGGCGGACCGCTCTAAGTCTATGTATCGTGGCCTCTCTTCTATCCAACGTGACCATCTGGTACCTATAAGTAGGGCTAGTCTCCAAGATCTGTCTACTGGCGCGGCACGACTGACTGGGAAGATCATGGCTTGTCTCCAGCGTTATCTCACCAGCAGAAAATATGTGGACATTGCATGTGCCCGGTCGCCCAAGGCGGGACTTGAAGTCTTCCTCTCGAATGTATTGTCACGACCCTGAAGGATCTCGTGGACCTCTGGACTGATTATGACAGCTTCCTCATCTACACGTAAGCCACCCCAGTCGACATCTCAAAGCTCCTAATGTCGTCGATCTGCTAACCCAGAGTCTTGAAGAGATTATGAGGCGTGTGGAATTGCTGGGCGGACCATATAGAGCCGTTTATTCGAAAGCGACGTTGTGCTGAATGTTGATACTGATGGAACGCGTTAGACGCGATAGTTTGTAGGGTCTGAATACATTCCAACACCAGCTGGTCTATCGTTAAGATACGTATAATAGCTGTAATCGTTGATAGTCTGCAGCTCCATGCGACTTTATGTCTTCTGGTTGTTTGTTGAAGTCTCCCACCGAGATCGCTGTTCAGAATGAGTAGGTCCGCGCACAAATGACATGAGTCCAGACAGTGTTCCTTTCGGAACCCGAGGCAGGGCATTTCGACCTGAATTGTCGCATTTCGCTGTCAATTTGAAGTGGTCGGCTGGGGGAGGTAATCTTGGATGATGAAGTGCCTCGGGACCGGGCTCTGAGCCAGTCCGTTATAGACACCCAGGTAGACTCAAACCATACCTCGGCGGACTTGAAGACCACGAAGACGACTGGCAAGCAGCAGCACATGAGGCATACATTAAGCTCTGCAATTCTAACACGCATGAGTAGATCATCACCTTCTGTGCCAGAAAACAACCTGGGCAGATAAGTTGGCCGCCTGTAGGTTGCAAGCGTCAGTTGAAATTAATTACATACCGTTTTCGTGTACAACGGGGCCACTGATATGTAGTGACAGATAATCTTTCGTAAAGCTATCTACAGTCCTTTTTTTTTAAAAGAAAGAAAAAAAGAAACCCTATGGTTTTTGTACTCCGTATCGAAACTGATCAGCTTGTGGGCTGTTGCCTTGTTCGATGGGCTAGCTTAACAATCTTGACTATTGGCGAGGCAAAGACTTAGGAACTGCTTGTGTATACTTCCTAAGCTTCTGTCCTTGTCTCTCCTTTGTCTTGTCTTTCACATTCCTGTTGTTCCCCTGTTGGCGCTTCTTTTCTCTCCTTTGCGACTGTATTATCATTTAAACGCTCCACGGCCAATGTGAATAGAACCGAGGCGCCCAATGTCGCCGTGGCGAGAATTATTGTTCTCGTGATGGCTGTATTCCAAATATGTCGCAGTATTGCCAGGTCCTCCTCCGCCAAGCCTAGCGAGGTCAGATCCGTTCCGCCTGCCTTGATGACCGACTCGACAGGCACGTGCGGCAGAGTTTTTGGAACGAGATCAAGAAGAGTTGACAGAATGATGGTTTGTCCCATAGAGATACATGAAGTCCCGCCCAACTGCTGAAAGAAGACCATGATCGCGTTACCGGTGGGAATATCCCCATCCTCAAGGACAACCGACACAACTATGTAGGGCAGCTGCATCGCCATACCAGAGCCCAGGCCTGTGACTACGAGCGAAGCAGCCCAGTAAAGGGTGCTTGTGTCCGGTCTTAGTTGGGTTAACATTGCCTGTCCGCCGACACAGACCACACCCCCTATAATCATATAGGGGAAGAAATAACCAAATTTCTTAACTAAGATGCTGGTGAGAATTAGACAGGTAAATTGGGGGACGAGCCGTGCGATGAGATCCACACCTGTGGCAACCGGACTGGCTCCTCGAACGCCTTGGAACCAGAATGAGAGGAAAAGAGGAAGCTGCGCTCCGGAAGATAGCGATCAGAGACCGTAGAATTGTATTGGGGGAATGGTTGTGGTTTGTCTCAAATGCTTACCGCATAAACTTGTGACCCCATGAAGAAGATCATCATTGCTCCTGCCCAAATAGATCGTTTTTTAAAGACCCTCGGCGTGATGAGGGCAGTCTCTTGTCGTTTCCGCTGCCAGAAAATGAACAGGAGCGCGAGCGCCGCTCCACCGATCAGGCAACCGAGAATATTTGCAGAGTCCCACGAGATTGTCTCGCTGCCCCATTGCAATGCCAGCTGCACACAGCAGACTGCTCCGATAAGCAACGCGCACCCAAAAGGATCCAGGTTGGCAATCTTGTTTGCCAGTGGCATAGTTCGATTTTTGTTCTGGTTTCCGCGGACTCTGAGGAAAAAGGTAAGACCGATCAAAACAGCCACGCCGATCGGCACATTACTATAGATATTTTCTTTGATGAGAAAGAGGTTGATGGAAGGGAGAAAATGCAAAGATAGCTCTAGCATTGTTGCGGACTCACATCCAGAAACACCACCTCCAAGATACTTTCTGGGTAAAAGCACCTCCAAGAACTGGACCTGCGGTGGCAGCAATAAGAAAAACACTTATTACGATGCTAGTATAAAGCGCACGCTGCTCAAGGGCCACCGTCTCATTGATAATGCTTAATGAGCCTTGAAAAAGCCCGGCGCCACCGACGCCTGTGATACCTCTGCCGGCTATAAGCATGGAGGAATTCGTAGAGGCAGCAGTGAGGGTTGAGCCGGCTTCGGTTTGCATGATGCTGTCAGTTACATTTCATTAGTGCGCAAGCGCGTGAGATACCAGAGCCTCACTCACCCTCAAAGAGACACACGGAAATGCGGTAAACCGCGTTGGGCCGGAAGGATTTGTAAATCGAGCCGAATAGAGGTTGAAATGCCGTAAGAGTGAGAATGTAAGCCGTGCTGTACCACGCGACGTCCTCAAGCGAACGAAATTCAGTCGATATACTAAGGAGGACCACAACCATGATATTCGTATCAAGTGCGGCCAGGAACTGTCCGAAGAACAGGCAGGCGATAACTGTGTGGAGTCTCCATCCCGTAAGATAGCCCGCATCAGGTGATCGATCAAGACCTGCAGCAGCATTGGTCGACATGTTGGAGTCTGTCAGAGGTTCACACCCGGAAGATGTTTAGCCCCACCCAGACGGAGTAAGGATTGGAAAAGGCAAGCGCTCACTCAAGAGAAAAAGAAAGAAGGGAAGGAAAGAGCAACGGTTTTAAGGTACCCGGGCTATACAAGCATCATTTCGAACCCACGGAACGGTGGTGCCATGGATGGTTGCACAAAGAGGGGAGGGATTCAAATGTTTAAGGTAGCAAATTAGGTGACTTAAGGTACACACCCAAACAGCGAGCTGCTAACGGGCACATTACACCATTTAGTCCTCTATCAGAGACCCAGGTACCCCATACCCCTTAGCATTCCTTCAGAAGACCTATTCAATTCTGACGGCCATGGATGCATGCACTCAGGGAGTCTACTGCCACTGACTCAATCCAAAGTCGAATGGCTTGCCGTTGTGACCTCCCTATGCTTCATCAGCCCAGCGATTAGCATATGGCGGAGAGGATCAAAGTACTGAGCTGGTCCACAAAGGTAAGCACTCTCAAGAAGGCTCCTAGCAGTGACCTCACGCACCATCCACTGCATCTGATGATTGATGAGAACTCGTCATCCGATCTAATACTCTGCGACTACCATAGATCTGCCACATCATCCAATCAATCACCCTGATCCCGGCAGTCCAGAAGGAGATACGAACCGTCTCATTCGTGCCTGTTATGTCAAGGTAGCAGCAGCAAGAGTGCGGTAAGCACCATTAGTCGCGAACCACTCGACGACCACGGTCACATCCCAGGACTAGCCTAGATTATCCAAACAACTTTATTTCCTGAGATGGGACTCGGCGCCTTGAACAGCAGATCCGTCCAATTCGTCATGGCGTCAACGGACACGCTTGCATCCAAGATCGCAGCAAAATGGATACACAAACATGAGAAAATGCCAGTGGATCAGCCATCAAGTCGTGATGGTCACGACCAAGGGCATCTACGGGCCCGAGAACCCATTTCGGGACGATTCCGCTTTGCAGGCTTTCCGGTAGAAAATAATCAGACCGGCCCATCGTATCCAGAAAGTTTTGCTAGTTGCTGTCCAGAGAAAATTCGAGGCAGGAATACTGGCGCTCATGACTAGACCCCTCCCGTCCATTACGGTAAGACGGCATATCAAAGCTCGCGAGACCCTTCTTACGGCCTATACAGTCTAATACGAGAAAAAAGGACATGAAGGCACGGAAGCGTCTGGTTTCATCCGCAATCGCCAGCAGTTCTCCTCAGAAGGACTTTCTCTTGAAGATATCGCAGGAAATGAGATGATGACCTCGACCACGTTACTCAGAAACGTCATGCCGGTAACCTCCTGGTTGGTATACCGCATCGCGTCCCACCGTGCGGTCCTCGCAGACTGCCGGGATGGGTTCACCCGGCCGGTAAACATGGGCGGCAATCTGGATGGCGAAGTCGCCGCTGAGACCGCGAGGGGCGTCCACTTAGACAGGGTAACGTGGATTAATTTCAGCTCAATATGTCCATACAGCTTATGGCCTATCCATACTCTACCGCGTCTTCACATGAATAAGAACGGAGTTCAGTATGAAGAGACATGCCGCATGCCACCTCATGTTACCCACAAGTTTTGGATTCAAACAGAGCCCGATATTGTTCGAATGATGTGCCTCGAATGCGCTTTCTAGTGTGGGTCCTTGAGACGGCTTTCAGTTGAATGTTGTCTTGACTCCTGCTCGCCAGTTCTCATTGGCGGGTTTCCGAGGTGTCAAGAGATATATCGATGCCCACAAGAAACCGTATGTATAGGAGGGAACGTACGATTACCCGCGTATCACATTCCCAGGGAATTGAGAACCCGCGCTTGGGAATACCGGCTCGCCACATCTTCGGCGCTGGTGATTTCAATATCATCACGTTATCCGACTATAGGAGAGACCTCTCGGGCAGACCGTCGGCGTCTTCTTCGTTGCACCCGGACTGGAGGAGGCGGAGATTCATCAGCTGTCTTGACAAGGAGCAAGGTGGTGAAGGACCAGTATGCACCCGGAGATGCACTTTTTGCGTGTCCATGGGGAGATAGGTGGTCGGGATGAGGCGAGGTATCTAGGGTGTGATGCCGAACAGGGACGAGCCGACATGGCTTGGCCATGAGGCTCTGAGCGGAAATCAGGACCGGATCTGCGCGTGACTGTGGGGGCCCACGAAGTAGGGTCCTCGTGTGGCTTTTCAGCCGAGGTGACGGCGGCTGCTGGTCGGCTGGCCCGTCGCCGGGGCATTGGACTTGGACTCGGACTTGTGACAGGTAACAGTAGCATTGGAAGCTTAGCTTATTATCGCATACCCAGCCATTGGAGACCGACAGGAACGGCGCCGATCCGGACCCAAACCTTGTCTGGCATGCCTGACACTTTGCAGCTCTCGGCCGATTTGGCTGTGCCGCTGCCAACCATGGCTGTCTCGAGGTTTTCCCTGGCTCCTGTTGGATGCCGCGGACGTCCCTCTTTTCTCTGTCAAGCTGCTGATGTATCCAATCGCCCCCTATGTTCAGTCTGGCATGGCATTGAGTGATTGATCACCGTGATGGTGGCATGACATCTGCTGCTGATCGAGTGAGAGACCCCACTGTCACAAGCCAAAAAACAGCTCGAAATGAGACATGGAGAATCCTCAGCCATGCAGCCACGGCGCAACATTGCAGCATGCCGTGGATCGAGGCCCTGCGGAGCCCAGACTGCAGATGGGCCTGTGCCCTTGCCGTGCCGAGAGGTTGGCGTGGAGCTTGGCTGATGCCGAAATAGCTCAGCCCTCGACCAAGACCAAACGTCACCAAGGAGCGAGCAGCTCCCACCGGGGAGACTGACTGATGCGCCCGCCTAGCTACTACGGGAAGCACCAAGGACCAAGCACCAAGAAGCTAGGCACGTCCACGGACCGTTCAGATGAGGGAGCTTCGAGGCTGACCACCCGCGACCACACACAGCCACTCCCTCGCTGGCCACGTCGTCATCCTTCCCTCGTGGCTACTTGTACAACTCGTCGCAGGCAATCATTAAATCATCGTCGCAACACTCGGCGGATGCCTGTTCGGGACAGCTCGCCCACTTAATGCAACTGAGACCCACCAGCCCTCGGAGCTCCAGCCGACGTCAACCTCGATCTCGACCTCGATCACAACCTCGGACGAGAACACGGGCCCGACCTTACCTCTCGCCCCTGCTACTAATACTCGCCCTTCTCCTCCCGGTCCTCGCCATCGCTGCCTACCAGCTGCTCAACACGCACACCCACCCACCCCTCTGCTCGCTCCTGCCCATCATGCCCTGCAAGCAGAACCTCAGCGTCCCTGAGAGCTGGCGCTCCGGCCTTGGGCCCCTCTACCAGGTCGAGAAGCCCCCCTTCACCATCGATGCCCCCGGCGCTCCCGAGATCGAAGGCGAGACCAAGCCACGCCGGAACCCCAAGGCAAAGAATGGCCTCATCGACCGGCCCGCCCCTGATATCGACACCGTCTTCGCCCTCGTCAAGCTCAGCGCAGAGGAACACGCCGGCGACAGGTGCATGGGCACCCGCAAGCTGATCGAGATACACGAGGAGACCAAGAAGGTGCCCAAGATCGTCGATGGCGAGACCCAGATGGTCGACAAGAAGTGGCAGTACTTCGAGCTGTCAAACTACACCTTCATAACCTACGGCGAGTACGAGACACACCTGCTCAACTTGGCCTCTGGCCTGCGCCATCTGGGCCTGGAGAGGGGGGACAAGGTGCACATGTTTGCCTCCACGAGCGCGAATTGGCTCGCGCTGTCACACGCCTGCTCCTCGCAGACCTTTACCATCGTCACCGCCTACGACACCCTGGGCCAGGACGGCGTCGTGCACACCCTGGTGCAGAGCAAGCCGAAGGTCATGTTCACAGACCCTCACCTACTGAAGACAGCGTCGGGGGCGTTGAAAAAGGCAGAGACGGTCAAGATCATTATATACAACGACCAGTCTATCGCACTGCCCACGCCCCAGTCCGAGATCGACGCCTTCAAGTCCTCCCACCCCGACCTCACGGTCCTGAGCGCCTCCGAGCTCGCCTCCCTCGGCGAGGCAAATCCCTACCAGCCCCAGCCCCCAACCCCTCAAGATTCATACTGCATAATGTACACATCCGGATCTACCGGGCCACCCAAGGGTGTCTCGGTCACGCATGAAGGCTTCATAGCCGCCGTGGCCGGCCTGGTGGGCGTCATTGGCGACAGCGTCAGCACCGAAGAGGTCATCCTGGCGTACTTGCCCCTGGCCCACATCTTCGAGATGGTTGTCGAGAACCTGGTCCTCTTCTTTGGCGCGACGCTGGGGTACGGCAGCACGCGGACACTGTCGGACCAGAACGTCCGCAACTGCATGGGCGACATGCGGACGCTTGCCCCGACGATCCTGGTTGGCGTCCCCCAGGTCTGGGAGACCATCAAGAAGGGCGTCATGGGGCGGGTGAACGGCGGGTCGTTCCTGGTGCGCAGCCTGTTCTGGGGCGCTTTCAACGCCAAGTCCTTCCTCGTCCAACATAACCTACCGCTGCAGACTGTATTCGACGGCCCCATCTTCGGGCAGGTGCGCAAGCTCACCGGCGGCCGGTTGCGATTCATCGTCAACGGCGCTAGCGGTATCTCCAAGGAGACAGCCCACTTCATGTCCATGGTCCTCGCGCCCATGCTTACGGGGTACGGGATGACCGAGACCGGCGGCAACGGGGCGCTGGGCTCACCGCAGCAGTTCCAACTGACCGGCGCCTGCGGGCCCGTCACGCCGGCCATAGAATGCAAGCTGGTCAGCATCCCGGAGCTCAACTACTCGACGGCAACAACGCCGCCGCAGGGCGAAATCTTGGTGCGCGGCAAGCCCGTCCTCAAGGAGTACTACATGAACCCAGAGGAGACGGCCAAGGCCATCACTCCAGACGGGTGGTTCAAAACGGGCGACATCGGCGAGTTCGACGCCGTCGGCCACCTCAAGATCATCGATCGCGTCAAGAACCTCGTCAAGCTGCAGGGCGGCGAGTACATCGCCCTCGAGAAGCTCGAGGCAACCTACCGCGGCTCGCGCGCCGTGCAGAACCTCATGATCCACGGCGACTCGGAACACCCCCGGCCCATCGCCGTCATCTTTGTCAGCGAGCCCGTCATCAAGGAGATTGCAGCCGGTCTCGGCGTCTCGGGCGGTCCTCACGAGCTGGTCCGCAACGGCAAGGTCCGCACCGCCGTGTTCAAGGACCTCGTCGCCCAGGGTAAGGCTGCCGGCCTCACTGGGCTCGAGACGATAAGTGGCGTCGTCCTGACGGATGAGGAGTGGACGCCAGAAAGTGTAAGTTCTAGCATGCATTCTTTACCCTTCCCACTCTACTGTCTTTGTTCCTTTAAACCCGCCGTTGCGTGGACTTTCATTGGTCCCTCTCCCGGACACAAATTGGCTTTGATGAGTAAACTTCTCTCGCTGATATCCACCACAGGGCCTCGTGACAGGGACACAAAAGCTCAACCGCAGAACCATACGGGAAAGATACGCAAAGGAGATCAAGGAGGCCTTCAAGTCGTCGTAGACACCATCTTGTCCTCCGATAGACTTGTCGTTTCTCCCACGCATAGATCGGTGCTTTGGCGCGGTGTTTGATCCCACGGGTTTAACCGGCGAGCCTTTCGTCTGCCTTTCCCTCCTCTGAGTGGGCGGTTTCCGTGGGAGTCCTCCGAGTGAGGGCCGACTGGCCGACTGGGTCTCGTTTGAATGCTGTTACTGGATTTGCTTGTATGCTACTTCGTTGGTTGTTGGCGTGGCGTTTGGGTTGAATTGGTTGTTTGTCTGTGTGTCTGTCTTTCCCAAAACCAAAACCATAAATGTGTATACTGTACTGTGTACATGCCCTTTTCTGTATCATCACGCACGTGCCGGTGGAGGCACTCAAGTAAGATTTATAAGGAATTGATTTGGACAATACGGATATTGGGTTGTACTATTATCCTCCTTGGGAATGACATTGTTGTTCGTTGGCCTGATACACTCGAGTAGTATCCGATGTGTCCCTACGTATGTGTTCCAGGGGATGGTCCCAGAGGCCGTCTGATTTTTGTGTGTTCTTATTGTACCGAGCCGCCCGCCGACCTTGACCCCCCAAAATGGATCAACATGACGTGCTCACAATGCGCTGAAGACGGGATTTTGATTGTGGCCCCTTCCCGCACCCGAGGGAGAGGCCCTCGTCAAGACGGAGAGAATGACACAGCACAGGCGACTTCCGAGGTGCCGCGTGGCGGTGACATCGCCCAGGGGATGGAGACATGTGTGAATCCTCTGGGCGATGTCTCTGCCGCACCGCAACTTGGAAGAGTGGGGGAGGGAGTTGGTGGAGGAGAGGAGAGGAGGTAGGTCTGGAAGTGGGATGATCGGAGATAGAAGGGAGTATAAAAAGAAGACAAAGAAATAAGCCACTGCCAGAGTCGAACTGGCACCTTGCTGCTCGTTACAACGGTGAAATGTAATCGTCCAGCCGATTGTTGAATCGGAATTGGTGTATCTTGTCACTAAATCGGGATTGGCGTAGATGTGGAATCGGGAGTGGTGTAGATCAGCCTTCGGGGTACTCACTCGTTTAAAGCAGCCGTGCTAACCGTTACACCAAGTGACCTTGAAATCGTAAGGGAATATACTACTTATGAACCTTGACGTACACGCAGGTCGTGAGTGGGAAGGGGCGATGGAAGATGATAGATTGCGACTTGTCAGCTGAGGAAAATTATAAGATAGCTCGCTGCTAGCGAGCACATCGCAGATCGTCTCATAGCTGTACCTATACATGAGAATATCACAGCCCATGAGACAAGGAATCATACATTGTGGAATAAAGTGTCACTCACTCTAGTAGCAGCAGATCCATAGCAAGGCATCGACGATCCAGTCTTGAGTGTGAGTGAATGTGCAGCAGACCCAATAAGAACATGCTTGATTATGAGATGAAGATGAAAATATGAAAGAACTCAAGGTATCCGGGGGGGGGTATGCTACTCCAAAACGGTGTCTATACAAATCCCTATACTACAATACTACGCCTTCTTGCCTTCTTGCATGCATGCCTGCCTCTGTGTGTGTGTATGTTTGCGCACGCGCGCTCTATACCAACTCAGCGTCCTTGCGCTGGTAGAAGACCATGAACGCCTGCATGGGCGAGCCATACTGCGTACTCTGTCGGTAGAGGAACTGGCTGCCCTTGTCGGTCCTCGCGGGTCCGACCGTGATGTCGCTGATTGTCTCGTCGTTGGCGACGTGCCACCTGCTGTTGCCGTCCGGGCCGTGAGGCTCGTCACGGATCACGCTGATGTAGTGACCGCTGCTAAGCTCACCGCCGTGCTGCACAACGGCGTAGGCCTCGTACCGGAAGGGCTTGTTGAAGTGGTGGTCGTCCGTCTGTATGGTCGAGGTCGGCGACCTCACGGTGGGGGTGCCCGGGTGGTCGTTGGTCAGCAGGGATGAGTACGCCTGCTGGCCCTGGATGGTGTGTGGCGTCAGGTCCAGCTCCCGTATGGGGAAGTCCACGGTCGTGGTGATCTTGGAGAGCCTCGCGCTCTCGTCATTTTTCTCGAATCGCGTGAAGCACACGCACAGGAAGTCTGGGAGCCGGGCGAGCTTGGTTCCTTTCCAGCAGTAGCCCCTGCTCGAGCACTTGTCGCACGTATAATCGTCGAGGTGCTCGTTTGAATAGTATGACTGCAGCAAGTCCTCCATCATCACTGGTACTGAGCTTTGAGGCAGGCTGAGAAACTGCATGTCCTTGTTTGAGTAGTTCGTCACCACATGGCCGCAGTGATCGCACCGCACAATAACAGCTTCAGTGAGGCGCCAGTACTTGTCTACAATCGAGTCACTAACTCGGCTGTGGAGGTCCCAGTATTGAATGGCCAAGTCGGTGAGAGACTTGGTTTTGGAAGGTGCAGGTTGAGGCACTTCCGACGGGCGATTGCGGAATCGATTTGTCTCATCGTCCAGTTCCGTAAACATGTAGCCGAAGAATTCCATAGCGTCCTGTTGCCTGTTGGTGCCCAGAACCTGACTCTCGGGGACTCGTCTACCTTGGGAATCCCTAGAAGATTTCTGTCGCAAGTATTCCATCAAAACCTTGGCCTGCATCGAAGAAAACTTGCCATTCCCCATCCAGTGGAACACATTCCCCAGGATCTTCGTCAGCAGCTGTGGAGGCGCGATGGTCTCGTCGCTTTTCATGGGCGCCTTGTATAGCTGCGCCCATTCTCCGCTCATGAGTTCCTCCCCAAAGCCGCCCGAGGCGAACAAAGCCTGTAGGGTGCTGTTGGCATAGCACCACGATCCTGGATTCTGCAACCCCACGGCTCGCCGCCTATTTGCCGTTTTTGACCTTTTCGTGAGCTTGTTGGGCGTCCCGTGATCCTCTTCAGTGGGGCGTAGTCCGGTGTAGCTCCGACGCGGCACGGCGGGCGGCGGGCGGGTCGGCTCAGAAGGGAGGAAGGAATCAAAGTCGGGTCGCTGAGGGCTTGAACGAGGCGGGGGAGAGCGTATGGGTTTAGGCGAGAGCCGGCCATTGAAGCTGTTTTCCGTAGTCGGTGACAGCGCAGGGGGCGACGTCATGGATTCCTGTACAGGCGGGAAGCGGGTCATGAAATCGCTGAGTGTCCTTACAGGCTGGAACTCATCGCCGCTTCCGTTCTCTGCCTCATCGTTCCTCAGCTTTGTTAATTTCTCCTCCCAGCGTCGGGCCTCCTCAATGTTCTGGATGGGCTTCGAAGGCGACCTGACCTTGAGCCAGTCGTAAGCAGACGGTCGTTTCTTGTGATTTGCCTTGGACGATTTCTGAAGAGCACTGCCGCCCATGGCATCCTGCCAGGCTTCCAAGCCGCCCTTTAGCAGCTTGGGGTGTTTCGACCCTGGGTCTCCCTCGGGATAATCGAAGTCTGTCAACAATCTGAAGAGGGTAGCCGGCGCATTCGTGCTCCCTGAGCTGAGATGCTCCGAGTCATGGTCATAGAAAACAACCATGTCAAACTCGTAACGTCTCTCAAAATGCCATTTTTCCATAGGCGGCCCAAGTTCCATGGCATCCTCGACGTCAGCTGCCTCAATTCGGTCTCTCTGCAAGATGTCCGGTTCAATGCAGATAGTGGCCGAAGAGAGAATGTGGCCCTCCTCAAACTCGGGACGAGAACGAACGTCGATGACCAGAACCCGGAAATCCTTAGAACCAATCCGTTGATATTTCACAAGTTCTTCAACGGTGATGATATCGCCTTCGGGAAGCGGAGTCCGCCGTTTCTCATTGGCAGGTGCTGACGTCGGCCCTGCTGAAGTATTCGGTCCAAAATAGTCCTGTGTCGGGGGCGATTTCGCTGCGGAGTGAAGCGACGAGTTCTGCCTGCTAAATCCATGTGGGGTGCTTGATGGCAAGTCGGCAGCTTCACTGGAGAGGTTGCTTCGGGCAGGACTGTATATGGCATCTGGAAGCTTTGGCAATACCGGGTCCACGCCGTCGAGTGATATGGGAGGTTTTTTGGGCATCTCTCTAGGACCTGCGGGCTTGTCGGCGGGGATTGGAACCGGTGGCGGCTGTGTCCGTATGCGCGGATCCTGCACCGGGCCTCGTAAGTTGGCGAATCTCTTGGCCAGGTCCTCGCCCTTTCCCGCTGTGCCTGGCTTCTGTATGGCCTTCCCATGGAGATTGGGCGGTTTCGGCTGCACAGCTGGCGGCTTCATCTTTCCAGGTGAGGCAGTCTTCTTGCTTGGTGAAGTGGTCACCGCTGGAGCCCTCGGCTGGTATTTCGGTGTCTCCGGCCTGCCGTTCCTATGGGCAGTTGGCGTCTGCGTGGCCCTTTGAACACCGGTTCTGGCATTGTCGTCTTTGATGGTCTGCTTTATACTCTCGTAATTGTCTGCGTAGTCGTGAAGGGTCTTTGTAAGTCGGCCGTAGCGGTCGCCGAGATTCTTGCGGTCTGTCTGAAGTGATGTGTAGTCCCTGTGGGAAGGGATGACAGTCACGGCGACGACGTAGGCCTTGATATATTCCATGAGGGCAACATCTATACGGCCGACGTCTGCCTGGAACTTGGCAAACTTGACGCCATTCTCTGCGAGGCCAAGGAGGTGGCCGATGGGTTGTGAGGTGTTGCCCTCGGGAGTCACCTGTAGAAGGTCGTCGATGTGTGGGTAGGGGCCGGGTTGCTTGCGGCCTCCTACATGGCCACTGATGCGGTGAGAAGCAACAGTAGGCCCAGTGTCCGAGGTCATGCTGCGCGAAACATCGGTGGCATAGGTTCGAGTGCTTGGAATAGGACTGGAGGAGGTGCTATCCGAGAGAGGAAGGCGGGCCGATCGGAGGGGTAGCAGCAAGGAGAATTGAAGGGTACCGCCCTGAGAGCCGACGACAGGAAGAGTGGAGTGAGTGGGCTGGCTGGTCGGGTATCAAGAAGCGGATATCGAGGGCAGGTTGCGAGGGTGGAGACAGTCGGACAGCTGGCCGAGGTTGAAGGTCGAGCAAAGTCCGGAAAGAGGCGAGTAGGAGGAGGGGGGGATGGTAAAGGACGAAGAGGACCGGGGACAGCAACGGGCAGTGGATGTGTGATGCTCGGTGGCTGCTAGGACATCAAAGGCGAGATCGAGCCGAAGTGGAAGCGGACGTCGAGGTAGAGTCGAGGCAGTCGGCTGGAATGCGTGGCGTCCTTTGTCGTGGGCGGATGGGGAGGCGGTGGTAGGTGTGGTGTTGAGCATGACGGACGGCAGGCGTATGACCTCACTGGGCAAAAATGCCAGCGGGTTTGGCATG
Source organism: Diaporthe vaccinii (assembly GCA_039880775.1). Classification (NCBI taxonomy): domain Eukaryota; kingdom Fungi; phylum Ascomycota; class Sordariomycetes; order Diaporthales; family Diaporthaceae; genus Diaporthe; species Diaporthe vaccinii. The sequence goes on from JBCEDN010000033.1 coordinate 662,123, forward strand.
GACAATCTGGCAGATGGAGAGTGGTGCCCGAGTCCCTCACACGGCTGTGGTTCACGGCCACGAGGGGGGGTACCTCTAGCGCAGTCGGTACCTCTTGGGTGCGTTGGGTGCTCTCGGCGTGTCTGGCTTGACGTATAATTCTCTGTGTCTGCTACGTCTACACTCTGTTGTGCTTGGCTCATACAAAGCATAATGTTCCTGGCCTAGGGAGATATTCAGACATTAGATTATCAAACACTGGGCTCTTCAGTCCACTTCTCAGTCTATCCGCTTGTATGATCAGGCCCGTTGCACTTTGTGTTTGGAGAAGTAGTCCGTCTCCAGAAAGTACATGTCACCGTAGCGCTAGGGAAAGCTCCAGGGACCATCCTATGGCGGGGCAGAGCCCAAGTCTCGCCCCCCCCCCCAGCGCATCTGCGCCCGTACCCAGGTAGAAGATTCACACCTAGAGCGGGCCAGTTAGTAAGCCGGGCGTGCTTGTTAGGCAGCTGCTATCGGTGGTTACGTACTCAGACACCTAAAGCATCTACCCCTGTCACCGACGTAAACTCGTGCTTCGCTGCAGCGTCCAGTCTACCTCAGCGCCGCGCCTCTTGTCCAGGCAGGCAAGCAAGTCGGCTGCTACCTACCGACGGAGCTTCACAGCCAACGGCTTGCGGCGCTGCAACACAACTTCAGTCAACGACGTATCGCCTCCCGCTCACTCTTCCAAGTTGCAAACCATCGCCCATCTACCTTCATTTCTCTCCACCCTGCGGGCGCAAATCCTCAACCTGGCCCGCGCATCGAATCGCACGACAGCTACCCGACCCTCCTGGGACTCCGATCCGACGCCCATCCCTTGCTCCCCTCCCACCCCGGGCCAACGAATCAGCCATACCGCAACGAAACCACCCAGACCTCTCCGTCGCAGGCCATCATGATGGGATGGTGGTCTTCTTCAGCGTCGTCCGCTCTGGACGAGCAGGTCAATAAGGCCACCAGCAGCAGCTTGTATGAACATCGTTCTGGTTCTCCCGTTCTCCCGTTCTCCGGGTCCCCGGCTCGCGAGCACAGCGAATGGCAGCTGCTAATGAGATGCCATGTTCCACAGAGAGGACATAGCTCTGAACCTTGAGATATCCGACGTCATCAGGTCCAAGACCGTCCCACCAAAAGAAGCCATGCGCTCGCTAAAGAAACGCATCGGCGACAAGAACCCAAACACGCAGCTGAGCGCCTTGAACGTATGTCGGCCCGGCCAAGCCATAATCTCCAGCCCGCTGCCATATGGCTGGGGCGCTTGCGGTGGTGCCCTGCGATACTCTGCGATGCTAACTTGCCCTGAAGCTCACAGACACCTGCGTCAAAAATGGCGGCCAACATTTCCTAGCTGAGATCGCCTCTAAAGAGTTTATGGATAACCTCGTCTCGCTGCTCAAAGCCATCGGCCCAGCTTCTGTCAACCATGATGTTCGCACCAAGATTCTCGAGCTTATCCAACACTGGGCCGCTGCGACCGAGGGCCGATACGAGTTGAACTATATTGGCGAGGTGTATAGGACGCTGCAAAGAGAAGGGTTTCAATTTCCACCCAGGGTGTCTGTGTCCAGCAGTATGATTGACAGCAGCGCGGTAGGTCCATGAGCAGCTCGCGTCAATTCGTTCCTGCTTGCTAACCCGCTACGAACCAGCCACCGGAATGGGTCGACTCGGATGTCTGTATGCGATGCCGAACAGCCTTCACCTTCACCAACCGAAAGCATCACTGCCGGAACTGCGGAAACGTCTTCGATCAGCAATGCTCGACCAAGACGCTGCCCCTGCCGCACCTCGGGATATTACAACCGGTCAGGGTCGATGACGGGTGTTATGCGAAGCTGACAGACAGGTCTGGTGGCAGGGGAGGTGGGTATGGTCCGGAGCAGTCACCGTCCAAGGCTTCATTCAAGCGTCAGTCGGTGTCTATGCAGCCACGGAATGCGAGAGTGGATGACGGCTTTGATGAAGATCTCAAAAAGGCGCTGGCGATGAGCTTGGAGGAGGTTCAAAGCCACCAGAAGGGCAGAGACTATGTCGCCCCGGCCAATAACACACACCACTCCCCTGCGAAGGTGAACGGCGACGCTGCGAGCAAGGCGGCTGAGGAAGAGGACGCTGATTTGAAAGCGGCCATTGCGGCTTCTTTGGCAGACATGGAAGAGCAAAAGAAGCAACACGCCGCTGCTTTGAAGGAGCAAACATCGAGCGCGGGCAACGCACAATCCAGCACGTTTGCGCTGCCCAAAAACGACTATGAGTTGTCCCCGGTGGAAGCCGAGAACATCAACCTTTTCTCCACGCTCGTCGATCGACTGCAGACCCAGCCTCCAGGCACGATCCTGCGGGAGCCACAGATCCAAGAGCTCTATGATAGTATCGGAACTCTTCGTCCGAAGCTGGCGCGGACCTATGGCGAGACGATGAGCAAGCATGGTGGGTTATAATACATTCTCGACCTTCGTGAAATTGCTGCTGACCTAGGGCCAGACACCCTCTTGGACTTACACGCCAAGCTTCAGACTGCAGTGCGCTACTACGACAGAATGCTGGAGGAGCGACTGTCAAAGGCGTTCAATCACCAAAATCTGGGGGGCTACAACCTGCCTCCGCATCGTCAATCATCCGGTCCTTACCCGAACCTCCAGGCCAACGTTCCTACCAACCACGCCGGTCCTGCGGAGAGCTTCTACACAGGCGAACCTCAGCAAGATTATGGCAGAGCAGCTGCCCAGCCGTCTTATCCGTATCCTACCCAACCCACTCCCCAATCGCAATATGCCACTTACGATCAACGTGCCTCGTTGTCCGGTCCCCCTCAGCATCAATACCCCCAGCAGCAGCAGCAACAACAACAACAACAACAACAGCCACCACGACAAGACAGTTGGAGGGCATCTGCACCACCGAACCAGTACCCTCCACAGTCAAACTACCCTCCAAGTGAAACTGCTACCCCTCAAATGAGCCACCTTTCGCTTCCTCAGCAGCAACCCAATGCTCCCGAGTCGGTCGGCACAACTCCGATAAGTGACCCGAATGCATCCTTTTACTTCCAACAACAAGGCCAAAACCCGCTTGCATCGCCCAGTGCTCCGCCTGAAGCAGCACCGTCACCATACCCAAATCTCCAACAGACCCTGCCACAGTATCCCCAACAGGCGCAGAACGGGCCCGAGACGCCAACGCCAACTGCCCACGTGCAGCCAACGCATCAGCAACCTCCTCAGCAACAGGCACCGCCGGCTCAGCAACACCAGCAGCAGCCACAAGCGCCGTACTGGCAGCACCCGGCTGCCCAGCATGTCCAGATGCCAGCGCAGTCCTCTGCGCCGTGGCAACAACCTCCCCAACAGCAGCAGCAGCAACCGCAATACGGCGGGTATCAACAGGAGGCTTTTCCTTCGGCTCCCCAGCACGCGATTGCGCCGCCGAAGCCTGTAGTAGAGGAGGCTTTGATTGAGCTGTGATGGGCTTCGGTATGCATGGCGTGGTTTTTTGGGATGTAGCATTGTCAGATGATTGTATTGTGCCGTCATTCCAAGAGTTGTCCCAGAGCCGGAAGCCTATACATATTACCGATGCTCGTCCGAGTATGGTGCGCAGGGTTAATATTGGGGCCAGGGGATGCTTCGCAGCATTTAGGAAGCTCATGAGAACAAGATAGCAAATGAGACTGGATCACGTCTTGAAATACACCCCGAATCCCGATGTGTCCGGGAAATCATTTTCTATCTCTGTCTGTAACTTGTGTAAATAGTAGTGTATCAACCCCGATGTGTCCGAGCCCGATATTGAATCGTCTGCGCTCGCATCCAGGCAGCTAGTGTGTGCGATCAATACTCAAAGCTCTCGTAGACGACCTCCTCACCTTCCAACCATCCCAGAACCGCCTTAATCAGTCCAGGTCCCGCGCAGCAATAAAACTTCCTCTCCTGCTCTCCCTCCTGTGTCCCATCACGCTGAAGTACATCATCCCGCGTCAGCCTGCCCACGGTGACCGCAGCCCCGAGACCCTCGAGCATGGAGATATCCTCGGCAGCCGTAGAAGCCTCGCCGCTGACGAACACGCGGGTCCGCGCCGCGAGGCCCTCGCACCGCGCGAACGAGTCGAGCGCCAGGGGCAGGTCGGCCGCGAGGAGGCTCCACAGCAGGGAGAAGTTGGAACCCCCCGAGGCGAGCAGCCCGGGGGCCTGCGCGAGGATGGGCGTGATGCCCACGCCGCCCGCGACGAACACGGCCGCCTTCTCCTTCGTCTCCGCGCTGCCTCCGCCGCCACTCAGGGGCGCGCGGAACTCCTCGGACCCGCCGAAGCCCAGCACGGGGAGCTCCAGGGGCACGCGCGGGTTCTGCCTCCACAGCAGGCCGGTCGCGGGGCCGTGCCTCCGGGCCGTGATCTGGAGCTCTGTGCCGTCGCTTATCGTGCCGTCGTCGCTGTTACCGCCGTCCTGCGCCGCAGCGTTGGAGACGGTGAAGGTGCGGACGAAGTCGTCGTTCAGGCTGGTCGGGTCGTCCTCGCGCATGTGCGACCAGCCAATGTCCAGCTCCGGCCCGAAGTCGAGCGTGACGTGCTGCCCGGGCTCCCACTTGTTTAGTTTCCTCGAGGTCTCGAGCCTGAACGTGAACCGCGCGACCGTCGGCGTGATGATGTCCCGGCTGACGAGGGTGGCCGTCGCGGGCGGTCTCGTGTTGGCGTCCCCGGGGAGGGCGAGGCCCTCTGTCTCGGCGGCGAGCCGCCGGACGAGCGGGTTATAGGGGCTGTAGTCTGGCACGCTACCACGGAAGGGCAAGCCCTTCGCGACGTACTTGGCTGCGGTGACGTGGATCTTGACGGCGAGCTTAGTGTGCGGGAGGACCCTCCCCGCGTCGAGCCCCACGAGGATCTCCGTCTCGCCCGTGAGGTAGAGCACGTCGCCCGAGTCGAAGTCCGGGACGCAGATACCGACGAGGGGCCGGGAGTGCATGTTCCCCAGGCTCTGATACAGGCGGTTGCCCGAGTACTCCGGGTAGACGAGGTCGACGCCGTCTCCTAGGCTGTTGCGCATGACGCGCACAAAGCCCGGCGGCCCGCCGCGGTGGTTCGTGTCCATGGTCCTGCTGTCAGCCGAGGCCGTAGAGAGGAAAAACAAATCCGCCCTGGCCAGCAGCTCGACAGCCTCGGCCGGGAGCGGGAGGCTGTCACATACCAGCCGTGGCTCCGGGACGGCGGCGCGGATGTCCCGTTTGTTGAGGTACTTTGGGCAGTTCCCCAGGCCCTCCTCGATGAGGACCACCATCTCGGCCCTGGCGACCCCGTTCTCGTCACCGCCGAGCGGGCCCGGCCCAACGACGACGCCGCCCTCGACCAGCCTCCCGGCGACCTTGACCCGGTCCCGCGTGGCGAGGTCGATACTCAGCCCGGACACGACCTTCCCGCCGCCGGACGCGAAGTCGGACGGGTCCATCTGGTACCTGCTGCTGGGCCCTCCATCCCCCTTCCCTGCGCCGCTGCCGAACAGGGCTGATATCACAGGGTCGTGGTCCGCGTCCACCAGGCTCCCGGCCACAAGCAGGTCGTGCCCTATGGGCTTGGCGAACCCGGGCATCCCTCCCCAGACGGTGGTCCACGGCCGGCCGTCGTCGTCCAGGGCGCCCAGGGCTACGAGCGGCGACTGCTGGACGCGGTAGCCGTACCTGGCGGGGAAGCCCGCGGCTGTTGGGTTCTCGGGCGTCGGGACGTGGACCAGCTTGTGCACTGCGAGCTCGCCCGCGTGCCAGGACGGCCGTTGTAGATGTAATGTCATGATGGTGAAGTTGCTCGGTGCCGTGCTCTGTTCTGGCTCTGTTACTGCCCGTTTAAAGCGTTTATAACAGTCTTGACCAACCCGGGGCTGAAGGTATTGAGAATTTCAAGTCTCTCTCATCTCCTGGATGTGTTGATCGGTGGTTGAGGACTGTTCCTTCTTCATATGAGATGACGGGCACTTTAGACGTCGTTGTTTGAAGAGGGCGTGGCTTTGTCAACTATGTCGAAACCCGTCGAACCCCGTCATCAAATACCGACTGTAGTCGACGAACTCCAGGAACATTTTCCTTCCGGGTTGCTGAGTAGAGGCCATCGCGATGATGCGAGACGGCTAGGCCTGAAAGGCGTCTCACCCGTGACAAATCACAAGGGCGCGGGAATGGCAAGGCGGGCTGGGCAATTCTCCGCACGCCACAAAGCCCTTCAATGCTGTCAGTGCGTGCGTGCTCTTCAGTTCCTGCGACGTCCACAAAGTATATCATCTCGGCTTGCACTACGTGTGCCTGCAATTAATATGATGAGCAGCTGCGTAGTAACGGGGACTGTTGTCAACAGAGTTCTTCTCCTGATGGCCTGTCAGGATGGATGTGAAAGACTTGGAGTCTCGACGTTCCAATAGAACGTCTAAAAGAAGACTATACGCCGCACAAATAGTTGCCCGTCAGTCCAGATTGTGAAGTGCTGTCGAAGCTTCTGAAGATAGGTCGGCCAGTCAGGCCAGGCCAGCTCCGGCCCGGCCGATGCCGGCTCCCCGATCGGACCCACCACCGAGGCCGTACCGTGCCCCGCGGGCCTAGGTCGGACTCATTGTTTGACCACGTCCGGTTCCGCGGCGACGCATTCTGCAGTGTATCACAACATCCAGATCGAGGAAGCCGGGTGGCTAGTCAATTAGACGCATGCCTCTTGCCCGCCGAGGATCGCTGCTTTCGGCACACTCAATCAAGACAAGGTCGACTGTCAACCTCAGGCGGGCGTTCGTTCCGTCCATTCAAGGGCGAGATCATGAGAATAGACCGCGTGGAAAGCATGACTCATCTTGCTATGACGAGTTTAGGACTTTCATCCTGGACCAGTTTACCCTCATAAGACCTGAACGTTCCTTCCCATTATCCTCAAGAGATCAAAGTGCCAAACACATTCAGATCACACCAACAAGCCCCTACGTCACAACAGCAGAACCAGCCCAACATGACCATCACCGTCCACCTCGTGCGCCACGCGCAGGGCTTCCACAACCTCAACGTGCCCAACCAACAGATCCCAGACCCCTACCTGACAGCCACGGGGAAAGAGCAATGCGCCGCCCTGCGGGCCAGCTTCCCGCACCACGACCGCCTCACGCACCTGGTGGCCTCGCCGATGCGCCGCACCCTGCAGACGTGCGAGCAGTCGTTCCGCCCGGCCGTCGACGCCGGCCTGAAGGTCGTCGCGCAGCCGCTCGTGCAGGAGGTGTCGACGCAGCCCTGCGACGTTGGGTCTGAGCCCGAGGTGCTGGCGGCCGAGTTCGGCGCCTGGGCGGACCTTAGCGGCGTCCCGAAGGGGTGGAACGACAAGACCAGCCCCGGGTCGCCGTGGGCGCCGCGCGTCGAGGCGCTCGAGGAGCGTGCGAGGAAGGCGCGCGTCTGGCTGCGGGACCTGGGCCGGAAGTCGAAGGCCGAGGGGCGTGGTGATAGTGCTGATATTGTTGTTACGAGTCACGGCGGGTTTCTGCACTTCCTTGCGCAGGACTGGGATGGAATGGATCTTACGAGAGGTATGCGTGAGTAGCTGGTCGTTGAAGTAGTGGTGGTGGTAGTACTTTGGGGGCTGCTGTTACTTTGCCGCGCTTCGACTAACGTGACTGTGCACAGGCACCGGGTGGGACAACACCGAGTACAGGAGCTACGAGTTCGACGACCCAGAGGGTGACGACTCCGAGGCTCGGATCCACGAGACCAAGCCCAGCTGGCGGAGGAGGCGCGGCAGCGCCATCGGGCTGACCAGCACCGAGCAGCAGCAGATGCGGGCCGTTGTTATCGAGGCCTACAAGCAAGAGTTTGGTTATGCCAACGAGGCGGCAGCCGAATAGCCGAGACGGCGGTTTCCATCCTGTCCATCAGAGGAGACAGACACGAAGGCGTCCATCCGCGCGGTTGTTTCGACGGGGGGCGCTTCATCAGACGGCACAGCCCGCGCTGGATAAGCGCTGATGCTTTCTGTGCATGGCATGCGTAGAAAAGAGATAGAATTGTTCCGAGAGACAGATAGACGCAGCCTCCGAGAATTATCAGAAACAGCTAAACTCAGATGGGGTGACCAGGCGCGCCGGGGACGCAGGAGCCGCCCATGTGCTGTTTACGAGCTGCATCTTGTGTCTCACGGCTGGCGGTTGCTTGCCGAGCCTGAGAGTTCTCAGTGTCAGCGGCTCTTGGGGTTGTTTCCTACGGCTGTCATTATGCCTTGGCTGTGCCTCGGCTCCATCAAGGTTCATTTGTGATGGAAAGGCTCCTGTCAATACAGTAAGTAACTCGGAATTACATGCACCGAGGTGCGGACGCTTAAGAAAAGTATGCTCTATTGTGGGCAGATTCCGCGTCCGAAATAGTACATAGTATGCTTTGGTAGATGGAACAGAAGCCCCTCATGCGCATCAACACGCGACGATACGCAGGAAAACGCAAATTGCAGCAGCCAGCATGGCACGGTTCGCTTTATCGGCAGGTAGATAAGCTTCTAGCGACCGACTCATGAGAAATCGGCAATCCACATCGTCGGCTACGTTGAGCTTCGTTCGTATCCAGAGCCTTTGATTGCCCAATCTGCGCTGCCAGCAGACAGTGGAGTGGCTCGTAACGGTATGTTCTCGTCAATTGGAAGTACTAAGACGCGGTTGGTGTTGTGGCAAGTAACGAAGGCTCGATTCCCACAGTGCGAGCGTGCCCTGAACCAATGGGACTCTGATGGTGTCACAGAACCCGCCCCATCCGTTCGCAGCTCGGAAGAATACCTAGCCTGCTCCACCGCGGAGGCGCCAGGGTCTCTTCTCTCTTTTTGGCGATGGAGCCGCGCGACAAGCTTGGCTTTGACACATGACTAACATGACGGAATTGTCGTGTCCCGGGGACGTCTGTGGCAATTGTGAGCGTCGCGCAGAGACACAAGACAAGATCTCCGTATGCAGGAGCTCCTGCCCAGGTTGATCTGCAGCCAGGCCAACTCGGTACGTTCCGCTCGCAGCGTTGGCCAGCGGCCAGGCAGCCGAGGCAACCCAATGACAGAGCGATTGGGGCAGCGCGGGTGAAACGAACCGCCGAACACGTGGACGGGGCGGGTGGATAAAGGGAGGGCCTCATGAACTGCGGCCTGCATACAGCAGTCTGCTGTCTCGTTGGCTGGCTGGATGGGCTGGGCAGTGCAATTAGTAGGCAAACATTTTTCGCTGATGGATGGCGGCCACCTGGCCAAACAAAATGACGAGGTAGACGCCCTTGTCGTTGATCGGTGGATGTTTTGTTTCAACGGTTCAACGGCTCGACGATGGGTGTCGTCCTCATCCGGCCTTTCAGCCAGTGTCGGCGCTTGATGGGCATGCGGAGTAATACCGAGCAGCTGGCAGCCCCATGCAGCCCATGGTGTCTCATCCAGATGGCCACAAGCCATGGGAGACGCTGTGAGGCGACTTGAGAGGCTGTCGATCGGAAATAAGGGGGTCCGCCAGGGAGACTACCAACGATGACTGGCAGCACGGGGAGAAGCCAATCGAGAGTCCCACGGTTCGAAGGGCTCAAGGCATGGTACCGATGGGTTTGGCGCTAAGGACGCATGCAGGATAGCGCATCCTCGAACAGAGGGTTCCTGCGTCAGACAGGGGCCATCTGACAGGCATTGGCCACCCTCGGGATGGTGCCACCAGCGGGCCATGTCCTCAGCCCAGAGCTGCGCGGGAGTACCGCAGATAGAGTGGCCCTCAACCTTGCTGCCCCTCTGATAGCACAGCCATCCACAAATGACCCGACTAGTAACAGGTCAAGCTCTAAGAGAAGCCCTTCTGTATGTCAGTCTACATGCGGGATTGGGGGAACCCCTGCTTAGCCCTGGCGACTCAGGCTCTCTGAACTTTCCCTCAAACACGCTCCCGCCGACGGCGTCTTCATGCCGGGCAGTGCCCATTCGACCTTGGTGTCGCCCATTGACGTTGTGCCTCCTTCCCCTTCTTCGTCCCCTCCCCGCTCTCTGCCACAACCCAAATCACCACCCACTTGGGATGAAAGAGGCGGCCTCCTCCAGCGGCCTGTCGACCGTCCATTAGACCTCCTGGTCGCCCACACTCATTCAGCACACAATATCAACAAATCGTCGCTCATTTCTTGCGCGAGTAACATCATCGATCATCGCAATACGCATTGTCCACTAAATGCCCCATTTCCACTTACAACCTGCTCCGAATCTGATACCCAGCCTTGTCCACTACCGGGGCAAAGCGAAGACGATCAAACCTGTGGCAGTCTGTCACCACCCGATAAACCCAAAATCCAACACACCGGGACGCGCATCCAACCGCCATCCCGAGAGACACTCTCTCCCTCTCTTTCTTACCGACCGACCCATACTCCCGGCTTCTCACCACTTGCCCCCCATCGCCGGGCTGGTTCCTTGGTGCCTTCATCCATGCGCTCGCTCTAATCGTCTCCATCCTTTCCGCTCTCTCCCACACGGCTGGCCCAAACGAGTGACGACGCCGGCGACTGACTCCTTGGGATTGCCGAACCTGGATTACGTCGATCAGCCCCAGAATAGCAGCCTTGGCAGTGTCAGTATGAGAGGCCCTCCATAGCATCAATCACTTCCGCTGTCGTGTCGCACATTCGTCTGGTCTCCCGAGCCCACACCTTGGACTGGACTGCCCTCCTGTCACTCCTTCCAAGGGACCGAACCAACTCCACTCCTGCAATCTTTCTCTTCTGCCCTACCGGCAGCCGAATATCTCCCGAGCGTCCAATACACACGAGGACGCCGAGTATTCATTCATTCATCACCATTCCATTGTCGACAACTTCGCAGGCGAGGGTACGACCTTGGTCCATGACGGCAACGACGAGTCTTCTTTGAGTTTCGGTCCGATCATTTCCACCAGGGGACGCAGCGGCGCTGGGACCACTCTATAACTCTCCGTTTCCTTCAATTCTTTCCGACGGGGTCGACGGTTCGCTTTTTCTTCTAGGGCAGGATCCATTGAACGTCCGTGACGGGGTCACAAACCAAAGACAAGATGGGTTGCATGAGCCATCGTAGACCAAACGTTGAGGTCCGGCCTGAGCAGAAGTGGGACTACATCGTGAGTACTCGCTCGGCGCTATGCCATGTACGGGAGTTGTTCGTTGTGACTGACAATTCCTCCTGCTGTAGCAACTCAACGACTTCAAATCAGGCAATGCCTTCACGTACTTCGCATATGGCTATCTCTACTTCTCGCTCATCTTGTCGACAGTCGTCTACGCAGTCGACACCTTCACGGCCGTCAATCTACTCGCCTTCAACAAATGGTCCTCCGAAATCCAGCCGGCCGTCTCCTTCGACGTGACGAAATGGATCTTTTCCATATGTATCATTCTGTCTTTCATCAACGTCGGGTACGAGCACATCCGAGCTCAGCGCATCATGAGGCGGGGTGCCGTTGCCGAGTCGTACTTGGACAACTTAGCTGTCCGCCTGGAAAGCGTCAAGATGGGCAAGGGCAAAGGATGGCGGAGGTTCCTCGTCTTTGCAGAGCTGACAAAGAGTAAGAAGGGGGCCGAGTACATCGCCCTCTTCACCTACTTCAGTTTTCAATGTTTGTACCAGAGCCCTTAGTACCACCATGTGGAAGTCACTAACACAATTTCAGCCTGGATCCGTGTTATTTTCTGCTCTGGCCCACGCCAAGCCGTCAATGCCCTCACCCTTTACTCGGTATATACTGCCAAGCTTGCGATTGAAGGGGACAACTTCGAACACAGCTTAGAGAACTTTTTCGACAAGATTAAGACGCTCGCCGAGCAGGACTACCAGCAAGCTTTGATTCTCTCCGGCATGCTTTTCACCCTGGTGATCTGGGCCTTCTCCATGCTGTCGCTCATTCTCGCGGGTTTGTTCTTCGTCTTCTTCCTCTGGGGTTGGATTCCACGGGACGATGGCGGCCTTTCGGGATACTGTGACCGGAAGATTAACAAGAGGTTGATGAAGATCGTCTCAAAGAAGGTTAATGCGGCCATTGAGGACCAGGAGCGGGCACGGAAGAAGGCCGAGCTGAAGGCCGCCAAGAAGGCAGGCGAGCTGCCACCTGAGGAGCGCAAGGCCACTCTGCCCAACCTCATGCCGAAGGGCAGCGACGATGACAAGCTTCCGGGAATGCCGATGATCAGCAGAAATGACACCATGGCCACTCTGCCCCTGTATACTTCCCGGCCGGGAACACCAAGCGGCGGGCAGCCTGCCTTGCCTGCCTTCGAACTCAATCAGATTCGACCCGCGCCCAGCAGGTCGGGCACGACAACGACTGTATCAAGCCGAGCGCCTCTGCTCGCGGCGGGTGCAGAGATGGGACGTGCATCTCCGGCTTTGAGATCTCCCGTTGGTGGTCCTCCGCCTCTCTCCAGGGTGCAGACCAACCAGTCAAACTTTGGTGGTTCCTACACGCAGACACCGTCTTCATACTCACCAGAGGGCAACTACCCTCCCATGCCGCAGCCAATTCGGTCACCCACGTCTTCATCAATAGGTTCCTACGGCATGCCGCCCAGATCAAACATGACGCCAGTCCCACGCGGCACGTACGATGACTACAACTCTGGCCGAGCCAGTCCGGCTCCGTTGAGGCAAATGCCCTCCCATTCGTCTTTCGACGACTACAGTGGTCGATCAAGCCCGGCCCCTTCAGCAATCCCGCCACGGATGATGGGTCCTGGGTACGGGCAAGGAGGCTACCCTGGCCCAGGATCACCTGGAGCTTACCCTGCCAGGAGTGCGACCGGTCCTGTACCGAATCGTGGACCACCAATTCCACAGCCGCAGAGGAACATGACAGCTCCAGTGCAGCCGGGCATCCGGAGGCAGGGAACCGGGGAGCTCCGATCCAACACACCTGCCCAGTCGGACGCAGGAAGCGGATATTTCAACCCATCTGCTCCCGCAAACGCCCGCGACTACCAACGGCCACCCTCGGACGAGTACCAGTACCGGCCCGGCACTGCTCACAGCCAACGGTCCATGAACAGCCAGCCAAGCAGACAGCCGGCATATGGCAACGGAGCGCCGCAACACAACAGGCAGCCCACAAACGGCAGTGGTTGGATGTCGGATCTGGAAAGCCAGCGAGGAACGCCTGGACCACGATATTAGGCCCCTCCTATCTACCTGTCTACCCGCCCATCCACATAAATTACTTCTTTTCCCTGCCCCTTAACTTACTTGGCTCAATACTACCCGACTTCTTTGATACCTTGATACCTTTCTTGATTTCGCTTCATTCTGTACGAGACATTAGAAATGTTCAAAACCAATATACCACACTCGTGATGTCGTGGAGGGATGGAGCCGGGTTGCGCGAAAAGGAAGCCCGTCCTGGACGGCGTGTATACGGTACAATATGTTTTTTCTCTATGTTGCATTTTGGGATTGATGTCTGTGTGGCCAGGAGCAAGGCCCATATTATAGCGAACTTTGCATCAGCATCCCCTGACATGAACTCAGGACGGAATGAATACAAGATAATTTACCACGATTGGGAGAACTTCGTCGTGCAGTGGCATGCAAGCCTCTTCGACCCTTGTGCAATGAATCATTGATATCGAACTTGGATTTGTGGGTTGGTGACTCTTTCGTCCACCTCCCGTGGTCTATTCCTGTGTCTAAAGAGATCCAAGATGGTTCGGGGTCCCCAATGCCGTTCGTCCTCTCTGCCTTCCCAAGAGCGCATCACATTGCCCTCCCAGTATCCAATTGTGGTCTGCCTCCAATGCGCCCAGACTAAGAAAATAATTACCAAACATGGCGATGAGATTGGCGGATCCATCGCGGCGTTTCCCACAAAGATTTCTTCCCTTTTCCCTGGCTTTCCTAATTCATATGCAGATGCCGTAAACACGTCGTCGTCGTTACATGGGTTTCTTTTGCCTCCCGCAATACATCGTCATTATATGGCTGTTACATCGCCAGCCTCCTTCTGCACCGGTCGCGGAGTGCTAGGGTATCCAAAATGTGTATGGTGCTGGTGGTTGCACCGAGATATACAGCCCTCCCGAAGGGCCAAGCCCAAATCCCGGGCGAGCAGGCATACTCCTTTCTCAGAAATATCTCGTCCCGGTCCATTGTACCGCCCTGCCCGCCGCACATCGACCAAAGCAGCAGCAGCAGCAGCAGCTTCCCAGGCACAGAACACCTGAGACAAGCCTGAATGGGGCATTCCCTCCTTCGTCGCCGCGGCAAGGGGTCGGGAAAATAGCCCCACCCCACCGCGGGATTCCCCCGCGATCAGTCGTTTAATATCTCGCTGCTGCTGCTGGTCGACCCGGAGGTGACGGACATTGAGCGGCGGGCGATGGAGACCAGCCTGTAGATGCCGAAGGAGATGAGGGCGAGGACGAAGAAGAGGACGATGATGATGATTGCGATTGTGTCGTTTTCTTTGACCATCTTGGCGGTTTGTCTCTCCTTCTAAGACCCGTTGGGCTATTTGGGTATTGTAGCCTTTGGTGGTGGTGGTGGGCGGCTGGAATGAGCTCTGGAATGGAAGCGGGGATATATTCTCGTTCGATGCCTCCGAGACAAGTATATCGCTCTTCCGTTCTCTGGGCGGCGAGCACTCAATGCACTGGAATGCTGAGTACAGAGCTGGCAGTGGACGAGACTGTCTTGGAGCGTTTTTGTTTGTTCGAACGAGGGACTCGTCGCATATAAGGGTGGAGCCGATGGCGAGCGTGTGTAAGTCTCGATACCTAGGTAGAGGATACAGCACGCAACACAGCACGGTCGGGAGGATATAAGCTGTGGAATGCAAGACAGACGGTCAGAGTGGACGGTTCGAATATGGAAGAGGAGAAGAATTACCAGCAATAGAGGACGACGATTTGGTTTTGTGGTGGCCAGACCCGACCGGTGCAGCAGCTAGGCCCGGAGCTTGACTTGCTAGGTGGTTGTTGGTTGCTGGCGCGGGCGCTGGCGCTGAGGTGCTCCGAGGCTTGTTGCCCCGCCACCAAATATGCCATGTCAATAAATCGGCGGGCTGGGGGTGGGTCCCGTCCTGTCCTGTGGGAGCCGACCCCAACCACCGCTAAGCCGGATCTGATGGTCTCCTGCAAGGCACGACCAGCCCATTTTGTTACTTGAAACCAGGGCCCGATGATTCCTTGAAATTGGTATGTCTTCCTGCTGACGTCGTTGGCCTGTTGTTCTTGGTGTTGTTGCTGACCTTTTTCATTCGCGATTATCATGTTCTTCTCTCTAAATTGATGCCTGAGTAAAAGTACCTAAGTAGGGCGGAATCAGCATGAAGCTTTGATCCCTGCCTCCCCTAGGCCCATGGGTCGATCGACAGGGAGCTAATAATGTAGGGCTGGCCAGCTCCACCTCGGACGTCTACATGTGTTGTCTGACCACATGGACACGCACGATTCTATGCGCAACCTCTCCAGCAACAATGAATCAATCCAGCGGGAGACGAGCACCATCGTTCTTAGTTCATCTCGATGCCATCAATTCCAACATTCGCGGCGAGTAGTTCAGGCCCATCATGAGGCCGTCCACTTCCGCGCCTCACACAACAAAGACTGGTGCTGATACCTTCACGGCGGTCTATCAGTCTCCATATATTAAATATCATAGGAAGTCCATGTCGTTTTGGTGTCCCATTCTGTTCGATACCACGACCAGGAATCCTTCCCATGGCAGATCGAAATCAGCTCAATATGACGAGAATGGACATCGAGCAGGTTCCTTTGCTTGTAAGCTTCTGATACTCTTTTCCACGCCAGCCCGACCTCTCGCTACCTCCCGGGTCGGCCCAATGTTGGAATGTGATATCACTCCTGCATGAATCTGGGAGGCGGGTTGTCTTGTTACCTCCTATGTTTGATTTCATTAGGCAGGTAGGTACCCAATTAGCTACCTACTTAAGTAAATAGACATATATCTAAAGCTATTCTGAGGCAGAGGTCTTTTACGGTCACAGCCCGCTGACACAAGACAAATCTACTGTCTGCTCTTTGTGCTTTACGCTAGTATAGCTTTACGTATGAATGAGTCAACATACCAGTTGATGTTTGTGCTCCCTTGGTATTTTATCAACATGTCACAGATGGAGGCACTACGGCTCAATAGTTACGCCATTCATGCTCTACATATTACAAAGTGCCAAACACTCCGACCCCTAGACCCCAGCAATACTTGAGTCAAAGGTTGCAAAGTAAAAGCATTGAGGTCCGGTAGACATATGTCTGCCAAAAAGCTCCGTGAACAGCGCTGCCAATGATGCAGTAAGGACGTAGGGTCTAGACCTAGCGATACTACATAGCATCCTGAACCGAACGCCCCAAAAAGAATCATAGCTTGATTTTATGTGTCAAGGCTCAACTGGAGCCGCGACTGAAAAGTGACTTGCATTTATAGCTCCTTGAAATATCACACCGCCTCATCAACAATCTCAAGGTTGCCCACCTTGAAGGTCTGGCCCTTGCGGTCCCCATAGTCAGTGCTGTTGTGGTAGTCCTTGACCCTCGTCCGCACATACTCGAGTCCCTTGACCGGCGCCGCATCCTCGGGCCGCTCACTCACCAGCCCCAGCCTCTTGAGCAGCGGCGACGGCGCCGGCTTGATGTCGACGTCGTTGCCCGGGCGGACAAAGTAGAACAGCCCCAGCCTCTTCCCGCCGACCTGGTCCGGCGGCGGCCTCGTGACCCTGTGCGTCGTGGACCGCAGGTACGACGCGGACCAGAAGTCGAGCGTGTCGCCCACGTTACAAACGATGCCCCCGTCGACGGGCGGCACGTACCGCCACTCCCCCGACGCGGTCCGGATCTGCAGGCCCGCGACGTCCTGGCTCCACAGCAGCGTCAGCGACCCGAAGTCGGTGTGCGCGCGCGCCCACGTGTTGTCCACCCTGGCGTCGTCGGCCTCGGGCCGCGGGTGGTAGCACATGTAGCGCAGGTGGTCGTCGGACGGGTCGTCGTAGCGGTGCGCGTCGGCGAAGAAGCCCTCGGGGAGCTCGAGGATGAGCGCGAACAGGCGCAGGACGCGGTCCGCGACGCCCAGCGCCTTGCGGCTGAAGGCCTCGACCTCCGGGGTGTAGGCGTCGAAGAAGGGGTGCCGCGGCTCGGCGGCGTTGGAGGGCGTGAACTTGGCGTGGTTGTACGACTCGACGTTGTCGCGGACCTCGGTGCCGCGGACGGTGCGCTCGTGAAGTTCCCTGTACCCAAAATAGTTGCCGCTGGCAAAGTCACACTTATACTTCGGCTGGGCCTTCTCCGCGTGCGGGAGGGCGAAGAAGGCCTGCCCGATGTCATACTGCCGCTGGATCTCCTCTTCTGTGAGGCCGGTCCCCGTCACGCTGAAGAAACCCGTGTTGTGGACCTGGTCGTATATTAGCTGGCGGGTCGCTTGCAATAGGGGTGAAAGCATGCGGCATAATATCATATACGCACGGCATCTCGCAGCTCTCCGGCAAGCTTCTCCTTGCCGCCGGGTTCGTCAAAGGTTGAGAGGTCTAGGACTTTTATATCGGCCCAAGGGAGGTCATGCGACGTCTTGGCTGGCCGCTTCCACTTGGGTAAGGGCAAAGCTTCGGAAGGACTCAATGCGGAGGGCATTCTGATGAGATGATATTGTATACGGCTGTGAAATGGATGCAGTGTCGTTGCGGGCGGAGTTCTGACGATGATTAAAAGAGTGAATGTCTAACTATGACGTCCCAGTATCTCATTCAGCGACCCCAACATTGAAGTATAGTCGGATACATGCGAACCTAATAAAGGCTAGTACAGAAGCATGTATCTATTTCTCCAACTTTGACAATGACACCGGTCCTCGCAGAGGAGTTCAGGGTTGCCTTTGGTTGAGATGTGGTCTTGATGAGCACGCCATTTAAGCTAAGATGGTGGGGAGAACATATGGGGAATACCATTAGTAGAGCTGCTGCAGCTTGAAGCGAATCCATTGTATTCTGCCTCTTGTTTATCGATGGCGACAGCCGGAAATAATATCGGTAGGCTGTTCGGCGACATCGGGAGTCTCACGTGAAGAAATGGGCAGAACGGCTTATAGCATGCATGTGTTGATACTCTCTGTGGGTGCTCGATATTTGAATGGCATAACAGCTGCAGGAGGTGACTCGCGTTGGGTGGTGTGAGCCAGTCCATGAATTGAAATTAAAGCTAGTTTTCTCTCCTGAAAAGGCATGGCACTCGGGTTGTAGTAGAGACAGACCTTATAGTCGAAGGTCGCAGTATGGGCCACAAACAGTTCCGGATATCGCAACCACACTGAACTCCTCACAGCACGTCATTGTGGATTTGTGTGGGATGAGTGGTATTTATCGAATCTCATAGTCGGTAGAAATATGAAAATGCAAATGCAAGGGTGAGAAGCAATATGTGAGATTTTCACTCGTCATATACATGAGTGCTTGTCCAGCTCTCTCCTGTATACCTAGGTATAGACCGTTTAACAACGCCGCGAGCACGGCGTCGATACTAAAACATCCAAGATGCCGTCAAAGATATCCTCGACGGGCATCGCATCGCCCGTCGCCCAATCACCATCAAACTCAAGCACCACGGACCGAGAGCAAGATGACCACCACACCCACGCAGCAGACCTCAAATCGGCCCACCGCAAGGTCGACCGCCGCCTGGTCCTGTGGTACTCATTCATGTACCTGATCATGCGGATCCACGTGTCTAATATCAGCAACACAGCCATCATCAACCTGGAGGAGGGTGACGGCATCAAGGCGCAGCTGGGGGACCTGACGTCGCAGCAGTGGGCGTGGGTGCTCAGCATCTTCTACTACCCGTACATGCTGCTGGAGCCCTTCGCGACGCTGGCGCTCAAGCGCTTTACGCCGCGGCTGTGGATGGCCCGCATCATGGTCACCTGGGGCATCGTCAGCATGTGCCAGGGTGCGACGTCTAACTATACGGGGATTATGGCTTGTCGGTTCTTCCTTGGGGCTGCTGAGGCTGGGTTTTACACTGGCGTGTTGTGAGTTGGAAGAACACCAGGCCGATCATCTGTTAAGAAGTGTACTAGTAGGAGTGCTGACCTTGTGCGTTAGATATCACCTCAGCTTCTGGTTCCCAACTCATAGGCTCTCATTTCGAATAGTGAGCATACAATGCTGTTGGACTATTGATGTAAGCGAGTGTTGATATCCATCCAGGCTTTCTTCTATGCGTGTGGCATGTTCTCGGGAACAGTCAGCGGACTGCTGGGTGAGTTGATCGAGAACAACCTGGAAGATTCGAATACAATTGACACAGAACTTAGCCTATGCAATTTCTTTCATGAACGGTGCTGGTGGCCTTGCTGGCTGGAGATGGGTATGGCCCGTTCATTTGCTTTGCTCTGTTTACCTGATCGTACGAACTGACGTTGCGTCAGGTCTTCATCTTGGAAGGACTGCCGGCGATATTCTGCGGCGTTTACACATTCTTCTTCCTGCCAGATTGTGAGTTGGTCACAAATTCTTTCACACTAGCTGTATTCCTTCCTGCCACTTCCCCTTCGTTGTCTGGCGACTGTGCCAGAGATGCTGTGAGGCAAAGACTTTCTAACGATCACATTCAAAGACCCGGAGACAGCTGCTTTCCTGTCAGATCCAGAGAAGGAGGCGATCGTTGCGGACCTGCCATCCCGAGCACCGTCCATGCAATCCAAGACATTTGACCTCGACCAGATCAAGGCAATGTTCAAGAACCCGACGTTTGTCCCGTCTCTGATAGTTTGGATTACGCACGGGATAGGAGGCTTCGGAATTACCTTTGTACTGCCCACGGTGACCTACGAGCTAGGCATCTCAGACACAGCGATATCACAGCTTATGACCATGGTGAGCACGACGGGTCACACAGGCTTAGTGTCACCTCCATACACTGACTAGGCGCCACGTAGCCAGCATAAGCCGCCGTCTTCCTCATACTGCTCACTCTTGGGTGCCTCACCCACACGAAGCGTCTTAGCCCTTGGGTGGCCGGGATTGGGCTCGAGGTCGCACAGATCGTCTTTTACATCCTCCTTATCACAATCAACAACGCAACTGCAAAGTATATCTTTGTGGTGATAGCCACGGCTGCTACTCAGAGTTTCTTTCCGATCATCTGGCCAGGTGAGTTTCGTGTGACACGGACCTCGCCCCGGACCTTTCCCTAGGACCTAGACCTCCGGGCATGGACTGGCTGACACCGTGCCCTCGCGAACAGAACGCATCAGAGCGACGAGTGGGACGACGAGTGCAGGGTTGGCGATTGGTATTACCAATGTGAGTGAGCGGACAAGGCTGGAGCCTGATGCTGAGGAAGCTCTGACTGACTCGACCGTGGCCTTGTAGGGCGTGACACAGCTGATGGGCATCGTGGTGAGTGTGACCACCCTTTCGCCGTGCCACGAAAAGGCGCATTTGTAGCTGACTGCATATCGTGCTAGGGGCCACAAGTCTATCAACCCAAGTTCGGACCGTTCTACAGGGTCAGTTACAGTACGAGTGTCGGTCTCTTGACAGTGACGGTGGCCACGATCGGCCTCACTTGGTTCCTGGTGCACAGGCAGGACAAGAGAGCGGAAGCGACGGCCGTCGTCGAGGGTGAGGGTGTGGGTCTTGCGGGCGAGAAGAACCAAGCCAAGCAGCAGGGTTGTTGATCGCCATGTCTTTGATCCGCAATGGCTGTTCCATGTGTACGTGCCGAGAGCTGGAGTGTGGAGCGAAGGTGGCATTGCTTGTCTGTCTTGAAGGCCGGTTTTCCGAGTACCACAGTGAGACAGGCTCGTGGTAGTGTCGTCTTTGAGGAGGCTGAGTGTTATTGTACCACGGTACTCAGCACCGGAGGTTACTGCTTCCTATTTCCTTTTGGTGGCGATAAGCTGCAGCTCCCTCCCACCGCCCACGCCCACGGTTTGATGGAGCGTAAGACTGGGGCCTCGGGCCCTTAGGACCCTTGGTGTCACAGCTTCAAAGGTCAGGGATGACAGCTCCATGCTGGTCACGGGAGCACCAATCGGTTCCGGAGATCCTTCTCCAGCTCTTAGCAATGCACATGTCGTAATGCAATGCAATGCAATCGTCTATTAAGCTTTCTGGTCGAGCGTTTGTGTTTGGCGGCGTGGGAGTGGCAGCTGGGCGTCGTCGTCCCAAGACAGACTGCGGTCGCTTGACGGGTCTGAGCGAATGTCCTGAACTGTAACGACGTCAGACCCGGTTGATTGGGTCTGACGTTGCCGGCCAGGCACCCACAGCAAAAGATGCTTTATTCTTTCTTCCCAGGTTTCGGCCTGCTGACAGGCAATGCACCTTCCTGCTGGGTAGCGACGTGAAGCTGAGCAGGCAGGAAGGATGTGGGCCCCAGCCTGGGAGGGACCGGTTGAAACATGTAGGAGGAAAACAACCATGTGCTGCTGTACACTGTGGGGTCTGCTTTCCCTTCTCCTCCTGTCTCAGTCAGCTGCTTGTAGTCTACTCGACTG
Organism: Diaporthe vaccinii; assembly: GCA_039880775.1. Classification (NCBI taxonomy): domain Eukaryota; kingdom Fungi; phylum Ascomycota; class Sordariomycetes; order Diaporthales; family Diaporthaceae; genus Diaporthe; species Diaporthe vaccinii. The sequence goes on from JBCEDN010000033.1 coordinate 683,613, forward strand.
AAGCGACAAACGTGAGTAGGGAAAGTGGGATCAAAACGAATTGCCCAGGCCCCTTCCAAGTGCGGTCGGCCCCCGCCAGAAGAGGTCCAGACTCAAAACTTCGGAGTGGCGCCGGCCCAGGTCAGGTCAGGCCAGTCAGGGTCGAGCGCAGACGGGCCCCAGGAAGTTACCAGGAATCTAGGGTGGCAGCGTGGTGGTAGACCGACCGAAACGGCTTTGAAATCGCGTGCCGTGAAAGATCCCGTTTCTCTTCTTTTTGCACCGACCATCGGCGGAAGCTAGCATCCATCCAACGCACAGCCCACCTTGTTTATTGGTCGCTATTCCCTCCCATCTTTGACCATTTGACAAGACCGTCTTGTTTGTTAGTTGGATTGAATTTCTCTCCCTCTTTCCTCTCCCAGGACGCTCGACAACTAGCAATCCAGCATTCTCTCTCCCCCAGCTGATAACCACGCGAGCCACGCAGCTGCCACCACCATCACAGGCTGTAATTCGTCATCGCGCTACCGCAGCCCCGTTGCCCGACCACAGAGGGGTAACAACTCGACGCTGACTCTTTTGCTGCGGCCCACGGCTCAAACCAGAGTTCCGGCCACCCTGACTGATTGAAGTGGGCATTTCCATTCCAGGCAACACCAGCTAGATCTGATCGGATCTGATTTGATCTGGCCCCGTCGCAATCGGCTTCCCAACAAGACACACCTCGGCTGTTGCTTTGCTTCTGTCTCGACTGCGGCTTTCGGCATCGCAGTGCAACCAGGGCCCCCACGCACCCGCTGCCTACATAACCTTGCCTTCCCTGTCGCAATCGCAGCCACAGACAGTCACATCCACATCCCCGAGACTCGCCCTTGCAGCCAGCCCGTGGGACCCCTCCTTCCCATTCAACCGTTGCGACCGACCGAGAGTCATTACTCATACACCAAACCGACGTCCAATATTCACCATTCGCAGGAAGTCCTCTTTGACTTCCACCACCACCCTCACCACAACCATGACGGCTGAATCTTCCCAACAACAGCAGCTGGGCGACCCTTCCATCGACAGGATGGATCACGATGTTGACCAGGATGCCCAAGAGGCAGCCACCTCGCTGCCAAACATCATCCCAGACTCGCAATTGTCCCCAGACACCTATCGATTTCCCTCAGAGCGACTGCTGCGAAGGCAAAGGCATGAGGGCAAGACACCTCTAGTTTTGGTAGCTTGCGGTTCCTTCAGGTTCGTTCTCCTGCTCTTTCCTCTACTGTCACTGCCGTCCACGATGACGCAAGGCGAGCAACCGTACTGACAAATGCCGCCGTCTCCACAGCCCCATAACATATCTCCACCTGCGCATGTTCGAGATGGCCTCCGACTACGCTCGCTTCAACACCAAGTATGAAATTGTCGGTGGCTTCCTGTCCCCGGTTTCCGATGCCTACAAGAAGCCCGGCCTGGCTCCCGCCAAACACCGAATTCAAATGTGCTCCTACGCCGCAGAGAAGACATCCGAGTGGCTGACCTGCGACCCGTGGGAGGCTATTCAATCCCACTACTTCCCCACTGCCCAGGTACTCGACCACTTCGACCATGAAATCAACCAGGTCATTGGCGGCTGCGAGGATGTCCACGGCAACAAGCGGCCCGTGCGTATTGCCCTGCTCGCCGGAGCGGATCTGATCCAGACCATGAGCACCCCAGGTGTCTGGTCCCCGGCGGATTTGGATCACATCCTGAAAAACTTTGGCGCCTTTATCATCGAGCGAACCGGCACCGACATCGATGAAGCCTTGGCCGGCCTGAAGGACTATCAGGACAATATCCACGTCATCCCCCAAGTGATCACTGTATGTCTTGCCCACTGCCCACTTCTGAAGTGCTATTACTGACATGCTTGTTGCACAGAATGATGTTTCTAGCACCAAGGTTCGGCTGATGCGGAAGAGGGATCTCTCTCTCCGATATGTTGTACCGGACTCGGTCATCGAATATATAGACCACCATGGTCTCTACCGAGAGTAGTTTTCATGCAGTGGATCATGTAAAATTTTCTCTGGAGCGATTTGTATGGATATCTTCTCGACCAGGAGCCTTAGAGGCTCTAGCGAACGGCATGAGCACAGAAGGAACGCGAGTCCCATGCTCCAGTGCCACAGCACATATCGGAACATCGGTATCCCTTGGCTTTTCATGAGCTTTATGGACCCCCCGATACCGTGTACATTACCGACGGTCCGCAGACGCGAATTCGAAGCCCCTGCTCGGGCTGAATTCTGGCTCCGGTCTTCCACCCGGATACCATCAGCATCCAAGATGGCCGAAAGCTCGTGCACCGCCTTTGACCGCCAACGCCGTGCGTCAAAGAGCCAACCATGGGAGAGTTCTGGGAGGGTAAGCATTCGAAGAAAAGAAATCTTTGTTTTTCTGGATACCAATTCTGCGACTACCATCTGGGACGGCATTCTGCTTCGTTTTTGTTCGGGGCTCAGGACCCCAAGCCCACCCCTTACGGGAAAGCTGATATGCTGTGGCGTTTGTGGAGGCTCATTCGAGCCGAGAAAGACAGCATCGGTTGGATCACTGGATCTGAGCTTGGAAGCGTCAATACAGAATTGGCACTCTTTGCCACACGATGACCACGATCAATGATTGTCTTCATTTTCCAGCCCAAGTTTACTCACTTCGGCTGTTCTCCTGGAGCAGGGTCCTGACACACCTATGAGAAACATTGACGTGGTTTCGCCCCCTGCATAACTGAATGAAGTGGTCCTGACAGTGTAAGCCACCGGCTCCCGAGACTGACCAGCCTGATGTTCTTACCTGAACTTGGTCCTCTAGGCATAGAAGGAAACAACAACCTCAACAAGGCAGACCCGAGAAGAATTCCTCCGGCCTGGGCAAATCGAGTGGGTGAGATGGCCCAAGACACGGCAGAGGCTGCCCCTCAGTGGCGTCAGGAGGCTTGGGAAAAGCAATCCCTTCACCCACTCTGAACAGGTTTCCAAATCCCAGGCCGGCTGTCTGAACAATTTAGATAGAGGCAAATGTCCCGTGCTCCCATCAATCCATCTGGGGCTCTCTCAATAGCTAGCAAACGTGGATATTCCAATGAAGATGCAACAACCGCGTCTCCTCGACCCGAAGACGTATTCCCCCTGGTCCAATATCTATACTGTGGGCCTCCAGGTGGCAGCATCATGCGCCTACGCGGGTTGCCTCGACTGGGCGAGCAACCTGAACCAACTGCGGCACCTCAAAAGTCCAAAATCGACCAGGAGCCAGGCGGGCGCCGCCAAGAATTGTCCGCAGACTGTTCATCTGGGGCTTCATCGGCGCCAACGCCGCCATCTCCATAGCATGGGCCCACGCCGCGGACGAGGCCGCCGCCGCCGGCATGACGGGGCTGAGCGCCGTCTTCCTGCGGCCCTCTCAGGTACGCGCGTCGGGAAGCCTGGTGTACATGGTTGAGAATCTCGCTCTCTCGGGCCGCAACTTGTGCCAGGGCCGGTGGTGGACGCTGCTCACGTCCAGCGTAAGCCACGTCGCACCGGCGCACCTGATTGTGAATATGTGCGAGTTCTACACGTGGGCGTCACGGTGCTTTGACCTCGGCCTGGGGCCGGGAAGCGTTGCGGGCTTGATGCTTGGCTCGGCGGTCTGCTGTGGTGTTGCGGGTCTTGCGAACGAGGTTGCGTGGCCGTCTATGCACACGGGGGCGAGTGGCATTATTTCTGGGCTGAGTGAGTCGTATATTTTCCTCGCCGTTGTGGTTATGTTTTCTCTCTTTGCGTGGCAACTGTGCTACGTGTGATTCACGCCGAGCACGCCCGTCCCGTGATGGCCAGACTGGTTGACTTCGAGATAATATCGCAGGAGCCGCGGCGGTTCTTGTGGAACCTCTGATGGTCTTCCAGGTCCCAGGAGTCTGCTACATTCGTTACCCGATCTTTACCACGACGGTGATGGCTTGCGCCATCGATCTCATCGGCATGCTGTCCCAGCGCCTTGAGCTTACCACTGCCTCGATGGCCAGCTGGGGTTTTCGCGGTGCGCCCAAGACTTTGATTGGATATGCGAGTCACCTGGGTGGCACGGCCTTTGGAGTGTTATACTGGTATTTTTGGCCGAGGTCTCGTTTTGGGACGTGATGATCTCAGTACTTAACGCAGGTCTGGGAACCTCTCTTTCACACGACAACGAGTGCTGCCAAATAATTTTCAAGACTTGCATGAATACTATCAAGGACAAAGGGAACTTGTCTCCTGCTGGGGAGTAATGAGTGGGGAGCCACCGTCGCAAAACGAACCTCTCCTCCATCACCACTCCTTTCCTAGGCTCTTCCAGCCAGCAACAGCCCGGAACCGAGAACACAGCGAAACCCTCAGCAGATTCGCATCCCAGAGAGGTCCTCCGCGAGATTCTCTAACTCAATCCATCTATCTACCCTGTCTATTCCACACCAGTTCAAGCTCACCGAGGTGGAATTATTTTCTTACAAGCTGCCTCACTGTTGCCGCGCATCTTCACCTCATATCTCTCCAGTAACGGTTTCAGCAGCGTGCTTCCAAATCTACTCCTTTTGGGCAAGAATTAGCACACGCAATCCAACCTCCACAGCTAACATGTTGGACTCACAACTGAGATGCCAAGGTCAACTCCACCGACGCCCATGTTAACGCTGAGTGGACGGACGGTTTGATGGGCTAGCCTTTTTCTTGCTACTCGCCAACAGTTCGGCTGGAATCTTGGTGCCCGGCCGGAGGCCAACGCCCCTGCGCCTGTCCGGTCGGCGGCCGCCGGTGGTGGTGGCGGTGGGACCTGAGGGGGTCGTGCCGGCGGTGCCTGTGGTAGTAGGCGGAGGAGGGACGTCCGGACGAGGAGGCTGGGTATGGCCGCCGGTCGGCCGACTGGTGCCGGTTGTCACGGCCAGTGCGAGCTCGTCCGGGCTGTCCTCATCGTCCGAGCGGATGAGCGGGAACCCTGTCTTCTGCGGGGCCTTCCCCTTGTCCCACGGCTCTTCGCCCTTCTTCCAGGGCCGGCTGCTGTCGGCATACTTGCCGCCGCCGCCGCCGGCCTGGTCCGTCTTGGTCTGCTGCTGGTCTTCCCAGCGAAGCTTCTTGTTGGAACCCTGGCCTCCCTCTGTCGTCTCGGCCGGCCTCTTCGGAGGCGTCTTGGTGGTGGTGGTGGTGGTGGGCTCTTTGGGGCCCTTGGGAGTGGTGGTTGTGCCCTTTTTGTTCTGGACTTTGTCCGGGTCTTCTATTAGCTCTTCGTAGTATGTGCCAATGACGGTCTTTGCTTGTTTCCGTGTGTGACCTCCCTCTATGAGATCATTAATTCGCCTTTGTTGCTCCGCGTATGTCGCTCTTGCTGCTCGCATAAATTGCTCCCGAATTTCAGCTTGCGATCTTTGGCCCTCTTGCTGCTCTTGTGCCAATCTATCTCTCATCTCCTGATCTGCTTGCCCTGCCAATCGCTCTGTTCTTGACAATGTTTCGTCTCGCATGTTCTCGAGGTTCCCGTTTGCCTCTTGCTGCCGTTGCGCCTCCGCGCGTCTCGTCGCATCCTGTACCGCTTGCGGGTCCATTTCCCTCAGTCGCTGTTGTGTGTCTTCTTGTATTCGCCTCTGTTGTTCATCAGCCTTTTTCTGTGCTGCTTGATTCTCTCTTTGCCGTTTCGCTGCATCGGCCGCTTCCTTTTCCTTCCTCCGTTCGTTGAAGGCTCTCTTCTCCTCGTCCTGCTTCTTCTTCTCCTCGTCCTGCTTCTTCTGCTCGTCCTTTTTCCTCTGCTCCAGCCGCTTCTTCCGCGCCTCCTCGTCCTGTTTTCGTGTCGGTGACTTTTTTGGTCCTGGAGGCTTATTCTGTGTCGCTTTGTTCCCCTTTTTCAGGGTCCAAAACCTTTCCACTGTTTCCTTCACGACAGCCGGATCCTTTTGCTTCTTCAGTATCGCCTTATCTGCTGCAGCCTTTTCTGCGTTCCGTCTCTGCTTGGCAATCTCTTGCTCTTGCTCGGGAGTCAGCAGCTGGGGATTCTGCGGCGGAGGCGGCGGAGGTCGCAGAGGGGGCTGGACAGTTTGCTGCGGGAGAGGGTTGAGCGGAGTCACCGGCGGAGTTGCTAGGTGAGTCGGTCCAGGCCCCGTGCGGTTGGAATTGGAGGGGAACCACTGGCGTACACGACCCTCTACTTGGACCTGTCGTGCCCTCGCGGCTGGGACATCCGGGGCATCGTCATCACCGTCGTCGTCGTCGGCGTCCGAGTCCGGCGGGTCCCGCGGAGGCGGGCCGCCGGGGGTGCGGCCGCCGTCCCTGCGGCGAAGCTGGCTGCGCGGCGGCGGCGGCCTTGCAACCCGGAACGAGCCGGTGCACCCCCTGGCCTCCCCGCCCTTGAGGTTCCTCTGGTACCGGATCTCCTTGGCAAAGTTCAGGTCGAGATCCGCCGCGAGTGCGGGGCCGACGTCCTCCTCGTCGATGGCGGGGAGGTCATTGTACTGGATGAACCGCGACAGGCGCATGCGCCTCTCGCGCCAGCGGCGGCCTTCCAGGTCCGGCAGGTAGCCCATGGCGACGGCGTCTGCCGGGTACTCGTCTGCGTCATCCGGATCCTGCCTGAGTGGGTTGTACGTCTTGCGGAGTCTCCTCTTGCGGGCTTCCTCGCGGCGTCGTCTCTCGGCGGCAGTTCCCCCCTCGTCGTCGTCAGCGTCTGGCTGCCCGCCTTGTCCTTGGCCATTTTGTCCATTTTGCACATGATGGCCGTTGTTTCGCTGCTGACCAGGTTGTGCATGATCTCCATGCTGACCTTGCTGGGTACCGGCCGGCTGCTGCATGATGGTACCGACTTGACAGCCTTCAGTAGACTTCAGGAGTCTCACGGTGCTTCCATCTTTGTGTTGAGAACCGAAAATTAGAGACACGTCCACGTTATTGGTCAGGGATGCCTCAACCGCGACAATGTTCATTGGGCCTGGAACTTCAAGCTTTAGCTCACGTACGTCTATGTATCACTCTACCGAGGGTGCTCAAGGGCCACAATTATACTAGAAGGACTCGATTGTGGAAGAATGTGCATGTCTTACATTTATTAAATGGAATAGACCCGATACGGTAGACGTCGCCATTGATGACCGCGTATTTGTCGTCGGGGTGCTCCTGGTTGTGTGTTGCGACCTGCTGGAAGGTGAATTGTCGTGACATCGTGGCTACTTGGCGGCGAGTCTGCACGATCGCTCATGGAATGATCTACTCTGCCAAACCTGGTCCTGCAATGTCGGTCTGCCCTCTTGCACTTGTCAAGAATGGCGGTGGATGCTCGGAGGGTGACGTTGCAAATCCGCGAGATTCGAGGAAGCACACACGGTCGACGCCGATCTGGCCACAATCGATGGTAATATGAAGGCTAAGTTCAGAAAACCTCGAAGGCTTTCATCCGGAAAGAACTCCCAGTCTAAAAGCGTTTCAACATTATTCATTGTCGTGCCGTTTCTGGCGCCGCTTCGAATATCTCGTGTGTGCAGCCGTTTCCGGCCACCAAGGTTGATAGCTCTCTTTGTTACGACACCACAGAAGCGAGTCCCCAGAAGCAACCAGATCGAATCCAGAGGTCATCGGTATGCGTGCATAAACCTATTGCAACGATTGGGCCAATACGCAATGCTCGCTCGACCTTGTTGTTCCATTGTCGGTATGGACTCGATTACCGGATTTGGCCCAAGTGCTGCGGGAGAAATGCGCCACAAGTTCCGCCTCCGGCTTTAATCTGAGTAGAGATGCCTCACTAGTTGATGGGAACATGATTCCTTGTCTGGCTGAATTTGGATTGCCAAAATACTCTCTGGCAGCGTGGTATACTTGCGCTGCACCTACGTGTTCTATATGTGGAGGTTTTGCTTGTGTACAATGCGACAGGACCTGCTGGATCAATAGCCTGGATATTATTTGTAGCAGGCTGGACGGAGAATTGAGGCGGGGCCACTGAACATGAATGGCATAGTATCCTGGCATGTCCAACAGCATAAACGTGCACACGAAGAAACCCACCTGGGCATCTTGGAGAGTTCGTCATCTAACAACGACATGATGGTCGACGGCCAAACTTGATTTTTATGTTCCCAAAATGGCTCTTGGAAGGGTATATGCTGCAAACTTTCACACTTTAACAAGTAATTGATTTAAAAAGACACTGCCTTCACAGCGACAACTAAATGTCTTCCTCCGATAACACGCCGTACTGCTTGAACCAGGAATGCTCTAAGATTTTCTGGATATCTGGACGCCTCGAAGGGTCATAGACGAATATCCGTGATAGAAGATCCCCGAGTAATTCAGCCTCATCGTTTGTGATCAGAGGAAACGCACCCCAAAACGGGCTCGTCCCAGATCTTTCCAATCTCATCCCTAAGATTGACTTTCTCCCTGAAATACATAAGCGGCGCGCCGCTTTCGTCCTCGGTTGGACAGCCTTCAGTATCGAATCGCGCCTGCGCCAGGTTGTCTGAAAGATCGCCGAGGAACCTGTGGATCTGCTGCAAAGCATCCGCGGGCCTGAATGTGTCGTAATCGAAGAAAATGTCCCTGCCCGCCCGCAGCCGGAAGATGGTGCACCCCAGTGACCAGATATCTGAAGCTTTGCTGGGTGGCCAACCAGCGATGACCTCCGGGGCCATGTATTTCGCGGGTATGCCTGTTCGCTTCGGTGGATTGTCACATTCAAAGCACTGGTCAAAATCCAAAATTCGAATCTGCTTGGTGAGGATATTGGCACTGGAAGCAAAGAAGTCCAGGGGTTCGACATAGTATTGCGGCGCGTGCGGTCCCGGGCCTGGGTCATCTTCATTGCAAAGTCCGAGCGGGGCAGTCCTAGGATGCCCAAAGGCTCGATAGTTATCGTCGAATTTATACGATGTTATCTCTTCCGATAATGCCAGAGAAACATTGTTCGCTGTGAAGTCTATTGAATTGATCAGCGCCTTGGAACACATTTTGCACGAAAGCCTCCAGAATGCTGCATGTGCCGGCCTTGCCTTGATCTTCCAGAGCAAGACTGACCGCCGGCACCACAGCCTCGAGGGAAGGCCTTCATTCGCATGGGCAAGTTCCGGTTAGTAAAGTCTTCTTTAACCTACTTTGATGCAAGATTCATCGTTGATAACCGACCACTAACCTACGCACAGGTAAACCAGTATCGAGCGGTTTTCATCCCCTGCGGAAGCCACAACTGCCCCATGGCACCGAGCGTACACGTCAGGCAGTTATAAGTTCACGATAGTTTCATACGGAAGGAAAAACCACATGTCCCGGCAAATCGGAGGGGAAATCAGAGCTAAGTGTGAATATTGGCAGTGAGAAGGGCGTGTTGAACTGCATATTCGGACAGTGAAATTCAGGGCTGGCAGTTTCGATTTCCTCGCACCGCCTAAATGTGACGCTTGTCCAAACAAGGTCACACACCAATGATGCTTGCGATGTTGGAATCCTTTTTTCCAATATCGGAAACGTCACTACTTGGGCATTTCTTTCTACGAACACCCCTCTCACATGGAGAAAACATAGTTATTCTTATGGACCAAAGCTTATGAAAACTCACCTGCTTGGTGACCGTTACACTTATCGCTTCACGAATGACCATCCACAGTCTCTTTAGTGGGCGGAGAAGTCCCCAGAGCTTTGTAAATCTCGTCAACGTAGGCTCTCACCGAAGTGTTTCCTGCGGTACCCATCTCCATTTTATTCATCGCATACCCAATCGTCATATGACGATCCAGATCGTTGATGACCACAGAACCGCCCCAGCCTCCCCAGAAGCAGATTCTGCCCTCGGGAACCCACGAGTCGATGATGGCATCCCCGTTGCCCCTGATACCCAGGCCAATACCAAACCGAACAGGGATTCCCATGCACAAGTCCGGACCATACGACTGCTCCTTGAAGATGAGGTCGATTGTGTCCTTTGAAAGTAGCCTCTTGCTCTCGTCACCGATCGTGAGCGCATTCGACCAGATTCGAGCGAGCGCTTGCGAATTCGTGTGTCCGTTCGCGGCTCCGATCTCAGCCTTCCTCCACTGCGGGGTGGCAGAAAATGCGGGTTCTGAAAATGGATACAGCATTTTGGCCATCATTGATTCCGGGTCGAGGTTGGACATCTCAGCCAGGGCATACGCAGGCGGCGGAATCAGCTCCGCGACGCGAGGCCAGTCCTTTTCGGCCGCGCCGATCTGGAAATCGGCATCGAGAGGACCTGCAATCCTCTGCGAGACAAACTCTGTCAGGCTCAAGCCTGTCTTGCGGCGGACAACCTCTCCCAGGAAGAAGCCGTAGGTCCAGCTGTGGTACCCCGATGCCGAGCCGGGCTCCCAGCGGGGTGCCTGCTTTGCGAGCTTCGAGGTGATCAGCTCGACGTTGCAAAGCTCGTCTATCGTTGCAGGGGCTTCGACAACTGCGAGGCCCGACGTATGAGAAAGCAAATGCCGGATTTCAATGTCTTCCTTGCCGTTCACGGCAAACTCAGGCCAGTACTTGGAGACTTTGTCAGATGGTGACAGCTGGCCCTCGTTGATGAGTAGTAGGACGGCCAGTGCGGAGATGGTCTTGGTGGTTGAGTAGACATTGACGATGGTGTCTTCATTCCACGGGCGAGTGCCTTCACTGGAGGCAAACCCTCCCCATAAATTGACGACATCCTTGCCATCAATATTAACAGTGAGGGAAGCCCCTACTTCCTGACCAGACTCCAAGAATTGCTTGAACTTTGCAAAAACGCCTTCGAATTTGGGGTCGTACGTGCCGTGTGTCTGCGCCATGTTGCCCTGTTTTAGCTCCTCTTGTCGGCGGTAGCAATGGTTGTGAATACGATGGCTTCCCCGCAAAGGCGGCTGAGGTTTTAAATACTCACGGACTAGACAGGGCCACATTCACACGATCTAGATGACTCATCCAATCACCGACCACTGGAATGAGCCCGTGGGATTCACGAGCGGGGCTTTAGATCCAATCGACACTTCACATGTTAATACGTGATTCACTCTGATTCACCCTGAGTCGACTCTAACGCTACACAAAGACGGGAGACGTGCTCGATGCTTGTCGTAGCGACGGTCAATTGGCACAGCTTGTCGTTTGAAAGGCTTACCGAGAGCCCAAGCAACAAGTTGCGACGTTCCAGTACCAGAATTTTAGCTGGATGCGTCTCGACAGATAGTCAGGCGAGTTTGCTTGCCAACTGATAAACAAGGATATTAGCGCTGGATCGCTTGTTTCGGCACACCTCCATTTGCTCAACCATCTCTCCCTCAAAAGACAGGCCGGATGACTTCGCCTGTAGCCTTTGTTACTGTTTTGCTGCCTCCCTCATTTGATTGTCATATGTGCCAATCGGCAATTGCTATTGGACGTTATCAGATGTAAGCTCAGTAGCAAGGGTTTAGCGTTGAGAGGCTGCTTACTAGATTGCCTGGACATCGAGTTTCCCCCTCTCAAGCCCCCCACGAAGTTTCAACGGCCCTGCCCAAGTTGTCAGACCCACTACGGCGGGAGACCACTCATCCAGAGAGACCAAAGCTCTGTCCAGGTGGTCAGGCGCACCCAGGTAGATTATTCTAGGACGTATAGATAGATCAAAAGCCCTCACCAGGTTGTCCCGCAGGTTATCCAACGGGAAGTCATAAATTCGGAAAGTTGCCCCGGCAGAATACCCCCTGCCAGATAATTTCACATGGGTGGGACTTCCCCCCACCAAACCCCCCTCCCCGTTGAAGTCGTGCCGGTGATCCTGTTCAAGAGCGTTCGGGGTAGCTGTACCTGAGTCTTAAGTGACGTTCAGCATGCCTAGCCTGAGAGAAGAAGCCAAAACCTACCTGAAATATTCCCTACGGTGTTCGTAGCCCACCTAGCCTTCCCGTGTCTTCCTTCCATTCCCGCCCGCCAGGAGTCGCCTGGTATGTCTTGGCCGCAACTTGACGGGAGCCCCCGCCTGCTTGACAGTCGCGAGATGGAAAATTGCGAGATGTGTCGGCACGATGGGCGAGAGAAGGCGTCACCAAGAGACCACCGTCAGCCTTCAAGATCCGGGCTCCGTTGGTATCCGACGTCCACGCATTCTTGACCTTCGAGAATGAAATCACAGACTGTTGCCATTTCTGGCACGAAGAATCATAAAATTGGGGAGCGCCTCTGCAGTGGGGTGGGAAGTAATGTTGCAAGACAGCGCGAGAACAAAAAATTCATTCCATTGTTCCAACCTTCCGGCACGCCCGAAAGCAAGGCTGACTGAGACTGACGGACCGACACCTATGTAAATGAGCTGAACCATCTCGACCCTCGAACCCCTTCGTGTGGGGCGAGACTGCTTGCTGGCCAGGTTTCTGGGGCAAGCCAGCCTTCCGAGCGCTCGGGTGCCATCGTCGATGCTTTTCCTTCTGTAATGTACACGGGCATGCGTACTTCTTCCTAGCGTCAAATGAGCTCACACGCGCACGCAAAATAAATCGAGATGAAAACCAGTAGACCGAGCAACAATTGAGCCTGCCTCTGCACCCATAGCTATCCCTTTCCCGTCCAATCGTACGGTGTACGCAGACCAGACGAGTTCGCAACTATTGGGTCATGGTTCCGATGGCAACTGGAGAACCGCCGTCGCGGGAAATACGAATGTGTCTCTCGTAGAATCGGAGCATCTACCAACCAAAGTCAGCGCTGCGCACGGGTCCCGGGTTGGTGACCTACTTGGGGGACCTACTTTCTGCGGGCACCTTCTGTAGACAACCTCCTTGGGGTGCTGCGTCTTCTTGCCGTTCTTCCACGTCAAGTAAACGATAAAAGTACCGTTTTCCTCGTCCTGGCACATGTCCACGGTGTCGACCTCCTCGTCCCAGCTGCCGCTCGGGGGCTTCCACTCGACCGCCCTGGCCGTCGCGGGCGGGGTCGAGTCTGCTGGGTGGCCGTTCTTGCGGGAGCGCTTCTCGGCGGGCGTGGCCGAGTTGGACTGCCGGCCGCGCTTCCTACCCTTGAGCGCGCTGCTGGTCTGCTCGAAGATCTTCTCCCGGCCGCCGATGCTCTTAAAATACTCCGACAGGATTTCCGCGGCATTTTCTCTGGAGGGAGAAAGGGGATACAGGTCAGCGGGGCTGTGAAACGGGCTCCGTGGGGTTTATTACATACTGAAGGTTGTCCTCGGTTTCCCAGGTCCGATCGGACTTTTTGTCCCAGCCTTCCCATTTCACCTCGAAGCGAGGCTCGCCCTGCACCGTAAATCAGTGGAAGAGCCCTTGTAAAAGTCTCGTCGGCAGGAAACCCACGTCGTCGGCAATGTAGTGGGAAAAGATCTTTTCGACCACGTACCTGCACACTCGTCAGTGGCACGCGTAAATCGATCATCCCAGGCCCGGAAAGTCCTCACTCGTCCTCCTCCATGTCTTCGTCATCCTCTTCATCGTCCTCGTCTTCGTCGACATCGCCGTTTGTGACTTTGGCGTCGGGGACATCATCCTCCTCGGAAACGTCCTCCTCCTTATTGAGCGGCTTGCGCCCGCGGCTCTTCTTCGGCAGAATGTCGCTCGTCACGGCAAAATCGCCGCTATCCGAGTTTTCGTCGTCGCTGATAGCTAGAGGTGCATGGTGGTTAGAGAGTGGGCTTAGTAACGTCTGCGAATCGCAGCCCCGTCGCGGAGGTGACGCGCTGTAGAAAGCACAAGCTCATGGGAGTTGTCTGTTTGCGCTGCACTTACCTGGAGGCATGGCTGCTGCTTGATCAAAGCGACTGGCGTTTGAAGACGCGAGGAAGAAAATTCAGATCGGATTAGACCTCGACCCAGGTCGGTGTTGTGCCGGCGAGTGTTGCGACCGGAGAGGCGGTGCGGAGAGAGGTGAAGCCGTGACGCGGAGCTTGGGCGTTGCGAGCTGGGAAGCTGCCCGCCGACGCGCCAAGCTTACAGCACTGTGGGCAGAGTGAGCTTCTGCTTTGCTCTGATTAGCTAAGCACCGCGTCCGATAAGATAAACCCGGCGCTGCAGGGATCCTGTCAATATTGACGACGGGCAGCATCCATGAGCCCTTGAGCTGGTTCAGGTGTTTTGCTTGGGCGACAGCATCTGCACCTTGAATGTAGATGTTTCAAGAAAGTCTTGATTACAGTTTCATATGACTCTTCTGTCTTTTGCCGTCTTCGGTTTGGAATTTGGTGCCGTGCGGATTAGTCTGACGCGGTTCGTTGACATCAGCCCGCCTACAAAACTCCCCCAATTCATTAATGCAACCCCAAGCGCCCCTCAAGACGATGTTCTGCGGCTCGCATTCGGTCACGGATCACCTATCTTCCCGTCTAAGGACCATGGTTCGTCTGAATGATTGACTGTTCGATCACAGCAGGCTCGTCAAATCTGGCTCGAAGACTCGAAGTGCGAGGCCTGTCCACAACGTTCTAGATTGCAAGCACGACCACACATCAATGACCGTCCGGCCTCTTCGTTCGTCCCAACCTCCGGAGCCGAAGGAGTTTGTGGAGCACTGCGGGTTCAGCCTGGAGCTGGGCAGAGGCTAGCACTAGACGAAGTGGGATGTGGGCATTCGGCAAAGGCGACGGAGCTCGTCCGCGGCAGGTCGGTCCCTTCGGCGCGGCGACGGGATGCCGCACATCACCAAAATACAGCATCAGCGTCTCCTTGCGAGCGAGATGGTGTTGTATCACATGCTAATAAAAGACAAGCACACCGCGGAAAGGTCAAAATGAAGCCATATATAATTTCCAATCTCGTTGCCTCACCGTTATTCTTGCCCCGTGCTTTCTGGGGGATCCACCCACTGCAAATTAGCAGGTTTTCCGAGCCCGAGTCTCATTTCGTGAACCTCCCCCCGAGAGCCTCTTTTTTGCTTGCTGGATGGCTGGCTGAGAGTTGGCCGCCTCCATCTTCCAGTGGCCAAGTACCTGGCCACGGCCTCCTCTGGAATGCAAGCCGCCCAAGGCTCCATGAGCAGCGGGGCTTGAATCTTTCGAAGATCGTCCCGTCGCGGAAGGCCGACGCGATTAGGGCAATCGGCCGAAATTTAGATTGCTAGAGGGTACTGGCAAAATATCATATGTCATCGCTACCGCTGTTGGAGGAGGAAGGGAGAGTCACGGCTTACCACGGCTTTTCGTGACATCTTGAGCTAGGGCGGAAGCGAGAAGAGGCGAAGACGACAGAATGGTCGACTACTCATGTTTCGTGTGGCAGTTAGACTTTCTCACGGCCACCTGGCCATCGTAAAATTTCGAAGGCCCTCCGGTGAGATGTGAGCTCGAGGTGGTTTGTGGCATCACATCCCGAGTCAGTAAGTATTGTGCTCGACATGAGGTTGGGATCCGCGGACCAGGCCCTGTAGTGATCTGTTTCTCCCACCGTTCAGGGGAGGATGTGCAGCTGCAGTCACCATCCACCAGGAATCAACACGGGGGAGGAGTGCAAGTGACAGCTGTCAGCGAGTCCCGTACCGGACAGGGGGGCCCGGGATGGAATCCACCCTGGACCGCATCTTTCAAGCTTACTTCGGATGTGTTCATCACGGGCGATCATTGGGGTCGCCGTCCTGAGAAACACAACCTCTTTGGAAAGAGCTTGCCGTTCTAGAAGCCAGGAAATGGGCGTTCTCGCCCGGTCGGGGATGATCGACCAGTCGCCTCGAGGCAGTACAGCTATTTTCAGCGATCTGAGCAGAACGTCATTTCTGGCTGATATCTGCCCGAGGCCCCATCTGTGTTCGGCGACACCAACCAAGGAGTGCCACCCTCGCGATGGCAGGGAGGAACTGCCCGGTGTTCTGTTGTGCTGGAGTACCACGTACGGTACTCAGCGATCAACATGAGTCTGGCCCATTGACGGTCATCGGAAGTACTGCTTTCAGACCTGTCTGCTTCGCTGATCCCGGTTGGAGGCTTCCTCGGGTCTCTGTGCTCCGTATCGCGACTTCCAAGGCATTGGGAGCTTAATCCCACCAGGGGATCCGGCAGGCAGTGGCTTGAATCATCGCAGGCCTCACAATAATTTTTTTCCGGTTGTGGTGGGTATGTGAGGCAGGAAGCAGTCCAGGACGGAAGTCTGAAGAGCGGGCGACGAGCAACCAACTGGGTTTGAGGTCGCCCACATTGTGGGTTGCGGGAGGATCCGCTCGGCGTCTTGAGTCGCGAGCCGGAACGCATTCTAGCTGCTTTCTTTGGCGATGTACATGCGGCGTAGGGCGTCTTTTTCTCGGCCAGGAAACTACATTCGCGGCCATTTATTGCTTTGGATGCCGTCAGAAACCCGTGACCTGAGTACCAAACCTTTGTCTTGTTGAAAGCAGAACTGCCACTGCTGCATATCTCGGTCTTCTGCCCCCTTGCTTCCAGGCGGGACTGCGGAGTGCAGGGTACAAGACCAACACCAACAGGGTCTGTCGTGGGCTGGCCCGCACGCCGCCAGACCAATTTGACAAGAACCAGGAAGATATGGGTGTAGAGGGTCTATCGTTTGTTGTTTTGGCCAATGGAAGAGTTCAGAATAGCACTGAGTATTGCTTTCTGGGTTCCGCGGGTTGCGACGACGTGAAGTCGAACCAAAGGCACGTGGGGGAAGACTGTGCGTCTTATACTGTAGCCTGGCCAGGCGCATGTTTTCTTCAATGTCTTTTGCGTACGTGGTAGGCGCCCTCAGATGCCACATCGATACCGAAAGGAAAACATGAGCTGTCGACTGTCGGTCCATGTCGTCTCCATGTGAATGACTAGGAGCAATTTTGGTTAAGCGCTGGTTCATGCTACTTATCATATTGCCACTGGCGCTACTGTCACTACCACAGGCACGCGATGGCGAAGGAGCGAGGGCGAACAAGACCACGCTGGAAAGTCGCTGTGCTTAGGCAATTTGTCCGTCTAATTTGGGCATCGAGTTTGCGAGATGGGCAGCAATGTCCATTATGCTGTGCCAACGTCAGGCTGTCGTCGAGGACTCCCTTGTGCACGGCATTGCATGGCATATCATGGTAACGGAAGGCACGAGCATGGGTGAGATCCAAGCTGCTGCCAGGTGTTGAAGAAGAGCGTTCGTTTCCTTCTTCCAAGAAACTCCATCCCTGCCCCTGTCTTTGAGTGGGCCTGCCCTTAGACCCCTGCCCTGACCGTTGGCTGGCCCCACTTGCCTGGCGTTTGGAGCCACTCAAGCGCTCGAGGTTTCCTTTCACCAGCAGGCTGCCTAAAAGAACCACCCACCTGAGGTGCACCTGCAGCCCCCGAGCACCCAGGCACGCGCGGACACCTGGGGCGGCAGAGGTGCAACCCCCAAACCCGACCTCGAGGTTCCAATGCTGGTTGGCAAAAATGACTGTCCGTCCGTCCTCGACTGTCACCATCATCGCTGGAAATCATATCGGCGACGGGGACGGCCAGCCCAGCCCATCTCATGCTCCTACGTTCTCCGCCGTCTTCTGTTTTGTTCAGTTCTTCAATGACAGGCGTTGCCACCCCGCCCAGGCCCCCAATCTGGACCTCACGAGAATCTCTTATTCGGGTAGTTGTTCTAGATTTAATTAGGACGCTAATGATAATCAAACCAGGATGAAGCTCTCACAATTTGCTGCTTCTTTTTTCGGCCGGCTCGTCGTCGGTCGGTCGGTCACAATGCCAATCATTGCATTTTCTCTCCCCCCCCTCCACTGCCAACCCCACCCATCGTTGACTGCGCGGCTTGACTGCCTCGCCGGGCACCGCATCACCACCGCACCACAACACCCTGCGTGCCTGCATTACTCCGAATCCACGGCGAAAGGCCAAGGGGTCTTTCATGTGCATACGCACTTCATTGCCAGCTTCTCATTCCCGTGTTGTGTCTATTTCCTCGACCATGTTCGGAAATTTAGATACACGGCCATTGGTCTCGCCCTGACGCCTCCACACCTCCCTCCTCGCCTTCTGTCTCGTATGGAAGGAATACTTTGGGAGCACACCAGACCCTTCTCTGCATACCATATCCACTCACCCTGTGAAGCCCGCCACACTCCCCTCCAGGACGGCATCGAGTTGAGTGTGTCGTCGCTGCAGCTCTTCTCCACGTTCTGGCACGGACTGTCAATTGGGCTCCGCTCCGGCTCCACGGTCTTCTTCTCGAAGCTCATCGGGACTTGGCCCCCTGCCTGGTCCCCCCAGCCCCAATGAAGAGTAGGGGTTCGGAGAAGCGAGACGAGCAGCATTTCCCAGGGTCGACGCCAATCGATATCGTCTCCCTCTCTGCCTTGGTCGCGGGGCTTTTATCAAGTCACCAGCTATCCCGACCTGCCTCTCTTGCCCAACTGCATCTCTAGACCATCACCTCAACATCCAACCGCAAGAACCTCGCCCTGAGCCACTGGACTTCTCCTAGCTTGTATTGATATCGCCCTGTGTCTTTGCACAAACTTCTCAGCGAGATCGAGTCTGCTACTTTCCTTCTCCCTCTGAGCCGTCCACTCACTGTTGACTTTGTGCTCGAGGGCTGTGGTCTGACAGCTCGTGGAACCACACCGCACGGGACTCATTGCCTCCTGACGACCTGTCATATCGTCCCTTTTTCCTCGATCTCGCGGGCGGAAACCCACGGCCCACCACTCTGAAGCCCCAAATTCTCCGAGTCGGGCCAACCAGGGTTCTCCAGCAAGGATGGCCGAAGCGACCTTGAGTGCCGAAACCACGACCAAGGCTCCCAAGGACAAGAACTGCCCTTACTGCGGCCAGGCATTCACCTCATCCTCGCTTGGAAGACACCTTGACTTGTACATCAAGGAGAAGAACCCCAAGGCACCCGATGGCATTCACAACGTCGACGAGATCCGGAAAATCCGGGGCGGCATCACCCGACGGCATCATAAGGGCAGCAGGAGAGCCAGCTCAGATCCCGCGGCCAGCCATGCTGGATCCAGACGCAGTCCAGAGGCCTCTGATGCCGAATCGGCCGCGGCAAAATCACCAGGTATGCCAACGGAGAAGCAGTCCGCAGCGGACTTGACCAAGGGTTTAGCGACCTTTACTGCCCCATGGGAGACAACTGGGGTTATTAACAACATCCATGAAGCAGAAGCTGGAGGCGGCAGCGCAGACGCCGTCCGGAGGGCAAACACACAAAGGGCCCATAACAGACAGATGATGAAGTCGTCCTTCGAGGTCAAGCAAAAAGTCCAGGATGCTCTCGACCGGGCCAGAGCTGCTGAGTTGGCACTGCGGGAAATCCTCAGCTCGTGGAGGGCGGCAAAGTAGGCCCGACCAGCAATACCCACACTCGTCACGTAGGCTCTTGTGCTGACTTGAACTCTCTCTAGGCAGCAGGTGAATGTGCACTCGATGCCGTTCGACTTCGATCCGCTCTCGCTAGATTTCCCAGCACTGTGTCTTCAATGTTTGGAACCGCCGCCAACATTGTTTTCGTCTACTCAGCATCCCACTCCAACTTCATGGTCCATAACGCCTCCCGGGGAGAAGCAGGACCAAGCACTGTTAGCCTTCTTTCAAGAAGAGTTTCGACAGTGGAAGATAACATGCTCTTCTGCAACGACGGCAGTCATGGAAGAACTGACTTATCCCCCGTCCCAAGCAGCGACGTTCCAGGAGAACACTCGTGACTCGGTACAAAAGGCAGAGAGAGCTGCTGAGAGGCTCGAAAGGCAAGTAACCGAGCATCTAGCGTCAGCCTTCTCCGTGTGGCAACAGCTTCCTCCACAGCGCCGGCAGGAGCTGTGGGTACTGGAGTTGGCACGAAGCGTAGGGAGGAAACAGAAGGAGGTGGACAAATTGAAGGAGACGCAGCACTCCCTAGAGCAAGAGAACACCAACCTCAAGTCGCAAATCGACCATCTGAACCGACTACAGCAACCACGGGAGTTTAAAATCGCCAATCCGATGACCTGGAGTATGAGTCAGCAGATGATACAGCTTGCGGCAGAAGCGGGCGTCAGTGGTCGCCGAGCTGTCGGGCTGAACATGGAGGATCGCCATTCAGACCTCAACACTGTGGTCTCTAGCGCTATTGACAGATGGAAGAACGTGATCGTATCTTCAAGGGCAACAGGCGGCTTGGCCTCTCAGAGACCTCTCGATCCGTCATCAGCGTCTACACAGATACCTACCACCACAACGCAGCCTCCCACACCGTCTGGTCAACAGTCACATCTGCACCAATCCTCGCCGAGCATCTCTAACTTTTCTCAACCGCCGTTTCCACGACATACATCCCGAAGCTCTGCTGTTCCCACAATCATAGCCACCAGCGAGGCCAAGACATCGACTGCCGGAACACCGTCTGAACAATCTGCCTACGACTCTGACCAAGACTCGGATCAGGATGCAGAGGCAGGAGAAGACGCAGACGCAGACGCAGACGCCGACGCCGACGCCGACGCCGACGCCGAAGCTGACGTTGAGATGGAAGGTGGGCAGGGATACCTCTCAACGGCACACACGCCTGTGCCCCAAAACATTCCTCAGATG
Source organism: Diaporthe vaccinii (assembly GCA_039880775.1). Classification (NCBI taxonomy): domain Eukaryota; kingdom Fungi; phylum Ascomycota; class Sordariomycetes; order Diaporthales; family Diaporthaceae; genus Diaporthe; species Diaporthe vaccinii. Next base: position 704,046 of record JBCEDN010000033.1, read on the forward strand.
CCTCACACCCCGATGCCTCACACCCCGATGCCTCACACCCCGATGCCTCAGACACCGATGACTCAAAGCCAAATTCCCCATGATCAACAACCTTACGCCACTCAGCAAATGGCGGCAGACGCGCGGCAGAACCCGTATCCGCAGAACCCAGCAGGAAGTGGCAACTTCGCGGGACAAGCTGGGATATTGCCCAGCCAACAATTACAACTCGGTCAGCAGGCTTTCGGCCAGCAGTACCGGACCAGCCAAGGTCACGGTGGGGGAATGAATATGTCATGGGACAATCAATGACGGCGCGACGACCAACCGGCGACTGACCCATTAGTAGTTGACTTCGTCAGACTCGGGATAGTCTCAGGTTGGCCAAAGCAAGCAGCCGAATGGTTTGCTGGATTTGCTGATCACGGGCTCAGAGTTGAGTCGTGACTTGTGCATTTGATATCGCCCATATCAACGCGCATCGCCTCTCGGAGCACCGCAATTGTATATATCACCGGACACAATCACTTTTGATCAAGCGCCTGCATTAGCAGGCGCCCAAAGATTGTCCCACCCGTTCCCAGCGTCACCTAGACTCATACGTACCGGGATGACGTTGGCGGACGGGTGACCTAGAAAAAGTCACCACGTCGCGCAATACTCCAAGAAACATCAAGCTTTTGCCCTGCGCATTTAAGTAGAGCCGAAGTACTCGAGATGCTAGGCCGCTATAGAACCATAAATCTAATAATATTAATAGTAATACGCTTTGATCCCATACCCAGGTCTGTCACACATCAACCACTGGCTCCGTGATGCCTGGTAGGAAGACTTTATGAAATACGTGTAGAACTTGACCACTGTCAGTCTGCTCCCAAGAGGTCGGATCCGCAAATCTGGGGCCCGTCGGCGGCCCCGTCTGCCCCGTCTCCCCCCCGGGGGCTAGGTGCTACTGTGGCTAACAATAATATTCCACATCCCTGCTAATAAAATCCGAGCCCGAAGGGACCTGCACGACATCCTTGAACCGGTCCGACTGCCACCAACCCACCTCCCCCTTGCGGCTGAAACAGAAATCCCAACGTTGAACGCTCGCTACCGAGCGGAGCCACGGCACCTCCCGCTTCTCCCTACTTCAAGCCTCCGCCAGTCGCCGAATTCTCGTGCTTCTGCAAGGCTGCAAGGATCTGGCACTCCGATGTTATTTCTGCCGGAAAATGCCATGGTCAGGACCAGTTGACCTGAGGCATGAAAACCCCCTCTCGAGGGTTGACCCTTCGTTCCCCTCGCCGTCACGACTGTGATCTGAATGAACTTCGTCACTTGGCCAGTGGAGTGAGGAAGCCCTTGTCCCAATAATCAAGGAGAGGTAGAAAGCCGCCCACGCGCCCTACAAAGGACCCGGTCCGGCCCGGCCTGCAAGACAAGCCTCGGAGACGGAGGTCTCCGCCGGAATCTCCGCCCGCAGGATACCCGGCCCAATGATCAGCGGCCCCATCAGGTACCGATGCTGGTAGAGAATCTTAAAGGTCGTTTCAGGTGCAGCAAATGTTCATACCCTGTCTTTTGTCTCCCTGTCAGGAGGACGGACAGCGTGAATTTGAAACGGGACTCGCCTTGGACATTTCTTCACGGAGATCCCGAGATGTGACTTGCCCACGAGAACCGGTCCGAGGGTCAATCTGGTCGGCAGTTGCCGTGCTTGGGATGCAATTCGGCTTCCTGGACCAGGGCATTTGGCCGGGATTCGGATCTGACACGCTATTGAGACCACGACTGTACCGTGGTATAGTCAAGGCTCCAGAAAGTCTAGTTGAGAGGGGCACAGGAGCCTTGGGGCCGTAGATAATTACATATCGAATCTTTATGTGAGCTCAATTGGGCCCACGGGCTTTAAAAAGTGCTGGTTCGTGCCTGGGGGGCTTATACTAGTATGCATTTCAAAATCACGCGAATGCACATGATTCGTGACTTCGGAGGCGCAAGTTGCTATTATTTAGAAATCCCAAAAATTAGAAGGAACTTCCGCGTTGCTGGGTGGTGATAATCACAGCACCGCCATTTCTCTTCGGCATGTTGTTGTTTATCGTGGGACAAGGTATTTTCCAGAAAGAAAGAAGCCACCCTAGTCCTCAATCTTCATTTAAAATGTGTGAATGCTCTTTGAGCATAACTGAGACAGCTATCGTGATGTGAAAAACAGAGAATCTGGTTTAATAAACTTGAGGTCGAAGTCCTTCGGCAGCAGACGTGCGGGAGAGCTTTGCGTCAATAGTACTAGATAGGGGTTCACCATATTTCTTGTTTTTCGAGGTTCCGATATTTACTTTGATGCCTGCCGGGCCATCTGTGACGTGACTATCCCTCATTCACCGCGGGGTACGTAATTGTTGTTTCTACCTCGCGCTCAGTGCCTGCAGCCAACAGCACAGTGTTGTCTCTTCCTTCCTCCAGCTTGCACGCGTGACAGATATCGGAAAGAGCGAAGCACCACAGACAGCAATGATGTCTTCTCTCGGAATCCACGAGCATGATGGCTCAGAGAGCAAGTACGTATTTCATAGAGGATGATTAAGTTCCATAATGCGCTCTGCTAACAGCATAACAGCGGTGCCCCAGACGCGAAACGACCGCGTCTTGACGAGTAAGCAAGACATGATGACATGAGAATGTGAGAAATTCATGAACTGTACCCTGATATTATTCCAGGAAGGGGGATATGCAAGACCCCAGCAAAATCATCATCAAGATCAAAGACCATGATGAAACCTACACCATCGATAGGCAATGGGCCATCAACACATCGCGGTACATACAGCGTGCCATGACCGGCCCGTGGGCAAATGCAGGCACTGGAATCATTGAGCTCCAAGAGAGCGACCATGCCACGCCAGACACCGTCGGCCTCTTCAAGCAGTACCTCGAATTCCTCGAGGATGGCGCCCTCCACGGCGAAGATCCCCTCAACGAACTGGAGGATTTCGGCTCCCTGGCCAATTTTTGGCTCTTCGCAGATTTTCTTCAGAGCAGAAAGATCACCAAGGCGATCATGAAGGAGTTTGAGCTCAAGGCCGAGGATTTCGAGCTCCTGGATGCGGACATGTTCAACAGCTGGTGGGCGGTGCTGGAGAACCGTAAGTATCATTCTTGTCCTTTCATGATTTCAAGTCTGCCATGTTTTGAAATTTTCTAGAATGTATCTCTTTAGTCTCTGAAACAGGAGATTAACACGTACTAGAACCCCCCTTCGACATGCTTTGTGGCATGATGCTCGCGCTTTTTGTGGCATCAGAGGCTTTCCAGGAGAAGAATAGCCGCCACGAGATGATGCGGGCGCTGTCGCCTGCCGCACAGGAGGCTGTTGTTGACGAGCTAATGCGTCAACATGATGATGTCCACCAAGAGGTCAGAGATGGCGCCGAGCGGCTTGAGGAGTACATCGACGATGATGAGGGCGTCGAGGAGCTCACTCGGCTTCGCCGAAGAGTCAACACCAAGGTTGTCGCAAGCGACTTCTACAAGACGTACGGCAACTAGGAGTAGGTTTTCTCCATCTCTCGTCACCTATACATCCAGCTAATGTCTATTCCTAGTGGCATCAATGGAAATGTCGTGTTCGCCGGAGCGTTAGTTGAGCATGAGCTGAGAGACGCGTCGAGAAAAGTAATTTTTAATGTACTATATCAATGAAAGGATACTCACCTCTGACTTATACACACATATGGGCCGTGAAGTCAAAGGCTGCGTGTTTAATAAAGACAGAGTACATGTAAAGAGCAATCTGGTGAGACGACGAGTGTTATATCAAAAACTCTTGGGTACGCTACTGAAACTGTGAAATTTCGCCCAGATCTTGAATTGGGCTTCCTACACGAGAAAACTTGGCTTTCACCACACATCAGGATTCGCCAGATCTGTGATAGCCTTTTATCGACTTGGAGCCAGACCTAGGGGCTTGAGGCGAGTCAAACAGATCATTGGTGTAAACTTTGAAACTATCTGCTTCAGGGAGAACGAAGAGGTGCATTGCCAGATCGAAAATTGGCTGTTATTTGCTTCGGACATGATTTCACATAGGAGGGCTACATCAGCCAATCACCAATTGCTTCATCAGGGTCCATGATCACTTATACCGACAACCTGATTTCTATTTCTAGCCCATTCGACACCCAATTATTCAGCATTAATACCTTCTTAGGAGCACTCCGGCCTTCTTTGTTCAATATTATATCCAAATTGGAAATTAGGCATCAAGAATCTTGGGGATCAGCACCTCATTATACTCCCAAAGAATAGTCTGCCAGTTGGCTGAGAAGGCCGAGCCAGTGTACCACGTGGACCGCCTGCCTTGCAGAGCTTGAAGATCCTGGATAAACCCGGCCTTGTATTCATCCGCAGTCACGCGAGCGTGCATGAACCCATGGTCGGAGACGAACTTGAAGTCAAGCTGTTCCTGGCTGCTGGTGGGCAAGATGTGAGACCCGATCAAGGTCTGGACGTCACTGTTGAGCTTGGCCTTGGCATCCTCAGGGCCCAGGTAATTGTCCCCGGTCACGGAAAGGTGGAAGAGGCTGGAGCCTGGGGCCAGCCTGGAGATAGTACCCGTGAAGTTGTAGTCTGGGTAGTGTGTCTGGCTGTCGTCATCCGCCGACATGGGGAGATTCGCCAGGCTGGTGTTCGTCTCTAGCGATGGGCTTGACGCGATAAAGACGTGTTCGCGGGTGTACTGGAGCTTGCTAAAGACCCCGAGCTCTTGGTCGTCGAGGTCGAATATAGAGAACTTGGAAGAGTCAGGCGCGATTCCGAGGACAAGGTTCTTGGCCTGGATGATGGTCTGTACTCCAGTATTCACGTCCTGGACTGTCACGGCGACACCGGCATCGGAGCGCACCGAGCTGATGGCCTGAGTGTTGTAGTAGACCTTATCGCCCAAGAAACCGGCGACTGCGTCGTAGATATCCTGGTTGCGCCCGGACACTGTCACATAGCGTTTCTGTGTGCCCAAGACAGTTCGTGCAGTCTGTGCTGGAAAAGCTCGCATCACCGGCAGGGTTTCCTTGTCCACGATGCGACCCATCGCCCCGGCAATTTGGAAAATGGTGGGCAAAGCGGCTGAGATGTTGTACTTCTCGACAAACGCCCCGAAGTTGAGTAGCAAGTCTTCGGGAATGTCGCTGGCGTTGGGGAAGTTCCAGTAACCCGGGACTAGTATATCCTCATACTGTTCCGCGACTGTGGCATACCGCTGGAGCGCAGCATGAACGTCTGCCGTGGATGGCGCGGTGTAGTTGGTGAGTGATTGGCCAGTGCTGAAGTCGATGCGCCTTGGGGGAGCTGACGCGGACGCCTCCGATGGGGTTGTGACTAAAGGTCGTCAGTAAATACTGTCACTGCATTGCAGACTGGCAAAGTTCGATCAAAGCAGTCGCCGAAGAGTGTCACAAATATGGCATCGCTTCAAGCTCAAACTCTTGTGGCCTCGAAAACCTCTAGGATATCCCAGAAAGGAGAGATGACTTCCTGGTGAAGTTACTTACTGGGAATATTGAAGCGAGCAAAGAATCCCGTGGCGTTTCCATAATCCGTAAAGTCTCCAACGCCGATGTCGTATGTCTTTCCCGTGGTGGGATCTGTGAAACTGTCGACAGCACCGCCCTAGAACCCGGATTCAGTACATCCAGAACGATGCTTTGTTTGGAGAAAGTGAAACCTACCAGAATGGGTTGTCTCTCAACAAGAATCACATCTTGGCCATAGTCTGTCAATCGGACTGCCGCATGTGCTCCGCCAGCACCTCCACCTACGACAAGTGTGTCTGTTGTCACGACGCTGACTTTGGAGCTATCAGAGGCAGCTAGTGCAGCCAGGAGGCCGCTCGTTTGGACGAGGGTTTGCTTGAGAGACGACATCGTTACTTGAGAGTGGAACGAAAGGGATCAAGCCTGGAACCGAGTGAAAGGCGGTCCTGAGGTGTGAACTGTGTTGCAAATTCGAGGACAGGAATGAAGCTGCTTGTGAACCTTCTTATATTCTCTTGATGAGTATGTCCACATATCCCGGGGATGACTTGCTACGTCTTCAGTCCGTAACTCTCGTTCAGCATATTCACCGCTCTGAGTACATTTCTTAGACAAAGTTTTGGATGCTCATATCTCCAGGTGCGGTCTTAGTCAAGATGAACGCATAAGCTTGGACTGTACTAGTCAGAGTAATACAGCAGGATCAAGATAACCTTTAGAGAGCCCAGGAAGTGACTGACGGGCTGCCATTTGTTACTCTGCAGATTGCTGATAGACTTGATGTTCTTTGGCACGGTCTGGTGCTGAATATCCACCGCAGTCATGTAATCAACATGTGTCCCCGCTAGTCATTGGCATCATAGCAAAATCAGCTTTAGAAGACTCCATGCCCTGGAACATCTTTGAAGACAAGCAATTCGGCTGGCTTACTAAAGCTGCAGCTATTTTTGACATGACTTGTGGCAGTTCCCATTATTGAAACTTTGATTAATTCCGGAATCTGTTGAAATCTGCGTGATGATTCAAGGCCGACTGAATCTGCCGTTATAATTGGGTGACAAGGCCAACAGCATGTGAAGTATACTGATCGTGGCGTTTTTGGACCGACAGACATTCAAAATTATTCACTGCCTGCTGAGTTGTCCATCTGATTTCATGGATGTTAAGGTGATTTATCGTTTTTGAGGGGTTGAAGTATCCCAATGCCGATAGAAAATTCGGAGCAATGTGAAAGGCTAAAATGAGATTTATTGCCTGCAGGGGGCCCTGTTGTTTGTCTTCTTGACTGGTTTGACATGACTTGCTATCCCCAGTTGATCCGACAAAGCCACAATAGTCAAAGTGTGTGTTGAATGCACACCATAGAGACGACTCATCACTGAACCAACGAGTCAAAACAAGGGCGTTGGAGCGTTCGGATGCAGATGCATGCGTTGAGCTAGACGATCGATAAGTTCATATGCAGACTGGAGCTGCCATGTCGAGTCAGGATGAACCTTCGCTCGTGAAGTTTGACTAGTAGATTACGAGGGAAGTCTGTTGCACGACGGCAACTTTGAAGTCGTCCGAAGCTTATTGGCCTCACTCTCGTTAAGCTTTTAAGATTGCGGGATGGTGAGCTAGATTTGTCAACCATCCAAATCGCTCACGTACATAGACTGGAGCTTACATGAGTTGAGACTGATGAACAAGCTCACAGCAGAGCGTTGGGCCGAGGCTGACCCGCAACTTTGCTAGAACGGCACGCTCGATGACGACACAGCAAGCCCATGTCAGAATATATGTGTGGGTTCACAACTGTTGAAAGCTATTCGACAATGCTTTCGTCTCACATAATATCTTTCCAGTATCGAGGAATGGTTTCCATGCAAAACAACTGTTTACCCTGGGTACGAGCGACCCTGGATACCTTGGATACATTTCCAGAATACTCTTTGAAAGTTCGTGCACCCCCATGCGGTTCCGGAAATTTCCATATAAGGACATGTGCATTTTGGAGGCAAGCGCTGAATCTTTTTATGCAAATTTCATCCAAATATCGCGTAGTACCCAAGTGTCACCTGAAGGGCAACCTCTCGTATTTTGGAAATCCATCGTGTAACTAGACGTCTGTCATTGGTCGCAATGAGCACACAGCGACAGTGCTCGAGTTTATCTTTCGTGGCACATACAGTCTTCTGAGCCCCAAACAATGTTATCCTGGACTAGATCTCAGATGAACCGAATCTTGTGTAGGACACCACACTTCCGATATCAAACTGAAAGTTTGGGGTGGACATTAAGAGTAGCATTGTTGTCCAGCGGGGCAAGAAATTCACGAGGTCAAGCTGTTGTGTGTCAGCTGGACAACCGCTACCCCCAAGCTTCGGTAAGATAAGATCCCTGTTCTGACAAACCCCAATCCGATGAGGTGACAAGCGATGCTACATCCGGACATGGTGTGACCACGTGGAGCCTTGGAGCGAGGCCTGTTGACAACCTCGAACAAGATTAAGTGAGACACTAACATCGTGACCCAGCAGGTCGGTCTACTTGCACCTTATACTATCTACCTAATCCCAACTACGTGGAACAGGGCACACGATTTTCTCGATCTTACCCATATTCCCACTAGAACTGCAGAATCATGAGCAAATTCACCAGCAATCCGATCATCAAACGTGACGCGCCGAACGCGGTGGTCTACGACCTCTCCGAGCCGCACCAGGTCACCATCACCCTGCCCGCCAGCTCAACATGGAGCAGTGGCCTGCACTGGCACGAGCATCACGTTGAATACCTGCGCGTCATCAAAGGCAGTGTCCAAGTTACCCTTGGCAGCCAAGTCCGCACAATATCGGCAACAGATACTGAGACGGAAGTGAGGGTCGACCGGAACGTCTGGCACGAGTGGAGGCGGGCTGACATCGAGGCGGACGAGGATGTGGTGGTTGTGGAGAGGACCGACCCTGAAGACGGCGAGAAGGCGGTCTTCTTTTGGAACCTGAATGGGGTTATTCTCAAGGCGCAGAGCCTGAACTGCCCGCCGTACATGCCAAAGCTACTGCATGGCATCCTACTGGAAGCTTGGGTGATGCTCAGTCTCTTTTCCATCTTCCGTGTGCTTGACAACATCCCTCTCTTTGTCAATGTCCTCCAAGCATTTTCGAAAAGGGGGTTTGTCTTCGCGGAGAAGACGCTGGGGCATAATGCCTTGCATGCGGTGGACCTTATCATTTCTCGTATAATCCTACTGCTGGCTTCTGGTATCTCACTGCTGTTTGGCATCAGAGCTGTGCGGGAAGAATTTACTCCGGAGGATGTGCGACAGACTTGGGTCGCTTCCAAGGCCGAGGGAAGGAAACCCAAGAAGGCTTGAGTATTGTTTTCGCACTTTAAATCTCTACTACATTGCCCCCCAGCTCCATGACAACCATGTTCGCCTTGTCCTTCAACTTTCAGCCGGCCACAAACTCTTTGCGCGTTTCGTGCAGGTGTCTTTACGAAGTTATGGAATCAACTGGTATAGTCATTCCAGGGGCTGTGCTTGCAGCGGATTCTGAGGTTCAACTAGTTTAGCTACTTATAAGCTTCATATCCTTGGGCGATGTGAGAGTACGAGTTATTCGCCTTGAGATTGCCGTGCGTCTCCTGTACTTACCAAGAGACCTATATTTTGAGAAGCTGCATGAGCCAACATCCATGCGCATCCATGTTTGATGAGATTTCGCGGGCGAGTTAACAGAAACGTGTGTGAGGGCAATCTGTGGACAACGTAATTGGTTAGCAAATGGCTGACAGCTATTTATTAGTAGATAGATGCGTCATGAGCTTTTACAAGTGCTTTGCAACTCGTGGCAACCTTTCTGACAGATTTTGGGCTCATGTGTGCTTGCATTTGTCTCCCCAGCTTGAAATAAATATATACATGAAGCGAATATGTGCAAGAAATCCTTCCTTCAGATCATCAGTCACTCGGGGTGACTACGTCAGACGAGAGCAACTCGTTCCTCTGAAGAAGACAGACTCTTTTCTTCGAAAGCAATTGCTGCCGTCTGAAAGCGAGGGTCTGTCTCCCGCACACGTGAGCGATCCCCTCTCCTTCGCCTACAAGCACTGCGAGTAGTAGGCGTTTTGCACCTGACAAGTACAGTCACTTGCGCAGATTGTACACCCAGTGAACCCAGTCCCACCACACTGCGCATACTTGGTCGCCGTACACGTGGCAACGGGCGGGCTGGACGTCGTCGTGGAGGTGGTGGTCGTCACCTTAGTCGAGCTGCTTGTTGTTTTAGCACTAGTGAAACTTGTTGAGGAGGTAGTTGGCCTGACACTGGTGGAGGAGCTCGTCGAGGACCTGGAAGTCGCAGTGCTGTTGCTGACGGCTGTGGATGAGCTGGAGGAGCCGCCGCCGCCGCCACTTACCGTCCCGGATGCATAGAAGACTCCGCGTCCGTTCGTGCCCACGTAGACCTGCCCGGCCGTGTTCGCGCTACCTGCGAGCTTGCAGCTGCTGATGGAGCCGAACCCCTGAGATCCTTGGATGTCGATCCAGGTCTTTCCGTCGTCTGCCGTCGCGTACAGCCTGTTCCCTGCTGGGCCGTTGCCGAAGGCGTAGAGGTTCCAAGTCGTTCCTGAGCCGAGGCCGAGAGAGATCTTCTGAGTCGAAGTTAGAGCGGTTGATATCTGGGTGAATGCAGCACCATAGTTGGTAGACTTGAAAATTCCAACGTCAGTGGAGACATATACGGTTCCTGCAACGGTTGGGTGTGGCGCAATGTCGACCACCGAGGCTGCGCTGCCCAGAACTCCAGCCTTGCTGAATGATGCTCCAGTTGTGGTGGACACGTAAAATGCACCCGAAGCACCCCCGTAAAACACAGTGTTGTTGCGCTTGTCGCTCGCAATGACCGCGCCTGAAGCGAGACCCGTCACGGCCGCGAAGCTGCCCTGGTTCTGGGAGCGGAGGACACCTGAGGTCGAGCTCGACCAGACAATGGTGTCAGCGTCGGCACTGTAAGCTACGAGCCCGCCGTAATCTGTTGTGCTGCTGCCATAGTTGATGTTCCAGCTTGCGCCGCCGTCGCTGCTGATCGCGACCTGCTGGGATCCGGCTGCGTTTCCGATACGAACAACGTTGGCGGGCTTGTTACCAGCATAATCTGCAGCACGAACTTAGTAGACGAAGGGCAATCATTAGAGTGTGAGCATTGCTTACCAACGTCAGGCGAAGTCGACCAGAAAGGGTTCTCCCATGCAGCCGCAGGACTGGTCTTCAGATCATTTGCGCTCTTGAAAGTATATCCGTTGTCGTCTCCCACAGCTACCAGGAGCTCACTCCCGCCCGGCGCAGACACGACATTCAGCACGGAGAATTCTTCAATCCCATCCGCCAGAGACTGGATGCTGATGTTGTGTGTTGTGTCCCACTTTGTCAAATCATGACCGCCATACATCGTGAGGCCAGTGCCATACAGCCAGTGGTTGCTATCCAAGGGGTCGATCTCCAGCGACTCGATCATCCAACCGAGTTGTTCCGCGTCCGCCCTGGAGATGAAGCTCTTGTAGATCCATGGGGCCAGCGGTGTGGAAATACTGTAGTAGCGGTTCATGGCTGGGTAGTTGGTCCATTCCCACAGGACCGACCAGGTCGCGCCGGAGTCGGTGGAACGGAACAGCTGAGCCTCAGGGTACCACGAGTTGAGTGCTGCAACCACCAGTGTTCCCGGCTTGAGCATGTCGATGCCCAGGCCGCCGAAGCCGAAGTACAGGTTCGACCCCGAGACGGGTGTGATGTTGGTCCAGGTGTTGTTCGCCAAGCTATAGCGGTAGACACCACCATTGGTTCCATCGTATGGTCCAGTGCCGTCAGAGTAGGTGACGTACAGTGTCTTCTCAGTCGGCTGTATCTTGGCCTTGTGCGGGAAGAACGCTCCAGGCTGGCCAGCGACTGCGCTCCATGTGGCGCCAGCATCAGTCGACTGCCAGACAGCCTGCTGAGTGCCGTTGCTTGCGGCGCCAACGAAGATCCTCGATGTCGCTCCGTTAGTGACCGCAGATGTAGAGTCGAAGGTCACGAATGCAATGCCCTGGATGTCGCTGTTGTATCCATTGGAGTCGCTGGGGTCGACGATATAATTGCCTGTGGCGGTGAAGGAGGAGACCTTGTTGAAAGTCGCACCCCCATCAGTCGACTTCCAGAGGCCGTTACCGCTGCGCGCGCCGAAGTAAATGATCTTCGAGTTGGCCGGGTCAACTGCTAGGCGTTCGCCCATGCCTCTTCCGGGCATGTTTCCTCCGACTTTGAACGATAGGTTTGTCATGCTCCATGTGGCACCTTTGTCCGAGCTACGGGCGATGACGCCGTTATTTGGGTCCCAGCTAATTCAAGGTTAGTAACAGCATGGAGTGTTTGGCAGCATAGTGGGACAGGACCAACCTATTGGTGTACATGCCCAATGCGACGTAGACTTTGGTGTCATCTTGAGGATCTAGCGCAAGGGCATCAACGCCCCATCGGTTCCTGTGATGCGAAGATTAGTAGGTTTCTGACTTCTCACATTCCAGTGCACGTCTTACCAACTTGCATCCGTGGTTATGCTGTCTGTGACGGCTGTCCAGGACTCATCAGCGTTGAGCCTGTAGAGACCACCGATATCTGTCCTCGCGTATGCCAAGCCTTTCGTCTTGGGGTGGAACGAGATGCCCGGCACGAAACCTCCTCCGCCTCCGATTTTGACACTGCTCCAGGAGAAGGCTGCTCGGACAGGCACTGCTACCGCAGCAAGTAGCTGCAGGGCTGAAAGATACTTCATCTTCGAGGATCCTGACGCCACGTGGGCGCTCGACAAGAGAAACAAAGAGGTCGCGTACTGCACGTCGTATGGAACCTCGTCATCTGGGGCGGGAAGGATGACTATGTTTATAGGGCCAATATCAGATCAATATCTGTCCACAAGCCAAGCTTCACGGAACCAAGAAACGAGTAGTTCCCGACTTGCCGAAATGGCAGGCCCACAACATCATGTTACCAGCTCCCGCCGTCACCAAAGGGGGTTTGTGGTGACATTGGCAGGGCAAAGACGAGGCGGGCACATGAAGCGGAACCTTCCTTGCTGACAACATGAGGATTTCCCACAAATGATCGTTGCCCATTCTTCCCTATTAGGAAAATGTGCTTGTTACAAAGGGTCCAGAAAGTCTGTGGTTCCCGTCGACCCGCCATTTGTGTGGAAGGTGTGCTTCCGTAAAGGGCGTTTTGGGAAAGTGGGGGGAAGAAGTAGAGGGTGGTTCATAATTGGGGTCCAGGGATCTCCCGTGCATGACATTTAAACGTCAGATGATCGTCAGGTCCCTGGATCAGCTCAGTGGACAACGGGGCCACTCAATTTTCGATTGTGAATTGGAACAGTCGATAAAATCAGGACTGGCCTTCAAAGCATCTACATACATATGAAAGCCCTCGGCCAAGTTCAAGATACAGAGGCAGTGTCGCATCAAAACGGTCGACGGTCGTGGGGCTCGGGCCCGGGCCGTACATGATCAGCCACTTCACTTGATTTGGCAAAAGATGCTTATGAACTACCGGTAACTGCTTGAAAAGTCCCAAGTGCTTGAGTGTGGATATTTGAGGCAGGCTTGTCGCTTGGTCCACACTCGAATTGAGGTTTGCCCCGAATGCAGCCGCCCTAACGGGATGAGGGCCGTCACAGGGCCATCATGGGATCTGGACTGTTGAGTGCAGACAGGCGCATTTCTCGTCACTCAGATGACGTGCTAGATGTTTCCAACATGATTGGAATGTGAGGACCAAATACGGTCTAGTCTGCCACACCTCCTACAGCCCCGGATCCGTCGTTACCATCGGAAGCCTTGCCGAGAGTCCTCAAGAATCAACATCAACGACCCTGCCGTCGTCATCCAGCCCAACCCTGACCTTCTTGGTGCTAGCCTTCCTTGGGTTGGGGGCTTCAAAGATCTCGCTCATCTCCTCCAGTGTCTTGCCCTAGTAACTGTTAATCACCTGCTACGGATCCTGAAGTGATAGATTCTGGAACATTCCAAAACATCACAGTCGGGGATCCGTGAAAGGACAAGAATGGGACTTACGGCCGTTTCAACGAAGAAGAAGTAGATGACAACCATCTCGATCGCGATCCAGACGCTTTAAGTGTGTTAATAATCTGCTACAGAGACCAAAGTGATGCATTCTGGATCATTCCAACACACAAAAGCCGGGGAACAGTAAAAGGAGAGATCATGTGCTTACCAATAGACGATGTAAAGCCTCCAAGCTATGGCCTCGATTCCGACAGCTATTCCGTAAGTGTTGACGACCCTTTTCGATAATCCAACGTTAGCTCTCAATATACAGTTGAAGAAAGCGAACAAGGACTTGAATTCGAGTTGGGCACGACGCGCCCATGGCCCGCCTCAAAAGCTGCGACCTGCCGAATGGCTTTGGCGAGTGGTGACACAGTCTACAGATAAAGCACGTGTTCCTAGAAAAGTCAAAATAACACTCGTGGGTTGCTTACATTGCAACGTTCAAGAACAAGAAGTTCAGACCAGAGCCCTTCGCCCTAGTCCGGTTTTCCAGACATTCCACGCTGTACAGCGTCTGCAAAGGAGTAAAGCCCCAAGCGAAGAATATTCCAAAGCAGTCTATTCGTACCAAGATTAGTAAACTTTGATCGCAATTGCCGTGCAGATATACTTGAAGGGAGTTCGCATACAAATAGACACGATAACCCCGTACCCGAGGTTCGCGTTGGCGTTCGCATTTGCCGCGAACGCGGTCAAGAGGATGTAGAAGAACAGACTGCCCGCGAGGCCCCAGAGCATCATTTTCCGGCGGCCAAGCTTGTCCAAAAGGCTGGCGCCGTAGATGGCTCCGATCATGGAGAAGATGGGGTTTATGGCGTTCAGCAGGAGCTGCGTACTCGTATTGGTGATTCCCGCAGACTCGAACATCTCCGGCATGAAATAATTAACGACATTATTTCCGGACCCTGGGAAATTCCACGTCAGCAACTGTTCAAGGAGTGCAAGCCTCATGGTAATCACTCCTGATTGGCGTCCCTGTTCGCGTCCCCGCTCCATAGTTGACTTTTGCCCAGTAATGTGGGACGTCGCGGAGGCGGAAAGATGCGATTTATAAATTTCCCGATAGTTGTATCAGGAGAATTCACTCACATTGTCCGATGAAGGCCATACCGATGACCATAGCCAGTCGATATCTCGCCGCACGCGTGTGAACCAGCTCGCGGAAGTCCCACCACGGGTTCTCATCGCGCGTGAGCTTGTTCTCCTCGACAATCTCGTGGTACTGCAGCTGCGGGATGGCCGAGTTCGGGTCGCCGTCGCCGTGGTACTTGGCCAGGATAGCGAGTGCCTCCTCGCTTCGGTCATGGGCGATGAGCCAGCGGGGGGATTCGGGAAAGAACATGATCAGACACATCACAATCGCGGGCATCCCAGCCTGCACAATAGTAGGAATGCGCCAGGACCAGGATGAGTTGAGGTGGTTCGTTCCGTAGGTCGTCCACCCAGCGAGGATGTTGCCTAGCCACCAAAAGTTGTTGTACATGCCAGCCATGACTCCACGGTACGCAGGGTGGGCAAGCTGCGAATTTCATTAGTAATTGAGTCTGTCCGGGGTGGTTTAAATACCAAAATATCAAAAGTCGCTTCTGCAATTCATTTTTGCGAACCTCAAACACACGAGACGACACAACGGGGAAGTAGTACCTCGACGGTATAGGCCGGACCAGCAGCTGAGGCAATGCTCGCGCCAAAGCCAAGGACGAAGCGGCCGCCGATGAATTGTTGGAGGCCGTGAGCTGAGCCTTGAATGGCAGTGCCGACGACAACGAGTAGGCAGCCCACAAATATGCAGACTCGTCGTCCCCAGCCATCAGCCAGGAGGCCACAGAATGGGAAGGCGGCGATCTGCCCCAGATTGTAGACGATGAAGACAATTCCAGAACTGGACCCGGCCCCACTGAGCCCCATGTCCTGCTGATACGGGTCCATGGCGTTGATAGCGCCCATGAGCGATGAATCTGGGGTGTGTGTCAGCGGCTGTTTCTTGCCACGTCCGTGTCCCATTCATACCGAATCCGTTCATCGTCGATACGAGATATCCAATTGACATAATGAGGTACAGCTTGATCATGTTAGGGCTCAGCAAGTTGGGCTTCTGAGCTGCGACAGCAGCCGCGAGTGCGACTGATTGAGTGTTGACACTCTTGACATTCCCGGTTGGTTTCTCTCCATCATAGCCGATCGCCTCGTGGACTTCCTTCTCTCCATCGTGGTACGTGGCCATGGTGTCGGTGGGCCTGTTCAGGTGTGCGACCCCTTACTCTCAGACGGTCTGATAAGGTTAATGGCAGAGGTCAGATCGGGGCCCGGCAAAGGGGCGCGCGCGACGCTTTTAAGAGGCTCAGTTTACAGACTCTTGTCAGGTTCGAAAGGAAGCATGATCGGACTCTTGTCGTCAGGTGCCAGTCCCCTTTTGGGAGAAGCCTTCCACTTTCTGGCCAGGGTCACCGCAGCATGACTTGGCAAAGACGCGGGCAGACGCTTGGTCTCACGGCTCTTTGCCCCCTTCCGGCTAACCAGGACCGCGTTTGATCGGAACCTCCCATCCCCAGAAAATCGGCACCCGAAGAGTTGGCATTTGCTTTTCGTTTAAGACTATTTACTCGCCGCCGATTCATTAGCAATGTGATCAGATATGAACGAGGATTGATAGCCTTCTGTTACTGCAGTAAAATTATGCTTACCCTGGCCGCTGGTTGCGAAAGAATGTGAGGTAAAGTTGGAGACGTGTGGAGGGAATCGGTAGGGGCAGGGGGTTGTTAGTGCCTCGGTCAAATATCCCTGACACCCAGGCGTTCGCAATTTCTCCATTTTTCTCCCATGGGGAAAAACTGGGTCCAAGGTTCTAGACAAAGTCAACATCACAGTCAGGAGCTCGCCGGGACCGGGCATGCCAAGCAGACTTTCTCTTGGATGAAGAGAACTGCGATGGGTCTTGTAGCAGCTGGTACTCGACCGTGAGGACTGTCAGATCTGCCCATTATCCCACTATTCTGGATGTATAGGCCCAGAACGCGAACAACCACAGTGGCCGCCAACAAGTTGGGCCCCCGGGTGTCGGACTGTCAAAGTGTGGAGACGCGCGAGCAGCCCACTTGGCAGGGATTTCCTGCTCTCACGAATTCGCTGGCTCTGGATCCCTTCGTCCCCTGGCGGTCGCCACTTGAACAAAGTTCTCAGGTGCATAGGCTGCGACTCTTGGACGAGCAAGCTGGACACGGAAGGGAGCAATCGCCGGTGTAAGCCTTGACCTCGGCAGATCCTCGGGTCAGGGTACGAACTTGAGTGCGGAGCCGGCTTGGTCCAATAGCACCGTTTCCCCAGCAAGGTAGCGCCAGGTCTTCGGGACCTAAAAAATTACCGACGGCTCTTCTACAGCTAGGCGAAACAGAAGCCTATAATCGGCCCCTTTTCGGCTCGAGTTGACAGATTCTTTCTTGTCGCTCGAGAGCCGATTCTTGAGACAATCCGTTTATATGACAGTCTATGTCGTAGATAATGAGCCTCTGCAGACGACGTGGACTGGTTCATTAATATAAGTCGACTGTCCCATCCCTGAGAGCTATGGATCCGCAATCTGTGCATCTTTTCCAACAAGGGAAAACTAGAACCAAAATTGTGGACAGATCCATGACTGACCAAGACACTACAAAGCGGAAGTTTATCAATAAGCTGTGCCATGGTGAGCTCGGATCGAGTCGTAAAGAGGGCATTAGCGATGGCAAGCACGGCGGCGCTGCGGTGCTGGACGTCGAGAATATCCTCGATTGAGACTTTTGGTCCCGGCTCACAAGGTCTAGGAAATGAAGTCATCGTCAGGTGTAATCAGTTACTTGAAGAGCGCGTGCAATAATGAGACGCGTCGTGGAGCAGTGAAAATCTACATTGATGAATTGGCAGGGAAGATAGTTATACGGCCAGCGATGGTTGTCCAGTGATTAGGCGCCATGCAGAAATAGCACCAACAGTCATGTCGAATTTTGGCGTGAGGCGTTGGTGAGTCACTTGACGGCTTCTTCTTCAGTCACTAAGATAGGCTGTATATGTTGGTCAACCACAAAGTAAGCTCTGACGCCCGTGATCTCCGCATTACAGTTATCATGTGGCCTTGGACGCGTTATCGTGTAGACTTGCAATGAACGCTAACGATCCAGGGTCAACTGGTGTAAGCCAAACTGGAGAACCCCGCCTACCCACATACCTAGGTATGTACATCAGCACAATATAGTAAAGTTCTCGAATTCATGATTGCCATAGGTACCTTGAACCCTCACAATTTGGCAACAGGTCCATAGTTCCGGCTTCGATGTAGGCCCCGGCTCTTCTAGTTCTGCGGGCTGCGTCAAGACGGGCTCGGCCGCTCCTTCTCCGATGGCTCGAGCTCGAACGTCTCCGACCCTGACAAAGAATTTGGACAGAAATGACGATCGCTATGCAGGAAAGTGCCAGAACGCCATGATAGTCGTTTACTTGGCGAGGTGATGGACGCACATGAACGTGGTCGAGTGGCCTCCAATTATCATATTCATTGTAACCTTGGCAGCATGCGATAGCAGGCGATTGGACGCCATCTACGTACTGATTGGCCGCTCTTGGCGACACCAAATATTTTTCAAGTTGACAATGATATCATCTGTCAGCTGGCGTCATATCACAGTAGCATCCCATTGAGAAGCAAGGATATTGCGGCTCTGCTGCATCCCCACAGGCGTGCCTCTATATCTAGAACTTGTCTCGATGGAAGTCAGGAAGTCCTTGTTGGTTTACGGTCGAAGTGTTCGGCCAATTTTGTTTAGTCAAGATACAGGATAGCAGGGTGTGACAAGGTTCAAGAGAGACGGTATTTCTTATCTCATCACAGCAATTATATCAATCAGAAACAGGCTGACTTATATAGAACCCACATCATCGTACGTGGAAAATAAGCAGACGAAAAGACAGCCTCCCCCACAAGCGGGTATATGCCTCAGCAGCCGCGATGCCATCCTTGGCCGATATCAACAAGAGGGATGAAACCGCCTCCAAACCAGACACGGCTAAATATGGCTTGGGGCCTTTCCTGGCAGGCAACGGTTTTGCATTGGTAGCCTGTTGCCCCATCTACACCGTCGTCGGCATTGTGGCAGGTATCGTGCACCAAGTCAAGAAAAGAAGGACAAAGAAGGCTGGGGAGCAGGAAGCTGGGGAGAAAACACCTACCACGGGCAATGATCACTCTGGAGCAGATGCAATGCGTCGAAAAAAGAAACCCGAAGACTCGACGTCACTAGGACTCAAAAGAGCCACTAGCCCACCCAGAGTCACTCATGGATTCAAGGGGGATCCCGACGATCCTCATATATGTCACCCAGAATGTCCTGGCTACGGAAAGGACGACTGCGCCGTTCACCGCAAATCTGACCCGGATCGACCTACTAGCCCCGGGTTGCTGGGGCCAGAATCAGCCCACATACGGTTTTCATTCGGCCCACCTACGCTTTTCTATCCGCCCACCTATATACTTAAAAATAGATATACTATATATAAAAAAATAGATATTATAAGGCTTAAAACTCAAACTACCCCGCTATTAATAATATAATATATTTATTTTATATTTATTATATTAACTTAAGGTATATAAAAAAAGTTTTCTCCTTAAAACTTCTTAATATTAAATTTATAATTTACCTATTTATATATTTATTAATTTTATTATTAAATATTTACCTTATTTTATATTTATATAATTATTTAGCTTTTTATTTATTAATTATTAATTATTTAAAATAATAATTATTTTTAATAATAATATATTAAATTAAGTTAAAGGGTTTTTATTATTTATATTATAAAATATTATTTCTTTATTAATAATTATATAATTAAATTTATTATAAATTTAAATAATTATAATAATTAATTAAGATTAATTAAATTTAATATAATATTTATATTATTTTATTTATACCTTAAAAAATAGTTTAATTATTAATTAATATTTATTTAATATAATTTATAAAATTATATTTATATTTAAATAACTTTAATATTTATTAATTAAAGTTATATTTAATAATTATAGCCCTTATAAATATATTTATAAAATAAATTATAACTTAGATTTTTATAATATATTTAATTTTTAAATTAAATTATATAATTATATAATAATAATTATATATATTAATAAAAAGTAATCTTAATATTAAATTATTATAAAATATATATTTAAAGGTATAATAAAATATAATAAATTTAAGGTAAATATATTTAAAGATAAATATATCTATTATTATAAAGATTAAATTAAGGATATAATAAAAAAAGGTAAAAGGAAGCTTAAAATATTATTTATTTTATATAAAATAGCTTACCCTTTTTAATTTATATTATTAAAGGATAAATTTATTAATAATAAGCTTATTAAAATATTTTAATTATTTAAATATTAATTTAAAAATAAGCCTTTTTTATATTTATATAATTAAGGAATTATATAATTATCTTAAATTTAAAATATTTAATAAATATATAAATATAAAAAAAGCCCTTTTATTATATTATTAAGAATAAATATATATTAAGATATAATAATTTTATTTAAATTAATTAATTATTAATTTACTTTAATTAATTTTATATTAATAGATAATATTTAAGGATATTATTAATTATTATAAAATCTTAAAAATATATCTTTTTAAGGATTACTTATTAATTAAATATCTTTTTAATAAATTAATTAATAATAATTATTTAATTAATTTATTAATTAATTTTAAATATTATATTAAATATATAATATTCTCTTTAATTAAAGTAATATATTTTTAAAATCTTAATAATCCTTTATTTTTCATTATAAATACCATTTTTAATATTAATTGTTATAAATTACTATTTATTTATATAATTAAAATAATATTTAAATAATATCTATATATTTATTTATTAACCCTTATTAATAAATAAATAATTATAAATTATATTTAAATCCTTTAAATATTAAAAAATTATAAGGTTTAATATAATCTTTAAATAATAAATATTAAGGTTATTAAAAGCAATATTATTTATATAATATATTTAAATATATATATTATTATATATTAATAATACCTTTTTAAAATATTTAAATATAATATTTATATTATAAATTATATTTTTAGATAATATTATATTTAATAAAATTAAAGGAAACTTTCTAGATATAATTAATATTATTTATAAAAGTAATATAAAAACCTTTAAAAGCTATTTTAATAAAAATAGATAAAAGTTAATAAAGGGGATAAAGTTATTAATTATATTAAGATAATATAATTTAATTATTAAAAGAAAAATATATATTAAATATATTTTATTTATATTATATATTTCAATATCCTCTTTATATCTATTATAAAAATCTTTATTATTATTTAAAGATATAACTTAGCCACTAAAAGTATATATATATAATTATAATAATTATCTTTTATTATCTTATAATAATTACCTTTTATAAATTTAAAAATATATTAATATTTAAAGCTAAATCTTTATTTAATACTTTAATAAATATATTTATAGCTTTTAATAGCTTATTATTAATAATAACTTAAATAAGAATTAAATTAATTAATTATAATTATAATAATATAAAACTTTTAAATTATTTAAATATACCTTATATAAATTTATTTCAATATATTATAAGATATTTATATTTATATAAAACCTATATTATATTATAAAAGGATAATATATTTTACCTTATTAATTTCTATTTATATTAATATTAATTAAACTTAGCTATATAAAAACTTTTATTATTTAATTATTATTTATAATAATATATTAATAAGTTATTTATATATTTATAAATATTTCCCTTAATCTTTAAGAATCTTATTTAAGATCTTATCCTTAATATTAATAAATTTATTAATCTTATATTTAAATTTATATAAAAAATATATTTTATTACCCCTTTATTAATTAAATTATTATAATATATAAATATATTTAATAATTTATTTAATAAAAAGGTTACCTTTAAAAATAAGCTTTTTATTCCCTCCCTTATTTTATTATTAAATATTATTAATATAATATTTACCCCTTTTAATACCTTAAAATATAAATATAATATTAAATATAATTAAAATAAATATATTATTATAAATATAAAAATAAATTAAGAAAGATTTAATATTATAAACTTATTTATTTCTTTAAGAAAATAGAAAATTATATAAGCTTAAATTAAATCTAAAAAGGTAAAGGTAAATTACTATATTTATAAGTTTAAGGTATTAATTGCCTTAATTAAGTAAATATTTAATTAAAATAAAATTATAAAAAAAAGAAAAGCTATATCTTAAAAGAGATATAAATATTACCGCTAGCTAAGATATATATAAAAATATCCTTAATATTTAAATACCCTATTAATTAAAGCAATATTATCCCTTAATTCCTTTTTTAAAATTTAAAAGCTAAATATAAACCTTATTTATAACCCTTTAATATTAATAATGGAATTAAAGATTATATAAAACCTATTAAATATATTAAGATATAAGGTTAACTTACCTTAATTAAGATATATATCTTTATATTGCCTTATAATATCCTTATTATATAAAAGCTTTATATTAAAGCTATATATTACTTTATATATATTATTAATTATTAATAATCTTAAGTGGCTTTATATCTTAATTATATTAAGCTTATTATAATTATATATTCTATTTCTTAATTTTATATATTTAAGGGATTAATTAACTTAAATATTTTTAAATAAAATAATATATAAAAATTATATTAAAGTTATTATTATTAATTATATATAAAAAAAAGCTTAATAATATTTTAAATAAAATATATTTAAGATTAATAAAGCATAATATAAATAATAATATAAGCTATATATATAATCCTTAAGCTATTATAATATAATATTAATAAACTATATAATATTAAAAGATTTATTAATATATAAAAAAGATCTTAATATAAAAAGGATTATAATTAAAGGTTTAATAAAATAGTTAAATATTAAGAAATATATATAGCTTAATTATATATTTAAGGGTAAAGATATAGTTAATAATAAATATTTTAAAGAATTAAAATAATTTAATTTTATATTATTATTAATTAAATTTATAGCTTAGAAATATAAATAGAAAGGGATTATTAAAGATAAGGTTATATTATATTATATAATTAAGATATATAAGATATATAATTATATTATATTTATTATAAATTTTAATAATTAAATCTTTAAAAAGCTAAAAGTTAAGCTTAAAATAAAAAGAAAAGAGTTATTTTAAAAGATATTATATTTTAATTTAAATAAATAAAAGTATTATATATAAAAAGATATATTCCTAAACTTATTAATAAAGCTAAATAATAAATTAATATATAAATATATTATAATTATTAATAATATATAATTAAAAGAAAAGATATTCTTTTTATAATATTTTAATATTTACTTTAAATTAATAATAAGATATAAAGAGATATATAATATATTAATTATTAAGCTTAAAATCTTAATTTTTATAAATAATTAATATAAAAAGATATAAATATAAAAATAATAATTTATTAATTAATACCAAAGGGTGTTAATTTAGCTATAGCAATATAATTATCTATATAAGTATATTAAGTAACACTATATCTAGCCCTTTAAAAAATAATTATTACATCCCTTTTAATATACCCTTATTATAAATATCATTATCTTTAATAATAAAAAGGGGTATAATATATAATAATTAAAATATATATTTAAATATTTTATTATAAATTATATTAAAATTATTATATTAATAATAATATTAATATATTTTATTTATATAATTTATAATTTATTATTTAAATATTATATTAATATTTATTAATATTAACTTTAATTATATAAAGCTTAGCTTATTTATTTTATTTATTTATTTTATTAAATTATTTATTAAATATTTATTATTTAATATTAAGATAATAAAAATTAATATATTATTATTATTAAATTTAAATATAATGATTTTAAACTTAAGCTATATATAGCTATATTTATTCCAACTATTTAAGCCTTTATTATTATCTTGCTTTTATTTAAAGGTTATAATAGCTTTAGCTTAAGCCTTATCTTTATCCCTACCCTTAAATATAAAAATAAAAGGCTTAATATTAATATTCTTTAAATCTATCTTATTAATATACCTTATCCTATTAATATATAATAAAGGTTTAAAAATAAAAATATATTTAAACTTAATAATAATATTAAACTTTATTTAAAAGGTTAAGTATTTAATAGCATTATATATATTAAATTTAAGTATAATTAAATTATAAATAAATCATAATTCCTCTTAATTTAATATATTAAATAATAACTTTTTTTTATAATTATTAATATAAATAATAATAAATATAATCTTAAGCTTATTAATAAATTTAAGGATTTTATAATAATCTTTAAGAAGATTAATAAGGTTAATTTTAAAGAATAAATAGGTAAAGAAAATATAAAAATATATAAACTTTATAATTAATTTTAATATAAAATCCTAAATCTCCTTAAGGTAAATAAACTTTTATAATAAGTAGTTAAAGGGTTAATTTTATATAACTTTAAATACTTTATATAATATAATTATTTAAGCGATAAGGGTATTTAGGTAGGGGGGGAATTTAAATATAATTATAAGTATTTAAACCTCCTTTTAAGAAGCTTTATATTTAAAGAAGGAATATATAATATTATTAATAATAATTATAATTTAAATAATTATATACTTTTATTATAATTAAAAAAGTTAATTAATATATTATTTAAAGTTATTATAACTTTAAGATATTTAAATTTAAATCTTAATATAATAAAAATAATATAAATTTAAGCTAATTATATTAATTATAATATTTAAAATTAATATATTAATTATAAATTTAAGATTATTAAATTAAATAAATATAATAACCTTTTTAAAAAAAATTATATTAATATAAATAAATAAGATATTAAGAAAAGTTATTTTTATAATAATATATAATAACTTAAATTAAATATAAATTAATAAGATATAAAGGAGAGTTGGTATTAAATAATATAGATTTAAAATAAGAATTAATATTAAATAATGCTAATAAGATTAAGGGAAGTTAATATTATTTAATATTAATTATAAGCTATATTTATAATTATATTTAAAAGATAGTTATTATAATTAATATCCTTTTATTATCTTTTATTTAATAGGTATATAAATTTAAGATATAAGTATAAATAAGTAAATAGGTAAGTATATAGCTAAGTATTATTTTATATTTAAAAGGGGTGAAATCGTAAATTAAACCGCTTAGCTTAAAGATTTATAAATAAAATAAACTAAAATTATTAATTCCTTATATAATAACTTTTATATAAATAAAGTTAAATATTAATATACTTTTTATATTATAAGATATATCTTTTATTATATTATAATGCTTATATATTTTCTTTTTAATATATTTATTTATATTAATAAGCTTATTTAAATAAATATTAATAAATATTTAGCTAATTTAATCTTCTTTAATTATAACTATTAAACTTAAATAATTAATAAAGTAGATATTAAAGATTTGGAGTAAGCTGCTATTAAAGGTAATATTACCCTTATCCCTACCCTTATTATCCTTAAATACATTAACTTCTTTAATATAAAAGATAATAATATTAATATTAATAAGGTTAGTAATATTTAAGTTTATAATAATATTTTAAAAATATTTATTTATAAATTTATTAATTATAAGCTTTAACTTAATATAATATAAGGTATATATCTTAATATAATAAATAAAGATATTATTTTAAAGGTTAATATATTATAAGGTATTATTAATATAGTTAAATAATTATAATATAATATTTATCCCTTAATATATATTAATATATTTAAATATTAACTTAATTATTTTATAATTATAAGCTTTATTATTATTATCCTTAATATTTATTAATTATATATTAAATAATAGCTTTTATTATTTCTATTTTTAATTAATATATATTTATATAAGTTTATCCTTTTATTTATTATTTATATTATTAAAGAGGTATTTAAGGAATCTATTTATATTAAAGTTTAGGTTAGGGTTATTAAGGAATCCTTAGGATAAACTTATATTCTCTTAAAATAAGGCTGATAACTTATAATAATTTAAGAATTAATTAATAATTAAGGTAATAGAAATAAGGATTAAACTTATTTAATTCTTATTTATATTAAGATATAAATAATAATTTAATTTTATAAATATCTTTAATAATTAAGAAAAGTTAATATAAGGGTTTTAAATAAGTTAATATTTATTAATAATAATATATTAAAAATAAAAACCTTTAAAGAAAATTATTAACTTATACCTTTTAATAAACCGCGATATTAATAAATAAACCTTTTTAAAATTATTAATTTAAATAATCTTATTATTATTAATAATATAATTATTTATAAATATAATTTAAATATTTTTAAAGATATATTTATTTAAATAATATAGATTATTAATATTAAGAGGGTATTTATTATTAAGGTTAGGTTTATCTTCTTTATTTAATATATCCTCCTTATTTAATATATCCTTTTTATTTAATAAGAGCCCTTTATTTATAAATTCCCTATTCTTAATTAAATTAATAAAGGATATTACCTTCTTTATAACCTGCTTCTTAATAATATATTTACTTAAATAACTATTAATAATAGCTTTATAAATAAAATCTATATATTTAATTTATAATATAAGGGAAAAGTCTTATATATTATACTTTTATAAGTTAAAATTATAAAGATAATTAATTTTATTTTTTATATAAGAGATAGCTTAATCTTTATAAAAGAAATAATAAGCTATAATTAAATATAAATAAAGCTATATCTTATATATATTTTATATTTAAAATTAATTATAATTAAAAATATAAGGTAATTAATATTAATAAATATAAAATATTAAATATAATTAATATTAATAAATATAAAATATTAAATAAAATTGGTATTATTTAATATTAATATTAATAAGGGGTTAATATTTATTTATAATAAATTCTGTTATAATATAGCGACCTTTATTTTAGCTATAAGCTACTTAATTATTATAATAAAGCTTTAAAATACAGGATTATAATTAATATTATTAATTAAGTTATAATAAATATATATATAAAATATATCGGTTAGGAAATAAAAGGAGATTTTATTAAAATATTACTTAATTATATTAATAAGGATAAAGATTATTATTAATATTATTAATAATAAGCTTATTTTAATAATATTATTGCTTTTTATAAAGTTTATAATATAAAGTTATTTAAGGCGTTTATTTAAAGCTACTTTATATTTTATTAAAAAGATTATTATTTTATTAATATTAACTTTATTAATTAATAAAATACCTTTTATAATACTTTAATTTATTTTATATTTAATATAAATATTTAAAGGTATAATTAATATTAATATAAGGGATATATAATAAGATATAAGAAAATTAATATTAAATAATATAAAGTAAGTTAATTAAGTTAGCATTATTTAATATTAACTTATTAATAAACTTATTAATAACTTAATTAAGTTTAAAGGAATAATTATTAAGATTTATTAAAATGCTATTATTATTATTTTATTAATTAATTTATAAATTAATATATTTAATATCACCTTTAGCATTATATTATATTATATTTAATTTATTAAGTGTTTTTTTAAAAAAGGTTAAAATAGATAATTAAATAAATATTAATATAAATATAATATAATATTATTTTAAATTCTTTATATATTGCTTTAATACCTTTTAATTATCCTTAAATAATATACCCTTCTTAATAATATAGCTAAAAACTTTAATATTCTGCTTTATTTATATAATATATTATTTAATATTTTATATATTTAATAATAATATTTAAAATTAATTTAAAATATTAATATCTTTATTATTTATTATTATTAACTTTTTAAATAAGCCTTAAAAGTAAAGCTTTTTAATTATATTAATTATAATCTTATAATTAATAAATAAGAATTATTTATTTATATTTAATTATGCTATATTATATTATTTACCTTAATGGCTTTTAATAATAACTTAATTAAATATATTATATTTATTAATAATATAAAATATATATATAATGCGATATTATAGCTTTTTAATAATTATATTCAGGTTATTTAAGTTTTATATTTTAATACCTTATACTTTTAATATAGCTTAATTTTCCTTAAACTTTTTTTAAAGCTTAATTATATATTTTATTATAATTAATATTATTTATTATATAATATTTTTAAATATATTATTATTTATATTATTCTTAATAATAAATTATTTATATTATATTATAATTACTTTAATATAGCTTAATATAAGCTATTTATTATATTAAGGGAGTTTAATTTTATTAATTATATCTTTTTTAACTTATATATATAAGGATTTCTCTCTTTATTATATATAAATATAATAAGCTATTATATTATAAAAAAGGTTATTATAAGAAAAATTATAAAGGTAAGTAATATTAAGCTCTTTATATTTATATTACTTTATATTAATATTATCTAGATATATATTATTAAGGTAATATATTAAATATTATAAGATAGTTATATTAATAGTTATATTTAAATAAATTATATCTTATAACTATTTATTTAAGTCCTTATTTTATATAATATAATTTGCTTAATTAAGGTTATTTATAATAAATTTTAAAATTATTTATTTTTAAGGTATTAAAAAGCTTTAAATTAATTCTATTATCTATTAATATATATTAATTAATAATACTTTATAGCCTTAAAATTTAATAACCTTAGCTTAATAAAGGAATTTAAAAAACTTATAAGTTATATTAAAGTTAATATCTTTCTATAATAAATATTATTAAACTTAATTAATATATAAGGGAATTAATATTTATTAATATAAAGTTAAGCCTTTTAAATAATAATTAAATATTATAAGGAAGATATTTAATATAATATATATAATAAGTAGATTAAAGGGGGTATTTTAAGCTAATTAATATTAATTAATATTAATTAAAATATTAAAGTAATGAAATTATTTAATATTAATTAATATTAAATAATTTATAAAAAAATATAAATTTAAAAAAAGAGTTAAGAAAATTAAATTAATATAATAATATATTATTAAATAAAAATTTATATTATTTAATATTAATTTATCTCCTTAAGCTTACCTTATTTATTTAAATAAATTAAATATTAATAAATATACTTAATTTTATATAAGCTTAAAATCTTAGTAAATATCTTATTATTAAGTTTATTTATAATAAGTAAATAAAATAAGATTATATTCTTATACCTCTTATTAATAAAATAGTTATTATTTTTAATATCTTCCTTAATGGGTATTTAAGGTATTAATATTTAAAAACTTAATTATTTAAGCTAATTTATATCTTATTATAATAAAATAAAATGCTTATTATTTTTTATAACTTTATAAAAGGAGAGAAAGCTATAATTTATAAAAAGGTTATATTTAATATAATTAGCCTTAATTAAAGTAAATTTAACTTTAACTTTTTTATTATAAACTTTTAAATAATTTTATAAGCTTAATATAAATAAGAGATCTTTAAGGTTTTAATTAATATTAAAGTAAATATTAAATATATAAAGCTTAAATTCCTCTTATTTTAAGGTATTAAGTAATTCTTTAGGCTTTAATATTATAGGCTAATTCTTAATTTTTTTAGCTAAAGTTTTTTTAATTAAAATCTTTTTTATAGCTTAAGTATTCTTAATTTTAATTAATAAGGTTTTAAGCTCTTTAGCTAATGGGTTTTTAAGCTATTTAGCTATTAAGTTAGCTATTAAAAATAAAGCTGCTTTTTTTTTAGCTGCCTTTATAGTAATTACTTTTTTAATAATTATCTTTTTAAACCTTAATAATATTATAATTTAATTCTTAATCTTAAATCTTAAGTTTCTCTTTATTAATACTTTAAGCTTTTTTTTTTATTAATTATAAGAATTAATATTAATTAATATAATTTAATTAATTTTAAGTTAGCTACTTTAATTTATTTATATAAAAAATAAATAAGGAGGAAGAAAGAGGAAAAAGAAGAAAGAAGAGGGGAGGTAAGGCTTTAAATAATTTTAAAAAGTTTATTTTACTACCTTTATAAATAAATCTATATTGCCTTTATTATTCTAAGCTTAATGCCTTTTAAGGCTTTTTAGGGATTTTTAAGGCTTTTTATTTACTTATAACCCTAATATTAAATAAGCTTTTTACCTATTTATAACTTTAATATTAAGTAGGCTTTTTATTTACTTATAACCTTAATATTAAATAAGCTTTTTATTTACCTATAACCTTAATATTAAATAAGCTTTTTATTTATTTATAATCTTAATATTAAATAAGCTTTTTATTTACCTATTTATTTAATATTATATAGGCTTTTTATTTAATAAATATATTATTATTAAATTTATAATAAATATAGCTTTATAT